>OY101441.1:17441495-18066862 GCA_956483585.1 Gymnocheta viridis | reverse complement strand
GTTGCTATTGTCGTTTGAATGAACCGATTCACAATTATTGTATTGATTTTTTGGAGAAGTAGTGTTTTTATTTGATTTTAATGTGGGATATTTTAGATTTTTAAAATGGAAAGAAAAAGTAATGGCAAAGGAGCAGAAATTAAAATGATTTGATTTCATTTTTACTTAGAAGTGCGAGATTTTTTTTTTTGCCACATAAAACTAAAACTTCGACTTATCTTAGTTGTAATTAGAGATGGGCACTGCTGACGTGATTAGCGTGATCACCCGTTATCATGCATGATCGTGAGCAGTTTTTTGTTTCAATCACGTGAGCTTGCATGAGCGTGAGTATAAAAAAACTTAACGTGAGTGCGAATGCATGAGTAGATGTTTTGCGTAATTGTTTCGTGATTTTTTCGATTTTGGAATTTTTTTTCATATTTTCAATAGGTACGTGGTTTTCAATTTTGTCATGAAGACATAAAACAAGTGGACACGTACTGATGGGAGTTTCGAGTCCGAGTTTCGACTGCGAAAATTTGGAAGAAAAACATCTGCATTTCTCTTTCATTTTTTTATTCGCATTCATACGAACAAGACCTAGAAATTTTAAGTTTTTGGAAAAAAGCTAAAGATCTTCCAATTCTGCAAAAATTGGCTAAACAAATACTGTGTGTACCATCCAGCTCAGCGGCAAGCGAAGGAGTTTTTTCGACGCCAGGCAGAATACTTGGAGAGATGTGAAACAAATTTTACGGGAAAAATTTTGACAAAATTTTATTTCTGCATAAATCTATTTATCTATTATCTATTAACGCTAAAGTACAAGATCCTACCTAATCTTAATATTTTGCACAGATTGGTTATGAGCAAGAAAATTAATGATTTTAATCAAAATATTTTAAGTATGTACATAATTTTAAATTTCAGTTAAAAACTTAAAAATAAAAGAAAATTTATATTTTCTTTAAGAATTTCCAATTGTATAATTTAATTTTAACTACAAAATTTGAAATCGCATGAAACATATGTAAATATATACGTGTAAATACTGCGTGACGAACCCTACATTCGTACGCGTTTTCACATTAATATTATAAAAAATTTTTGTCTTTCCAAAGAGGTACTTTCGACTTGTGGATGGTGATTAGTAGCATATAAGTGTACCTTCGAATATTTTAACAGGTATTTGATGCGAAATAATTGATCGCAAAGTTTTGTGACGTACGCCACAAAACGGAAGTAACTTTGAAAGTTAAAGTGCGTTTTCGTAATTTTGAGCGATTTTTCCATAGTAATGCATACAAAATCTAGTTCCTGAAAAAAAGATAAATATAAGAGAATTCTAAAATAACTTATTTGCATCCAAAAATGTTTGTCGTCTTTTATCAAAAGACATGATCCCTTTGTGACGCACTCTACGTGACTCACGTTACATTTTTTCTATTATGTTTCTATTCTGAAATTTCATACCTAATTTCAATGTTTCCAAAATAGTAAACACAAAATTTTTTTACTAAAATTGAAGTGAATTCAATGTATAAAAATATGGCTTTCGATCGGACCATCTTCATTAACACTAAAATAATGATATGAATACCTAAAAATGGTTAATTTCTGGTACGAAATTGGAAGATCTGAGGTAGAGTAGGATGTGGTAATAATTTGTGCATTAATGATCCTCGAAATGCATTTATTTTATTTATACAATTATATATCTAGTCTAATATTCCTTAAAAAAAGATAAGAAATAAGTTGGATCACTGATCACTATCAAAATATTTTGTTTGGTGGACTGTTTCTGGGACTTACCCATATATCAAAATGCTAAATTGTATTTCAAAAGTAACAAATTATTTCAGTTAAACATAATTTTCCTCTGTTATTGCAGAATTTTCTAATTGTATATTAGATTTTTCTATTTGCATTAAGAAATTTTTGCGTGAGTATTTCGTCAACGTGCGTTTTCGTGATTGCGACTAACTTTTTTTCCACTCACGTGTCCGGGAGTGAACGTGAGTTAAAAATGTAAGGTTGTGCGTGAACGTGCGTGAGTGAAATTTTTTTATCGTGAGCGTGAAAAGTCGCTCACGATCCCATCTCTAGTTGTGATTCTCTAAATTTTTCGCATCATTGCCTTTCTACAAAATGAATATGGAGTCGATTATGGATGACAATCAACACACAGTTGAATTGCTAGTTGTTCAAAACGCTGCTGTTGATTTTTTTTCTGGCAATTTAAGATTTTAAGTTACCAACTGGCATCGCAACTTAAGTTTGACTGCTATCCATATTCGCCTATATGACTGAGGAGTGCTACAACTAAGACAGTTTCCCAGAAATAGTGGCATGAATACACTGTAGAGTATTCATTAGACCGGTCGTTAAAAATAAATTTTGAAGTGCCGGGCAGATTCTGTTTCCTTTTGGTCTAAAACCATTAAATTTAAAATTTGGGGCTGATCGGATAATATTTAGTGGCCGCGCCCATCAATCAAAAATTTAAATACATGAAATATATGGAAAAAATTTACTGAATGAAAATAAAGAATAAAGACTCAAAATACATATATTTTGTGTACTGAGCTATTCGCAACGGTACTTTTTTGTTTTGCTTTGCAACAGCAAGAGAAATATTTCAAAACGATATATATAGCCTTTTCATAAGTGTTTAAAATAAATAATTATGTTACTTGCTTCAACTTTCTTATTAACCAATTTTGGAAATTGATGACTTATTACAAAGATAATTTCATTGCTAATCGTAATCAATTAGATTTTGTAGAAAATATTCTCTTTTGTGCACTTAATTTGAAGAATATTGGGTAAATATAAATTTTTTCCATATATTTCATGTATTTAAATTTTTGATTGATGGGCGCGGCCACTAAATATTATCCGATCAGCCCCAAATTTTAAATTTAATGGTTTTAGACCAAAAGGAAATAAAATCTGCCCGGCACTTCAAAATCAGACACTTTTTTTTAAAATAACGACCGGTCTAGTATTCATGTTTAGTCAAAGTATTCTAAACGAAAGCAAATAAATTAAACCGAATTAGCTAGCTCATTTAATTGTACCGAATTCTTACAAAATATGAATTAAAAACCAATTCTGAATTATTTATTTATTTAATAACTTAATAATAATTAATTATTATAAAGTTAGCATTACTCCAATAGAAAAGGCACAACGAATAGTGGTGAAGTACTTTGCTGATACAAAAACAGTCGCCCCTCGATAATTAACCACAGGGTGATTTAAATCTCTAGATAATTTATAAAAAACTCGATAAATTGATAAAATTTAAAGTAAATCGGTACCATAGATAATGAAAATTTAATTAATATTATCTTGCTAGCGGAATTTCCATAAACTGTAATTGCGTTTCTGTACAACTTTCAATGCGATTTAGTTTTGAAATTAAAAATTAAATTCATTGCACGATGATAAATTGAATTAAATTATTCCAAAGCAAATAACAAACTTTCTTCTGATAATAAATATTCACATAACCATTTGTAATTATAGAATGGTTCGAAATAAGAAACCAAGCTCCGTTTTTTTTTATTTTTCTCTGATACCTTGAATTTCAAATTATCGAAAGTTGTCTGTACATGCAACTTCTACTTAAATCATAAGCTCGTTGAATATTTTCTTATTTCCTTAAGCTTTAAAAATGAATACAAAATATATGTATACATACATCAATATTTATTTTCCATTAAATTATCTAATGCAGTTTTTATAACTATTTTTCTTTACTTTCCTACACAGAGAGTCACTTTTCGCTACAGCTTCATTATTGCGTCAAAAATCAAAAACACCCTCTATGTCTGGTAGTCAGCGAACTATAGAAGGTGTACCACCACCGCCACGCTTTTCAACGTTTGGCTACGATGCTGCACAAATAGCACCACCTCCACCACCCACCGTATCGACATTGTCAAGGCGTAACATGCACCTGCCACAAGAGTCTCTAGAAATGGAACGGCTACCACAGCAAAAAACACACACAATGATGATGATGCCACATCAGCAACAACATCATCAACAACAGCAGCATCAGCATTTACATCACAGACCCTCACAGGAAATTTGTCACCATCATCACCAGCATCAACAACATTTACAACAGCAACAACAAAAGCAAACACTGCCTCGCCATCATGCGCAACCCCAACAACAGCAGCTGCAGACTTCACAGCATCACCAACACATGCAACATCACCATACTAGTGCTGCAACAATACCACCCAACGTGACACCGGGCACAGCCGTTGTAACAGCAATGTCAACTGGGTCCAGTGGCCGTCACAAGGAACAAGGCACCGGCAATTCTGCTGGTAAAAACAAACAAACAAAAGTTGATGAATCAAAAACGTTTATTGACATTAGAAACTCAGCACCTGATGTTATAATCATGACATCCCATTGACAATTAAGGAAATTAAAATCAAAAATTCAAATGTATAAAATCTCTTATCAGCAATTTATGTTGTGTATTGTTATGTCATCCCACTATTATTGTCATTACCACTGTCACCGTACCCATCATCATCATGAAATCCACTCATCACTTATTTCATCATTTGCATTAAATGCAGCAAGTAAGTTTGTTTTAAGTTCTTATATATCTACACTTTTTCTTCATCTTAATTTTTTTCTTGCAATTATAGTTGATATTAAATTTTCAAAAAGGAAATATATTTTAACAAATAATTAAATTGAAATTTTTAATAAACTTTTCTTTTTTTATTTTAACTTTAAAAATAATTTTTCTATTTTTAAGTTTTTATTTGACTCTGATAGTTTTTACTTAAAAAAAATATTTCAAAAATTAAGGCCTTGCTGGCTTTACTTGTTCCTTCTAAATGGGGATTTTGTGTTACAAGATTTGCCAGGGTGACTTGTAAAGTAACTGACAGCATTGCTGGCTGGTAAAATAAATATTTTTGACTAAACTCATTAGTTCGGGTCGTTAACAAATTGCTTGAATTTAAATATTCTCAAACAAACAACAGTATTACGGTGCTTTATGAAATCCTTAAGGATCAAAACTTACAAAGCAATTATCTAGAACATGACCTTTGCTTCCATTACGCCCAAGCACGTGGCAAATGATAGAGTAGCTCAATTGTGAATTTCTTAAGAAAAGAGTTTTGCTTTGACTAGTATTTGCATAATTGATGTTATGGCATTACACGGCCTTAGATATTAGTAATATTTTCTATTTAAAATAAATCATTAAGATAATGATTAGTACTATTCAGATTGCATCTGTATCCTTTAGGATTTTAGGTATAATAGTTGAGATCATTTGCTTGTTTTTGAGCTTCAAATTGGGCGCTACTTTTCAAGTAATGACAAGCGTTTAAAACGATTAGGCTTCGTTTTAAACGCTGAGGATCCGACTTTCTGAGAGCTGTTTTTAAAAATAGTATCAAATCCAGCTCTGGCCTTTATTCTGGTTTTACTCAATAGATCATCGTCGTTTTCTTTCGGATATGCTATTTAAGTTCAAAACAACAAAAAACTAAAAGAAATAAAAATTTTGCTATTAGTGGAATTCATTTTCTGAAATCGGGTCGATTTGCAGAGCATACTTCTATGGCCATCGAGATTTGATCTTCATTTGCTTTTATTCTGTTGCCTACAAGTGAATACTTTGTCACTTGGTATTACTTCTATAATTTCTACCACAATTTGTTGACACAAACGCTAATATTATTTTCCGCTGGATATTTTTGAGGGGAGGACAGGTAGAAAACCATTTTCCATTCGATTCAAATTCATTGTCTACATTCTAATAAATTACAAATTTTATCATTTCTATTTACCAGCTTTTAATTTTCTGTCATTCAATGACTGCTTATTTGTTTGCCAACATTTAAGGGCTCTTTATTTTTTGGTCATGTTTTCGTTCTGGTGATTAAAAAAATAAAAACAGAAGCATTCGGAAAACGGAACATGCCGACATATGTATGTGCATATGTAAATGTCATAGACGACATGATATATTGTGAAAAAATAAATAAATTTAAAGTAACAATATGTGGCAATATTTGCATAGTGTGTTACTTACTACACGTTTGTATATTTATTTATTTTTTACAAATGTGAATTGAATTCGTTGTTGTTTGGTGGCAAATGCTCGTAACTACGTTCATGCAATTTTTGTCATTTCTTTTTTTTGTAAATAGTTGTTTCAAATTGAACGCTTTTTACTGATAATTATCGTTCGTGACGAAAAGATTCCTACTTGTGATGACCACTCTGAGTTGCACAAAAATACACTGGGGTTGCATGTAAAATAAAGGGAGAGATTGTTAAGAAGAACATTACATTTTTACTTTTGATCTATTTCCGAGCTCAACAATTTATTCAATAGAATGACGGCAGAATATGGTCTTTCATGGAAGTGATAGGACGGAAATTTTGTCGTCGCAGGTGTTTGTCAGCTATTCTCGGCCTTTTTGTGTATTTATTTAAAGTTCAACAGTTCGAGAGATACCTGTCCACAATATTAATAAATATTTTACATTTATACTTAAGCTAAAATTTAATTTAATTTGAGCCACAACGTCGCTTCACACAGAGAAAATGTATAGTGAGACATGGTTGGGGTTACAAATTTATGGTTGTGCAAAACACTGCATACTTTTGGCTTCTTTATATTTTGAACATAACTATAGCTGTGATAAAAAAATTATTCTTTGCAATCTATCATGTAATAATTGCCATCAATAACAGCTGCAAAGCGGTTGGACTACAGCCAATTTTTTATTATAGTAGAAAAATAATTTTATCATATTATGTCTAAAATTCACACTCATATACAGATTGCATGAATTTCGTGTATATTTTGTATAGGTAGTAATTCTTCTCCCTGGTTAATATTAAAAATAATATAATTATTTTAGTTTTGTAAATGGTCGAGAATCGATGCCTGCAAGATATGGGAGATACTTCTATTGCATTATTCTATAATTTTAACCCATATTATAATTACTCAATGCCATATTATGTTGAAATTTTATTATATCATTGTTAAGTGGAAAAACATTATTATTGATTAAAAAACAATATGATTCATATAACGACATTCATTGGTCTAATAGTGACATGATATGACTTTACCCACATAATTAAATCGTATAACGATTCAACTGCAATCATATAATTCAGTCATAATGATTAAACAGGACTCTGTTGTAACGTAATTTTCTATACAAACATCTAGAGTAGCTTTCTTCAAATAAAATTTATTTTATTTCGAGGACGTGTTATATTCTGCTTTTTTTTGAGACACCAGATTTTCATAAAATTTTATTAAAAAAAATTTATAATTTGAGTAACGAAAAATTAAACTAAAAGGAAAAGTAATGACAACTTCATAGCTCTAAAGCTTTAAGAGTGATTTCCAGTCGATGAAACAGGCAGGTTTTATTTCATCATATAGAGAATTGCTCTCGGATTCTGGTTGTTTCAACCATGTTTTTTTCTTTGCGTGTAAAGATGTTCTTCAGTTTTCAATTTTAAATAGTTAACGCTAAATTAATTTCAAAATGGATTCAAAAATATTCAGAATAACATGAAGCGATTTAGGTTTTTTGCTAATAACAACGTAACTTCAACATTTTACAGCATTAGCTACTTAAGCTATTTAACCTGTTGTATTATAAATTTTGTTATTTATTTCACCATAAAAGTTTTAAATGCACACAATATTAGATTATTTTAATGGAATTTCCTAAGCTCTATTTTTATACGAATTTCGCCTGAAATTATTACAAAAAGTTTTTATGATTATTACCCACCGTTAAATAAAAACTTTAGAAAATTTCATAAAGTGGTTAGAGTGTGAAATACATGTTAAATTCGCTCTCCTGAAAAAAGTTATTTTAAGACACATTATTATATTAACTACAACCATATATTTTAACCATAATCTGCTGTCCTTCGATTATGGTTACTTCACTCAGGTTTCTAAATTCTTTGATGGTGAATGAAACCAAGTAGCCACTTTATTATTAATGAGCTACGCACAATCCTGCAATATGTTTTACATCATCTGCTAGACGGTCTTTAAAAAACCTGTTGTGCTTAATTTATGAATATTAAAGTTACTACTGTCGTGGCTAAAAACATTTCTCTTGCCACTTTTTCGGGACGGTGGCACTTTCCTTTGAACTCCATGTTAAGTAATACAAACACAGTATTTAAACGCACTTGGAGGGTTAAAAATATGTTACACTTCTGAGAATTTATACTGAAAATTTGTTGAAATTCCCAGTAAAGAGCATGGGAGGAGGGGTTAAAAAGGGCACAATGGCTTTTCGTAACTTGTATACAGCCCCTTAACAGATAACGTCAACATTATGCGAATATTTCTTCATTTGCTTCCATTAATTTTCTCCAATTTCTTTTATTCTATAACTTATTCTTCTTCGTGTTTAACAATCAAGTACAGCAGAGGCTGCCTTGTTTTTCATGGCGCTGTTTTTGATGTCATCGTTGTTGTGGCATAATTGGCTATATGTATACATATAATCATAAATACTAGATGGTGGCAGAGGGTTCATTGCGAACACTGGCAAACATCAATTCCATCAACAACATCATCGCTGAACATGTAGTTGAAAAAAAAACATGAACAATAAAAACATGTTTGCAACTCATGATTATATTTGTTCCGGCCACAAACACTCAAAAGCGAAATGATTGCAATTGATAAATTATTTCTCTATGCAGTTTTATAAAACAAAAATACATAATAACATAAAATTAAAAACCAATGTCAACAGCGTAAACATTTAAATTATAATTTGCCATTTTCAATGGCTTTATACTTCAGGAGGAAGTGGCCAAAAACACGGTGATAAATATTTAATTACTCTGATTACAGCACATATAAGTGGAAGCATTTATTCTTGTGATGAATGTGTATATGTATGTATGTACATATGTATGTATATGCGCAACTTTTGCTTTTTCGGTCTTTTCTTTTTTAACCCAAAAGATATTCTCAAAGGAACAGGGCTCTTTAAAAAAAGTTCTACATGCATTTCGGATGTCGCCGCGCAACAAAAGTTTTCCAAGCTCTCTCCAAAGTTTGCATTTTAGCGTAAAGCGCTCCTGACAGAAAATATTGTTTAGTGCAATAACAGCTGCAAAGAAGCGATCGCAGAGTGTCAAGAAAACACAATAAAAATTTGAAATTTTGTATGCAACGATCTCCACTAAATATATTTGAAATAGAAAGATGACAGTATTCGGAAATTTCCTAAAAATTTAATATTTTTATTTTTATCCTCATCCTTATCCTCAGCACAAAATGTTAGTTTCTGCTAATTATTTTAATTTAATTTGTTTTTTTTTTCTTATACAATAATATCAAATATTTGCTCGAACTTTTTCGAGATTTATTCAAATCCTATTTTATTCTACATTTGTTGAAATTGGTATGCTCTTTCAAGTAAACTAACTGATTTCATCGCTTTTTCTCGTTATTGACGACTGTTGATTGTGTTCCTGGCACCATTATTCAACTGCATAGAATAGACACGAATGAATAACAAAAGTATATGTAGTTCCATGAACATCATTATTAAGTTTCATGCAGATGTCTAATAGGTATTAATTTTTTTTTGATAACGAACAATAAAATAATTTCGTTTATATTTTTATTTATGGAGGTTCGGTTTCGGTGTCAGAGTTCGACCAAAAATTACGTTCGATTGATGTTCGGCATGTTTAATTATCATCAAAGCTACGAAAAATTTAAATCATGTAAAATATTAAAGAACAAAATGTACAGCGTTATCAAAACAAAAGTTTTTTATGGGTGTTAAAACCATGAATATGGAAATTGTTTCTATTCAATGAAAAAAAGTTTGGTTTCGAGCTCGCTACTGGGGTTGGGGTTCGTGCTCGATCTGAAAAAGTTCGATTGGTCAGAAACTACTTATTTAGTATATGCATATTTATTTTATTGTTATTTATTTATTTTTTTTCGATGTTCCATATACAATACTTAAGTCTTATATTGCAGTATAGGGATGAGCATATGTGAATACAGTAAATCAGAAACCATGACATAATGTGTTAGATTTAGTTAAGGAATGTTAAAATATAATATAAAATTTAATAATAGCGGTATTCACACCGAACTTGTTAATTTGTTACGCAGTAGTTTGTTAATTTGTTAAAGTTACCAACTGTGTGTGACCCTCTTTAAAACTTTGTTAGTCTGGTTACTTTCGTAGTAAAACATACTTAATTAACATACTTACTCTCAATGTACACGAAAATTGCCAAAACACAAATATTTTTTTAGAAATGTATCACAAATGACTTTTTCATTATATTTGTTTAGAAACTGCAACAGCTGATTGTGAGTTACCAACTAACAGCTATTTTATCAGGGGTGCCGTGTCGTTAATTTGTTAAATGTCAATCCGGTAGCGCGTTAAATATACAAAAACTAAATGCGTGTAAAAAAATAACGATTAACGACTAACAAACTAACAAGCTCAGTGTGAATACCGCTAATATTTAATTTCATAAAGTTAACAGAATTTAATAAAAAATAAGCTTACAAAAAAAAATATAAAAAGTAAAACTCGAAAAGTTGAGAACATACCAAGGCAAATTGTGGATCTGCCTTGAGAACATACAATGTTATACAATCAGAATTTGTCAAAAACGAATATGTACATTTAACGTGAAAAATTACAAAAAAAAATATATTTCCAGAACTGACGTGCGTGGTTTGTGATGAATAAGGGATTCCTATCCAGAGACTGATAGCATAAATAAAGAAATGATATTTAGAAAGCAGTGTTCTATGGCCAAATGCTAGAATTCTTTTACCTCTATCATGTGTTGAAAATTTTAATCGTGTATACAGATAATCAGGCTGATGCGTAAAAATACGCACTCGTAAGTAATCTTCGAAAGTAATTTCGTAAAGCATGGTGACGCAGAGGGATATATGGTCATATCTTCTTAAACTATATACATAACGAATAATGTTTGTTAAACACCATATTAAGCTTCCTTTGTCTTTCACTGTCACAAGTGGCAAATAATTCACAGCAAGGAGTGTTCGTTCTAATTTTAATTGGAGTGCAAATCTAAGTTCGCCACAGATTCCTTAATATGGAAAATGTTCGACCGCATGCAAAATTGAATATTGGTTTACAATTTGCAGTTATCTTAGACTCCACGCGAGCAGCTTTGTAATTATAAGCAAAGCTTTGTTTTATATACTTGAAACCATGATATGCTGTTAAATATTGCAAGTCTACAAAGATTTCAAACAAAATGTGCCATATGTTAAATTTTTCATTTATTTTTATATGTTTTCAACATTACTTGAACTAATAACATGCAATGATACATTAAATCAAAATAATGGTTAACAAAGTACAGCCATAATCAAACTAAAACATTTGCTTCTATGATTCTGGATATTGTCTGGCCTTCAAAGCTCAACCAAAATATTTGAATATTTAAAGTGCATATAATTTATGTAAACCAACAGTTTTCCTTTTTAACATGCTTTGATGTCCAATAGGGATAAACTACAATATGAAGTGTCGCGAAAGTTTTTCATAGAATACATTTTTGCAATCACGTGAAATCTAATTAAAAATTTTCGAAAATATAAAATCAAAAATTTTGTCGCTGTCCCCAAACAAATGCACTCAAAATGCACACACACAAAAACCTGCTGATGAATATTTAATACTAAAATGACTTCAATAGGATAAAAATTAGTTTAAAGTTTCTAAATTATTTTTAAACTCATAAAATGCGAGACTAAACACATATTTTCGCACAAAATCTCCACTAATTCGATGGCAAAATATATTGAAAACTATTGAAAATATTGAAACTATTAAATATAGTTATGAAATTTGATAAGCAGTTTAATACTAATTCAACCAAAAAAACAAAATACACATTGGAAAAATATATACATTTTTCTTAAGTTTTTCATAAGGTCACAAAAAGGGAAAAAGTATTTTGTTCAAGTTTCTATCTGTTATCTTTATTTAAAATAAGGTTTTGATTAAGTATTAATCGCAAGTATGAGTAAGATATTTAATCCGAATAGCTTTTAATATAGTGAATAACAATTTTAATCTTTAAAAACATGTAAAAACATGAAAAGCAAAAAATTTCTGCAGGCAGAAGAACACTTATTTCATCCTACTACTTTCATACAATATATTTTTGATAAATTTTGCCACGGAGAATTTAATTCACAGGTGGTGTTAATATTACAACACACACTGTCCTGTTGGAACAAAAACTTAAAAGAAGGAAAAGACTATTTGTTTATGATGTATTTAAGCAAATTATATCATAATCCCTATGACCCAAACAATAATAATAATTTCTTTAGTACAACATTTATAGCCAACAATTCACTAGAAAACAGAAATTGAAAAAAAACTGATGCAATATATACAACACCACCTCTAAAATTAATATGCCTTGAAATTTGTAAAGCTGAATTCACGCCAAGGCACCGAACAAAATTTGTCCGGACAAAAACTTTATGTATGAAACCAGCTTAATATGTATGAATAATTTTGACAGCCTTTTTGAATAAATTCAAGGCGAATTCATTTTGCAGGTTTACAGGTGGTGTCAAAAGCACTTCTATCTGTTTCCTCGTGGTGGCCGTCGTAGTTTTCAGAATTTTTTTATTTATATTTTCTGGTGCATAGAACGTTGCACTAAAGCAAAAAATATTTTTGTTTGAAGATTGTGATAAAAGTTGCAAAAAAATACATTTAAAATTAATCAAATTTCATCAAACAAAACCTTTTGAAATTCTTTGAAAAAAGATATCGAGACCTATTTCAAATAACAAATTTAATAATAATTTTAAATTAATTTTATTTTTCTGTCTTTGACATTTTATGACAAGCAGTCAGTCAGTTGTGTTTGAAGCATTAACTCTTCCTGTGAAATAAATTTGCCTTAAACAAATTCATAGAAAAATATATACATATATTTCTTTTTAATTAAAATAAAGGAAAATATTTTTGTTGAGTTCACAACCTATTGCATGAGTTGTAGGTTTTATAAATGTTGTTGGCAATTTCTAAGAAACATGTCTATGTGAAAATTACCAAAAATATTTACTCTTTCTTATTTCTCCACTGGCAACCTGTTAACCTAACCTATAACTTACAAAAAAGTTTGTGAGTTAAACAATTAAATTTTAAATACAGCAAGCTATTTTTGTTATACAAAAAGAGCTTCTCAGAAAACACTCGATTCGATGTGCTTTTAAGCAGATTTGCTTACTCGATTTTGCATCGAGGAAATTTGTGCAAATTCGGCCACCAATACATTTGGATTCATTTTCAAATGAAAAATTGTGTTGGACTCGGTTAACACAACAGGGTCTATTAGTTTTCATTATGTTGAAAAATTCTATTTCAGGTTTTTTCTGTGTTTCTGCAATATAGCAGACTACTGCAATCTAAACGCCGAGATCGTTTTAAAATTTAATATTATTTTAATTAATTAAAATGATTTGCATTATTTTCGAATTTTTAATCAAAAGCCTAAATGAAATTTGCAAGTGTATTTGCTTCAGCTAAATAATAAATTGGTTGAATAAGATTGTAATATTTTAGAAAAAAACAAGACCGAGATTTCATTATGATCGTACAAAATCTGTACAAAATATTTCACTTTTTAATTTCAAGATATATGTTTTCCTAAATAGGTCCAGTTAAAACTATTTACCAAATTTCATAAATCTAGAATAGCTCATGTAACTTGGCATTTTCGTTATATGGGTTCGTACCACAGTACCCTGGAAAAAATTATTAATAGCTGGACCTGGTAGCTATGGTGTCAGAGTGCTTCCATTATCTTATTTTATATATTTCTCAGCTTCAGCAAAAGTTGCGTTTTTGTAAGATTTTTAAATAAAAATCTTTTTTGTTAAAGCTACTATATCAAGGGGGCAGATGATGGTAGCAGAGTCTGCATTGTTATATTTATTATCCTGGTCCAGCTAATCCTTTATATAAATTTTGTTCAAATTTATACATTTACCATCTTCTTCCAAATCGAATCTACTGAATGCCATAATATGTAGAACAATCAATTTAAATATCTTTAAATCATGAAAATTTATTAATTTAGCTTAAACTTAGAGATTGTAACCTTTACAACTATATTCTCTCCTTTGAAAATCGCAATTTATTTTATTAGAGTTGTCAAAACTTAAATATGAATTTTTATTTCTTATAATTATTAAAATTACCTGCAAGTAATAAATATCACATCACATTTACCGCATAACAAACCTTAAAGCCTACTTTAAGGCTTTGCAAAATAATGTAAGTAATGATCAAATAAAACCGAATAACATTGATTATTAACAAACTGGTCAGTCACATCCCCAAAAATTTAAATTTTTGTAAAAGCCAATATTTACCAAATAAATTAAAAATATGCTTATATCTACACATTAACTGGTTCATAAATTTAGTCGCCATAAAAGTGCTGCAATTAATTGTTTAACAATTTTACTGCAATAATTCCTCTATATAAATACACACGGTATTATTTGCACAAATAAGCTAAATTTTGAAAATTTCAATTCGTTTACTTACGTTGCATCAAACGTGTAAAATATATAAATTACAAACATATGAACACATATAGTACCTATAATATGTACATACGTATACGTATTGTATATATATTGAATGGGCAAGTAAACTTGCATGATTAATTACTAGGAATAATTGATTGGAATGTGATGGTGTTTATTAAATCATGAAAATTGGATATTATTTATTTTCGAACACAGTATAAAAATTCTCGTGAAAATGTATGACCGATAATTTGTGTCATAATTGAATTAAATAATAATCACGAGTGAGTGCTTCACAAGCTTTTTTCAATTCTCCAGCATTTCATGGAGTTTTGTTTAGTTGCTTCTTGGTGCATTCTTAAGAAAAATTAGTTCAGGATTTTTTTTAGGTGAAATATACTTAAAGTGTATACGTTATGTACAATTATGTCAAGTTCTAAATAAAGTATGCGTACACAGTATTACTTTCGCCATTTGTTACAATAATTATTAGATAAATGCAACAAAAAAATATTGATTTTTAATAATTATTAAAAGTCGATATTTTATTTATTATAACTTTTACTGAGAAAGATATAATTTTTATTTCAAATAAAATGATTAAAAAATTCAAACTATACAAATTATAGTTGAAGTTAACTTATATTAATAAGTACAACAATAGGAATGGAACGAATCGTATAGTTAACAAAATTATTATTAATAAACCAAAAAACAACAGAATTCGGTTTAAACAACAAACATTAAAATCAGTTAAAACAAATTTTATTTATAGCATGTTAAATTAATAACCAAACCTTTGCTTCATAGGGAAAGGTTCAAACTTCAAAAATAAGAGTTTCTAAACCTATTTTTCATCTGGCCTATTGCGATGTGAACAGTTTACGTTAGTGTGACTCAATATTGCATTTGTATAGATAAAAGAAGCAAGCATTTAAGCTTATTTACTTTCCACGATATCAGCTGGTAGACTTCATCTGTCACTCGTTTTCCCGCAAAATCGTCCACGATAATTTTTCGAGTTATTTGACAAGCAAAATTTCAAAAACTAAGTTGAGATAAGACATCTTATTGCATTCGAAATCTTCGGTTGCTTCGCTTTGACTTTTGACTCCCAGAACTTGAGGTTATTTGACCGTCTTCAAACGAGTTAAAAAGGTGTATTAATATGTGCTTTTTAGTCTTACTGGCGTAATAAAAAAATTATTTGTGTCTAAAGTCTTTTTTTCTTCCATTAAAATTATTTTTTTAAGAGTTTCTTCATTTGGGATTTTCATTTACAAATATTTTTTATTTGTAAAGTATTTTTGATAATTTCGTTATAAATAAATAACTTAAAACTTTTTAGTACTCTTTTGTTTACAACGTATATATAGAAAATACTACGGATATTTTCTTTGGAAAAGCAAATTGGATAAGCACACATGCACAAATTTGTTTATTTATCAGCTTGAAGCTGATACATGCATATGCAATAAATGTGCATGTATTAGTAGCAACTTCAAACGCTTATAGCTTCCAAAATACTGAACCGATTTTAACTAAATGTAAGTGGGTGAATAAATATCTTGAAAATGAGTTTTGTCCAAATCGGCCGTATAATATGAACATAAAAGGCATCTAAAAAATCGTGCTTGTCTATTTTTTGATTATTTATAATTATTATTATTTGTTATTGATGTGCCAGACGGATTTGTTTTAATTAATTTTTAATGGACTTATTCGTGAACGATTAAGAAAATCATAGTATGTTTATTGTATGATTTTATATAAGAAAATTTGCTTTAGTTTGCACTTTATGATTTATTTATAAATAAGACCGTAAATATATTAATTTTCGAGCCAAAGGCAATTGGAGCTAAATTTCAAATTGAATATTTGTACTAGGATGCGCGAATATTGGCGCAATTATTCGAATTCGCTTTTGTATTTTCGAATATTCAAAATTAGTATTCGTTGCATGTAAATTTTTCGACACAAAAAGTGTAGATTTATCACATAAAAATTTTAAACTATTTGTCATGACGGCCTTTAAAATATAATGTATTATATTTGATAAACAAAAATAAAATTGCATGGGTTGTTTCTGAAACTATTTTTATATTTTTCTAACTCGTTTTAGGCATTTCTATTTGTGACACACATAATGTTCAAATAAATACAGAGTTTTTCGTCGGCTATTCGGTTCTCAAAGAATATCGTTACGAAAAATTAAGTTTTAAAATGTAAAAATCTTGACCCAAGATATCTCTATTTTAAGTCCACTAAAAAAAAGTAATACTTCAATTATATTCTTCTTACATTTAAGATCTACGGAAAAAAAATCGGCTAAAAATCTTACAAAAATTCGTATCTTTTGAACTTGTTTTATTTTTAATAATCTTCAGAATAATTTTTTTAATTTAATAAAAACTATTGCGATGTTCTCAATCAAACCAAACCGGATGAAACACAAAAAAGAAACTCGAAGCATGTTTTAAGAAATCACATTTACATTGCTTCCAAGGTATTTCTAGGTGCGCATTTTCAAGTTCTTCACAATTTGTATCAATAACATGCATATAATTGGCTAAAATGCAAGTAACTTATATAAGAAGATTTAAATTTTATGAATGTTCTCTTTAATTAAATACACTAGTAAAAAGAATTAATTTCAAATATGTAATTTATTTTAGTTAAAATCATAAATAATTTACCAATTTTACTCAATTTCATATTGAAAACGCATTCGTGTATAACATGTATTATGTGCTGTTCATAGAATCCAAGCAATCGACTTGAGTGAACAATTTCGAATAACTGAGTGGTTTCCATACATATTTTCTACACAAGTCGATTGCTTGGATTCTGTGAACAGTACATTAATTATATTTATTATATTTTTAACAGTATTAACAAAAAGTTTTCAAATTAAAAATAAAATAAACTACGATTGAAAGTATTGAATTTTTTTTAGATGATTAAATTTAAACCAAATGTACAGCATTTTTTACTGATATCTACAATTAAAAAAACGCAATGTGCTTATAAAATGTCTATAAATAATACAAAACTTAAATAAAATATTAAATTAAAAAAAACTCATGAATTCTTAAACACAAAACCACAATTCACAAAACAAGCAAGAGAATTTAATATTGTGCATATGATACAACATCTCCGAAAAATAATAAGAATAATTGCAAACCCGATTAGCAGATTCTTATGATTTTAGATTTGTTAATATGGAGTGTACTACACTTAGTTTTGAAGGGTCGATTTATATTGCTTCTAATAGGAAATTATATATTTGAGTTCATTTCCAAGAAGAACTCTTTTCAATGTTTTAATTCATTTCAATTCGATTTAGATAATGTTCTGCCCTTCAATTACGAGTATGTGTCTATTATTCAAAACCATCAATTTCATTATCAAATTTTTTTAAAAATAACACACTCAATATCCCGCTTTGACGCATGATATTATTAATTAAGTCTGGTGCAATTTTAATTTCAACGCGAGTATTTGGGTACTTCATAAAAGATTTTTCCAGGATGTTATCTTCTAACAATCCCATAAAGTAATGCAGTCGTTAAAAAACGTGAAAATGTCAATATCCATCAATATCCAAAAAAAATTAATTGCTAAAAATATAATGTTATCAACAAACTGTGTATGCAATTTCTATGAATTGTCTTGCAAGCATTCTTCTTATTTGTCATCGTCCTGTTTCATG
This sequence comes from Gymnocheta viridis, assembly GCA_956483585.1. NCBI lineage: Eukaryota > Metazoa > Arthropoda > Insecta > Diptera > Tachinidae > Gymnocheta > Gymnocheta viridis. The sequence continues at coordinate 18,048,527 of OY101441.1, read as the reverse complement.
ACAATCATTTCAGGAATAACCAGATAAATTTGATTTATCCATGTATGCTGCAGTTCTAAGGAGAAAATAGTAAAAATCACTAACTAATATTTTTAAATTTTACTGCCGATTAAATCCTTTAATAATTTTTTATCCTTTGAAAAATATATAACTATTGTCTTTTTGATTCGTTGAAAAATTATAATACTGCTTTATTGATTTTAATTACTTCTTACGTATATTTTGAATTTATTCAAACAATAAATTTTAATACTATTTTTCGTTATTGAAATAGTTTTTTAGAGTAAAAAGTAAATCACATTTCACTGCTTTTTAATATATAAAAGCTAAGAGCTAATTTTAATGGGATTGATCAAATTGATTGTGTCAAAAACATCTATGATTGATGCTGCGAAATACTAAAATTGGGATAAATTATTTTAACAGCTTTTAAGAAGACAGAGAGTTCTAATAAAGTAGATTAATTTCGTTAACTTTTTTCACATGCCGTCTATTTTTTCTGATAATGCATGGCATAAATGAATCAAACGTAAAGAAATCGACACGGTGTAGCAGCTTCAAATAATACTCTGAAACGGGGCACACGTTCAATAGCTTATCAGAAAAACGATGAAATTTTTTTTCTTGGGCTTGTCGTAGAATATCCATTTCTCATCCGTGGTCGTAATCCAATCTATAACCCTCTATTTGTGTATTTTGAATAAACTACTCGCAAGAGAAATATATTCTTGCAAGGTCTCTCCATTTCGACCATTTCAATTGGCAACAGCAATACTTGTCCCTCACACGAACATCACGGTTTATATGAATCTTACTCAGTTATTGCTTGTTCGGTTCAACCGAAAGCAATAGAAATCCATCAATAAATGCTGCAAGCTAGACATTATTGACAGATATCTTAGATTTCTCTGATTTTTATCTCTAATATACACGATAACGATTAAACATTTCTAAGAAAGAAATATCATGCAAATCGATGACTAATTTTACTTTTTAGCTTTTTCCTTTCAATTTCTTAAAAATTTGCGAAAATTGGTTATATCGAGTACATATGTTTTTATTTATTAGGTTTATACAGGGTCTTGGTTTAACTGAGTATTTGTTACACCAGGTTATTTTGTTAAAACAATTAAAATCTCAAAAATTTTATTAAGAAACACTTATGCCATTTTCTATTCTAAAACAAGGAAAATTTCGACTCGTAGGTGATGATACAACAATTTCTAATAATCCGACTATTTCAAAAAATCATTTTATTACAAAAAATGTTCTCCTTTTTTAGAAAAGAAAACGTCATTGGATTAAAAATCTTAAATGAAATTTAATGCTATAAAAGGAAATTTTTAACGTATTTTAGGAAATGGTGTATTTTTTATTTGTAGTACAGAATGTTTTGTTTATTTTTGTATTATAAATAATAATTTAGTGTGTGTAAAAGCTTCTTCAATCCCTGTTAATACTTCATAAATTCCATTTTTGTATCTTGTTATTTATATGAAAGAGTGAGAAATTTTTTATAAAGCAGTTTTGTGAAATTAAGTAAATAAAAAAAATATAAACTCTAGTATAAAAAATAACTAATGGAATGCTACAATTAATCATATTGTAAAAAGTAATTTTATATCAAAAGGAACAATATTCACTTAAATTAATTTAACAAATCTATTTATTAGATGTTGTATTGACATGGAGATAAAAACAGAAGTTTATGGTGTTTTCTCGTTCTTTTTCTTTCTTTTTTTTATAAAAATTACAAATTATAAATTTTGAATATGGAATTTGTTTATTCGTTAACACGATATATTGAAAAGAAAAAATTGTCAATACTGTTCCTCATTTAAATGGTTAATACGACACAGTTTTAATATCGACGTTAAAATAATAAAAGAATTAGTGTGTTTTACAAAATTTTACTAGAATGAAAAAATTAATAAACTCTTTTATTTTATTAGTTTGTGCATACCAAGATAAAATAGGAGTGGCATTTCGCTTTCGAATAAATATGTTTTTTCTACCGATTTTAATGCCTTACAACTTTTAAATTGTTGCTGAATTTTTTTAAAGCTCGTTATAAGAGCAGAATGAAAGTGTGAAAGAAACCTACTATAATCACATAATGAAATTATAATATGTTAGATTATTATGCCTCAGCTATATTTTTTCATTGTGTATGAAATCAAAATTGAATTAAAAATACGTATAATTTAGAAAATTTTATGTTACAAAAACTGCGCGACTCCTACACATAATCAATACACATAAAACTGAATATGTCAAAAATCAAACAACATATATTTAAATTAACAATTTGATTTTATTCATAATTAATTGGTGAAACTTGGTTGACGAAAATTGCGATTTCTACAGAAAAGTAGCAAACACACACACAAATGCAACAGTTTTACAGTTGTATAGAAATGTAAGTTTTGTCAATTAAGTTTCAAAGCTCTGTAAAGTGTCGCTCTTGTCGATAACTAAGATCTCCGATTCATGCGCAGTGTTATTATATGATAGTTTGGAATGACGCTCTGAGTTTTAGTTACAAAAATATACCTTGGGACCATATTTTGGTTTTATTTGATGGTAAATTTATCTAGTTTCAAACTGTATTATTGGGCTATACTAATTTTATTAAGATGAAGAACAACAAAATAGACTTGGCTCAAAATAAATATACCGTAATATGATTTGACTACAACCATTTAAAATAGTCATAATATTTTTCTCCTAGATTACGGCCATTTCTTCCTTGCATGTTTGTTGGAGAAAAGAACTATCAAAGGCTTATTGTAATTTCTGCAGGAAATAATTTATAGTTTGACCAATTACTAAGTTTTTGCTGACTAGTTTTATTGTTCATTTTATTTTTTATATTTTAATTTTTTTAAGTTTGTGAATAATAAAATTTTGTTTGTATTTTAAATAATAATACATTGCAACTTCTTCTCTGAAACAAGCTGAACATTTTTATATCTCTTACTTTATTTGTATATTTGTATTTTATTTGTAAAAATTATTATTCTTCATTTATAAAATGTAAAATATATTTAAAATTGTAACAGAAAAAAAAAACAAAACTTACTTCTAAATAAATAAATTTTGTAGCAAAATAATAAATGTTTTGGTAAAATGAACCAAAACGACAAGGAGTTGTAAAATAAAAAAAAGGAAAAATGATCGACTTAAAATAAAAACAATACAAGAAAACTTCTACTAATGAAAACTAATTGTAAGAAACTAAAATATGTTAGTAAAAATATTTATATCAATAAGTAAAAAAAAGAGGTTTTGTTTAAATTTTTAATTAAGAAAAACAATAAAAGAAAGAAATTTATTGTTCCAGGTTTGGTTTACAAAAAAATTTAAGTAATATTTATGTTTCACCATAAACTAAAGCCTGTTAGGAAAATTGTTGTTATTAAGAGATTTGTTTGCACTTTTCTATAAGAAAAATTACTTCTAAATCAATTTTCAGTTAAAGTGCTTTAAAGTGATTGAGAAGTGTTTGATTTTTATATTAAAATTTAATTTAAGTGTTAAAGAAAAGTAACAATTTTATTTATAAATATTTTAGTCAATACACGTACACTAATTTAATATTTTGTTAACAAAATACTAATTGTAATAAAATAATATATTTTTTAAATAAAAAATTATAAAAATTATCTACCATAAAAATTGTAATCAATTGTTTTATTTCTCGACAACACAATCGAAAGTCACAACTGATAAATATGTGTGATTGAATTGTATTTTTAGCACCCTCGAAAATAATAATAAATGGTTTATATCAGATGCTGTTAATTCCACTTTAAGCATACAGTGCGAATGAGAATAAACGAAACAGCTATTATAAATTTATTGCAAATATTTAATACCTTTAGGGATCTATTATTATTATAGAAGACATCATGTGCACCACTAATCATGCAAGGTTTTTGTGGTGCTGAAAATATTCTAAAAATTTTGTGCATTTTTACATTACGAAATATTTAACGTAAGTTAAAATTTACAGCTTGAAAAGTTATAGCTTTCAGAATTATTCTTGAAGATTTAATAATGAGAAGCCATAAGAACCAGCGAATTGGAGGCATAAAGATTAGATCAGCAAAAGCTTTCATGGAAAAGTAGTGCGTTAAATGCTGAACAAATTTTGAAGTACAAATTTTCTTTACTTTCACTTTGGGGTTTTAAGTCATATTTTTGGCAGATGCTTTATACCTCGAATTAAGTGTTTGCAAACATTATTGAACACGAATTTTGTTAAATTGTTGTTTATGTCAAGTAATTTACCCACTGGTCCACTCTAAAAGCATTCTTTCACGAACACAGACAAAATAAAAATAAACGAATTATTTGGCCAGGTGTTGAGCTCACAATCATCCTTATGATAAGTGCTTTCGTAGCTACTGCACCAATCGTAGAATAAGTTTACTGATTTGTAAGCAGTCCGTCTGCAAATGTATGTTGTTCATTACATTTTTTTACCCGTCTGTGGCGAAGCCAAAAAGAAGTCATATGCTCAGTAGAATACGTATGCTGGTATACATTCATGTTCCAACGTTAATCATACAATTTTGATGTATGAAAAATGGTTAAATAATAACTAATTAATTGTTGTGTCAAGGTAAGTAGCCGATTAACTATTGATTGTACGAAGGAGGTATTACGAGTTGACATATCTTGAACAAAATTAATACAACAACAAATAATTAGCGGTTACGATTTTTTGATATTTTAGTGAGTAAAGTTTTTTATGGATCTCATAAAATCAATATTGCCTTTCGTGTGGTATTAATTTCCTATTACACTGTTAGCAATTTATTGATTACGTATGTGTTAAATTTATATTTATTTATGTATTGGTTGCATGTACGTATGTATGTACATGTATGCATGTAGCTTAAATCAATTTTGCGTAATGTTTACTAATAATACTTGTTGTACTTTATGTATCCAGTACAATCGTTGTTATTTCAAATTTTGTTGGCCACTAGACAAGTACATTTATCACCAGATACGAGAAGACCACAATGTTAAATCACATAAAATCGCTACAAAACACCAACTAACAACTCAAATGAAGAAAAAAAGGAGCTTTGTTGAAAAAAATCGAAATGTCAACCAGACATAATAATGGAATTACAAAACAAAATATAGACAAACGACCCAACGAAAAAAAGAACGATTTTATCAATGGCAACATAGCAACCACAGGACAAATGCCAATGTTAAATAAAACGGCGCCACTTGCCACCACTCATAAATGGGTAAAAAGATACTGTCACAAATTGAGTAGAAATACACTTAAATAAAAATATATGAAATTTCATACACTTTAAAGTGAAACAGTTTGGAATTATTATGCAGAACAGAATTTTAAATGGTCCGTCCACTTGTTTAAGTAAAATAAAAATTGAAATTTTAAAATTGTGATTTAAAACGTTATTTTAAATGAAATCATAAAAAATGTATACATTAAATTGTGTGTGCAGAAATTAAATGAAATATCTAAGATAATTTAAACATATCAAAAAAAGATTTAAAGCTTAATTTTCAAAAACGCATTTCAAGCTCAGTATTTATTTGAAAAATAAAACTGATTAAGAAAATAATTTAAAAAGTTCTATCACTTAGCGGCTTAGAAAATTATGTCCTAAACTCTTTTGAAATAAAATGAATCACGGAAATTTAGAAAAGATATCACAAACTCATATAAAATCATCAAACAGAGAGCAATTCATCGGGAAAATAAATCTCTTTCGACCACATTAGTTTTTCAACAATTTCTAGTTCAGACTACTGGTAGCTGTCGTCTTACTCGCCTTTCTTTTTCGCTAATATCGCCAACATTTATTTGTGCCCTTCATGAGCATCTTTCTAGAGATGAAATCTCCTGTAATCTTTTTGCATCAATGCCAATTCTTAACTAAAATCATTCTACTTTCTAGTTCAAGTCTAAGTTCGAATTTTTTTCCCGCAGGTCATCGGCTACTTTATTTCTCACCACTGAGCCTCAGTGTGAATATCTCGCCTCATCCTCATCAGCAGGGCAACCAAACATATGACAACCTAAATTTTCAGTATGCCATACAAACATATGAGACTTTTATTATCAGTTTCAGAACTTCTTGAGAATTTTTACAGCTTTGCATCATTTGCTTCTAAAGCCATCTTATATTTTTATGTAGTATTTTTATTTTGTTGGCTTAAAACCGATGAATCTGCCATAAAGGAACAAAACTCGAAATTTTGTTATCTTATTATTATAAAAAATCGGAAAATTACTAATAACAAACAAAACCATCAAAATTGTTCAAAATACATAATTTTTTTTTTTTTAAATATGTTGATATTGATTACGTAAGGGATTTAAGCTCTTGGCAAAGCAGATCAATAGGAAAACTTTACCCAATAAATCTTAGAAAAACTTAAGGTACAACGTTACTCAATACTTTCAATTAAAATTAATTTTAAATAAAAACAACCAACAAAAAACTTTTTAAGTAATAAAATTTCTTATAAATTATTGCAAATTATTGAAGAAGAGTCCAAATCTGGAAAAAAACATGCGAATATAGTAAAAATTTTTAATTAAAAATAATCTAATATCCAATGAAAAAATTTTTGAAGGACTATTTTCTAGAGTCATTCAATTAATTAATTTTATACTGATTACTTCAAACCTTGATGAACAGTTTCAAAAAAATAAGTTTCGTTTTGTTGGAGCATTTTTTGTGAGCATAAAAGACTTGTTTTGGCTGCCCTGCTAAAACTTTAAAATCGTTGTCGGCCGTCCGAGAGAAATATGTTTCCTTTTTTTAGTTTAACTGGTTAGGAGAGTCCATGACTTTCGCCTTTACAAATTTACCGGTACGTCCATTTCCGAGATCACACCCTAGAATGTCAATCAATTGAACTGATCTGCCGTTTTTATATCGTGTTGCTCATTCCAATTAGGTGAGAATTACGAGGAAATTTAATTTCTCTCCTCCCAAAACTAATCAAATATAACAAATTTCACTGGCGTCGCTTAAAGAAAATTTTAACTATTTTATGTTTTATTTGAAATTTTCCATTCCAAAAACTCAGGCTCTATCCGCGTCTGCCTCCAGCCCTTTATAGAAATAAGGATTCAAATCTCCGTATGCAACTGTTTTCAAATCCACATTTCAACTGGAGATGTAGTGTTCCGCTTAATAGTATCTCTTGAGTCATTCATTTACTTCTTCAACTTATTGTTGCATATGATGGCGTAAAGTCACGTTCAGGCTTATACTGTGCGCTCCAAATACAAGTACCTTTTTATAAATTAAATTAAATTATCTAAAATTAATTTCTAAGATTATAAAATTTTCATATGATTCGCATATATACTTGTATTTGGATTACCCCATATAAAAGTCAATGCATATATTTTTCGTTATGCATGTTCAATATGTGGTTAAATTACACGCTATTTGTTTCGATATTTCCATTTTGTTGTTTCATGCATTCAGTTGTTGCATTAGAGTTTAATTGTTTTTCATCTTCTGCAGCAAATTATAGTGAAATTAATCTGTATTTTACATGCAACTTAATGCACATACTCGTATTGGTAATGGTTTTAAGTTACTTATGTAGGGTGATTATCTGCTGTTTGATATTTTTTTCACGTATCTTTTGTAATTCATGTTATCTTAATAAGTACCTCAACGTTTACGAGTCTAACTTGACCTGAAGAATTTTAAAATTTATGTGGCAGACATTGTTTTATCAGCTTTATTTTATTATCCCTATTATAATTGATCTGTTCTTTAAAAAAACACGGGGTTAAAAAAATTCCCCTATCGCCATATTATAGTTTTTCCAGATACAAGTATACATATGTGCTTTGAAAATAGTTAAAGCTAAAATCGGCGTTACCACTGAAACAAATTTTCTCATTCCCAAAATTTCCAAAAACGTATTATTTACTACCAAAATTAATATAGAAATTATATAATTGTGGGGTTTATTGCGGACCAATTTCTTCAGATTTGCTTAGACAGGGCAATTGAAATCGACTGCGAGAAAAATCACTTCATTGTATAAAATATTTTTAAACTTAATTTTGGCTACCAACTACTTTCACATAAAAATTTTTCCCTTAATATTTTATTATTATTTTGATAAATATTTTACTACCATCCCAACAAACAAACAAAAAGAAAGCATCAAAAAACAACGCTCATTTGAAACTTCCGTACAAAGATACAAAAATATAGTTTTGTTTATGGAATTTAAATTCCCAAAAATTCATTGCTGTCATTGGCCTAAAAATGGCAAAAAGGTTGAACGAAAAAACCAAACTAATAATATTAAATAATCCATAAAGTGAGTATTTTTTAATCCATAGAATACAAAATAATAAATGATAGTGTTAGAGACTAAAAGAAATACATTGAAATGAATAACAAAAAACTGTGATTAATGGGTTCTTGCTACTTGCTATTGAAAAAAAAAATAAACTAAATAAATTTTCAAAAATTAAACCACAGTTAAGCCATTTTATAGTCGTTTTTGGTTTGCTTATTCCCAAGTGTATAATTAACTATTCTACGTTGATACAAATGCTAAACATAGACGAAAACTAAAGTGTACAATTTAATTTAAAGGTAAATTCAATATTTTGATTTGAAACGAATTTTTATGCATTTTAATTAGAGTGTTAAATTAATATTTTGCAACTGATTGATTTACTATTAATTAATTTTATTATTTATAATCATTTTATATTGTCACTTAATTTGTGCAAATAGCAAATGTTTATCAATTTATGAACCTTGTTTAAATATATATTAATTTTATTTAAATAGCGAAACATTTTGAGTACATTTAAGAAGTTTCAAAGGTTTTATTACAAATGCATAACTTTAAATTATGCTAAAACTTATTAATAAATAATTAGAAATGAGATAAATTTAACGGTCATAGAAGAATTTATTGATTGTACGAGATGAATGGCAGAATGTAACAAGAACTCACAGGAAAATTAACTGGAAACCTCTAACTTTATTATCTCTAAAAAGAAAAGTAGATCAGTACATGAAGCTAGGGGTGGCCATAATCAAAATTTTAAGACCGACAAAATATATAATGCATTAAATGTACCTATTTTGTTATTTTTTTAAAGCTGGGTTTTGAAACCCATAATTTTATTGAGCTTTGGAGGACTTAAAATTCGTCAACTGAAAAAAAACTCATATTCAGAGTAAGTACGCAAATATACAAGTACTTGATTCCTTAGATCCTTATTGTTTGCTCATTAAAATCTTGCTTGTTTTTATATTTTTAACGAGAAATTATGTATTTTCGAATAAAAATATTGATAATTAAATTAAATTAAATTTATGAAAAAAAAACATTTTTTTGGCATCCTGAACGAGTTTTCTTAAAAATCAACACTATTAAAATGCCGTATTAATTTTGTTTTGTGAAATAGATGAAAAAAAGGCAACACTTTCCCATTTTTGTCTTAAACTGGCTGTACAGCTTTTAAATAATAGCGCACGTCGGCTATTGTCTATTTTGAGTCAAGGTCTCTACATCATCTTAAATAGGACTTATAGATTCTATTTTACCTTCCAAAGCTGCTTTTATTATGTGATTTACTTTAAGCCACAGTTAAAGCATACTGAAGTATTGTACTTTTTGCGAATGTCGCTAATTGTATAATCTCTATCAAATGCAGCTTTCATATATATTTTGGAGACAAGAAATGTTAAGGAGACTTGTCTTAAATATATTTGCAATCTTTTGGGATGTCTTAAAGAAATTTTGAAAATTCGATCGTTCTTGAATAATTTCATATGAATTAAAATAAGAATAGCTTTCGCTCAATTATTTTCATTTTCTGTAATGTTTTCTTAGATATTATTAATATTTAATATAATATTTAAGTGAATATTATAAAATATACTTTGCATTTATTTACATGTAATAAAGTATACTAATAATTTCCCATCTTTCCGAGAGGATGGCCAAAGTTTACCAGAGAATATGAGTTTCTTATTGCCTAGCAATTTCCGACTCACGGAATATCTTTGTCTCCCTTTTGTGATAAAAACAAGAACTTATCTTTGTCAGATTAAATCTTAGTTAATTGTTTTCTAATTGCTCTCTCCCTACATAATCGGGATGCGATCCATTAAAAAGCTATAAAATACTCTCCAAACAATCAAAAGTGCAACTGTTGACGTTAAATTTTTGAATTAAAACAAAGTTTAACTATTAAATGCAACAAAATTTTAATACCTTTTGTAAAAGTCTTGTGTGTACGTAAAACTACAAGTATTTGCTACCTTAAAGAGTCATTATACTAAGTAATGACTGAGCGGCAAATTCATTGGAATCATTAGTGCATCTGCGTCTGCTTAATGTCTACGTGAAGCGTTGCTGATGGCATTGTTGCAAAATAATGTGTAAGAAGGACAATAAAAACCAAAACAATCACTCCTGCAGGCTTTTAAAAGGGATTTTAATTTATGTTTCAAATAATGGGTTATTAAGTTGAATCTACATTCTGCTGTTGCTACTAAAAGTAGTCGATTAATTTTAATACTTAATGTTAATGATATTTTGGCTATAAAATGCAGCTATATTTGAACTGCGAGCTAAGGCAAATACAAAATAGTCTCAAAAAATTCAAAAGACTAATTATGTATGCACATGTATACATATGTCTACAGGGTAAACAAGAAGTTTGTGGGTTTTTTTTAACTTTATTATGGTTTTATTAGTAAATCGAGCTTAAAGATATTTTTATTGTAGAAGAGATAAAAAACCGCAACTTTCCTTTGATTTAATAGTCAGTCAATTGGACGGACGCTAAGCTACACATATTGAAGATTATAGTGTAAAACAAACAATAAATTCAAAAGTTTGAAATAAAACTAAAAAAAAACAGATTTTTTTATCATGATTCTATAAAATACCACTTAAAATTTTTAGTTTTGCAAAAATGTTATTGTTTTTTTAAAAGCATTTCAAACGTATCTATTCAATCTCTCAATTATCAAACTATTCTTCAACTCTTTTTTATTACTTCTGGTTGAACAAATTATTTTTAAATTAAAAAAAATATTCTTAATAGCTTAGCAAGATTTTCTGATTTTAGAACTTCTTTTTTGCAAAATTATTTTAAGAGGAAATAAATCCCTGTCGTTTTTATAGAAAAAAATTTAATATTACAGTGGAAGGCTTTATCCAAAGTATAGTTGTCGCTTTCCTTCATGTTTATGACACAGAAATGAGTACCTCGTCTTTATATGACGTAAAGGATTGCTCAGACAGAAAAGAGCAATCAATGTTTGAGGGAAAGAGTTTCCAGACAGAAAATCTTTATATAGCCTGTTTTTTTTTCTATTTAAATACAAATCTATATTTGGAGATTCAATAAAATAAAAATTTAAATTCTCAACTTTAACGATTTTTTCATATTTTATATAGAAATTTATACTCCTGATTTTGGAAAATATTTTAATTTTTCTATTCATATTTGATATTCAAAATTATACTTGTGACTTTTTGTTTGATATATTATTTTTTTAATGATTTTCTTAAAGGTTGTATTATTGAAAACCTTTATATTCAAATCGAAACAAATCGAAAAACCCTGATGTTAAGAATTTAAGCAGAGGTATGCGGACTGTTTAAATTATAAATCAGCTTTTGATTTCACAGGTCATATGTGGACTGCGTACAATATCTTTTTAGATTTTAATATTGATATTTTTTTCAGTGTCAATAAATTTTTTTCCTTTTTTCCTCAGGAATTATTATTCAAAGAAAACAAAAAACATACTTTTGATTTGATTTTGTACAAGAGTGAGCAATAGTTTTTTCCACCAATGAAAACCACTTAGTCCATGTCGAGGTTTTCTCAATGACTCGGCAGTTTTTGTATATTTTTTTTGTATGCCCCTCAACTCCAAATCAAACAAACGACATTCTCTCAACGTCTCCAGCTCTAAAGATTCACAATTGTGTAAACATATTACGTCTATTGAATTTTACTAGAGGCTAAAAGATATATTCAAAGAATTTTTTGTCTGCAGTATGCTCCCGAAACTTTACAACTTTTAGTTATTTGAAATCGACACCTAAAAAAACAATGACGATAAACAAAATTATATATTATTTAAATCTGCCTTCCAAAGATGAATTTTCACTATATGATGCTACATTTACAGGCTCATATTCATAAAAAACAATTTGTATTTGAATCGAATTTTAAGGCAAATGTTGTTTAAAATATATTTCAATCTCAAATTAATTTTTTATCAATACGGTTCATAGAATTCTCTAGATATTTTGAAAAATATTTTTAAGTAATAAGAAATTATTGTATTCTATTAATTAGTTGATATTGCTAATCACTTAATATCCACCGCGACAAGAGTTAAAATTGAACATAGAACTTTGATGAAACCTCTAAATCAGGGGGCAAATTACGGCATTCGATATCGAACGAAATCCCATACAACTTTTTTTTAATTAATATGGAAATTTTATTTGATATAGAATGCCGTACTTTGCTCCCAGTACTGGTTCATTCAGCAAGTCTTGTGAGAAAAATATACACTCTTAATAAAAATAGTTGCAATTTTTGTAAAAACGTGATACGAACTCGAGCCGAAACAACTAATTTTTAAATATTTTATAAAATATCAGAAGATAAATTTGCATGACCAACCTTTTTTCTTACTTTTCGACATTATTTAGCAATTCTAAAAAATAACTAAAAAAATTTTTCTTGGGACTCAACCGAATTCGTGAAAGGATTGAAATGAAAATTGTAACAAACCTTAACATCGTCAATTTAGGAGCAGCTACTAGTTTTTTCTGCAATGTACTCATAATTTTAGTTAATATTTTATTTTTTAAATACCTATATGGAAATGGTTTACGAGCTTAAGAATATAATTTTAAAAAAATGTTTACATATACAAATATAATAATGTTTGCACGATTTTGGTGATAGTTGTAGCTAAAATTAAATTTTCAAAAATAAGGACGTATGGAAGTTAGACATGTTCGTGCAGTGCTTCATGATTAATTCAGTCCAAAGCTTCAAATCATTATTCAAGAATCTTTTCCAAATGTTTTCTTCAATCTGAGCGTAATTCTATCTTAAATTAAATTAGGGAGAGGCACTAACTGAATATTACAAGATATTAACATAAAGAAATGTTTCGCTTATTGAGTGGTTTTCTCATATATAATTCGTTAATAAGTTAATATTACTAGATTCTACCATTCGTGTGAAAAGTGGCAGAAACAAAAAGCCACATTACCGATGTTGGTGACAGGGCTGCCAGTAATATTTTCAGAAAAATTGTAAAATTTTGTAAATAAAATCGTCAAATTCGTTAGTATTTATAAAAAAAATCGTCACGCAAAATTATTCTATTTTATACAACAATCTTTCATTTAAAAATGAACAATTCAACAGATTTATTAAAAACAATAAAAACTATAAACATTTTTTTCAATTCAAAGCAAGATTTGAAGAGATTTTGTGTGGAAACAGGTTATATACTTTTCAAAATAAACGTTAATTTTTTATATGATATGTTTTATATTTTAATTTAAATAGAAATTCATAGAATATACTAATATACATTTTTTCATAAACTTACAATTCATGTGTAGAGTCGAATTAATTTTTTTATTTATTCGATTTTATATGTGTACAAACATATGTGCATGTAAAGTACGAAAGAAGGGCTTATGATATTGATTTAAATTGGGTAATTACAAAATAAGAATACTATAAATACATATCATAGTTATGTTTTTTTTTATAATATTTTTTATAATATTTTGAAAAAAGAGTCCCCTCAAGGGTTCCTGTTTCTATGAATTTTTGTATATCGGTTTTATTAAGATTTATTTTGCTAAATATTCTTTCAACATTAGCTGAAGAGTTTGGCAAATTCATTAAGTTATTTACAAATTTATATTAATTTGGAAAAACAGATTTTAGTAGATTATTTTCCTATTTTCCAAAATATATCTCCGTTTAATGCGCAGATTTTTTTTCAAAATCACTGATGGTGTAATTAAATTTAATTTTTAATAATTTTGTTATCGAAATCAAATCTTTTTTTATTTGGTAACACAATTCAACGTAAAATGATACACAATTATCAATAAATTTATTGAAAGTCTTAACATTTCTTTTACATACACACCAAAATAAATTTCTTTTTTTTTAGAAAATTTTTATACAATCATCTAGAAAAAAATTTATTAAAACATTTCAAAAAAATTTCGTTATTTCATAGTGCATGTTGTGAATTTGAATTCCTTCAATTTTGTTTAGATTATTCATCAAATTAAGAACATATTTTAAAAAACGAAAGTAAAGCTCTTAATGTCATTCAAAATTTTTAAATATTTCTTTAGCAGTATTAATATCATCTATATTGAGCGCAAAATAAAAATATATTTTTAGAGCTTGACATTTTCTCTTACGTAGAGATTATGTTGAGCAAAAAGTAGCGAAGTCATAAAAACGTCAAAGTATGAGGAATACTAAACAAAAATCGTCAAACGTTATTTTGTGAAATTCGCTATAAAAATCGTCATAGTGACGTAAAATCGTCACGTTTGGCACCCCTGGTTAAAGATAATACGCTGCAGTGCGTTCTATTGGTTTATTAATTTTTCCTCATTCATTTAAAAAAAATTTTGAACTTCGTCCTCGAGCTTACGTTCGCTTAATAACTTTCACTTAAATTGGATTTTCAACGATATACGGGAAATGGAAATATTCTAGCACTGATTGTGCGAAAATCCTTCACAGAGCTTTACAACATAATTTTAGAGATATATTTATATATATAATTTTAATTGTATTTTGATGATAATTGTAGCTAAAATTTATTTTTTAATATTAAGAATGTATGTGAAATGCTTTGTTAGTTTTGATATCAAATATCAGCTAACTAAGTTGCATCTGTCTGCAAAAAATACACAAATTTTGCTACTCAAACCACTGTACGATGAACATTTTTTTTGAGCAATTTCTTACTGATATCCAAGTCATTCAGTTATTCTGGTTCATTGCCAGCCCATCAACAACATATTTATAATCACAATGACACCTTAAATTTCGCTACCCCACATACTCGTCTTAAAAGTTTTTAATCAAAAGAAACATTTCATTAAATAAGAGTTGTCAAAATATATTTATTTTAAGTAATTTGTTACTTTACACATTTCCCTAAATTCATTAAGTTAATTCCTGAAATTTATTTTACTTTAACATTCATATATTTAGCCCAGTTTAATTTTATCACAATGATTTTAAAATTATCTTTTTTATTACAATACATTTTATCAAACACTTGCGACAAAACATGTTTTTTATATAAAATACGTATTTTTCGATTTGTTTTAGTATTTATAAAACGAAATAACTTTATTTTTGAACTCATTCGTTGTGTTGTTAATTTTACCAAATACCCAAAATAAATATTCTTTAACTTTTAAATACTGACTGGAGGTTTGCACAATATACACATTTTTATGACATGATGCCAGGCACTTAAGTGCGATTGCGTTTGGTGCTGCTTGAGAATTGATGGTAGGAGCTTGATTTCTTTGTTGTAACATCTGCATCCTCTTCTTGTACTTCTCTGGCCTCGGGAACTGCAATGCTACGTGGCAAATCGGGATGAGTATCACGAGTAATGGCTAAAAAGAAAAAGATAAGTGGAGAAAGTAATTTCAATAAAAGTTTTTATTTTTAATTAAATTATTTTGCTTTTTAATTTAAGTGAAGTTAATATTTGGAGCACTTGATCAATTGTTGCATTTATTTATATGAACTGTAGAAACATATTTTTGAAAGTAAAACATACTGAAAAACTAACTTCTCATTTGAAAATATTGTAGTTGCCTAAAAATTCTGTATTTCATTATTCCCACAGTGCACTATTTCAAATGGTTTTATCATGTACATGAAAATGTCATGTAAGACGAAATAAATCTTATTCACTCCTTTTTGCGTCAATTATTTAAACAGTCTGACCGATCATGTCTCAACTTTTTTATGAAATTTGTGACTGTGGTATTTTTCATTATAAATCTTATTCGCAATATTAGTTGGAAAAAATTTGTATTTCACTTTCCTTTGAGGGTACAAAACTGAGACAATACTAGCCATGCTACTTGTTCACTAGCGGTAGGGGCAGGTTCCAGTTCTAACACTTCCTGGTCCTTGAAATTATATAAATAAAATAGTCTGTGCTAAGTACCAGTTTAAGCGTTGCGGTACTTGCTTGGAAGCGATTACAATAATTGAAATGGCTGTGTTTGTTTTTTTTAATTGGCTTTAAATAAAATTTTAAAAATTTTATTCTTGCTTCTGTTTAAGAAGAATAATAAGAATAGAATATTGTAAAATATTTGTTGCTTTAAAGAAGTAATGTTTGTACACTAAAGGTATGATTTTCATCTCACTTTTCAGCCAGCTAGGTACTGTGTCCTCTTTCCTCAAGATATGTTTCGGAATATTTGGTCACTAAATTCATACAAGGTTCTGTCAAATTAAATCTTTATATAAATCTATTTTTTAAATGCAAAAATATTTTTTTTACACATTTTCTTACGAATTTGTTTAAAAAGTTTTTGTGTGTGCGAAAAAATTATTTTTTTAGAATTTAAAAAGTTCTTGCAAAAAATATGATAACACAGACCATATAATAAAATATTTTTCCATATGAATCCCCTTATCTAGTTAGTGACTTTACATATACAATTATTATCTCACCTTGATTTTGTCTATAACCATATTGATCGGCATTATAGAAAACCGTAATATATTTTCCATTAGGCATACGATATGAATAATAGCCCACCACAACTAAAGATTTATGATTATTCAAAGTAATGAAATATCCTCTTTCATAACGGGCTTGGCCATCCTCCAATTCATAGCGAAACTCATAGCTGCCATCAGGATAACGATAATCGAAATTATCCAAAACGCGATTGCTGAAACCACTCCGTTGGTCATAATTAACAACACTATTTTCCTTCACAACCGAACTTGCACGTGCAGCAAATCTGGGCTCCTCCAAAGAATTTTGTTGATAGTTATTGTCATTGTAGTTGTTGTTATTCTTAGTAACTTGTTGTGGCACTTGATTTCTAAGTAAAACTGCTTGAGTTAAACACATAAAAATATTGAATAAAAGGATAATTTTAACAACTGTTTGTGACATGATCGTAATTTTCTCACAACTTTTTTTGTTTTGTTTTTGAAATACTTTGAGCACGTTTTAATAAATAAATTCAAATAAATTCACTGGTATATTCCTTGAATTTTAATTATTTCATGTGCTCCTTGTTATTTACAAATGGGTGGTTTTCGAATGCGTTTGTTACTGGGTGATCTCTTGGCAACGGTTTAATTTAAATTTTGCTCATACATTGGCTTTTATAGTTTAAACAGAATACAACATGTATCCCGTCTCAGTAAACAACGGCAGACAACCGACAACCCGTATAAACAAACCTAAAAAATAAAGTTAAATTTTATATATTTTTATAAGCTTGTAGCAACATTTACCTCATCATTAACATCATAATAATCATCGTCATCATTATCTGTGTACTACGAAAATACAGGCGGGATGTTTAATAACAACCAAAAAAAAAGGCTTCTTCATTCACTTTGCTTCAGAACTTAAATAAAGTTTTTGTAAATAAAATAAAAATTATTTATTTGTATGCAAACAAAAAGCTCGGCTTTTACTCTTAAAAACAAAACAATGAAACAAAATGTATTATAAGAATTTTGGCTGGGATAACAATCAAATCAGGTGGAAAGTAAGTGTGTTAGGTTCATCTTATTGTGCGTGACAATTTTAGAAAATTATTTTATTTCATTTTTTTGTATCTACAAAACAGGTTAGTGGCCTATTCACATGTTTCTCAATTAAAGAACAATTGGACAAAACTTGTACCAACAAAAATTTAAACAAAATTTTATAACAATGTGTTTTTTATTAACTTCTTTACCGTATCTGCACAATATCTTGAACTAATTAAAACCATTAATATGTTAATATTTTTTATTTAAAATTAAACTTCTGCCCAAGATAGACAATAATGTATTCTTAGTGTTTGGCGCAGCTGTGATTTTTTTGTTGCAATCACCTGTTTCGTGTTCGGCTAAAAGTAACTGCGTTTTTCCTTCTTAAACGAATTTGCTCAAGATGTTTGACTTTTGTTAAAAACAAAACCTTCTCACAAATTTTTATTTAACCTCTCGGTTTATCTATCTACACAGTTTTTATAGTTCGACGTTGTATAGTGGGATGAAACTCCCGGAAAACTCACAACTTTTTCTTATTCGTATTTAGATTTTAAAGCCACGATTATTTCTTTCCTAATTTCTGGTGGAATTACGCAAACACGAGACATCTATGAATCAATCATTGAATAGTTGTTAAAATCTTTTTATTTGTGTATATGAACTCGTATGAGAGTGGTACAATTATCATATATCGATATATTTAAGATTTCGCTTTTGGATAGATTTAAAAAATATTGAAAAATGGTAATCGTTTTGAATGAAGCTTTAGACTTCACTTACTGCATTTTACAAATGTTGATGCTAAAAAATTACTTTAACAATTATTTTCATATCACTTGCAAGATCTCTAATTAAACATTTTATTTCACAAAGACAACAACCATAAGTTTGTTAATTTGGTTACATTCCCTGAGTATAAAAGCAGTAAGCCTATTGCTCAATTTAGAAAAGAGTACAAGACAAAATTTTTTATTTTCATTCATTGAAATTTACAAATACTGCCTTGAACTCTTTTACAACTTTTAATGAATATTTTTAACTTCGATCTGTCAAAAAAAGTTACTATTTTTAGACCGTTTTTCAAAAATCCGGCTATTCTCAGATCTCGACGTTTTGAGTTCATGGGAATCTACTTTTAATGTTTTCGCCATGATATCCATATGGATTTATATATGACTTAAGAATGTCTTAACTCATGAAATAATGAATCGTTTCTATAAAGGAGATCTTAAGAATTGATGGAAATAAAGTTTTAGAAATAATATTAGTTTCAAATAAACTTTTAACAACTAAGCCGATTGAATTCAAAAGCAGCTCTTAAGCTGCCAGAATCCTTGTCAAATCGGTTTTTAGGTTTTTCTTACTTTTACCGACTTTTATAAACTGCGCCGAATACCGTAAATTTGATCTAAATTAGTTAAACGATTCTAGAGCTATAATTTCTGAAAAATTTTGAAATAAACACTGATGATGGGAGTGTAGCGGTTCCCGAAAAACAACGTTGTTTCTATTCTGCCGTGTAAGTTGAAATTAATTGGTGTTAAAATTTTCCCTTGTTGCTTTGGAATATTGTTTCATATCCAATTCTTTCTGGCTAAAAATGTTACGAACTTTAGAATTCATATTTCTGCAATTTTACTTTTTGTAATTTACTGCCTTTTACTTAAGCACTGCAATTCTTTAAATTTCATTACGAAATAATAATAGTTTATATTTTGTAAAACCCCCAACAAAAAACATTACGTTTCTGTAATGCTCCGTTTTGAAGCGCTTCTGAGGATGCACAAAAAGAAGGTCGAGATCTCCCAATTATTCAATGGAAGTGGGAGATACGAAGTAAGGCACATGATATGATTTTTTTGTTGTTTAACGATTTCATATAAACGTTTTCAATGATATAATTTGATGAAAATGAAGGCGAAGAGGAATTATTTTAGCGCATTTTTTATAATTTAAGCGAATCGCAATTTTATGTAAAAAAAGAAAGTTCCCAAGTGAAATATCGCGAAGAAAAAGTATCCTTTTTGGAAGCAAATTTCAAAGCAGGACGTAAAACAACAACTCTCGATAACATACATGTGCTTTGGGTTGTCATTCTAAAGTTGTACGGCTTTGAGCTCAAGTAATATACGAAGGTTAAACAATTTCAAACACCTTTATTGGTAGCGTGCCACTATTTTTAAATATGATTTCAGACATGACGCTCGATACAGTACAGTTTTCAGGCATTTGGAGCCGTATCTTGGAAATGTTCCGTAAATTTTGTCTTCCGATTGTTCCAGAGGTCCGGGTTTTTTTCGTATAAATTAAAAAAGTAACGATATATATGACTGATAAACACGATGTATACTGCCTGGCTGAAGTTGTATAAATCACTGCCCCTTCCATGATGTCGAAGGTCAACGTTCGAATGAAACACGCAACGAAAAACAACTGATTTACATTCCAATAATGACCTTTTCTATTCATATAATTATTTATTTATAAATAATTATAATTAATCAATTCTAATCTATAATAGCTTGGAACAGGCTGTCAACAATTACAAGCAGACTTATAACAGTTTAAAAATTGAAAATACAAAATAATATTGAGAAAAAATATTCAATCAAAATTCTCTTGTTTACATTCTGGATAAAATCGTGTTGGATTCAGAGTATTAAATTTTGTATGGCAAGATGATTTTTTTAAAACTATCATTAACTAAAATTTTTGGGAAAACTAGACTTATAACACTTTCAAGTAAAACAGTTCACATATTTGCATTTTTTTTTTTGCAACATGACCTCAGATATTATGTTTTCAAGATAATTTCATTCTTTGATTTCGTTAATCATTCAACAACCATTCTTTCAAACTTGTTTTAGTTTTCGCTGAACGATAATATAATTTATCACCTGTCACAATCGTATGATCATCGTTTAAAGTGCCGTCGTTACATTTATTTAACACTTGCTTGCGTTAATCCAGACAGTAATTTTTTAAAATTTTATTTTTTTTTTAATATTTCTACTAGAGCTTTAACGACAAGTCAATTTTAATCTCAATGTAAGTTTTTGCCACAATGCCAAATCAAAAATCATTCAACCGAATGCAGTTTGTTGTTATTTAAAGTCTCTTTCTATATGTGTTTAAAGATCCAAGATCAGATGATCATAATTGACAACAATGGCTCCAGGGAAAATAGTACCAATAATATAAGCAATTATGATTAAAAATTTAATCATTTATATGTTCTTGTTGCAAATGACAACGTTATTTATATTATTTACATTTAAGATTGATTATCTTTTATATTTATATAGTATTTACGAGAATGTATGTATATGATTTGAGAAACGAGAAAGAATCATTTAATATATTCTAAATAAACTATTGTGCATAGGAGAAATTTGTGTGGCAGAATAAAAACAATAAAAATTAGAATTTATTTTTATGAGAAGGAATCGCACTTAAGCCTGATCAACATTCATAATCATAATGGATCAAGAAATATAGCGCTCAAATGCAGCTCCATATTTTTTTCGTCAAATTCTCCATCACCAAGATCTTCACGTATTTCATCTCTGAGGTCCTAAATTGATTGTTTGCCATTGGGATAGACCTTGTCTTTCACTTCGACTAAAATAAAAAAGTCTAAACGTGTTAAATCACAACATATCGATTACAAATTGCAATCGCTTGTTCGGCAAATAGTTAGTTTTGTAGCAGGTAGTGCCGCAGTGTAGGAAATGAACGTCTCTCACATAAATTCTTATGCAAAATACGGTATAAAGTCATATGTGGAATGCCCATTTCTAAAGACCGATGAGAAATGGACAAACCTGAGTTTTCCTCAACACTATGGACTGCAATAGCAATCTTCGAAGTTGTTCTTGCGCTACGTGCACAAGTTTGATTTTTATATACTCATAACTAACTTATCCCAGCAGCTCAAAATTGTTCACCAGGTTCAAAATTGCTGGCCATGAACGTGCCTCACGGCTACTTCAAACTACTTTAGTTTTGCGAAATACAACTGCGAAACTTTCACTATTTTTGTAGACAATTTTAATAATTTCGATGCGTTGTTGAAGCGTGTATCTCTTTATTTTTACTAAAATTTCCAATGACCGACGTAATTGACGATATTCTATTAATTAAATATTATTAATATTTACATAAATATATATATATATATACGATAAAATACAAAAACAAAAAACAACTTAAACCTTATTAGCTCTCTTTTGTTTATGTATGTATACATAGAAAGTGTTCTGCCTCATATTTTTGCAAAAGCACGTTAGACAAACACATATGCAGGCTTTGTTTATTTTTTAAATTGAAGTTGTTACATGCATGTGCAATAAGTTCGCATGGATTAGTAACTACTTTAAACACTTATAGCTCCCAAAATACTGCAGCGATTTCAAGAAAAAATGAATTGTGCACATTTGTGAATAAATCCCTTCAAAATTATATAAGTTTTGCAACAATTGGCTAAATGATATGATCGTACAAGATACATATTTAAGAAAACGTATTTGTCTATTAATTATACAGATAAAGTAATGGCGTAGTTTTTTACTTATCATATAAACTGTTACAGATAGAATCAGGACAACTGTTAAAATGGCGGCCTATTGAAAATGAAACGTCTTACTGGAACCTTCTGCATAACAAAGAAATGTGTAACATCCCTTCAATTTGTCATTCTGTTCCTTGTAATTCATACAACTAATTAAAATTTATTTAGCTTGGCTTGCAAACTATTTGCAATACGCTGTTTGACGTATAATGAGCATGTTTAAACCGGTTGACAGATGTCTAAAGTTTAGTTTTAGAAATAATACATATTCTAAGAGCTTTCTTAATTTCCTCTGTCCTATTAATTCGTTCTTCAGTTGATACATGTAATATCGCAAGTTTATTAAAATGAAGTACATTCGCAAATCGAAAAGGGAATAAATTAAATATCTCAATAGAAATCAGTTTGAAACAATTTTACTTTTAAGAAAATAGAATAATTATATTTATTCTTGACATCGTGAGTGAAGTGAATTTTAGATTCGTCACACGCCTATTTTGCTCTTTGACCAGCTTTTTCTTCTTATTCATTCTAAAGGTTTATTATAATCACTGTGTCTGTCTATTTTCGTAGACTAAATTTATTGTGCTGTAATTATTAAGAGCCTATTTTATTTAAACTATCAACGTTTAATGCAATTTGGGACTTGCAAATTATTTTAGATGCAATTTTTCACATACGTACATAAATAACTTTTATATATTAAAAATTTTTTTCTTCCAACATATATTATGTATTTTTTATGTTTATTTCATAAAACTAATAAAACTTATTTTATTTTCTAACAAAAACTTATTATAGTCTCAAGGCACGAAGTGTCCATTAAATTCGATCTCAGCAAATTAAAAAAAGACATATGTATGTATTTTTAATTTGGCGGCATAAACTTTTATATATAGAAGTATATATTTAAAAATTCCCATGCAAACATTTCAGTTTAGAAATAAATAACTACCCAACAAACTAAAGATCAATCATTTCATATACATATGTTCACTTGATTTCTTTCGATAAACTCAATACTTTTTTTAAATCTAGATAAAGGTAAATACTTTGCTTTAGTCTGGGGTTATCAGACCCGATTCCTTTGTATGCCCTGTGTGCATCTGATGAAAATTGGTTTGAGATGAAAATTTAAATTCATATTGATGTGCAGTTCAGAAAGAGTGTTTGACGAATAGCGTTATCTAAAGTCCACCTCTTTCATTTTGGGCAGACAAAGAGATGAATTGATGCGAATAGCGCCTAATTGATTGATTGCGATATTTTTCTCTATCCGCACTCTACGTATGAGTGTTGGATGTTTAATGTCCAATAATGTAAATTTGGTGCAAAATTAAGCCACAAGATTCTGAATTACCGCCTTAAAAGTTCACTCAAACTGACCATAAAATGAATTTTGAGACTAAAATTTAATAATCTGCAAGCATTGCTCGTCTGTAAGTCGATTCATAGTTAAACCAAACTGAACATGTTTAACATAAATGTTACACGAAAACAGCGGCGCTGCCGAAAACAGTGTTGCCAAAAGGAAAGTTGCTAAAAAACCACACTTTATTTGGATAATACAACTCCGACAACTACGAGTACTTTTGAATCGAATAAATGTGATCAACATATTTTTCAATCTGAGACCATGCCCGTATGCTTGCTGGGTATGTAATCTCATACCAGTGCATTCGTAAGCCTCGAAAGTGATGAAATGAATATAAATAAAATACGCTCTTTCTCTCTCACGCAATAAATATCAAAATACTATGTAAAATTTATAAATGGAACTCTGCAGTTTGGGTGTGATAACTGGTGGTGGGAAATGTCAGGTAAAAGTTTTTACAAACAAAAAATAATAATCAACATATTAATAAAGTAAAAATATGAAGGAATTTAAAAATAAAAGAGCAGAACAGAACAAACATGCTTAAATATACAACTTGACAAAAGTGCCGAAAAAAACAAAGATTGCATATGATCTCAAGTGTTGAAAGTTGAGTGAGTGAAGCCACTGCCAAAAAAAAACTAAAAAAAAACCTTTCAAATGCTTCATACAAGCACTACTTGTACTATATTTCAATCAGAATCAGAATTTGATTTGTTTGAATTTGGTTTTATCATGTTAACAATTTGTTTATATTTATGTTAACGATTTGAGTTCTGGAAAGAAATCAAAACATTTGAACGTGATATTTGTTTAATTAATTCATAAAATAAAACAACAAAAAAATGATACAGAACAAGCGCAAACAGATTCCAATTATAAACAATGCCAGACTAATGTTCGACTGGATCGATGACTGTTATTTTTTATTTTCTTTTTTTATTTATTTATTTTTATTATTATTATTTTTTTTTCTTGAGCTTAAGATTAATTAATCACAAATTGCTGCTAAATTTACGTTATTGTTTCAGCTTAAAAGGAAATATTGTTCGATTTGGGTATTAATAATTTATGCAAGAACAGCGAAATTAAATAAACAAATCAAATAATTATTCCAGTATTTGTCAGACTGCTTGACATAGATGGAAATAATTGTGAGACTTCTGTTTTATTGTTCCATAAAATTAATTTGTAATTTATTGATTAAAACGACGCCTGCTATCAAATATGATATAATGCCATAACATTCAAAAATTTTTAAATGATCTGTTTCTCAATATTGAACTTTTGTTTTTATTTTTGTGTATTTTTAGCTGGAGAACTTTTTTTATAAAGTGAAGAGAATATTTTCATTTTTGATTAAACAACAAATTTATATATTTTTAACAACCTCAAAAACGGAACAGATTAACAATTCGTTTATATATTTTGATGTGTGTTCTCTTATAGCTGCGTCATTTAGTTCTTTACTGGTGCTGTTAGTCAGTAAGTAGTACGCAGAGCCACGCCTACATGTTGCAAATAGTATCTTTAAACTCTTTCAACTTAATTGATTCTTATAAAACTTTGCGCACACATTAATTTTCCAGCAATACAACATTGTGATTACACGTCCATGCGAAAAATATATGATTTTACAACTACTTTCTACTAAATTGATTATTATGAAACTTTTAATACACAGTTAATTCAAATGACAATACAAGATTATATGATTTGCCTCTGCCCAAAAAGAAATAAATATTATATTTTAACTGCTTCCATTTAACTGATAAAGATGAAGAATTTTATGTTTGATGTCTATTGGGCTTTTAATGAGTTAAAAAATTACCGGTTTTTCAAAAGAAAATTTATTAATCGAGTTTGATGCAATATCTGTTTTCAAATATTTTCAAAAACTTTTCTTTGTTGACGGTTTTATAGACCAGCTAAAAAACCTTCAACAAACAAAAGATTTAAAAAACCTATATTCTTCAATTTGATGCTCTGAATTTTGTGATATATTTCTCTGTAAAGATATCAGAAATACCGTTTATTTCTAAATCATCAGAATTAAGCGCTTCGAAATAAATAATATTTTACATAATAGATGTATGACTATTGACACGCTTTATTACATGAAGTTTTCCAGTTACGAAATAATAAAACTCTACTGTAGCTTGGCCAACTTTCCATTTGCATTCAGTATCATAAACTAATTCGTGTAAAATCTTCCTCCGCAGTGCCATTTTTAAACCTTTTTATGACTTTGTTTATAACTTATATATAACTTTGTATAAAACGGAAAATATTGAATATGAAATTGGTTTTATTTCACTGATTAGTATATTAGTGTTTTGGAGGAATTAGATGATAAAATTTCCACATAATCTTCTCGCACTTTTTCAACTTTTTCTGCATGTAATCGCTGTTATTAATGTGGCGAAACTAAAATTGTAATTCAGCACTAAAACTAATGATACTCAATAATTTAAGCTATTTTGCAGAATTATTTTGGGCAATTTAAAAACATTGCTACAGTATGATAAATCTATTCATGATAAACTACCCAACCTAACTAATCCCAAAGCAATCCAGATCTATGAAACAGAATGTACTAACTTTTCCAGTCTGAAATTATCTGACACCACCAAAATAAATCCTATTCCTTAGCTTATCCTCAATTATACAATTTACTGAAAATTGATGTAGGGCAGTAGAATTGTTAATAGTACATGATAAAAAAATAAATAAATATAAAAATTCATCTTGTCAGACCATTTTCGAAATAAAATTAATCCTCAATAATAAGATATTTAAATACATCTTTAAATAGACACGAAAAAAAACTTTTAAGTTTAATTGCTTAATTTTTATTGATTGTTCAAAGATACGAGACCATTTTTGTGTATTTTATGAGGAAACAAGTTTTCCTTTTTTTAAACAATGAATTTGAATTTAAGGTGGATACTTTGTTTATTCCCTTTATAATTTTCTGGGTTAAGGTATAGTTTTATGTGATTTTTAAAATAAACTTTTATGCGAGGCGCAAACAGAAATTGCTTTGAAGAATCTTGTGAATATTCATATTGAATATGAAAAGCGTTAAACAATACAATACCACAATTCAAACTGCTGCCTTCTAACAAAGAAGTTATGAAGGTATTATTTTTTAATTTACGAGCAGTAAAATTAAATTTATGTGAGAGTGCTAAATTAGTGGTCGAAGAACTGAATATTTTTTTGGATAAAGCTCGAATCCCCACTAGAACCAAGCAACACTGCATAACAAGGCTTGAAGATTTATATAATGCATGGAGGAAAGTGCATAAAAATTTTAAAATTAAACCGCGAACGCAAAGAGAAGAGGCGAGGACGTCGAAGTTAGATGACCTATTTGATATAGTAAGTGCAAATGGAGAATCAAAGAAAGAAAGATAGATCGGGGTTTATGTATGGCATCGATTACAAAACAGCAGCAAGTGAAGAAAGAATGGAAGAACGTCAACAAAATCATTTAAGACGGAAAGAACAGAGCGATCGTGCATTAGCTGCTTCTGGTAAGAAGAAATTATATATTATTTTAAATATATTTATTTAACTTTGAATTATATTTATTTGTACTGTCTTTATTCAGATTAAACAGCTGAACTTTCTTCCTGCAGTTCGGAGAGCGATATCAGCGAAATCGCTGCTAGCTATGAGGTAAGTTCAAGGTTATAAATTATAAGTAAAACGTGAGAATGAAACTATATAAAACGTAAGATGAGAAATAATTGAAACGCACAGGGTTACCTTACAAATTAATAACCAGAACATTTAATTCCTTTTTAGGAGGTCTTGGGAACATAAGCTGTAACGCCAACATCAGCCAAAAAAATGAGAGGATTTAAAAATATAATGCAAGTCTTCGAGTCATTATATTAATGGCAACCCTACTTGGAAGCGAAATATAATTTTTTAAAGAATTTATATATTTTTTTATGAATTGCAAACTTATGTGAGATGTGAAGGCAAAATAATACAAAAAGTTGTTAGATGATAAGAAAAAACTAAAATAATTCGTTATAAAAAAATTTTAGTTATAAAGCGCATCCAATTTTCGTATTTGTCATGCTTGTGTTTCCAATTTTATTCTTGACTGACGATTTGACTGTCGAACGTGATCGATAGTCTGGACAATCAAGATTATCATTTTAAACTGATGAATTTTCAAGTTCGAAAGTGTGTACCCCGCTTTATTTGTGTCCATCTTTTAAACGCACACAAAAAACTTTGGTTCAACAAACGATTAGTTGCATATTTTGTGTATATTCAGTACTGCCCGAAAGAAAAATTTCATATCATTTATCTTCTTTGGGGTTAAGGAAAAAATTTAAGTTTTGATATATTCAAAGTTGCCGAAAAAGATTTTTCTAATATAAATTCTTTTTTCATATCATTCATCATCTTTGGTGTTTGAAAAAACTTTTTTATACCCGGTTTTTTTCTTATAGAAAAATATTTGGTCCACTTTCTTATAAGCCGTTTTTTCTTATATGCGATGTGCTTATATCCGGTATATACTGTACGTTTCACTTCTACAATTTTTTTTGCATATGGTGACCCAATAATAATCGTATAAACAAAAAGGTTATAAGCAGTTTAAACCAAATGGATCACCACCGTATTACAGAGAAAATTTATTTTTTATTCGCACAGATCTCCCTGCTCGGGTCTTTCTCATCACTTTCAATGGGGTGACAGACACAACTTACGAATCTGGTTTGCTTTCTCTGTAGAAACAGGAAGGAATCGAATCTGTGATACCTAGACAACTCCCTCTAGCTTCCTCCATAACTTATTTTTCTAGCACCAGCAGAATATTCTACAAATGTATGGATCATCAAAACCCCTAAATATTGCCCTTACAAAAAAAATTACAACATTGCTAGTGATGATATTAATAGCTAGGTAACCTTTAGATCATCTGAATTACAACAAATGAATGTGTTCTGTACGTGATAATGGCCTGCTAACTTCCATATACATCCAGTGCAAATTGCACAAAATTATAACCTTCTTTTCCAAAGGACACTCTCGTGAGTTTCAGAGTAATACCGATCTTTTGGTAGAAGGCGTACATTCGTTCTTGTAGTCCGTATCTCTGTTTTGACTAGATAGAATTTTGCATGCAGAAATTTTCCTTTTTTTAAACAGCCGAACGTCTTTCACATAAGCATACACATCCGCATACGTCTGCACTTGTAATTTTAAGCTCCGTTTTAATTTTATTATATCGAACTTACATATGTTTTACGTCTTTTATCTATTTCATATAGATGTCTTTACACATATAAATATATCTACTATATTTAAATGACTCTTGCTTATGTATCCGAAAACAAAACTGGTATTTTTAATTTTTCTATACACTACACAGTGTTTTATTGACGAAACCATTAATCAATATTTTTTTGCTTAATTTTATAAAAACTAACAATTACTCAAAAATGTAAAAAGCAATTTAACTTGTGACCAAAAATGTCATGTTCAATGAAATACAAGTAAATTTTGTACACTTTTCTGGTTTGCCCAAAAAGGTAAGCAATTTGTGTGTTAAGATAAAACAATAAAAACCAATTAAATCAATTAAGTAGTAGTCCCTGTTTAAAAAAAAAACTACGAGCAAGTTGAATTAAATCTATAAAATGAATTATTTATCAAGATAAGAATAATTAATCGCTGGCAAAAATATGCCCTGCTGTTGCTTTATGACACTTGTACAAGACCATCCGTCCGGCAGCTGGTTTTTTTGGAAGTTGGATTTTCTTTACACCTTTTAAGAGTTTGTCAACAAAAAGTTTAAAGTCTAAAAAAAAGTCTTGTTAAAGGAAAACAAGAAATAAATCTTATTTCGTTAACACGAAAAGGGTGTTGTATATCCAATGCTGCTGGCATAATTCAAGTACAAAATAAAAA
The DNA here is from genome assembly GCA_956483585.1 of Gymnocheta viridis. NCBI lineage: Eukaryota > Metazoa > Arthropoda > Insecta > Diptera > Tachinidae > Gymnocheta > Gymnocheta viridis. Next base: position 18,018,791 of record OY101441.1, on the reverse strand, counting down.
TTTCATGGGAAAAAATTACCTTTACAAATGCGAACAACCAACAAGCATTTTAATGCGGAAGTTTATAATTTTTATTTTTGTTGTTGAAAAACAAAAAATTGGCTGAATATATACTGAATTATTTAAAAGATATGTCAGTTCTTTGCAACGAAAAATTCTTAACAGCCAAAAGAAAAGGCTTTTCAGTAATTACAGGTCGATGTTGAAAAATAATTAAACCCACTGAAGGCAATCCATTAAAGAATTTCTTATTTAATAAAAAAAAACTCCGTGTATGAAATTCTTAATGATTTCACTACATACATCCGGCTGAATTTGAGCGGTAGCCAAAGTTATATTAACTTAAAGAATTTCGGGCAGTTAAGGGATGTTGACTATTTATTTAAATATTATTAGTTTTATTTATCCCAAGAAGACTTCCCAACTGAACATATCACTATATTGTGATTTACTAAGTAATAATATCTATTAAAAGATCAGTTCATAATAAACGTAGCTGTGCTTATTAACAATTTTTCTAGAATCTTTTTAATAAAAATATTGTTTAAAAAACGCTTGTCTTATTTGTGAAAGGGAATAATTATGAAAAATACATTTTGAAATTGAAAATATCAGCCGGCTCAAAATTTGACACAATGTAATAAGGAATGTCTACAAGGGTTAGAATTAATTTTTAATTCCTTCAATTAATTTTCATTTTCATTTATGTATGTATGTATATGAGATCACTTCCAATTTCATTTCGCTACTGGGGCACTTCCCAAACATGTACTTTTGCTAACTGGGTTGTAAGCAATTTCACACTTGTAATCAGTTTTTTAATCCTCTTCTGCCAGTCTCTCTTAGACATTCTGTTTAACCTTTAGCATGTCCCTCAGCGAGACCCCGTTTAAGAAACAAATTACCAACCGCAACAAATCAAGACTGAGCGGCAACACAAACCGGAGAATGAATTTTATCTTGAAAAACAGATTTAAAAGAAAATAAACAAAATACATAATAAGTAAAAAAAATTAAAATAAGAAACCCCCAACATGCTTACAAAACAAACTTGTAGCTGAGTAGAAGATTCAGAAACAAATTTACAGAGCAAAGCTATCAAGCAAAAATCTACATCAAAGTAAATTACGTGCCACTGATGTTGATGAAGACGTCAACGTTCCAACGCTGACGGTTGGCTGTTAAATTCTAATACCGCTTAAAAAAATGTTTTCTTAATGTTGCGAAACGCAAACTTTATGTAGCCACATGGCTGACTAAGTCACAAAGGGTCGGGCAAACAGACAAAGTGATGAGCTTTTTAAAGTTGTTACTGCTGCCACATTTGCTGCTACTGCTGTTATTAATAAGTATGTCTTCTTTGTAGTTGTAAATATTTCTGCTGGCAGTGACGCTATGAAATTGCTTGTGCTGTTCATCACGTGTCTGGCGTTGATTTAATCATGTCATTTTCTTGTCTTTATTTTGGTTTTTAGTTCCCCTTGTTTATTTTTTGAAAAATAGGAATTACTAAACCTTGCATTTTGTTTTTATTTGTTTTAGTATTTTCTTGCTAATCTCTCTATTTGCTCGTGTGCTCAAATTAATTTATAAAAATAAACTCTGAAGGAATGTAGTTTTCAAAACGTTTTAGCTTTATTTAAGGCGATATAAATCTTTAATACAAAAATTACTTTAAGGCTGCAAAATTATTCGCTTTTTAAATCTGTGTTTGCATCCTAGTAGTGACCAGTTGTGCAACTACTTTAAAGTAATGCAGACAGTTTGCAGTTTGAGACTAAAAAGTATGTTATTCCTAAAGACAAGTCATTATGAAGGTTTTCGTATGTAACCCGTGGCTTTTATCTTATTATTATAATTTTAATAATAAGCAAAATCTATGAAACAAGCTTCTGTTTCGCTCGAAGGAGGCTTGTAAGTGAGAGCTGTTGGTTATTGTTCTACTTCCTGCTTCGAAATACAATTCCAGAGGATATGATTTTTTTTTTAATGGTCCACTTGGGAGGTGTCCTTTTTGACGTAAAAATCTTCTTCTTTTGAAAAATCAAAAAAACATTTTTTATTTTATTTTATTTATTTGTCTGTGGAAAATAATCCTTACAAACAGTTTAACTTGAATACAATTTTACATAATATTGATTTAAACGTAAAATAATAACATCTACAAAACTTTGAGGGCAAATATTTACTATGTACAAAAATTATGAGTTAAAATATTGTTTTTTTATTGTAGAAGGGCACGAAGAGAAATCAATAAATCTATAAAATTTGTTAAACTCGTTGTTCATTCTTCTCAAAAGTTTAGCATTAGCCTAATTAGCTCTAAAAAATTTAACTGATAAAGGAGAGACATAACGTGATGGGCGTTGAGGTACATTGATTAAGAGCGTACATCGACAATAATAATGTTGAAAATAAACAATATGTTCAGAACAGTTCTACGGCTTTTTAGAGTTGGCATCTTGATAAGGGAAAGTCTAGCAGAATATGATGATAAATTCCTTAGGCTAAAGTTCAGCCCACGAAGACAAAAAATAAGATACTGTTTCTACACGGAGTCAATAGCCTCAGAATGTTTTTTATATATGGTGTCCGATATTACAGATACATACACCAACACAGTTCTTTCGAGCGATGTACTTTTCGTAACATACGGATCATTGAACTCTTTAGTCTAGCGTTTTAGAAAACCAAGTATATTTTTAGCTTTATTTGTTGTCTTATGAGGAATAAAATTAAGTTTTGAATCAAGCAGGATTCCAAGATCATCATTAAGCTCCGATGTTGTTTATATAAAATCGGTCAACAACATTATTTTGAGTATCTCTCTTCCATTCGATTAGTGAGGGATTAAATTTTTTTGTCTTTAAAATTAAATTAAGAGATCCCTGCCTTAATTTTTCGCCTCCTTGGAAATGCTTAAAAATATTTTAAAAGTATACACAATTTTTCGCTCCTTCCAGGGAATTAAAAGTTGTTGCTGGAATGCTGCATGTTCTCTTATTTATTAAATCAGTCAATGATGCAAATTTTTCATAGCAATTTATACGGTTGAGCAGCACGTTAAAATCACAGAGCTTGAATAACAAAATTAGGATTCGTAGTAAATTTAATGAAGCTTTTGTACGAAGTACAATTATAGATTTCCTTTAAACACATTCAAAATTAGAAATTATTTACTTTCACCAACATATTTATAATTAATTTATATACGAGTATACGTATGTATAATAATATTTTTGATAATTTAAATTCTTTATATTCAAGCTCATGCTGATTTTAATAATGATTTCTATTGAATTCAATTTTAAAAAATCTTTTATGTTGTACTTTGCTAACTGTGATTGTAAGAGTCTTCAATTCCCAATTTAAACAAAACAATTTCAAATATTTGTACACAAACAGATACAATTTTGTTTTTGTTTGTGTTCGGCATTCGAAAAAATTTTATTTTGAATTAATTTAAGAATTCATTGTCGCTTAAAAGAATTCTATTTAGTTGTCATTTTTAAACTCCTCAATTAAATGCGTGTGTTCTCATGCACCAATGACTTTGTTATGTAACATGTATGTCTGTCTGTCTGCCTTTCTGTCTGTTTGCGTATTTTAGTTTGTGTAAATGTTTAAGCACATGTTAAAAAAATATTTTTTTCTTATTTGAAATAAAATATGGCTCATTAAATTACTTTCTTCTTGCTGCTTTTATTAATTTTGTATGCTGGCGATGCACATGTACATAAATTACAAATAAATCAATATTTCCACATGTCCTTATTAACACATACAATTACGCAAAGCCATGTATCAATTAACATGTATCTGGTATTCTATTGACATACATATATTTGTACAAAGGTTGTCATAGAAGTAAAAACTTTTCGAATCCCCAAAGAAAAACAATTTTATTCGAATAAATTTTAAATGCCAGATACTTGCAGACGACAAGTTGTAGTTGTAAACTTTCCATGAAAACGCTTTAAGAGAAACCTATTAATAGGAAAACTATCCTCAGATACATTCGCACATTCATTTAAAAAGGTTGGTCATAATTTAATAAAATAAAATAAAATAAAATAAAATAAATCAAATATATGTAAATATGTAATAACAATTTTATATGGATTAGTTTATTTGGAATTTTTTTTTTACAAAAAAATGTTTCACAATAATGGAATCAACCAAGTCGTTCTAAGTATTCTAACGATTGTATGTACAACGGGTTTCTTTACATTTTTGTTATTTTATCACATACTTTTTGAAACGTGGAGCATATTAGGAAACACTTTTTAGGTTATCAAAAAAAACTTAGCACATACAACCGCCACGACATTTAGTGCACCTTATGAATTCCTTTAATATCCAATATTCTTCGTACTTTACTAAGCACGAATAAAAATTTGTATTCACTATTCGTTCGAATACTCCAAAAAATTGAAATTATTACATTATGCGAACAATATCCAACAAACATTCAATCGATTTAACAATTTTCATCTTCCCGTTGATGGAGATTTCCCGATGACTCTAGACAATTTGATGGCCCACTTTATTTTTTTAAGCTTGCTATGGAAAACCTTATTGTGTTGCACTCAATAATTGCAATTGTTGTCGATCATTGTTCGATAAAAAGCAAAGTTTATGGAATGCAGTTTTGCGTCAGCGGGAAGACGCACTCTTATTCGTGGGGAAATGTTTACCATTTGGAGATCAAAAGTGTGAATTAATACTAAAATACGTTGTTTTATATTTTTATTTTTTATCTTTCAAATATTATCTTAAGTTGGAAATTGAAAATATTATAAGTGACAACGAAAGTAAATTTAATTAGTATTAAATTATTTTAATCCGATAAAATTTGATAATTAAACCAACTTCGGAGTGTGTAGTGAAAGCACTAAGTTTTATTAAATACGCTCTAGAGACTTCTAATCGGCAGGACAATTATTTAATAATTTTGAACAAGTTATTGACGAAAAGACTTGCCTCACTCGGAATTTGGCGATAAAAGTAAGAACAAGATCAACACGTGATTTTTAACTAATGCCGTTTTCTTTTGAAAAACAGGTAACATTTCTTTAAGTTTTCATTAAAAAATTGCTAATTAAAGTTTTTTAAGAAAAAAATGTTGCCTCGTAAATGATGATACAATAACTTCACTATTTCAAAAAAATCTTTAAATTGCAAATTTTCAATTCAAAAAGCCAAAAATTATTAACTTACTTTTTAATAATTTAAAATGCTGTTGCTTGAGTTCAATAAAAAAAACTATTGAATTAACTTTATTAAATTAACTTTTATTTAGCAATAAGCAAGGTATATTAATTGTAAGGAACATTAATTTCAACGGCTGATCTCCCCTTAATTGTTTAATTTAGTTTATAATTGAAAAAAATGTTTTTATATGCTGTAAGAATGTTTTCAATAAGTGAAAATTTAAATGAAAAGAAAAGGAAAAGTTTTTTAGAAATATTTTGGTTGATAATTAGGAGAAACAGCAATAACGAAACGGCTTTTGTTTTTATTGTTGTAGAAACAAGCGTTAAATATACTTTGGAAAGAAAATTCTAGAATCCAAATAAAAAGAAAGTCGAAATCGCACTGAACGACACAAAGGTAATTAAAAAAAAAATTATACAAAAACCTAAAATTTGGAAACTGAAACACGGTACTCCAGCAAATTCCGAAGTATCCAAAAAAATTAATTATTACAAAATCGCAAATTAAAAATCAAAGTAGCACAAAACTATTAAAATTTCAACAAATCGAAATCTTGCAGAAAAATTTAACTAAAAACCAACGTGTTACAATCGGTTAATTTAACGTTAAGTTGGTGATGGAACAATTTAAACATAGATCGTTATGAAGTTGTGTTTGCTGTAAACAATCAAGAATACCTGACACAATTCTTCCAATTCTTATTTGTATAAATAAGATATCAAATCAAATTCAACCGGACCATCTGAAAAATATATGATCCCTCATTATCATGTCTCGGTTTCGGGAAAAAATTTGTTTCTCTTCTACCATGCAGGTTGACATTATTCAATGCCAATTATTCCCTTATTTCTTTGAATTATTGTTTCATGTGAAACTCATTCTGGGGAAAAATTTCACGAACTTTAGCCTTTACGGCTGTTCACTTGGTATTTATGAACTCAGAATAATATATTAAAATACATTAAATTCGTGTAAAAGTGTATAAAGAAATATTAAAATTATAGAAAATGCAAGTAATCATTTGTTAAATGGATGGAAAATTAATAACTTTTTAACATATCAGGCTTTGTGTTTCAATGGATCGAATGAAAGTTATAATTTAATATGTTTAGTAAGAAGTATTTTATTGTTGTTTATTTGCTTTAAAGGAAAACTTGATTACAGAGAAATTATCGTTAAAATTATAATAGTTTTAATAATAAGTTGTAAGATTTTTTTTGGGAATAAAATATCTCTTTGCAATTGCCAATCTACGAAGTAGAAGACTTTTTTAAATATAACATTTCAATTAAATGAAAAGTCTCCTATAGACAAATTTTTTTTAATTAAGAATTTACAAATAGTTTCGCTGTGGGAATTATATATATTATTTTCTTTTAATTAAAATGAAACTTTAGTAATTTTGTGAATTAATAATTTTGAATAAATTAATAAGAAGTAAATTCTTTGAAACGTTCTAAGGATCCCATAAAAATCAGAGGATATGCTTTGAATGCAGAACCGAAAATATTAATTTGAATATTTTTTTCTGTTTTACACTTTATCAAGGATAACTTTGCACACACTTAACAATTTTTGAGAATCTTTGTAAAATGTAACAGTTGAACAGAGTAAGTAAAACTTCGTTCTAAGAAATCACAAAGTGGCAGAGAAGGAAAAATAAATCTCAGTGTTCTGCTTATTTTTATTGTTCCACTAAATCTCAACAATTGAACAGACATACATACGTGAGGCTGTAGTAGTGCAGGACCAATGCGTTTTTTTTCATAGACTTTTCATACGTTTTTTAATAATATCTTGCCTAAAACTAAATATTTTATTTACAAATAATCCAAGTTTATTTAATTGTTTACACAATATGTTATTTGTATTGCAAATCTTGCTCTTTTTTATTTGTTTTTTATTTTTTTATTTGCTCGTAAATAAGGGATACTTAATCCTTATTTAAATAGATATTTTTGCTTAATACAAATATAACAACTGCTCTAGTAAACACATTTTTTTTTGTTTACAAATTGTCTATCCTCAAATCGTTATTCTGGTCGTATTTAAGACTATTTGACCACATGCAAACTAAGCCCATGTGGGCATTGAAATGTTTTTTCTAGCAAATTATTCTTTCTAAATTATATTTGTAGATTTAATTTATATCTTCCGTATGGGATTAAGGGGTTTTCAGGTTTCTTATTGTCATACCGCAGTCTCACATACAAAAGATTGACTATAAAAAGTAGTACATTTGTTTCTTTTTACTGTTTCTTTGTTTGAAATATTAAGTTTAACAATGTACATTTGTTGAATATTTGTACGTACGTACGTACATGTACTTAATGCAAACACCTCGATTACAAAACAGAACTTAGGCCACAACTCTAAACCAAATGTGGTCAGAAGCAATAAAAACAAAAATACATCTACAGATACATATTTATATTTGCACATATGCAGAAGCTTATGGTTAAATTCGCATTTTATTGCCTTTCTTGCCAGATCCATTTATTTCTTTCCCTTCTCCTTCCTCTTTATCTGATCAGGATTTTTTTATTGAGGCGAAAGAATGTAAACAGTTCAGATGTAAATAACACCCACAAATTTGTAAAATAAATGTAGAACATAGTACCAAAGAATGGTTAGCAATATTGATGATTACAGTGAACGAGAAAAAGAACTTTAAAATTTAAATCGAAATTATTAATATAAAAATTAAAATTATGAACTTTATTTTCTTATAAGAAAATTCTATTAGTATACACAATATCAATTAAGGAACCCTAACAATTTAGAACAAATTTCCTTTCTCCAAAATATCAACTGAATAATTCCGGAAAAATTTAAATCGTCATAGTTCATATTTAAAAAACAGTAAATGATATACTTCATGATTTATACATTATATAAATAGGAAATGAGTAATTCTTGGATTCCTTTTTCTTCTTTGTTTGCCAACAGCTTTCCGTCATTCTTTTACCAAATGGTAAACATTATTGACCTTTAGTGACCCGACTATATATTATTTAAATCGATTCGGTATGAAAGGAATAAAATTCTCATAAAGTTAACACCACTACAAATGCTAAAAATACACACACATTCACTTATGTAAGTATTGGTTGAAGAGTTAAGAGTACAGTAAGACCTCCATAATCCGGACAGATATAGTTTCAGCTATACATATATATATATATATATATATATATATATATATATATAATTTATACTGAAAAGAAAATTAGACACTTATAAGAATTCACTTGCTTTTACTGCCAGGCCCACTACGCCCACGTATTCGTTCTTGTTTTAAATGTAATTGCACGAAAGAAAGAATTCGATCGAGAAAGTGGGCCTGGCAATTAATAAATTTGCAAAAACATAACGAACCATAATAAAAGTGACACAAAAATATTCATTTTGAAAAGTAAAAATTTATTTTTCTTTGAATACACATATCTTTATGCAATTTGTCAGCCCTATTTTTAAATTCTTTTAAAAATAAAATATCCTTATCTGTCGCTTTGCTTTGTTCAGCCCATAAAATAGCTTCTAAAAACAGTTCGCCACGCAAACTCAATTAAACTAAACTCTTTTACATTTTAAATACTGATTTTGTCTAGCGGTAAAATAACGTAAACATTTTACTGAGAAAAAAGAAGACTTGTCCGTAATATAGAGGAAAATTTTCCAAGCTGGCCGAAAAATTTAAATGTCCGAATTACTGCATAGTCCGAGTTAGCGAGTACCCGAATTATGGAGGTTGTACTGTAGCTACATATGTATTGAGTATTAAGATATTTTCTTATGAAATGAGTGAAGTTGAAAAGAAAAAGAGATCAGAATTGAAAGAGATGACAATTAATTATGGATGTACATGTTCATTACGTGTGGATGTGTTAGCTTCAAACAAAAACTTAAAAAATTAAATGTACGTTTTTGTACGCAATTCAATTTTGTTTAATGTTTTTTTTCTGTGGGGAAGGGAATGAGTAATTAGGTGCATTTTTCTCTTTAAATGAATGCCAATAAAATAGATCTGCGCTAAAAATGGTGATTGAGTTGGTTGAACTAACATTTCCTGTTTTTGGCAAATGGAAAAGAAATATTTGGCAAGACACTCAAATTGATCCAACGTCCTGTCTGTTGTCTCCTCTACTGTGATTATTTACAAACAAGTATTTTCAAGCCGCAAAATTAATCTTGTTCTCTTGTTTAAAGAGGCTTTAACTATATTTTCATTTTATTACACATGCAAATGTGAAAAAGATTATATTGTACCTTCTTTGTCCACCTTTTCATAATTACAAACTGGGTTACCAAGTCAAATGAAATAAAATCAATAATGATTTTATTGCAAATACATATTTCAATGTAGAATATTTTTAATATAAAACAGACTGGGGCTAATGGTAAAATAAATGAAAACAATTATGAACATAATTAAAAACTAATTGTACGAATTATTTTTAATTCAGATTATAAATAACGGAGTATTAAAACTTTATAGAAAATTATAATCAATTTAACATGCAAAATGTAAATATTATTTTAGCCCGAAAAAAACAATTCAGAATTTGGTTTCTGCCCAAATTATAAATTATTTTTTGTTCAAAAACTTTTTCTTCATTATCATTGAGAAGAGGTTACTCTTAAGACAAAGTCTTACTTTTAATTGTTGCGTGATGTGACACGACAAAAATGTTTCTATCTTGTCCGATTAAAATTTTCAGTACAGTTCAAAACAGTAGTTTAGGTGAAGATGTCATGTTTTGGGCCAAAGACTACCCCAAGATCTATTAACAATTGATATAATTGTTTTATTCTTCTTTTGATTTGTGATACTTTTATCTCAGCAGCTTAAAATTATATCAAACATTTTGCTAAACTATAACCCAATTATCTCAAATGTATTTAAAAAAACCCCAAATTTGACCTCTGGCCAGTTAAGAATCCATTCGACAGTTCACGCCAAATTATGACCATGTCTGACCGAACATATTGTACGTGGAGGCACCATTTAACAAGAATTGCAAACTGTTATACAAATTTAGTGTCCGTTAACATTATTAACTAGTTAATACATCATCTACCGTAAGCACCACAGTGCATCAACATCAGCTCAAACTTATTAGACAATTTTTAAAAAAATAATTACTGCATACTTTAAGGCTTACTCAGCTTTTAAGGATTAACTTTGTTTTAACGAGAAAATAAGGTATTATAAAAAAAAGTTAACACAATCATTTGAGTTGTAAGTCGCAATAGAAATTTGAAAAATTAACTTAGCAAAAATACTTGAAATATATTAATAGCGTCCGCCTACGGGCTTTGAATACATTATTGAAAATTTATCCAAATATTGGAAATAATGTTATTGGAAAACCTCATTAGAAATGTTTTATAATATTAAAATAACATTCTATCTATTTTATAGCATAAAATTATCAAATATTGAAAGCTCTTTAGTTTTCAGGTCTAACATAATTAAAAAAAATTATTTAACAGGATTTTTTTCTATTGAATGGAATTAGAAATTCTCTATGTAAACGAAAACATTACGGTAGTCGATTTTAAAGGAATTATTTAAAGGGGTATAGCTTGTTCCTATGCTATACAACAAGCTATACCCCTCAATTATCAATTGCAATTTGTTTTTAACAAAATGGTTAATGTTTTACTGTATAAATAAAATATTAATTTTGGGAAAAAGTGCGAATAAAAATTTAAAATACTAAAATTTTATCAATTCCCATAAAAAGCACCAATTATTAACTTGACCAACTAAAGTTTTTGTTTCCATAAAAAACAGTTTTCTGCCTTTGAAATTTTTCCAGTAAATTTTCATCAAATAAGGGCCACCCTGTGCTCAATAAAATGGTTAGACTTAAATGAAGTGCGTCGACCACGACATATTGAGAAGAAATGAAATAAAAACTACCACTTGCTCGAATGTATTGACATACTTCTATGTAAATTTTCTGAGTAAACTGCAACTTATTTAATTTTTCTCTTTACTTTGGAAACTTGTGTCATAACAAGATTTTGGCTTAATTCTGTAAAAAACCATAAATACATTTAAGAAGCATATAATTTATTTTCTATACACTCCTCTTTTTTTAAACAGACCACTTCTGTAAACGAAATGAAATTAAGTTTTAAGTTGCTGTAGTCATTCTCATAATTCAACATATTTCGAAAAGAATATTAATCCTGTTAAATCTTTATTATTATTTTGTAAATGTTCATAAAATACAATACGAGTATTTAAATGGAACACATTTATTTACATGCACCTGCTAACACAACTTCAAATCCTTTAGTTTTTACGTTTCGTGTTTCTTTTAATCTTCGTTTATTTTTATTTGATAAATCAATTAAAATGTAATTTATATATAAAACTTTGTTTTATTTTGTCTATTTTAATTGATTTAATTATTTTATTTGTTTGAACATAATGTGTAGGGCTCGAAAGTTTAAAAATATTTGTTTACAAGAAATAACAAAAATATATGTGTGTTATGCATTGTTGGAAGGAAACTCTGAATCGGTAATATAATGCAGTAAGAAATATTTAATTATTTTTATATTTTTATTAAACTTAATATGTTGAGCTTATTACATGCTCAACAGATGAGGGCAATTCTATGTGTAAATTTTGTAAAACTGATACAAATATTATATTTGACTTACAAATATAATATAACAATAATAAAACTTGTTGACAATACACATGTTGAGATTCAAAGGGTGACAAACAATAAGTAATTAATTTTTAAAATTTTTCTAAAAATTAAAAAGAATTTGTATTTATTTTCGCTAACTAGTAATATTTAAAAGAAATCTATATTGTAATTATTAGAGTAATAATTTTAATCGATATAGCAATTGTTTGATTACTCAATTGATCGATATTGCGGTTTTCAAATTACTGGAACAATATTTATTTTGTTCGAGTTTTTTTTTATTTATACTATTCAAAATTACTTTAGTTAATCAAAAATTTAAAAAAGGGCTCCTCATTACACTGTAAGAGTTTTAATGTGGGATACCCATAAGTATGAAATTAAAGAACGACATACTTTTCAACACAAAATAAAAATGTTCCGTCTGCAGTGTTTTACAGTAGTTGATCAATTAATTACTAGTAATTAAATATATAATTTATTCTCTGAAGCGAAAGTTGATGAGGCTGCGTTTAATAAACATTAGATAAAGGATTCAACCCCTGGAAAGGCAAAGTGATTTTCGAGTGCTTGTTCGTAAAAACAGGTTTTTAGCATGTAATAAAATAGTTGTGCCAGCGAGTAAAACACTTATAGTTCCATTGAGTAAAACACTTGATGTCAAATTAAAGCCACAGAGTTAATACTCCAAACATACATTTCTACTGCGTTCTAAGTTTTCAATGACTTCAAAATATTGACATCGTTCTTTATAAGTTAAAGTGGTAAATACATGATTCTAATAACAACTCCTTGGTAAAGTTATGAGTTTAAATACCAAAATAGAAGTAGTGAAAATTATGTATTTCATAAGTTTATTTACATTGTAAATCATTCCTATGCCATAAAATTGTTTCTGGATACATAATCATTCATATGTATGTAGTTGTTCACGGACATATTTTTGAGGGGGGCTGGAGGTTCGAGTACAATCAGACATCATCAGAGAATGAAAATGATATCTAATGAAAAGAAAAAACAAGGCAAACCACATTTGACTACTTACTGTGAGAACACACACCGAGTCATCTGCCCTACAAGAACATGATGATGATTTGATGCATCGTCTGATGGTCATTGCTGATGCTTATATATATTTTGTTAAAGACAATGTGAAAAAAAACTAATGTAAAAAATCGTGTACGAGTGATTTTGTTTATGAATCAACGCTTCCATTGTGTAACATTTTTATTAACAGCGTCATGTTAAAATCAATCCCCAAAATTCCATAATACACAAAATCAAAATATATGCATTAAATTTATTTAAAAAAAAAAGTACGAAAAAACTAAAACTTTTGAAAAACATTTTCTGATGATCAAATAGGTATATAAAAATGATGCCAAAATATTGCCCTTTTCTTTTCCAAAAAAATGTAACATTTCATTTACTTTTTGTCAAAAAATTTCTATTCAAAAATCTCTTAAGACAAACATTTTGCTTCGTAAGTGATAATTTCTATTAAAATTACTATTTCAAAAAATCAACAAAAAAGGCAAAAAATGTTGCACTTTTTTGTAGAAAAGAAAACGCCATGTGATTAAGTAAAAGAGAAAATGTTAAAAAAGTGTTCATCGAAAGTTGGTTCCAAAAACCACAATATGACAATGCCGACAGCAACAATGAAATACAGAATTGACGTAACTGTGTTAGAAAATAAGTTTTATAAGTATTAGTTTCCATCAGCAATTCCTTGAAGGTTAATTCGGCAGAATTTATCAAAACATTCACCCATATTCCAGATGTCAACATCGACGTCATGTCAATACAATACCAAAAATTTTAAGTTTGTCTACTTGCTCTCGATAACAATTTTATAATACTGACAGACTATTTCTGTTCTCTAACGTCTAGCAAATAACATGAGTCTATCGGAAACGGATAGACAAACCTCATTTTTTTTCGATATTGACAACTGGAATAAGGATGATTATTAATATTTACACGAGCATTCAACGAAGAGAGGATATGCAACTTACAAAAACCACACACATCTCTTTTTCCATCAACGGTTTTTAGTTATAAATTTATTTTGACTCTTCCGTTTATCCAATTATCACATTCAATCGTTCGAGGTATTCTAATTAAAAGTTGAAAGTTACAAAAACTATATTTTTTTATAAAAAACTTGAAAATTATTTTTGAACAACTCCAATTGTAAATGAAAGTAGACCATTAAGTAAATAGAACTGCCAAAGGGTTTTGAAAAGTTAGCTCGAATTTAATTTTTACGGCCTGTTGAAGTAGGGCCATTTTTACTATTTTTTGCAATATGAGTGAAAAATCAAAGAATTTATCAATTTTAGATTAAAATCAACTAGATGTCGTTTTCAGAAAAAATTTAAACTATTCTGGTTCAAATATATCCGAAATTCTATTGAATAGCACAATTTATTTTCAGAATGTGATCTGAATATTTTTTGTTTTATTAAAGGAAATGTGTTTAAAAAGTTTTATTACAATAACAAACTCTTAGTTGCCATTTTGTTCATTGAAACCAATATAAATATTTTAAACTATATGGTTCGAAGTTTTTTTTTGATGTTCATGGAAGCTGTAAACTCTGGGTGTCTCTCATCTTTCGTGACCGAATCCATTTCTGCTTCACTCTCTAAATCAGCTCCATTGTCATAAATGAAGACATTTATTTCACTCATAGTACAAAAGATGGTCAAAGATGGCACAACTTCAAGAGGCCATAAAAAATAAATTCGAGCTAACTTTTCAAAACCCTTTTGACCCATTTACTCAATGGTCTACTTTCATTTACAATTGGAGTTGTTGAGGCTGGCGGCGATGACCCGAAATTTGTTGCACAGTGTAAGCAGCACCAAAAAGCCAACCTGTCCAATTATTCGGATCCGGTCAACTTTATTAAGAGAAAAAACCGTTCGAATACTCTCTATGCTACCTAGCGAAATAAATGATTTTGTGTTTAGCTTAATAGCAAGCAAGTTGGTAATGATTACACCTCATCAAAAAAACACATGCTGAAGTGGCGGTTTGCATTTATTATATAGAAGATATAAGATAACAGAAGATGCAAAGCATTTTGAATAACATAATGTTCGAATTAATTTTTGCTCTTTATGTATCACAAACTGATAAGTGCAAGTTATCGACAGTGGAACCTGGTATTTGAAATTCTGAACACTTACTTTAAAAAAGTGAAACTATAATTATTATTGTACAAGGTTTTAATGATTCTTTGTACGTTATACATAAACTAATCTCACTGACAACTTGATGGAATAACTACAAGTATAAAGCAAAAAAAAAAGTGGGATTTAACTTAACACTGGCATATGCTCAAAATACATGCGTATACAACGTTCTACAATGAATTTGCTTTTGATTCTGCTGATGACAAATAAAATAAATTTATTTATTAAAATTTTTTAGTAACAACCAACTGTTTGTCCAGCTTAAATTTGTTCTACGACAAATGTTTTTGTCATGAATAAAAAATAAAACGAAGAACACCACCGGGTTAAAAAGTGCATTCAAGTGCATTTAAGCTCAATTCTGGCAGAACTCTATAAATCTTCTTTTATAATAAAATACAACTAAATTTAAACTGGCAAATGCTTGTAATTTATTAATTGTTGAATCAGTGGGAGAAATCTTGTCGAGATTAAAGAAAACGAAACTTAGACAGTCGGAATAAAGACAAAAAATTAAAAAGTTTTATTAATTCATTTTAAATACTCGTACTCTTAAAATATGAAATTAAAACGCAGTTGTTAGTGTAAATTTAATTAATATTCTTTACCATGCGCTCCTTCCAAATTCTGCTGAGATTGCTTGATAGCTGGCTGGCTGGCTGGCTGGCTGGCTGTTAAAATAGAGCTTGCACTGCACTGCTTTGACATGTTCTTAGCAACTCTTTGTTAAATCAAGGATTTTGGTTTCGTTTGTTGGCAGTTCTGTTGTTTACGCTATTGCGTTATCACAGTCAGTCATCGTCATCAGCAGCAACAGCAGCAGCAATAGCAACAGCGATAGTTGGAGTATTGTGTGTGCGAGAATGAAACTTGAATGTGGTTAGCAAGGAGGAAAGTTAGCAAGGAGTTGTTGGTTGCAGCAAGTTGCGCTTTTTTTTAGAATGGTTCTTGTTAAGTTGGGTTGTTGATATGGGATGTTAACGTTGTGTTTTTGGCACTTAAGATGGAGTGTATGGCAGATTTTTTATATACAGAGTTCAATGGTTGCTACTAGTGAAATAATTGTAAGTATTGTTGTTTTTGGCAACAGTAGTTGTTATTGTTTGTTTTGCCATCACAATAGATGCTTCCTTTTAATTTTTACTATATCCGGTTTACCGTGTTTTCTTTCTATGTTGCATGTATTTGTGTTTTATATGAATAGTGATGTTTTTGTTATTAAAGCAAGAAAATGAAGGAGCAAACATTGTTTTTTAATATATTATAGTTGTGTTAGTAAATCCAGTTGAATTCGGAAGATACTATTGGTAGTTCTGTTGTAGTATCATTGGGTTTACGTGTCGTTATCTTTGTGGTAGTTGTTGGTTTATGTGTCGTAGTTGTTGTTATAATTGTTTTTGCCTCATGCGGGAATTCCAGCTGCGGTACATCCAAACGTTTTGGCAACGTTGGTACTGAAATTGTATATTTGGCTAAGGGTATTTGATATAAGAGCATTATGTTATTATAAACAATTTTTTATTCATTTTTTTATATTAAACTTTAAGTACAGAGATGCTGGACAATGAATTTGTGTGTTTTTTTAAATATACGTATTTTTTCTTTGTTATATTTTTGGTTTTATTGTTATTTGTACTTACTAGTATCGTGCTGGAAGCCATGCTCATCAGCCGTATAAAATACTGTTATATATTTATGATTTGGTAGTGGGTGTGAATAGAAACCCTTACGAGCCAATAATTTTTTACCTTTAGCTGAACGTTTCCAATAGCATTTTTCATAACGTGACACACCATTGCTCAAGATGTATCTTTAGAGAGTTAAATGAGGGGAAAAGGACATGAAAATTTGTTTAAATATAATTATTTCCGTATAAATGCAGATGTTAAAAAAATAATGGTACAAACATTGTGAAAAAATTCTTTGTTTTTCAATTTATTTAAAGCCTTTTCAATGAGAGCCAATGAACTAGTTCACTAAAAATCGAGGAGGAAATTATTCCTTTACCACGTAGCGGGTAAAAAATAATAATTTGTGCCACATGATGGTATTGAGAGGCCTTGGCTAATTCTATTAATATAAAAAGGAAACAATTACTTGCTGACAGAGGAACTATGACTCCATAAATCTAAATGGATAGAAGAGACATCGTCTTTAAATGGAGAATGGAAGGTGTTTTGTGAGTCTCTTGTCAAGAAGGCGAACAAGTACTTGGACATAGCCGGAGTTCTTAAGCTTAATAACAGGGCTAATAATCAGATATAGAAACTTCAAGTTGTATCTGGCTTACATGTCAATCGGGAAGAGCATGAAACTCTTGCTCATATTGTCTGTGAATGTCCTGCACTAGTTAGCATTAGAATAATAATGGTGAGTGCTATGGAAACTCAGTCTGCAAAAAATTTTAATGATATGATGCAAGGAACTCAGTGATGAAATATGAAGCCAACAACTTGCCAGAAAGCACTGAAGGATAAATTGACAAGTAAATGTTTTCTGAGCCAAAAAATACTGTGGTACAAAAGGAATTGCAAACTGACTCGAAACAGAGGAGCCTGCCTCGGTCTTCTCCTACACATAAAGATATGTACACTTATACAATTTTAGGGTTCATTATTTAATTTCCAACGCACGGCAAAAACAACTTTCTTTTCTACACACATATGTATATACGTATTAGTTTGACTTACTTGTATTCATAACTTCCATCACGAAATTGACTACTATACTCCTCTATAACGTGCGGCATTTTGGGCTCGGCCGGATGATAATAGTGTTCCTGTTGCTTGTTATGCGAATCACTTACTTCAGAGGACGAAGAATCTGTGAATTCTAATGGTGACACATTCGTTTCAGTGGCGGCTGTGGTATCAATGCTATTTATTTGGGTTGTCGCGGCTGCTGCTGAAGGATGCATGTGACAGTAGACGCAAATAAATGCTGTCAACATCAAGGCACGTAACATTTTTATGAACACTCAAAATACAACTTGTTAATTTTACAAGAAAGTTTTGTTTTCTTTATGAATTGATTTGTTTGATTGGTTGTTTGAGCGTAAAACAAATAATTCCGTTCCTTGTTGTTTTGCTTATTAAATACTTCGGTAAAGAATTTTTAATGGTACGTTTGTGCTTGACTGGAGATTTAGTAATTGATTTTATCTCAGGTTGTGCTTAAGCTTTTATACTCCTCTCCAATTTGTTAATAAATATAGAATCCTGTTTTTTTTTTGTTAATTTATTTCTGAGGGTTTTTCTCGTTACGTATTTTTGGCAACAAAAAACGTTTATTTTTGTGTTTTTGTTATTCTCTGTCATAACAAAGTTGATGAAATTGAATTCATTTATTTGAAATAAATATATATTTTTATGATCATTTGAGCCTGAGAATTTCATTCAATGCATTTGTTAGGTATCTGATTGCGTAATCTTAAAGGTATTTCTAAATGATGCAGGTCATATGTGTTGGTTGAAATTTTTGGTATAATAAAATATGCATTTTATAATGAAATGTTAAGTAACTAAATAATTTGAACCAGGGATAACAATCTAACAAGATTTTCAATTAAAACTTTCAAAGTTGATTGCAATCTCACGATTTTTGTATTCGGAATTCTTTGATCATCTTAGTTTAAATAAGAATATAACGAAATTTTGTTTATTATTTAACTTTTGAAAATAATATCAGGAAGAAAATTATGTTGTATACAAAAATATTCCTCCTTAAAACTGTCCAATATTTAATGATTTCATAGTAATGACAGGTAAAAACCAGCGGTTGCTCAAGAGCGTTCTGCAACAATAGATCAATTGGTGAACATTTTTTTGCCCGGATTTAGTCATATTATGATTATAAATGGAAAAAAAATTGTATTTATATTATTAAAACTGGGGATAATTAAGTTTTGAAAACTTTTTATTAGCTTATTAGCCATAATTTTGGGTTTTATAGAAAATCATACTGAGCTATTCTTAGTCTGCTCAGATCATTTAGGTAAAAATTTGCTTAAGAAACAGATTGTAGCTTATAAATTGTTGTAAGAATGTATGTATGTTTTGTGCATTTTTAAAAAGAATGTCTGTGAAAAACATTCAGAAAAATGCAGGAAAAGATACAAATTAGTTGAAAGCAAAAATAAGTTAATAATAAGTTAATATGAGTGCAAAAATACTCGTTCTTTTGCTAATTTATAAGAAACTTCACAGCCACTAGTCGAATTTTCTATCATTGCATGGAACCCTATTGTTTTCGCTAAGATGTCAGTCTGTCCGTCTATCACAGACTTATTGTGAAACTGTCACAAGATATGTATTACTATGGACGCTATTAGAACAAGTAGTAATAATAACAAGGTGTGTTATTTTTTATATACATACATTTTATTCAACTTAATATCGGGCAATGGTGTTAGCGTAAAGAGGGAATGCTATTATCAACTTAAAGATCACACGATATCATCTGGTTTCTTAAAATAATTCAATCTTATCGTATGAAACTAAAGAAATAATTAATTTAATTCCCTGCATATTTGATTTATACTGCTAGTCTTTTTAATGTTCGAAATTACAAGATCTGTATGCATGACATCTAATACGACTTTTGTAAGAGACAAGAAATCCCTTCCAGATGTACATTTATCATATGCTACATTAAAACGTAAGTTTTGCTGTAACAAAGACTCCGTTAAATTTTGTTGATAATGACATCAAGCAATTAAATAAAATTGTTGCCAAAAATTGCTAAAAAAAATAAACAAAACACATGTGCTTTTTTTATACGTTACATGTTTACATACTTGCACAAGTGCAATCAATCAATAAGGAACGACAAACAAGTTAAAGGGGAAGAATGCGTTAAAGACTAACTGAAAATGAGAATAAGAGTACTTGAAATTTTTTATGAAGTTGTAAAGAGCAAGTAAGTTAAAAATAATTTTTAGGGGCTTCATTAAAATCAATTTTAACGGGTAACACAAGTGGATAAATTTTCATACATATGATAATTATATATTAATGCTGATAACTGCAAAAGTTAAAGAGGGTTCAACATTTATATTAGCATAACTTGAGAACGGTTTGTCTAATTTCCTCATGTTATTAATTTTTTTTAATCTGATCAGTGGTTTAGTTAAGATTTGTAAAGTTTTGGGGAAAAATCACATTTTATGAAAATATTAAAATGTTAGTTTTCAAAAATTTTTTAAAAATCTAAAATAATAAAAATACCGTTCCTACCTCTTTCTTCCTTCGGCTAAAATCTATTTCTGAACCCAAGTAGTCTGTTTATCTACTATATTTCCTTTCCGCCAGCAGCCTAACCTATTCTGCATACATAGAGTGCTGTTATTTGCATGTTTTAATACGACTTCATAATAAATCGAAAATATGTTAGTGAAACTTTGGATTTCTGAAAAATTACCTGCAATATTTTTTATTGGGAAATAATATAATAACCTACTCCTTTTTTGAAGACTAAACATATCATACTAAAGGCACTTGAAAGTCCTTAAAAGGCCTTGGAATATACCTCCGATTTATCTACTTTTTTTAAAATTAATATTTATCAATAAAAAAAATTTGTTAATATTAATTCTCTTAATCTGACAGGTAAGGTAACCTTTCCCATCCTTTACTTTTTTTATTTTTCTTCTCTCCAACTACTTACATAACTCTTTCTTTTTCTTACAATTCAAAGTTAAGGTTATTGACCATTTCTGTCGGTATTGTTTTGTTTTTGGCACTCATATATACGTAGCCCTCCAAAGACTCATCCACACACATACATATATATTCTCATGCACACATCTGCCAACACACAAAATCTCGCTGTCATTATCTCATCTTCCTAATGCTTCCTCATTTATTTTCAATTGTTATAAAAACGTTTTATATTCATTATTACGTTTTTGGCCAGCAGGGAATAAACGGAGAAAGTTTATAAGAAGAAAAATAATAAAGAAAAATAAAATGAAAAAGTAAGAAAGAAAATAAAGAATATTTACGACCCGTTTAACATACGAGTACAAAACGTTTTTTTACTGCATCAACGACAACCAAATTTTATTGTACGAAAACACTTAACAACAACAGAAAAAGCAATTTAGCAACCTGTAGACATTAAACAGTAATAAATCCATGTTTATGGCAATAAAGTATGTTGTACAAACAAGAAAGTGCGCCATGCTTACAACTAGTGGTGTAACGTGTCCTCAGTTACGCTTTCGCAAATACTCATTTGCAAAGCGAATAAGAAAATAGGCATCACTGCAGGCTTATCTTATGATTCTCTATGTTTAAGTCTGTCTCCATCTCGAAAAATTTATTAAGCCGTTTTCCTATTTTTGGCTACAAATTACATTTTATAATAGATATTACTAAATTTTGCAATGTCTTTTGATATCATCGCTAAAATTTTTTAATTTTGCATTCATTTTAGCCAAAAAGGCAAAAATGAATTTAAAGAAATCTTAAAAACAAAGTATGCAGATCAGTACGCAACAAAATTCTACATCATATTGTAAATTTTTAAGACTTTATGTTGCGATTTGTAGCTCTGAAACACTGCTGAAGTGAGGAAAGTGAAGAAAAGTACATGCACTTTTAATGTTTCTTTTTCGGTTTGAAGATTTTTATATGATATTTTTCTTGTGGTTAACGAATAGAGGAATTACACTGATTTTTTTCGTTGAAAGATTTGATCAAAAGCTATTTTTGGTATTTAAAAAAAAATTATTTTGAATATAAATGTTGAAACAATTCGCTAAAAAATTAAAAAAAATAATTTTATACACTTTTTTTGCAAAACTAAAAATTAAAAAGGTTTTTAAAAGTGAAGCAAATGTAGAAGTTATGTTTTACACCACAATCAAATTTAGAATATCTTATTTTAGACCCAAAAATTTTGCGCCATTAATTTAAATGATTTTGTTTTAATTTCCAATTTTAATTTTTTTCACTGCTCATCAGGCACTTGTTCAAATACTTTTTTGACATCATAATCTTTTGTGTCTGTTGAATTATTGATTTTTAATGTTCTTACATAACTTTTAATAATTAACAATGTCATTACCTGCCTATAAATATGAATTCGTAAAAATCTTATTATCGGTAGTAGTTATAAGGGAGAGTCATACAGCCCCATAAAAAAGTTTTTATTTGTCTGTACAATATTATTAGTTAGAAAACTATTTTTACATTCCTAACTAAAGTAAATTTTAAAAGCATTAATCGCAAAAATTAGATTAAAAAAAGTAAACATCGGCACAAAAAAATACATGCGTCACCCAGGTACCAGAATACTCACCAACGCATAAAAACACACATATAAAAACACATATCCATATATGGGCTATGCATACAATTTTTATCAGAACCGTTCTATAACTTCGAGAGGGGAGTTGTTGTAAAAGCAGCAAAAAATCTGCCGCTAAATTTTTTATATCAAATTAAAACTAAAACTATCAAAAAACTCTTTCAATTCAAAAAACACGTTGAATAATTTAGCTTTAACTAAATTTTATCTCGTTAAAAAAGAGAAACGGATGGCGAAAAATATTGTTTCTGTGATCTTTTTAGACGCATGCATATCATTTGGTTCAAGTGCAAGGAATTCTAAATCTATAGAATATGTTAACGGATGCAAAATTTTTACATTCCTTTTTTGCAAAGTGTAGTTATTCGCTTTTATAATTACTTTTACAAAACTTTTAAGTCATTATCCATTCGCAGTTCCTGAAATAACATTCGTTACCCCTCTACTGCAACATAGTCTTCGTAAAATATCACTCATACGTAGCGGAGCTAAATTTGAAGCAAAAGAAGTGATTTTCTAATAGACATTAAAAAAGGTTTTTATTTAAAAAAAATATTTTTAACATTTTGACAAATTAATATTACTTTGTAACTTTATATGTAATTCGGACGGTATTTTGTTGCTCAATGTAAGCTGCTTTCTACAAAATAAATACTCGTAATAATAACGAAATTGGCGTTTGTCGAATTCATATTTAATATTTCATTGAAAGTCTGAATAAAGCAAAATGCAGTAATTTTTATTGGTAACGCCACAATTTGAGAAAGACGTGAGTTATTTGATTAATTTATTTTTACAAAATATACGCATTTACCAAACTAATTATTCGAAATATTCTTCCAAATAAATTTTTAAAACTTTTTTGTTTTGTTGGGGGCTTAGCTAGTCCATATGCCTGCATTTCAATGGTTTTGATGCCAAATCATCAACTGACCTTTCGTCAACTTTTCTGGTTGCTTAAATGTGACACTTGCCAATCATTTGTTATGTATTTTTCCCTCCTTGACCTACACCTGCAGTAACCTCAGAGATAATTTCTGTGGTCTTTAAAAATTATAATTTTAAGAGAAGCTAAATTCAAGCAACAGGGTCATGACATCACCGTCCGACAATATCAGCAGCCAGATAACATAGGACCCTTGGAAGACGGGACAACATGGTAGCACAACGGATACTAATTGATAGACCCACGTGAGCTGTGCTTGATCACGGCTGCCAATGGAACCTATCCTAACCTAACCTTGCCTCGATATCTTCTTTCAAATATTTAAAAAAAAAAGACTAGCTAAAAATTCTCAACAAACAAAAGTTTTTGAAAATATTAAAAAATTAGATATTTATTCTAGACTTTAACATTGAATACACCGAAATTTCTCATTTCTTGTGTTTTTGGAAATCCTGAGACAAACTAAGTTAAGCCGGCTTTAAAAAAAAAGCCTTGAAAAAAACAAGTCACTCAAAAGAGAAGAAAAAAGGATTACCGATTTTAATTCAAATTCAAGGACTTATTAACAACAGTACCTCCCGAAGTATAATTTTTCTACCAAATGTTAGAGAAAAAATTCTAATTTATAAAGATTAAAATATTTTGATTTCTATCTAGATATGAGAGTTATTAAAAAATTTTTATTGCTGCTCAAACTATTCAATATAGACTTTTGTTCTCATAAACTTGACTTGCGCTCAAATATTTTGTGTTTCAAAAATATATAAGATAAGATTCGATGCTTGCAGTCAGTCTTAAAACTTACACTGGAATGAGCTTATAAAAAAATTTTTTAATTTTAAGTTCAGCCCTGAAAAACTAGACGAAAACACAAAAAATTTTCGAAAATAGTTAAGAATAAATACAAATAAATTTAATACTTTTGAGGCTCAATTCAAAGTGTAAAACGGCTGCGGAACCAATTATTTAATTTAGAGGCTAAATATAAACTCGCACTACGTTAAAGATAAGGTGCATGCTGTTTCAAGCTTTAACGATTGAATTCGTGAACCTATCTTAAAAATAATATGGTTCTGCAGGCGTAGCCGTAGAAATGTTAGAGGGTATTGAAGGATGAGTTTTAAAAATATATTAACTGCATCGTTTCTTGTTTCGGGGGATATCAGAATAATTTCATAAAATAGTTTTGATTGCACCACCAATACTGACAAGGTAGGATCTAAAAGAATATGTATTTTTTTATTTCAGTCCTTATAAACTTTTAAATCCTTAAAAAAGGAAACATATGCGTGCATATTCATAATGAAAAATGTAATAAGCTTAAACAGTGCAAACCAATTGATTTTTCTTGCATTTTGCTTTTTCATTAAATTAAACTTAGTTAAATGACAGAAGTTTATTATTGCACATCGTCTATCCACTATCTATTGATGGATTCCATAAAGCAATATAAATAATCCTTATAGTGAACAACTAACTATTCATTGTGTAGTCGACCGATAGTTGCAACCTTCGAATTGATATAATTCAGTTCCAGTGTAATATGCCCTGTCGGACCGTGTTATTGAACCAAAAATCATGCATACTGATTTGAATGCCACAACTAAGAATTTTCTAAAAAATAATAAATAATTTATTCACTCCGCATCACCAACTGCACCAACATTACTATTGATTTTGATATAATTTTTCATTACTCGAATTTTTATACAAATTTTTTATTTATATTTTACCCAGCATTTGTTTTCTATTTATTTAACATTTAAGAGCTTTTGCCAACAAAATATCTTTCGATAAACAAACTACAAACAAATAAACTTCTACATTAAGTTGTATGTATGATAAATATTCAATTACCACAACTGCCATTTAGATGTTTTTCTATTGTTTAGTTTCATATTCAGATTGATTTCGTTAACGCCTTTCAAATGGCCAAAGTTGAAAGGTTCTTGATATAACGACTGTTTGGTGTTTTATTGGCAAGATGCCATTCTTTCCATATTTGGCAATCAAATAATGATTGTGTAGAATTTATGCTTTAATATAAATATAATAATGGAAACGAGTACATATGTATATATATAAAAAAACTGTAGCTGGTTTGCGGTATGGAATAATACGTGTATTGTTGATAAAAAAAAACTTAAAGAGCAGCAATTATTAACAGTTGTGATAGATATTGCTTAAAGATGGTGAACGTAACTACATATTATTTGAATTCCTATCACACTTTTTTTATTTATACGCTGAAAAAAAGTTATAAAATTTACATGCAGGTTCAATCATTTGACCTGAGCTGTATTTAATAAATAAATCGATTGATTTCAAAATGTTGCTTTTTGGACACTAAAACTTTTTTCAGTTTACAGTTACTGTAACCACTCGGGTTAAGTTTTTCTAAGAGATGATTGGTAATTTTTTTAAATAAAATTGAATTGAAATAAGCTTTAAACTTTCATTATAATAAACCCATGAGTTTTCTCGGAAATATTTAAAATCAAAATCATTTTAAAATATTCCTAAAAAGAAACATAATGAATCAATTTGTTACTGTCGTCATTCGGACAATGGTGACTTTTGTCTTTCAAATAATTTCCGGTATTATCATTCAAATCAAATTTTTAGCTAAGACAGCGATCACCAATCATTAAAAGTTAATCAGTTTTATGATTTTTTTACTGCCTCACTAAAAAAACGTTTAAACGAACTTGCGAAAATAAACAAAAGAAATAAATTTTAAACGTTGGCTTAATTTTGATTTATATACGTTGGATTATCACTTTGCAGTATGGCATTAAGTCATATTATATTATTTATTTAATGCATTATTAAAAACAAATTAATCGGCAATTAGTTAATTATTAAAAAATGTACATTTAATAAACTCATAAGTTGTTTCCGTTTGAATTAAAGTGCCTTAAATCACCTAAGCCGTTCAAATAAAAATTAATTACAAGTAATAAAAATAAACAAAATAATTGATTTTATCCCATATAAATTAAAATTAAAAAACATATTAATACACAAATATTCAATCAAAAACACCCACTGTGATTTTGTATAAATTAACCAAAAAAAAAAACAAATAAGTCATCAAAATGACAGCATGTTCAAACAATAAAAAAATAATGGGGAAAAGGAAGGGAAAAGAGAAGCAACAAGTGAAGTTAAACAGTAAATATTATTTATCAAATTAAAGCATGTTTATTGCAAATAAAATCTTTATTAACGTTATATTAAAATTAATTAATTGGATTTCACTTAAGTGACGATTATTTGCACACACTACAACAGAAAAAATTAAATAAATGTACATTAGGCTGGCAGTTAAAAGAAAATTTGTTAGATCGTAGTAAGCAAAATTTTCCCATTATGTGTTGATTTCTATTCTATTGGGAGCTAGTAAAAGTTAATTTTATTATTCATTATGTTGTTTTATTTTTGAGCATCTGTTTGGGATATAAAGACTCAAACAGTTGCATACTAACAGCTATAAAAATTACAAACTTGATATTTAGAGGCGTTGTAGCCTATTAATTATGGAGATTTATAGACCCTAATTTTTACAACCATTTTTATAGTACACTGAAATTTATCCACGCAACGTTTTAGATTCGCAGCCATTTTTTTCAAAGATTAAACGAAAACCTCTTACAAATTAGGAAACAAAGTCAGGCAAAAACTTTAAGATCTTACAAAAGTTACGAAAACGTTTTTGTGTTTTTATTTTTTTATATTTTTTTTGTTGATACTTTGACATGAAATAAGTTCGGGTAATACGGCATCCACTCAAACACATAAATGCGAAAATAACGCTAATTTCTAAATCAACAATTTCGAACGCTTAAACTGAGATCAAAATGAGGACCAAGTTCTCTCATCTAGTCAACCGGCTAACTTGACAACATTTTATCGCATGTTAGGGCAGATACGCATTTCTAATGGAAATTCAAGTTCCCATAAGAACTTTAAAAATCGTTTACTATTACGGAGTTCCAGAAGAAAAATTCATTGAAGTTTTTACATTTATGTGCAGACAAATGTTTTCTATTTCATTTTCTTGAGCTTCGTAATTAATATCAAATGTTTTTCTGTGCTGTCAATTAAAAAATAAATTTATTTATTTTTTGTGCAAACAAAATTCTATACAGGAGGTAATACATTTATTTTTCCATATAGAAATAAACGAAAATTTCAAAACATGAACTTCGTAACACCTTTTTCACTTAAAATTTTCCGTATTAGAAAGTTAAAAAATATCATCAGGTTAGCAAACTCTAATAAATGTATTCTGCTATCACTCGATTTTTAAAGGTGAAACTTTAGATTGAAGCCCAAACTGTATTTTGTTTAAAGCAAATAAACTCATTAAAAAATTATATTTTTATCAATACTTATAGACTTGCGACCTGCGGCTCACACATAAATATGCCTTTCACATAAAAACATTTTCGAAAACACTTGCTCCAACTTATTAAATGACGTCGGTTGTACTTCACATTTAAATCTAAATAAAAATGTATTAAATTTTATATGTTTAAAAAAAATAACTAATTAAATTCCGAGAAATTAAAACAAGTTTTCTTTCATTGTTGTTTTTTAATTCATAGAATAATGTAATGTAATGCTCTACAAAATGAAAAAGTAAAGTAGCTACTGATGTAAAGGAAACATTAACTTCAAATGAAAATGATTTCTCTTTAATTTTCTTTTACAAAGAGCGTTAGAATCAGTTAAAAAATAAATTGCTTTAAATTTTAAATAGATATTTGTATAAAAATACGTGAACGGAAATTAAAAAAAAAAACTACAATCAGTTACTTTTTTAATTATTACCAATAAGCTAATTGGGCCTATAATTTTTATGTAAATAAAAACTGCAGTTACTGCAAAAATATTCTGATTGCGGCAAACTGATTGACCAGATAAAAATATTAATGCGGCATTTAACGATTTCGTTGTTCATAAACATTTATTTTTCTTTAAAAGCTGTGCACGTACTTTTTTCCAATAATTTGTTTCATAATTATTAATTAATTTTATTTTTAATTTAACTTTGATAATTTTCTTCTATATGATCGTATAAATTTTGCTGCAGGGATAATGCTTCCTAAGCACGTACATTCCATTTAACGTACACAAACACTTTTCATGTATACATGTATTTGTGTGTACATATACATATGCATTGATAAAAAAGACAAGAAGCAACCATGTGCTTTTTGTGGCTTGTTTAATTCTAATTATTAATTTGTCTAATTAAAGGAAACACATTTACACTTTTTACTAAATAAATGAAATCGTGCAAAAGAAATAGCAAAATTTATTATATTTAGTTGTGGTGATTTTTTAGACATATTTTAATTTTTTTTTTAAAGATTAATTGTGCATGAGTAAAACCGTGACCACAACGTGTTAAATATAATAAAATTGAGTGCAATAAACACTCGTATTAAATATCAGCTAAAAAGTATTATGACAAAATTTTTTTTAATGATTATTTAAACATATTATAATGTTTAACATGATGATTATAAATAGTTTTGAAATGCTTAAACAACAGGCTGTAAATATGTTTCAAATTAGCGGAACGAACAAAAAAAAAATTAATAAATAAATAAAATGTTTTAAGTCGAAAAAATGCACAAAATTCATACACAAATGGAAGTGTTTTAATGAGTTAATTTTTGGCGTGTTTCCCTCCAACTAAAACTGAAACAATCCAGTAGTTTTGATACAAAGAGAGTACTTTTTCTTTTTGGCTAGCTACAGATAACCTATTAAGTAAAAATATAAAAGGGCAGTTACTCGTATAACTAAGAGAAACGAGTCTAAATTATCTATTAATACGAGTACATAAAATATTAAATTGACACTTAATGCGTACCACTGGAAGGACCTTTAACAATCTGTAGAGAAATGCTGGCTTTAATATTTATTTTGTTTTATGTACCCAGAACTATTGGGCCAGTTTTGGAAACATTTTATTCTTCTACCAAAACTAATAACCCGCATGTCTGCATTTGTTCAAGTGTGAATGACACATGTTAACTGCACTAGTTTTCGGACATCATATACAAAAAAAAAACAGGCAATTAACACAAAAACAAAATTAGTTATGTACAACAACTACTACAATGCTATTACCAACAAATAATAATGATGTTTAAATGAACAGCCAAAACAACAATAGAACGAAATTTAAGCATGTATGGGGAGTATTTAAATATCCAAGAACACCTATCCCTCGTTCAGCTGGTTTTTAAACATGTAAATAAAAATCATCGGAAATTGCAGTAGCAAAAAACAATAGGAGCTTACTCGAGAGTGCCCGAAAGTAACAGAAAACAAATTTCGCAGGAAGATTTAAAAGCGGTTGTTAAAATCCACACGGTTGACATGAGTGGCAGTATTTTTATAGAAATCAATAAAAAAATATATAATGCTTTTCATATAAATTTTTTATTAAAGTGAACATTACAGGTAGTCAACTGGTCTAAAACAATTTCTTGAAAATTAGTCGGTTTTATTTTTTGTTTTCTTTTATAAAAATTTACCAGATAAGACCACAGTCTGGTTTATGGAAGCCGCACTGTAAACTTATAGCGTGCTCAACCCTAGTTACGCACAAACAAACTTCGTCACGAGATCAAAAGAAAGTATATGAATGTTCATAAGCATCTTAATTCGAACCTGCGTGTACTCGTAAATGATTGTAGATAAAAAGCTCAGCACAATTCTGTATCCAGCTCTTTTGTCGTCTTTATACATGATTCAGCCAAATCACGTGAGTTGTCCCAGTCTCTAAGTGAAACATAACCCATTTTTCTTCGGTGTTCTAATGATTCCATAGAGATGGATGAATGGTCGAGGCTCTGCATACTTTTCCGTAAAAGGGGTAGAGTAGTTCAAAAATTAATTTTGAAGCTCCGGCTGTGGAACATTCCCGAGAATATGGTCTAAAGTCTATAGCATTAAATTAGAATGGGTATTATCTATTGTTAAGTCAATGTAATTAATTTTTCTGTGATTCTCTGTTTTCTGCTAAAATTGGAGAAAATCACTTAGTGGCTTATACTAACCCCTGTAGAAAGGTCCCCTTGGAATAGGAACTTCAAGATCAGAAATTTTTCTAAATTTATTGATATTATAAAAATATTGGTCTCAAAAGAGTACAACTTAAGCACAAATTGTTCTGCGAAATTTCAAAGTAATCGGATAATATTTAGTCATGGGCTCTAAGTCCAGCTTTCGAAAAGAGTTTTAGTGACCATAATTCACAAATATTAATATAAATATAAAATTCAGAAAAATTAACTCTCATTATAATTTACTCATTGTAATTTTTAACATGAGCCAGTCCATAACCGAAATTTTAATTGCGGTATGTTTTAAATATTTCATAAAATCTTTAGATCTTAAATCTCAAAAGTTGGAGATATAATATTATTTTAATAAGAATTAAGATGGCAGTATACTACACTAGTAAAATAAAATTTTTATTATCGAATTTTTTATAACAATCGAAAAACGTAAAACAGTAATTTTTGGCCTTCAAAATTTTCTTAAGTTTAATTTTATAACCCAAAAAATTTAAAGGTAACAAAAAAAATTTTGCTTTTTGCTACATGCCGCTTTTCAAAAAAATGACATTGAATTTGAATGCCCCCATAGGCTTATTGAATTAGTTGGCACCAAACAAATCAAACAACAATGAGTGAACATCTTTGTTACCAATTTCGTTAAATTAGATTACAATCGGGCATGTGATGGAAATCGATCGATTTAAAATCGCGGAATTTTGAAAAACGAATCATCGCCAAATACATGTGATGTAAATCGGTCGATGTGTTAAAATATTTTTAAGTTCAAATAAAATAATGTAAATATCGAAAACAATAAAAAAGCATCTGTTGATTTGCTTTTAATAGAATTTGATTTTTGAAATCGAGTTTTTTGAAATTACATGCCTGATAGCTCCGAAAATTTTCTTGTAGTAAAAGCTTTTCTAAAATTTATATTGATCAACCACACCATGTTTAAATTATGATGGATATCTATTATTTATGGCAACTAAAGTACTTATGAAATTAGTTGAAAACATAAAAAATTTTATTGCCAAAATCATTTAGAGCTGCAATGAACAATAATATAGTTGTCCTAAAAATCCTTTAGCCACACAATTTCTTTGTCCATATAAATAAAACCGTACAAATAGTTCTAGCTGTTTCTTGTTTTATAGCCTAGTTTAACTTAAATACAAAACAAAAAGTTATTAAAATCATTGTTGCATATTTGAATACCGCAACGTACTCTTTAGCAAAACGTCTAAGTGTGTGTGTGTGTGTGTTTATTTATTTGCCTGCCTCAGAATTTGTTTCGTTATTATTGTTTTCAACAGAAAATCAAATATGCAGGTTGTTGATTCTAAAACAAATTAAAGATTATAAAATTTAAATTGCATTATAAGGCAAAAAATTAGGCATCAAATTAAAGATTTAATGCTTTAACAAGAAAACAAATTAAAGATTTCAGGAATTGAATTTTGCTATGTTTTCTTTTTAATTTTTTGAAATATGGACAACAAAATTTAAAACGAATTTTTGTTTCAAAGTTTTCTTAAAATCCAATTTTTGTTATTTTTATTACGACAATTAGTGTGTTTTATTTCGATTGGAAGGTCTTTTGGGCATCTAGGAAAAAATGATTTTAAATTGTTAATAAATATCTGCATATCCAAAAAAACACCCAATATTTACTTTTTTGTGTTAATTGTTGAATAAAACAGCAGCAAAAATGCCAACAATAACAATAAAATTAATTATGGTCGGCTTTTCTTACGCCAGTATTGTTTCACATAAATTTAACGTAAAAAATTTAAGATGTTAAAAGTTTTTATTAAACCGCGTTTTATTTATTCATATTTTTTTCTTATTATATATAATTTTTTTTATTTATTTTAAGTTTCTTTTTGTTTTATACAATTTTTATGATGCCAATAGTATTTTTTTTTGAGTAGCGTGAATCAACAGATTTAAAGCCAACTTGTTGAATAATAACGTGTTCATTCATACATTTGTAGCACCGCTGTTAATATACAATCGCTAAAAGTTTACATTTTTAGTTTTATACTTCAAACTTTTAAACGCTATATAAGACAAAGGATTTAAATTTTGTTAATTTTTTTCTTTATTTAATCTCGCTTATTATATTTAAATTAGTCACGCTTTTTTATTTTGTATATACATTTGTAAGTCTTTTATGTCATAAAATGTATTAATTTATTAAGTCTTTACATCTTTAGTCAAATGTTTAAGCAGATGTTTATTATAGAGTTGTTAATATGTGTGACTAATTTAATTAGAATAAACATCGTCATTGTCAGAAGTAAATCTTTTTTTAGTTTCATATCTTTTTATAAATTATAAACCTTTGTTATTGGTTCAATCATCCTTCGTTTTTAATTAAAACAAACTATATATTCCTTATTGGTAGGGCTGTGTTGTGAGAATATATGTGTTATCAGTTGCACTGTGCGTCACAAAAAATTTAAAACTGTTTATCTAAGGGGACATTCCTGGAACTTCCTGCTAAACCTGTAGCCATACGATCAACTTTTTCATTCAAGTTTTTCGCACATACATCTTAGGAAAATTCATTTGATTTTATGGCTGTGACGAAGCCTGTACGCAATTTTAAAGCAATTTAATATTTTAAGATGTCATCGTCAAGAAAACAAGTTCAAATGGTTGCTCTATGAATCGCATAACATCATTATACTTATTACTTTTAAAGATTTAAAAAACTTTTGTTTGTTGAGGGTTTTTAGCTAGTCTATATACATGCATTTCATTGGTGCTTAAGCCAAATCATCAGTAGACCTTAAACCTAATTTTTAAATGTTTCAAACTCAATGAGAGTTATAAAAATTACAATAGTATAAGCATAGTATGCTTTGAAACTTATTCAAAAATCCCAACAAACAAATTATTATATTCGATATGAATCTATTTTATTTTCTCTACAACCTTTTTTACAATTAGACGCCCTTTGGGTGACAATAAAAGTATTTAAGGCAAAACGGAAAATAAAATGTTAACTAGGTAATTATGAAATTTATATTAATCGAGATTGCCTCGATATCTTTTTTTAAATCTTTGAAAAAAGATATCGAGGCAATCTCGATTAATATAAATTTCTTATTACTTTTATTTACAAATATAATTTTTATTTGATTTTAGTTAGCTTCCCTAAATCGCAGCAGGTTATTTGCAAAATAAAATAAAACAAAAAATTATGGTGATAGAATATTAAAAAAAGAGTAAAAATTTGACATAAGAATTGTAATCAGCTGTTTCCTTGATGTGGAAAGATAGTTTGAAAAGCAAGTTCGCAGCAATATTGAATATATTTGTAGATAAAAGTTTGAGTTAGACTTGAAAGTCAAAACTTGATTGTGTAGCCCCCAACTAAGCTCAACCCCAAAGAGCTGTAAAATGTATACATTTTCTATGAGTTCAACTTTTTCAGACCAAAAATAAAGAAATATTTTTTTTAATATTTTTCTGATATTTCTGAATTCATTTAACGCAATAAAATTAATTTTGCAGCATTCGATGCAGTTTTCTAAGTTTGAAAATGTAAATGAGTACAGAGAATCAATTTGGCAAGGACTTTAGCAATTATTAATAAACAACGTTTTTTTCTAAATTTTCGTCATCGATATCTCTCAAACGGATCATTTAATTTTCATCGAATTCACAGCAGTCGGCAGTTTTCTTTGGAATTTAAGAGCTTTGCAAAATTTGCACTCTATCGGCTCAGTAGTTTAATATTTAATCTAAAAAATATTTTTATTTTATACTAAAAGGAATTGTTTGGCTTAAGTTCAACTTTAACCAACCGACAATAACTTTATTTTTGAAAATTTTCTAAATCTACCGCATCTAATCTAATTATCTAATCTGATCTAATTAAAGTAAATGCTTCTATAATGCAGCCAATTTGGTTCCGATAAGGTACTTATAAACACACAAGCACATTCATACGGATATCATGGTTAAAATAGTAAGAGAAGATTTCTGTTACCTCAATGCATCGAGATCTGATGAAATGTCGAATTCCAAAATTTGAAATTTTCAATATGGATCAGAGTTCGATCAGAATGTATTTTCAAAGTTGGAAAAATATGTCATAATAATGCCGGTCATTGAAAATTCGATTTTCGGTCACCTCTAAACTTATCTCAAACGACTTTAGAGGTCGAACATATTACTACTATTTCACGGGTTCGGTGTCGGAGCTTGGCACAAATTGTTGTTCCGTTTATGTTCAGCGTACGGTAAAATTTTTTCCGGACCCCAAACTTTTTGTAATTTTTTTTTAATGTTGGTATATCATCAAAAACAATCAAAAATGTACCCATGTAAAATTTGAAAGTACAACCAAAGTTTACATATTTAAGTACGCTTATTTCTACAACAACAAAATTTACAAATATTCTGTTTCTGCTGTTCCTCCTAAATTCTGAATTCAAGCACTAGTCAAATAAATATCAATAATTTTTTCCCTTTTCATTTATTTTTTTTTTCACTGTAAAAATTAATAAGTTACACTTTTTGTATTCTAATTCGTTAAATAATAAGGTTATATAATTAATATTCGTAGTCTCTAGTATCCATCGTCAAAAATGGTAAAATCGTACAAAGAAAGCTGATAAGATGGTGTAACGATCTTCAAATCAGTACTGATACGTTCTGCTAGTCCGATAAATAATAAATTGTTTTATTACTCTCTTAATAAAAAATAATGGAATTATTAAAAAATTTATAAAAATTAAAAATAAGAAATGAGGAAGCTTAGATTTGAACTTGAGCCAAACAATTCCGTTCAATGTATTTTTTTACTAATTGGAAACTTTCTCACAGCACATCCTTTTTTCAATTGTAAACCAAATTTAACCATTAAGGGGGGAATAAACTGATGAATTGAGCTTGCAGCTTATAAATAACACCCCTTAAGTACAACGTTTACAAAATACAAGGTTTTTCTGTGTGCTCATTTGGTTTTTATTAAAAAATAGATTACAATTTGAAAAGTCTACCGAATTTCGGGTATGGTCTGCGTTCAATCGGACACTGCATATTATTTATACTAAGAATTCGAACACTGCTTTAGTCATAGAAGGGAGGGCTTCCCTAATGTAAAAACATATGTATGTACTTATGCCTGTATATTTAAATATGTTCTTATAAATCAGTATTATATTAATAAAATTTCCAAGGAAACAAAATCTAAAAGCAAATAATTTTACCTGGATTGCATGATTATCTTTTTGAAAATAAAATATTTTATTATTCTTTTAAAATGTTACACATGTAAGATATGAAAGAGGATTTAGATTCAATTCTTAGCCTGCAATATTAGACGATTAAAATATCAAGCAATTCATAAAGCATAATGGCTTGCCTGGGATTACGTATTAAAGACGTGGTGTCATTGCTATTATATACTGCATTAACTTTATTTATATGGCTCACAACACACGCACAATTGCATCTGATATATTCGAGCACTGCTGGTATTAATACTTATGAGGAGCAGATTGTGCACTTATTAGCCACACAAGTTATTTCAATATTCATAATATTTTAATACAACGGTGCTGGTATCAGCCACCATGCTTAGACACTAGAATAGCATTAAGTAGCATGATCAGATGTATGGAGGTAAAGGCAGAGAATTATATGAGGTAGAATTCATAGAAATTTTTCAATTTTACAGTAGAAATAATACAACAGCAACATAAATTCAATTGCATGAATAATAATGATGGTTGAGTTGGCTGGCGGGTGCAAATCTATTTATGCAGTATAATACTTGCAACCAAATCTCGCATACAAGTGCACAGGATAAGAGCATCGTATTGGAAGTTCAGTTTGAATGATGGCTTTTTAATGAAGATTTATATTATTATGATGCTGTATACTCTACTGATACAAATTTTCTACTTAAGTTTCTCGTATTTGCACTGAACTTATAATGCTTTTGGAAAGTTATTGAATTCAAATAAAACAATAACTAAAGTGGGAGTGCAAAATGATTTAATATAGATGAGAGTTTTTGCCAAAGCATGTGTCATTGAGAGGTGATGTATGGATGTGGAAAATAAATAAAAATATTTATTAACATAATCACAAGAGTTTTCTGCAGTTTATTATATTATATATCAAACAACATAACTATTTATACATAAATATCAACTGGCTGCCCATTAGAAATGAAAAATGATTTTAAGGCCAACTGGGTACAGATTTATCAATGTTACATTTGCGATTTGTTCTCAGTGTGCGGTGTAAATGTTTGTAGAATAAATTAAATTTATTTATTGCACTTTATAAAATGACAACTAAATCAAAGAAGTTTTTTAATCACTAAATAAGCTGAGATGGTCTTATATTTCAAATGTAAATAAAATAAATTTTGTCGATGTTTTTTTTCTTTAATTATTTGTTGATTTTGTTAAGACAGGAAGAAACTACTTTGGTCTTAAAGAATTGTGAATGCAACTCTTACTAGCAACAATTTGACTATTTATTTGCATTTAAAAAAATTAGTAAATCAAAAAATAAATAAATTAAAATATTTAATAACAGCTTTTGAATATCTAATGATATTTATAATTTCTATAAATATTTGCTTTATAAATATTTTGTACGAAGTAAATTATTTTGCAGATAAAATTGTTTTAAGCAAAAAAAAAACCAAATTAAATCAATTAAATTGTGTAATAATCTATCGGTTACTTTTAAAATTCTTAAAAGTTATTACATGTTTCCAATGCAAATTAGGTAGTCGTCAGAGAATTCATCGGGAAAGGCAAAGCAAATTTACACAATTTGAATGTAAAAAAGGTTTTGTTTAAACAAATGAAAAAATTCCGTAACACTTTTAAACTTTTTCTTTATTTTTCTCTTAAACTTTTTCCAACCCATAAATGCTGCCTCGCACTTTTAATCAAACAAACTAAATAATTTTAAGACACTTGACATTCCAACTCTGAGCTCTTAAGTGTAATGCGAATACATTTTACAGTTGGTGTAGAAAACACAGCTAATTAAATAATTAGTGGTTGAATACTTAAAATCTTTTCTATTTGTGTTTTCAAATGGTTTTTTTGTACTAACTAAACCGAGTTTGTTGTAATATTAATACCACCTGTAAAATGAATACACCTTGTTGTTATTTAAGTTCCCTTATTATGGGTTCGCCTTGCATGTTTTTAACAGTTCTTCTCATCATTAAAATAATCTGGTTTAATAAAAATTGGAACAATAACGTAATATTCTTTTTAAGATTAAGCCTTAATATTTCTCAGATTGTTGCTGTTTCATTATTAAATTTCTTCAATAAACCAAAAATGTCAAATAGCAATGAAAATGTGTTCTGTTTTCGATTTAAATATCCTGCAATCCCCATATACGTATACATATACTACACACATACGTAGCTTGTTTATTTAACAAAAAAAAAAAAAACATAAACCAAACACATTGTTGTTCGCAAAAAAATTTTCAAATTTATTTGCTATTATTTTATGCATATTTAAATATTTTTGCTTTAGATTGTGTTGTTTTTAGTAATTTATTGTAATTGACTTTAAATCTAAAATAAGCAACAACAATTTTGTTGCAATTAGAAAACAACACATGTTTATACAGTAGATAGTGGTGCAACAAAAAACAAAAGAAATATTACTTTTTGGACTTGAAAGCTATTCAATTAGCAGAAGTTTTTAGTAGACACATTCATTGAATTTTTTGCATACGTTTTTCATAAAAAAAATTTTCATAAGCCACAAACTTTTTTAAGGACATTTTCAATTAAAATATTGTGTCTTAAGTTCAAAACTAAGGCCGGCTTAAACGATTTAAAACTTTGTCTGTGATAAAACTAATAATGGCATACTGAAACTGAGCTGAACGATGTTAAATTAGTTAAATATTTAATGCAACCACAAACATTTTAAATAATTAAGCAAAGAATCTTTACTGTATCAGCTTTAAGTAGCAAAATTTTGTAATCACATAATGAAATATTTTTTAAAAATTAAAATAGCTTTATAGACAAGAACAGTTATTTCTTAAATACACATTAGCGAATTAATAAATATTCATCTTCGAATACGCGAATATTCTCATTTCGGTATCGGTGGTCGCCAAACCTTAAGCGAATATTTCTCGAATATTAACGTTACAAAAAAATGCATAAAGTGTAAAAAAAACTTATAATAAATACAACTAGAAATACAAATTATTAATCATTTTTATTAAAAACAATCTATCTGAAAAATATTACTCTTTTTGTGAACTAAAAAAAACAAAAAGAAAAAAGGCTCTATTAAACTTCTTTTACAATATTTATTATCCGTCAGACCACACCCAAACCCTGGCTTGAAACCGAGCTTGCTTTATTGAATGGAAGCAGTTTTAATTTTTTGTGGTTTTTTTAATTCAATGTTTAAAACTCGTTTTGTCTTGACAATGTTGTACAATTTGTACCTTAATAATTCACAGCGTTTCATTTTTACGCATGTTTGATGGTATACAAACATCTACAAAAAATGTATGCAAGATCCAAACTCTACTCTAACTCGCATTCTAAAATTTAAAATTAAAAAAATAAGTATTTTTCATATCATGGTAAATTAATAAGCAAATTTCAAAACTTCAAACTAAACTTCAAAGATAAAACAAAATAAACTAAAATATAATATAATAAACTAAAATAAATAAAACTTTTCATATTAAAGTCTATCAAGCCTACTCGATAAATCATTGTTCGATTAATCGAAAAAAAGTTTTTAATATTTTATTGAATAATTAAAAATGCCAAATTTCGATTAAGAAATAATTAAAAAATATATATAGCTCTTTTTCTTATATATTTTTGTACCTTTTCAGATTTCTAAATAGCTCAATTCTTTAAAGTAGTGCAACATGTCTGTCTGGTCCCTTCTGTTCCTTAAAATTGTATGTAAAAGCAAGCACGTTTAACTTTCACTTCTGTGTAATCATATTAGTCGAACGAAAAACATAAGAGACTACTAAATTCCTTTTTTTCATTAAAAAAATACGAAATTCTATTAATACATGGCGCATTGGTCTCCTTTAGCTTTTAAGATTCATAATTATCTTCGCATTTATAATAGTGTTACTCGGTATCCTGTTTTTGCAGGCAAGGAAATATTTCTACCGCCGCTAATAAGTAATATCTGACGACCGCTGCATGCTGCCTCTTAATATCTCGGAAAGTATTCAGCAACAACTAGAATTGTTTTCGAAGAAAAAATAAATTTTTTAATACCAAATTTTTAAAACTCAAATAACTGCTTTTTAAAGGATTGATAGATGAAAAGTTAATTGAAATAGTTATCTTAGTCCATTACGGTTCCTGAATAGAGCTAAAATGTTTAAATATATGGTCGAAAACTGAAAACAAAGTATTTGCAAACGAATGGTATAATTGTTATTTTACATTTTACCTGATCAAAGTGTATCAGACGAGGACAATTATGATCATGATGTACAAAATATAATCCTAGAAGAATGCGTAAAAAGTATTATATTCAAAAAATTTAATATGAACTCTAATATTATCAAAGATAATTATATGTATTTAGACAAGACAAAAAATATCATGATATCTACGAAAAATTTTTTAAATATTTTTTTTGCTTCTTAGAATGCTCGTATAACAAGACTATTATAGCAATTATATGTTTTTGCATTGAATAAAATTAGTTGAAAAATTAGTCAAATATTTGGAGTTACACGAGTTAGCCAAACGATTTAAAAAACGATCAATCGCTTACTCTAGCAAACCCCCAATACGAATAACTGGATAATCTAGTTCACAAACGCCGCGGCGCGCCGCACCAATAAGCATTCGGTGGCTCGAAACCCTTTACGTCGGTGTGACTAAATATTGACTCGCTATAGGTAAAAGAAGCTCGTATTTCTGCTTATTTACTCTCCACCATGTCAAATGGTCGACTCTATTTGTCACTCGTTTTTCCGCTTATTATTCTACAATAATTTTCCGAATTAATGGATCAGCAGGATTTTTGACACTAAGCTGAGAAAATTATTAAAAACAAAACACTACTTGATGTGGAAAATTAAGTTCATATTAAGAAAATTAATTTTGAAATATACATGATTTCGAGGCTCGCGGTAAAAATGTATTGAGCAGCTTGGAAGCATTAAAAGAAGGAAACCTATTTGAAAATGGGTTTTTTAGAAATATAACTTATTGCTTCTAGCCGACTCATTTCGAACAAACAACATGCCTTCTTCATGGGCATCAGCAAGTGATTTTTAACATAATAGCCCTAATAAAATCTCTTCCAGGCAAGCAGTAATTTATATTTATATTACAGATAAGATATCGGAGATAAAAACGACAAAAGTGTACATTGCCACATACATACTTATATTGCCCACTGTAGCAAACCAAGATTTAAAAATGTTTAAAGGCTTTACAGCTTACGTCCTTGTCTATAACTCATTTATAAACTTTTTATGGATCTTTGCAACGGTTGGGAGGACGATAAACAAATTGCCATCGAAAGCTTCAATTATTATCTCTGAGCTTACTAACCCAGAATTTCTGCATTATAATTATACACCAGCAGATTTGAATATGTATTATCTGTGCAGCTACACAATTCATAAGCATTCACTGTGCCTCAGGTTGTTTTGAAACCAAAGAAAAAATATGATGAGAATTTTTTTTCAAATTTCGTTTAACTAGACTCTGGTGTCCTGTTATCCTTCTTGCCATTATATTTTTTATACATTTTTATTGGCAAATTATACATTTTTATTTTCAACACAAACACCATAAACCCATAAAAATATGTTATTGGTCTTGTGAAATAAATAAAATATAAATTTAAAATTGATTTGAAAAAAATGTTTTTTTCAAAATTTTGGGTACAGTTTTATTAGATTCCTTTTTTTCCATAAGAAATAAAAATGAAAAACTTTCACACACCCGCACATTAATTTATATTTACATTTCAATAAATTTCAACTTATGGTTGTTGGTTCTCGAAACATTTACATAGAATTGAAGACAATTTGTGTATGGAATATATTTAAGTGTATGGAAGTGTAAGTGTGTGATTGTGCCTGGATTCTGATTCCATGTGAATATTAAAATTGTATTTAAAAAAGGGTGGAACAGCAAGAGGTATTGTTTCATTCTCTTAGCAATATTTGAGGTCATTAAAATATTTTTATAAAATTTTAAGCTCTTTTTTTTAAATAAAATCAAGCGATTAATACAAAAATTTTAGGCATTCGGAAATGTAGTTGACTTTCAAAAAAATAACCAGAGAAAAAGTTCAAATAATCGAGTATTGAAATAATAAAAAAGAAAATATGTATTTGTGTTTGCTTATAATTTCCGATTTTTATTTTGTAACTTTTCATAATTTCAGATGTATATTATCATTGTTTTCTTTGAAGTAAGCTACTTCAGTCTACAATGGTTCGATTAATTTTATATATTGTTTAAATTACTTAAGCGCAATTACATTAGTTAAAACAGTTAAAAATAAGGGCGTAACTTCAAGTTATTGAATAATGTCGTGCAAGATGTTAAGTCTACAACTTTATATAACTGAAGGCACCGAATCATATTTCGATTTATCGAAAATAGCATTTTTCAAGGGGCCTGCAAAAAAATTACCGTGAGGTTAAACTTGAAGAAATTATTTCATTCACTTAAAAACTATAAGATTTCTTTTGCAAAAGATATTTTACTTTATTTCAATTTTAACTTTAACCAATTTAAAAAGTAATTTAACTCAACAACAAACATTTCTATAAAAGTTTCCTGCAAATTAATTTAAGTTATGGTATGATTTTAACTTGCTTGTATACCTCAGTTCACATTTGGAATAAACATTTTCATGATTTGTAAAAACACCCGTTTTTTAATACATTTAAAAATCGCATTTAAGTAGTTATTCTTACATACGCTTTAAAATATCCTGTGCATATGTTGCAATAACTAAATATTATTTTAGATCTCAGACACAGCAACACATGTACTTTCAATGGAAAGAAATTTTGCAATGGGATCTCTGTTATAGTTTTCTATCTTATATTCAATCATTGCAGTTTTATGGTTTAATCCCTCAAAGTACCCCTAAAGTGCACACACTTAGTACTCTTAAGCACATAAGAACGTGTCGATTCCCGGTAGTTCTGAATTTGCTTCCGCTACGTTTTTATCTTAAATATATATCAACTTTGGTATCTCCGGCTTCTCAAAGCAGTGAAATGCAAACTACATTGTCTCGATGCTCGCTGGGTTGATATACAGTTTATATTTGAACTTTGAGTTTCATTATCAGGCGGATATATGTAAGCAGATAAAACAGCTGATTAGTGACTGAGTGAATGAGATAGAACAATGTACTTATTACACTGCCTCAACAACCCATGTCACAACGTTCTTTTTTCTTAATTTTAAAAACATGTATCTTGTAGAATTGTAATGCCAAAAATATATAGAGCTGCGTATTACCCATTTAACTTCCCTCAAATAGCCCCGACTGACCCAATTGCATTTTACTGAGAAATGTAAAATTTCAACATTTGTATCATCAGA
This sequence comes from Gymnocheta viridis, assembly GCA_956483585.1. NCBI lineage: Eukaryota > Metazoa > Arthropoda > Insecta > Diptera > Tachinidae > Gymnocheta > Gymnocheta viridis. The sequence goes on along the minus strand of OY101441.1, from coordinate 17,975,757 downwards.
ACTGTGGGCACTTTGTTATGTGTAAGATCATATCTAATTTATATATTCTTATGGTCCATTTTACATGAGTTTTCTTTACTTAAGGTCTTAACTTCCCAATTATTGACTATTTGTGAATTACGGGGCTTTCACCTAACATGGAATCTGTCAAATGCTGCAATTTCGGCAGTTATTTAGTGGATACTTTAGTACTCAGAGGATGATACTCATTTATTCTGGAAGTAATTTTTATAAATATTCGATTTGAATTTCCCATGTTGAAAGTCAAAAAGAGGCGCAACATGTTTACTAAATTCGTCAGAGCGCATTCTATGGTAGTAACGATAAAACACATCTCACTCTGCCTTCGTCCCTAAGAAAGGCTGCACTAGTATCGCCAAGGTCGTCTAAATGGTACGAAAATTAGCTGGAGTGAAGTAGTAATTGAATGCTTCATTTATCGACGTCTACGTGCCAAATAATTTCGGTAAGCTTTTCCATCGATTTTAAAATAAGAAATACGATCAGCTGATCAGTTTTGTTAAAAAAACGGGACGCTCCGCTTATTATGCCGTAACTTGAATTTATTTGTTTTCATGAAGTTAAAAACAAAAGAAATAATTCTTATTTTTTATCAAAAACACTTAGGAAAACACTTCATAATGATTTGATGCGTATTAAATGGAGTATTTAAGAAGTACTTTTTTTTAAATTTACAGTTCTTTGTAATATAAGCTAACGAACTCGAGACAAGTTTGACAAATTACATAAAAATAGAATATAAAAATGGTAACTCACAAAATAAAACGCCATTAAAAAACACACAGCATTCTATTATACAAAGTACATATTTATGTATAAAAATTAGTAAAATGTAAATCTACTTTTCTTAGCAAAAACTTTAAGTGAAATTCTATTACAGACAATCAATCCTTTGAGAACTTTTGTAGAGACAACACCAAAATTTTACATAAAATTCATTTTTATTTCTATTTTCCCCCTTCGAGGCCTTTAAACTTTTCCAAAAAATAATGCGTCAACTTTTTATTAAAACATATTAAACCACTTGTGCCAAAAGAAAAACAAACAAGCAAAAATAAATATCAAACAGATTTGTATTCCCTTAAGAGAAAAAAAAAGAAAAACTACAACATTGACAACAACTTAACAAAAATACATAAAGAATGAAAAGTTTTCTGAGATGAGCAACATGTTGCTAAGCCAATTGACAACACAATTTACACACTCCCCCAATAAATACACCACAAGCAGCAATAAATATATCCCACACATGCACAGATCCAATAAAATATCACCCATATTTAGTCATACACAAGAGCAAGCAATGAGAGTGTATGTACTTTACAATGTTGCCTGGGGTGATTGGATTTTTATTTCCAGAAAATTAAACAAACAACATTGGCATTGACAAAAGACCAAGTGTTTGACAACCGAAACCGATGCTAGAGAGTTTTCGAATTCTGAAAAAAAGCCTTAAATGTTTCCAAGGACGGCTGACTGCATTTATTGCATTCTGCTTAATTTATTTGTCGTTAGTTTTTCTTTGTACTATTCATTTTGCTTCGAAGATACCCAAAATACACATATTTCTTATTATTATTGTTAGTGAGTTATATTCGTTCCTTTCCTTTTCTTTTTGCTTAATAATGCTTCTAAAAAGAATTACATTTTTTTTTATCTCACGATTTTATAACTTTAATTATTGAAGCATGCCGTTGGGGAAAGAGCTATCAAGTGATGACTTAACTACTAACTTTAAATACATGCATAACCAGCTTACACATACACTTATGCATTCAATCACTCATATAATTTGCTGTTCTTATGTGCACTAAAAACCCAGTAGTTCAAGGTTTTCTGGCAGCAAGCTACACAAGGACACTTTCAATCAAGTCACTTTCTGAACAAAAAAAATCAATGCGTTACATTCGCACAGCGGATACGCTGAAACGAAACTTATAACACGCAATTTGTTTAATCGAGTATTAAAAATTCACGGTTGTATGGTCTTCATTGTCACACACCTACTGGGTACTTGCTCCATATTTCATTCAAGAGCATTTAAGTACTTGTTACAAAGTATTTTTGGGCAACTGCACTACATAACTTTTGTTTATGTTAGTATGAACAATAACAACTTTATTTCTTGAAGAAAGATAAAATAAAATGAGTTAAAATAGATGAAGTATTTGTAAGTTTTAGGTGAACATAAAAGTATTTTCTAGTATTAAGCGGAAATGTTAAATAAGGTACTATTGTCAATTTAAATCAATATTTATAGTCTAGAATCCTTAAAAAGTTTCCTTAATCTGAATAAAATTAATACAATAACTAATCATGTATGTATATGATTGATTTAAATAGTTTTTGTTTGACATTTTAAAAATGTTTAATTAAAAATTTATTTGTTTCAATTATTTCATCGTTTACTGTTACAAAAATATTTTTATTAATACTTTATATTGTTTAAATACATAATGCTTTGAATTCTAAAGATATTTAAATTATTTGTTAAGTTAATAAAATATTTCTTTAATTGTAATGGTCATGGCAATTTTTAATTAATTTATTTATTTAATTCTACACAGTTCTTTATTTTATTTTTTAATTAAAAATTTTTGTATTTAAATCTAGTTTTCAATTCTTTTCTTTGTGACTTGAAATATCAAAGCCAAAGTGAATTCATAGACCATGTTTACATTAGGAGTGATGTTGGTGCAACAAGTCGCTTACGACTCGAGTTTGTAGGAGGAAAGTATAGTGAAGCTTGCGAGGTAGTAAAAGTCGCACGTGATAGGATTTGAAGCGACAATCTTGCCTCTTCTCTTTTGCATATTTCTTTCGCTCGTATTTTTGTTTTGTTATGTATGAGGCAGTGTTGCCGGTCACACCAATTTTTAACTTGTATTTGGATATTTGTGATTAAATCAGACATTTTGGTTAAATCACACATTTAGCTTTTAATAGTTACTTTTAATTTTGCTTTATAAATTGTTGCGAGTATTGTCTGTAAGCATATTAATTTTATATTGACACAAATTTTCCGCAGGGTATTATATTATTTTCGCATATTAATTAAATGTCTTAAATATTAAGATCAACACAGCACGAAATCAATTTTACCCCCCATAAAGTGACAATAAGATATAATAAAACTGAAACTCTCTTCTACGTGCCACACTTGCAGCAAATAACAGCAAAAAGAACAAACAAGCAATTTTAATTTTATATATAAACTCACACTTACTCACTCATATTGTTCAAGTTTCTCAGTATAAAAAAAAACTTTTTCATCTAACAACGTTTTTATGTGGCTAAAAAGTTGATTATTACACATACATTTGACAATGCAACCGACCATCCAATAGACTAACACTTTCAGCACTTGACTCTTTATTTAGAACTTCTTAATTTTCATCGTCTTTTTTGATATTCGTTTATTTATCTAATGTTCATCAATTTATCATCAGATCGGTTTAATAATAAAGTGAACTGAAAATAAAACTTTAGCAATTTTACAACTTCCTTTGAAACTTAAGCACATTAACATTTGGCATCCTTTTTGCTTTTGTTTCGTGTTATTTTTTTATCTTTTGACATGACTTTTCTGGCCATCCAAGTTGATGCTAAAAATTTAATATCATGCTGCTGGCTGTAAATTGTACTTATTTGTAGTTTGTAGTGTAAAAAGATAATGGGAAAAAAGAGACTTCAATATGTTTCGACATATTGTGCATTGCAACAAATATGTTGGGCTGACTGACAATATAATTATGTAGTCAAACTAAAAAAAGCAGACACAAATTAAATGACCAGAAAATGTTTAAAAAAATGTAGTCTTTAAATAGCTTCAAAGTAAAAACCAAGGAAATTTTAATTATGTGTCTTCAAGAGCGAAGTCTTTATTGGTAAAGACTATATTGAAGAGTTTTAGAAAAGAGTTGCATCCACCAGTTTTTTAAAATAGAAAATTTGTATATAATGAAAAATTAATTTTAAATTAATCACGCATACGTACTGTGCATAAAAAATTTCGCTCAAAAAATGCGACTCAGCAAAATATTTGCTAGCAACGTTTTTTATTTGTTAATACTTAAGCAGGACTCTATTAAAATTAAACACAAAAAAATACGATTTCTCTTTCTTATCGCTAAAGTTCGCTCACAGAAACAAAAACTTTAAACTGCTCCAATATTATTCGAACTAGAAGGACATTTTTCTGGCTTGTCTTTCTTTTTTTTTGTTGAATAAGTCAATCTAAATTTGCGTACCAAACAGCATAACTCTAAGATAACTCTTCTACTTTTAGTCACAGTTACAGTGGGTCCCATATTATTATTATAATTCTTAACACACCAATAGGACAAAGAATGAACATTAAAATCGATACAGATAATGTAGTTCAAATCTATAGACGATTAGTTTATAAAAATTTAACAGGAAATTTAATAATTTTTATGACATTGTAATATATTTAAGTAATTTTTTATTTTTATGTAATTCATTATAAATTTTGACAATTTTTCTTGTTAAAAAATTTAAGAATAAAGTTTTTATTGTATTTTTTTAATTATTCTAAATTTTCGACCTTTTTATTTATATTTTGATTAATAACTTCTTCAAGCTTAAAGTCAACATTTATATTGTTTTTAAATTATTTTTTTTAACTAAACAATTGTTATGATTAATTTTTATTTATATCCCTGAAGAAGGTTTCCATAGAGAAAGCAAAACATCTGAAAGAAAAAATATAAATTTTTATTTTGTTATTGTTGACCTTAAATTTGGAGAAATATTTTTATATATATGTCTATCACTTTCGATAGAAGTAATATCTTTTCTTCTTTTTACAATAGAATTAGTTTATGCTTTAATTTAATACTTAAGTAATTTAAGTAAGAAATATTTTATTTAAAAAAAACTATTCAAAGTAGAATAAATTATGTTCTTTTAAAGTTTTAAATTTTCCTATAATAACATTTATTTCGGGGAGCAGAAAACTAATCAAAATAGCGACTTAGCTATTTTCCTTTTTTTTGTTCTCAAATGTTTTTTAATTTCTTAAATCGCTAACAAAATATATTAAAGTGCTGCATTCACAATCCAGGCGGTGGACTCGTCTTGAAAATTTGCAAAGAAATTACACAAAAAAGTAAGAGCGAAAACTACACTTTTGACTTTTGGTAGCCTTCTCGGATTTTCAGCATTCGTTTAATAAAAGGTCGTGGGTGCTTACGTCTTTCATGTCATGTGAAACGTGAGAAAACAAGTTCGCAATTTTCTAAGTACTATTTGTGTTAACCTCTGCTGAAGCTCGTATAAGATAAACCTGATAAGGAATAGGCGTTTCATCCAACTACTTTTGTCTTAATGCCCTATAGGCATTTTTTAATTAAGAGTCTATCCAATCTATCGACAATTAAAAAGGATGTGGAGTAGCTCTCATAACTGTTTTTTTTGCATGAAATTGAAACGAACATAACTCCAATTTCTCCATATCCGTTGTTTTTTTATCTTCATAATATTACCTTCTTTTATTTTTTTCTCTTTGTTTCTGTTCGTCTCCCTATTGTGTTCATTTACAAGAGTTTGTTTGCGTTTAAACCATTTAAATTCTTCTAAAAATCCTTGTTCGATATGAATTTAAGCGATATGGGCTTGCCCCAAGTTAAGATATTTAAAATGGGTTAAGTGACAAATATGTATGTGTGTATGTGTCAGAGAATATTATATGATATTGCTTTATGCGCTTGTGTTCCAGCTCTAAACTTTGATAAACTGTAACACTTCCATCACTCTTGTCATGTTAAATAGAAAAACTTTTAATTTGTTTCATTTTTTTATAAACCCTTTTATTGGCTACAAAGCCGTCATCATCAACGCCATTATCAGTATCCACAATCTATTGTTTGCCTTTGTTAGCTTCATCAAAAAAAAAACTAAAAAAGTTGACCCATCATCATGACATAAAACCGCCAAATACTGACACTTTTGACACCGTAACAAAAAGCTAAAATATTCAAATGAATACACAAGAGAAGCAAATAAAAAGGCGCTTGAAAAGTAAAGCTGACAAAAAAAATTCACGAATCCCATGAACTGAAGAACTAAGTTAAAAGCAAAAAGAAAAAAATTAAATAAATGACTGAGTGCATGAACATATGAATAAATAGACTTTTAAGTTAGTCAAGGTCTGTAAAAAAAGTTTGAATGATTTTTTTCTCACTTTAGTGTAAATGAAAAATTGTATTTTAAGAATTGTATGCAATTTTTTAATATTGAATAGAGCATATTGTGCCATCGTCATCATCATTATCATCATCACTTTTGTCATTAGTTGTTATTATGAATATTTCTGTGATGAAAAAGAAATAAAGCAACTTGGCCATAAATTGTCATCACCACAATTGAGGAAACGTTGTTAAAACTACACTCTTCTACAAAGAAAAAAATCACAAGCTGAAAGCGCCAGCTCCAGCGGACTTCTTAAAAAAAGCACAAGAAAACTAAACTAAAAATATTTGTTAATTTTTTTTTTATTTTTAATAACACTTAGAGAAATTATTTGAACATTTGCTTTAAATGCAATCTATAATACTAAAATAGTTTCTCTGAACAGATATTGCAAAAACTTTTCGCTTTTATTTGAGCAGTGTAAAAGTAAAACTACTAATAAAATGCTTGCACTATTATTATATTTTTGATTGTAATATCAACTCTCAATTTTTCATTTCATCTTGCAACGCATTTCGTAGAGTAAATAAGATTACTCTACCAAATGCAATAATGTTTTTGGTTCAAATATTAAATATAATATTCTCACCCCTCCAACAATGTCTTCTTAAAACGCTTTGGGCAATGTTGTCTTTGACACGATTTACAACAGATTTTTAATACAATCTATTTTTATTTTGTTTTGAAAAACTTGATTTCTACAAGGAATTATTGTAGATTGCGGACAACCAAGCAAAAGTTTTGCAGGAAATTAAATACGAAGAGTTTAAACAGCTAAATGAAAAAATATGTTTGAGTAAAGCGTTTAACAATTAGGGCGGCTTGCTGTTGGTAATCTCTGGTGACCAAATTTGAGATGACCGGTTGGATAAACAGAGTAATGCAAATTCAGCAGTGGACAACACTACTAACCGGACAAATAGGGGATAGTGGTGAGGACATCGCCGTTACGCTGTGAGCGCCATGGAATATAGACGTTTTTTAAGAACTTCGTGTCAACGGTCCAAAATCCACTAATAATCTTAATCTTTTTTGCAGATGCATTGCCGCTTTGGCTGGTGAGTGCTGGTGTGGGATGGTGTGGGTTGATGTCGTCCCTTATTAATGCTGAAATGACTCACGTCGTAGAAGTTGCACAAGTATTTGAAATTAATAACACTTATTATGATTGTAAATTTTTTAATTTGACATCAGTGACAGATGTTTTGGCAAAGACCGCCCGGACAATATGGTCGTCGTAATTGGAAAACCCTTTATAAGTAGCGTCACTTCCTTACGCTATATAGTCCCAAACAACTTGCTGGTTTCAACCTTCTGTACATTTAGCCTTGCTTGTAGTACGTATTAATTGTATATGGTTATAATATTTTTAGTTCTAAACTTTTTTGTGTTGCCTTGGCAAAAAATTCGTTTTAACAACGTTTGTTGTGACGGAAATTAGTTTTTGACCTTTGGGGATGTACAGGAAATTACACAACGACTTGATAATTTTTGTTCACAATTTTTATTACAACTTTTGCACATTCCAGTGTAAGCCCTATTGAGCAAGAGTACTTTATGTGAACCAAAAAGGAATATTAAAAATTTAAATTCATCATTTGAATTTTGCCAAAACAAGAGTACATTAAATCTTTGTCTCTTAACATTGATCAGTGTATTTTAACAACAAAAATGTGAAAACTAGGTTTTTTTATTTTTTACTTGTTGTGCAAAACTCTGAATTAATTTTTATTATTCTTGTTATATTTTCGTTGTCATGTTTTTAACATTTTGTCCGAATTCAGTTTGTCTTTCATGAATCATTTCAATATAACATTTCTTCTGGTTTGTTTTTTCATCCAGTCATATCTGTTTCAGCAGGCTTACCAAGCAGATAAAACTATCCAACCACAATAATAAAAAACTAGTTGAGGTCTAAAACCGAATTTGTTTGCGGACAAAACAAAGGAATAAAAATAATAAATACCTTTTTAAAATGATATGCAATTTGTTAGCATGACCTTAATTTGAAAACCATTTACTTGGTGTCTCTGAGAAGTTGCTATTTTGTGGGAAAGTGCTAAAGCTGTCAACTGCAACATAAATCTCACAATGACTACAGCTATTTGTAGATAACGACGGGCGGTATGAGGAGATTAAACTCGTGTACATAATTTTTCATGTACTCGTATTTTTCATTATTTTTCAATTTAAGGTTTCTGTAAATATATAAAACATAAAATTTTAAAAACTTTCTCAACTCATGGGAATGCATTTTGTGAAAATTCACATCATCTTAACAAATGCTAAATATCAGAAAAACTAATTTTACAAAAAGTTTCAACTAGTTTATAAACATCTATTTCATTGGTGCTTATGCCAAATCATCATTAGACCTTAAACCATATTCTTGATATATGATACCGAGAGATATCTCGAAAATTGAATTTGCTAAATACAGCTCTTAAATAGATTTTGTAAACTACTTAATCGCACGCTCTGAACACAAAATCACATACAAATCAGCAAATGATACCGGCACATCTTGTGTGTAGATCTTGTTTTGTAGTTTTATCAATGTCACTATTCCAAATATTTGAAATTTTGTTACTGAAAGGTTGATGATGAAATTCTAATTGGCAATAAGTTTAAAAATTTCTTTGCAACAAAATATTCCTAAAACACTTTCGATCATAATTTCTAATTTGACAGCAACTAAACTATTTTATGAAATTTCTTATAATTCTGATTGTGATGGAACAACACTTAGTTGGCTTCTCAAAAATTGTGCCGAATATTTGTGAAGTCCATTTAGCCGGCAATCTTCAATAAGTCTATTGAATTATATTATTCAACACAAGAATGGAAAAAACTTTTTGTAGTCTCTTTGTGAAAGCAAAGGAATCGCTAAACTGAATGATATAACTAATTTCATTGAAAAGGTTTTAGATTCTATTTGTTATATGCCATAACAATTAATATTTTGTAATTTATCTATTGTAAATGGTGAATTTTTAAAAATATTTTTAGAAACATTTTAAAAATATGGTTTAAGGTCTACTGATGATTTGGCATTAGCACCAATGAAATGCATGTATACAGACTAGCTAAAGACCCTCAATAAACAAAAGTTTTTGAAGTGGAGAGTTTTTATTTATTGCACTAAATATTGAAATAATACTGCAAAAATATTGCTTGTTGAATTCATATCACTAACTTTATTTATACATTACAAAGGGACCTATTTTTCTGGACCCAAGTGGGCCGGTTGCTTGCAATCAGCAGCCTGTGCTGTGCAACTTTATTTATAAGAAATAGTTTTAACAAAATTCGCGTGTAACATCAAATGTTATGAACAACAAGTAAAAAAAATGGGCGAAAAATCAGCTGCTGTGAAAACTCAGTGGTTATATCAGATGTAATTACACAAAATTATAAGCCGTCGGAAAATTGAAAATTTTGGCATACATGTGACGTTACAAATGAGCTATAAAACTGACACGTCATATTTAAAAAAACATACCATCTAAAGGTACCTTTAGCGAGATCGAATCATACATTTGTCATACATTTTGCTTAATATGGAACGCAAGTATTTGTATTTTCTTTTGTTTTGTAAATTAAATTAAATCTTAAAAAGAAAGAAAGTGTATTTTGCTTTGAAATTATCTTAAAAATGGTCTTTTAATTATTTTATATACAGCCAAATTATAAATATTCGCAAGGAATTTGTTTCATGAGGAAAAGTTTTTTCTCGAGAAAAAATTTCTCCAATTAATTCAAACTATCTTCTGTTTTGTGATGTGATTTATTTTGGGAAAATAGAATAGTTTTTTTTCCTTTTACACGGTTGATAAAAACGGACCAAAAAGTAAAATTAGAGAATTCTTATACATAACAGGAGAAAAGCTAAAAGGGAAAAATTTCATGAGGAATTTCTGTTTATAATTGGGCTGAGAACTTTTAATTCGAATGAAAAGCAAATTTTTCTAAGAAACCCAGAGCAGAATGAAGTATGTATGCTATTTTAATAAGTCTCTGTATCTACTCATCGGTAGACGCGGTTGCAGGTAGAGAAATAAAGTTTAAGTCCCCTCTCCCTCAATACGTTAAAAAATTTATTATTTCTGCTGCGCTTCGTTCCAAATGTTTAGTATCATATACAAATCCCGACAATCCTGTTCCCAGCAAAAGCTCCCAAAAAGCTCAATCTGGATGCGCTCCTGCTCGCCAACCTTCATTTGTTTAGTTTTCTTCAGTTGTTAAAAATATCAAAAAATGTTTTCTTAATTCGGCAATTAAGCTAAAATCCCATCCCATCATGATGGAGAAACGGCTAAAAGTTTGCTTATATCGTGAAGAACTGGAATAATCCTTCTATTGAACGCTTGTCAAAATTCTGTTGGCTATTTTTGTTTGTTCCAAGAATCCATAAAATTGAACTGATGCTGATAATAACGTAAAACCTAAAGCTCTATATTTTCTTGAATGGCGTACATACATATGCATGTACATAAGTATGTACATACATACAAAGATTGTACTTAAGTGTGGTATGTATGTTTATACAAAACAAACTTTCACGTTTAGACCATTAGCTGCATACAACTGCTTCATTTAGTTAGTTTTTTTTCCTCTAGTATCTTCTTACGAATTGCTGTCCATAACGAAAATTAATAAAAGGAAAACGGAAATTTGTTGTCAAATATGGCACATTTCCAAATAAACTATCAGGCTGCTAAATAAACAGGCAAACAAATAAACTACAAAAAGAAGTGATGTAGAAGTACTTGTGTCATCATGAACAAAAACTAACAACAATTCATGTTCCAGTTACTAACAACTACAGCGGCAGATGCTTGACATTCAACATTGTAAATATAAATTTAAAAAAAAATAAGATGTTGCAAAATGTGTATGAAGGACAACTTCGCAACTTAAATGTTTGGAAAAATTTATTGAACGAAAAAAGTGAATTGTAGCACCTTTTAAAAACTCAAAATGGTTTATTTAAATTAAAGTTGTGTTTGTAAAATATTGGTTGTACAGGGTCTTCCAAAAAGGTTTTAATTTTCAATATCCCGCCATTTTAACATTTGTGATGACTCAAACTTGACCTACTTAACAGATTGCAAGTAAAAACTCTGCAATTAATAAAAATGGAATTGAAATTATTAAAATTTATTAAGAAATTGGTGAGAACTTCGCGGTCACAATTGTGAAACCGGTAGACAAATTTTAGATGATGGGTCTAGTTAGAGATGTGACGAATCAAACTCGTCTACGTCGTTTAAGAAGTGTTAAAGAAAACATGTAGTGTGTGCACGAACAGACACATTGTAAGACTTGACAGTCGTCTGTATATAGCAACCTCATATTATATGTTCGGGTACATGCTTAACCCAATTGACTTCCGGCAACAACTTTAAGCTGAACACTCGTTCTTATTCTTAAGTAGAAAATCAAAACCAAATAAAGTTAAGTGTAATTAAGAAAATCACATCAAGGTGTTTTATTTATTGGAGTCTATCTCTCTTGGCGAACAACACCGTTTTGCCCATTTCTTGTCAATCTTTTGAATTGGGTTTCCTGAAATACACCGTATTTTTCATATTTTTCATAGGATATTGATGTTGATGACGTTTATTTTCATAAAGTAATAAGTAACATAAGTAACCATACCATCGCACTTTTGCGTGAAGTGTTTCCTAACCGTGAGATTTCTCGAAGAAGCGATCACAATTGACCACCGAGATGTTGTGATTTACCGCCTTTAGAGAGTTTTCTCTGGGGAAGATGAGGTCTATGCAAATGGCCCGCAACTGATTCAAGTTTTTAAAGATTTAATTCGTGAAGTTATCGAGGACATGCAGCTGCAGATGTGCGAATTGGTGATGTAAAATTCCATGGTGGCCGCATCAATCTTCTTTTTTTAATAACATGCCCATCTTTTAACACTTAAATAAACATCTGAAAATTAAACCTCTTATAGGAGGAATCTATATATCGCTCATTTACTCATACAATTTCATAACTCAAAAAACGTAATTTTTTATTTTAGAATGCAGAATTATTATTTGTAACGTTCAGTATATTGTGTAAAAATTGCATATAAATATCTTGCATATGCGCCTCTTGAGAGGAGAATATTTTTTTGGTATTCCATTGAGTTTGTGTGTAATTGAAAAACTTTAAACGCGTTTTCTGAAAAAAGAGTTTTTTTTTATTTACGATGTTGTATGAGTAAATGAGCGATACGATAAAATGAAAAGTCACCAGTTTCAGTATACTACATTCATAGTTGGTCAAAATACATGGTTTGCGATATTTAAAATATAAAGTACAAAATACTTGGTGATCATGTATTTAAAATACAAAATACGTATTTGTATTTTAAGTACGTATTTCAAATACATTTATTTCAAATACTGCCCAGCCCTTACTGCATACATACATTTTTTCGTGTTTACTGCTGCGAAGGAGCTTGAAACAAAGCAATTGTCGTAAACATGTCATCAAGGTATCTTATACAGGGCTCTAATACACATTTTTGTGTGCGTGTCATTAGCAATAACATCAACCTTTTTACCAACATTTAGGTTTAAGTTGCTGTAAGGCTGTAGCCCAAAATATATTGAGCTATTTTCCTCTATTGTCTTAATAGTCGAGTTCTTTGAAAACAGACCCTGTCAACCCTTCATTCACTTACATATTCACTTCTATGTACCCATCTGCTTATTTGAATGGAAAACATAAACATATTTTAAAAATGTTTCACCTTGTGACACAAATAAAATGTTTATGTCTGCCAAACACTTCCTATACTCGTTTTCTTCTGTCCTCTGGTTGTCACGAACATATTTATACGTGTTTTTAAATTTGTATTTATAAAATCTATAAAAATGCAGATCATAAATTAAGCTCGTCATGATTAAAATAAAAGCCGGAACACAAAGTTCACACAAATAAAATAATGTGAAATATGTTTTTTAACACAGAAATACTCAATAATCGATAATTGATACCAATTGTGCACTCTGGCTACTGACAAAATAAACAGCAGTTATCGCTGGCAAAGTAAATACTTATATTTAAATAAATGTACATTAAATTTATATTAAATTGTCCAATGCACACATGTGTACATCTATAACAAGAGAGCAGGCTAAAAAGTCCTTATTTTGTGTAAGATTTATTATTAATTTAAAGTTGTTGTTGTAATTAACTCTTCAAATATAGAAAGCTTTAATAAATTCTTTGCACATGTTTTATTTTTTAGTATATTTTTCAAATTAGCGGTGGCTTGCCGTTATAAAATGCGTACATTGTTTAAATTGCAAAATTTTTGTAATGTACGCGTCGTAAAGTGGCATAATTAAAAATTGATGATAATAATATGGTGTGCGGACAGGCTTTAACATCATCCCAACCGTAAAATTTTAAAAAAATTTCCATAATGATTTGAGGATGTATATCAAGCCAAGGAGTGGGTAATCTTGCTTTTATAAAATTAACGCGCATCAATATTTGAACATTTTACAGACTCATTTACTTAGTAGTACACAGAAATTTGGTTTCCGTAGAGACAATAAACCGCAATTTAAATTTTATCAAGATAATAATCCAAAGCATATAACTGTAGACATATCATCGATACACCCGCTTAAAGTCCCGATCTCAATCCTATTGAGAATCTATAGGCTTATTTGAAAAAATTCGCTAAGCTCCAGCCAAAAAATATTACATCGCTTTGAACATCAATACTAGCAGAGTGGCAGAAAATTCCAAGAAATTATGACTTAAAGAAGTTAATAGGTTGAATGAAAAATCGTCTAAAGTGTGTGGTAGATGCAAAACGTTTCCATACCAAATATTAAATATTCTCAAAACAATATTTTCAATATTTTATAATTTGAAACTGATTACTAGTTTTTTATATAAATAAAATATGGTTTTGAACAAAAACTATAATTTAATTGCCAATAATTTAACTAAACCGTATTTATTTTCAATGTGCAAGCCCATTATTGTATACTGTATATAAACATTAACTTATATTCGTATTAGTATAATGCTTTAATGTCAAATGCTGAGTCCTGAACTTAATACATATCGAGGCTGCTTAACAGATTCCAATCTAAAGCGGCGTTTTGGGCAATCCTTTTATAATTAAAATACTGAGTCCATACAAAAGATCACATCGAAACAGCAAAAAGCAATTGACCAAACTGAGTAAGGCTGCCGCGGTTGTTCTTAGTATTTAACAAGTATTGAAATACGAAAGAAATCGTATATGAAAAGCACACTCATCCTTTAAAAACAAGATCATCACAAACGAAATGCAATGAGGGCATAAATATAGACCAATATTGGTTAGTTTTAAGTTGATGAATAAATATATGCATTATAAGTTGAATACAACAATTCATTTAAATTAATAATCCTGGTAACGAATGAGCTTATCCTGGCAGGGAATATTATTAATAGGTGAAGTGCATCGCAGTCAGCTGAAACAATGGGAATTTGGTGTTTTTCTTCAAGTACCTGTTGGACAGCATTCTACCAACTTCACACTTCTCCTACCATGGTCCCATCAAAACAGTACTTGAGGCTTTGTACAAAACGCGCGATTATGGCCGTCTTCCCCACAACGGTAACACCCGTATTGGGAATTGTTAATAGCGACTGCTGTCTCTACATGCCATGTAACTTTTATTTGTTAAGTCTCCTCTTTCCGTCTATTTTCGAATTATTATGCCAGCAAAATAAGCTCTCGTAATTGTTAAAACTCTCTTCTTTTGATGTACAATTTTTGTATATCCCCTCCAACTGCTCACTTGCTCGTCCATCTCATCATTGATTGTATTTCGGTTACCTAATAGACAAAACATTCGTTAGGTTTTTGGTGCCAATTCCAAATGGCATCGTCTAATTTTTCAAGGAAACTGTTTGTCAGGAAAAACAATGTGAAATCTTCCACGAAATTTTGGCAGGAATTCCAGTTGATTTTATTATTGCAATACCATGCCCAAGCATCGCCTTCCAAATGTTCCGGTATATATAAATTGACGAAGTACATTTGCGTATGGAGTAACACGGTGCCAATTCTTCAATTCTTTCTAAAAAGCATAAAGTATCTCTACCACCATCATATTTTATACCCCATTTACGCAGGCCCGTGAAGTGATTGTACAGGAGAAGAAATGCGTTAACAAACATTACTAGGAACTTTTAAATCCTTGCCACCGTCCTCATTGCATTTCGTCTAAAAGAGCCTTAATACTGAATAAATAGTTTTAGAGAGATATAAGCAATTTTCATTCCGTAATCGCTATCAGTGTCCTTGTTTAGAAGTACAAAGCAGATTATGTAATTTAGCTGGCAGAATGAAATGCGTACGCAACGCACTCGGTCAGCATTCTAATGCCTTGGATTTTAGTTTTTCCTTTCAACTCTCTATTAGGATTGAAAGTGTTTTTCATTAAGGTGACTAGATTTTATTTTTAAAAAGAGAGTAAATTAGACCCGCTGGAGGGAGTCACCAGGACACAGTATCTATTCACCAGCAAAGTCGCTCTATTTTACCAAGCAATCGATAGAAATACAATAAAATATTTTTTTAAGTTTTTTTACAATCCATAGATTAAAGATTTCCTAAACTTTTTGAACTTTTAATTTTTTTAAATCTGAAAATAATTGTTATAAGGCTAAAGTTCGTGAGCATGAGACGAAATTCCCAGCAACAAAGGAAAAATTAATGTCATTATATGCCAGCCTACACTGGTAGTACAAATCATAGTTGTTTTCGGAGGACGCCGCAACCTGTATGAGCATTGTTCATGTGTTTTTCATGTATTTCACCAATTTTCGGGTGAAGCTGGTTGTACGAAAACTTAGTTTTTATTAAAGCACTGCATGAAACTTTATAACGATGATCATGCAACCTTCATTATTATTTTTCATTTTTCTATTCAATACAGATGTATAACTATGAAAAGAGAACAATGAACACTCGATAGTTAAGAGACAAGCGTAATGTATTCGCTAATACAAGAGTAAGTTTGTTCACTTATACAAGAGCGTACTAACATTTACAAATGTGAAAAAATATGTCTTGAATAAAAATCATTAAGGTCAACAAAAACAATATGCTTTGAGATCTTAGTGTCGCCAGCTGTAGGAACAAGGAAAATATTTAAGAAATACTTAATACATACACCATGTACTAAATCGCAAAAAAGAAGGTAAAAATCTAGAAAGAATTTAAAGTTTAAAGATGTTTTCATTTTTAGAAATTTCTCAATTAGATAAAACATTTATTCTATAGGATCTCTCGCTACCATGCAATGTTTTTGTAATAGTTAATGTGCATGTTGCAATGTTATCAATGCTTAAAATATTGTATTTGCGCATGAGGACCACAACGAAGTTCTTAACATATCACCAATATCTGGACTTTTTTTTGATGTAACTCCCCAAAACAAGTAGTTTCTGTCAATATTTCTTAAGATCCCATACAAATATGTTTCTTTAAGATCAGTGCTGTACCTGCACTTTTAAAATAAATGTCTTAAATTTTAGAAATTTCAAAACTATTTTCATACAAAAAGTGCATCTTGGTTGCATTTTGACTTAACGGCGCAAAATATTTATTTTCTATCTGAGTAAAGAATAAGTAAAAGGAAGTAAAATCAAATGTCTTACTCGTGATATTAATAAAGAAAAAGTTTTCTGATTTTTATTCAAAATAGGGCTTAAGTCAATTAACATATGAAAATGTTCATTAATGACCACGTTCATGCAACTCTTTACTCTTTATTTATACAAATCTTTTGAGAAAAATAAAATACGATAATTGTTATAACTCCAACGTGTTTTCAAATTATTTAAAAAGTTCGTCTCAAAAGTCTTACTCTTCCTGATTTTTATTTTTAATTTATTCCAATTTGTTTCGTTTAATTAATCCTCATGTGTTTGAGTATGTTTTATATTATTTTTAAGCTGCATTTCTGATTTTATAAATTCAAGTGATTATTTGGCAAAGAATACTGAACATGCATTGCACAGTAGTTTTTATATGGAAAACCCAGAATACACCTTAGATTTTGCAAAGGCTTTAAAGACTGTTCTCTTAAACGAAATTTGTATGTATAAATTTAAATAGCATGAGAAAAAAAATAACAAGAATCGCACAATAAAAGAACAGCCGTCAACAAAATATATGTTCAAGCACTTGTGACACATGAGGTCTTTAACTACCGCCAGCTGATTGGTAATTTCATATAAATAATTTTTCTCTTAATTTGTGTTTCAATAATGTACGAGAATACCAATTATTAAATCGATTGAAAGAAAAACTAAAGTATTTCGTTTATATTTTTCCACATTATTTAACCATAAATTGATCATGTTTAACCCAACTGTGGCAGTTTATTTATTTAAGAACTTTTCAATTGAACAGACATTTTCAAATATAATATGAAATTTATTGATAACGTAGCGAGTATGTGGCAATGTATTAATTAGTATTTTATGCTCCAGAAACCGCAGTATATTGGAAAATATTCAAACGAGTATTAATTATTATTTTATAAATCACGAAACATTCATGGAATAATCGTACTCATGTACGCTGATGTGACTTAAGCAAATACACAACTACGCATAATAGTGCATGACTTACGCCAATCCCGTCAGTGGTGTCCAACTCCAATTGAGTAGAGAGTTCATAAACCTGAACCGCTTGCCAATTACAATACATTAACGTGAATGTTTTTATATGTAGCACTTCCTCTTCATAAATATTTCAGCGTTGTGTGGCTGCGTGCTAAAAAATATATTTCCTACAAATTGGGTCATATGAAAATAAGAAAGTAAACAAATTATAATGAATAAGATTTTGCAAATACATTTTAGTCTGCAAGTTTTCTATTTTTTTTTTGTTTTTTCAAATTGAAATTCTTAAAAATTCAATTTAAATTATTAATCTGAATTTAATTAGTCAATAATTTGTTGGTCGACTGGTTTTTATGTTAAACGAAATGAAATAAAATATTTTTATGATTGAATTAATATTACAAGTATTGTATAAATATCAATGCTGTTATTTAATAAAAAAAATTAATTCAAAAACAATAAAAATTTACGAGGAATCATTAAAAAATCTTTTTTTTTCATACAAACTTTAAACGTTTAGAAACATTTAATTTTGCAAAATAATAATAATGTATATTTCATTAACACAGAAAAAAATTTAAAATATTTTTCTCAACCATTTCTCTGAAATTTACTTTATATTTCCAAAAAATTTTTATTTGATTCAATAAAAATTTCAGTGCGAGATCTTCACTTAAAAAAAATAGGAACACTTTTTCAAGCTCCTTTGAACACCCGCAAGCAATACAAAAATTTATTTGAATCCAAAAAATTTTCCTACCTTGGAATACAACTTCAAACCTTTTTACAGCATAAAGATATTGTAAATTATTAAATTTATATTAATCGAGAATCGAGATTGCCTCGATAAAAAACAAAAGTTTTTTAAATCTTTGATATTGTAAATTTTTACAAATAATTTGTCTGGGTTCTCAAATTTTTTAGCAGGATCAATTTTATAATTTTTTTAGTAAACGAACATTCCCAACCGTATCTAAGCACAAAATTATAGAAAAAAAATTGTCATATTTCAAATACAACCAAGAAAATATGGTATTCTGGTCTGCATTCTAGGTTGTTTTAGTTTTGATTCTCAAAAACGTTGGAAGTTTTAAACATAATTTCTAAATCATAATTTTGAGAGTTATCGTTTCTCTAGATTTTAATTTAATTTTTAATTAATTAATTTAATTTAAATTATTTTTTTATATAAAGTTTTTTAGTATTTTAAATTTTGATTTGAAAAGACAATTTTTTTTCGCTCCTCATTTTTAAACCAAATTTCGGGCTAAAAACTTATGAATGGTTTAAAATTGTGTGAGTTATAAATATTTTCTAACCTCTCAAAATCAACGTGCAAATGCTTAATTACAGCTGATAAACAAAATTATCGCATATTAAATAACCCTTTAATTATATTAACAGTTCACAATCGAAACTTCTTATTCATTTTGCAAAAATTTAACAAAATTAAAGAATAATTTTTCCATACTCTTCGCATTTCAAGTTTTTAAGTTTAAAATCACTACTCATTTAAGAACACAAATAAATACTCGGCTACAAGCTTATGCACATTTTCTATAAATAAATGTTAATAAATTTAATTTTTTATAACCAAAATTTATTTTAAACGAATATGTGTGAATGTTTGTTTATTTATTCAAATCAGACCTTTAAAATATTTATTCATGTGGATTTTTAAATATTTAATAAATCTGCAGCTTGAGAAAGCTGCTTAATAATAGAATAAAACTAATTTAAAATTCGACGAAAGTTCGAATAAATATTAATTTTAATATTATTGGAAGAAAAACCAAAGCCCACCCGGCAAAAAAAATCATAAAGTTTGTTGAGGTTTTCTTAGTAGACCTTAAACCTTTTATCTTATGAGACAAAACTTTTTCAATTCTTTGAAAAAAGATATCGAGACCTGTCTCGAATAACAAATTTAATAATTAAAAAAAATAATAATAAAATGACCAAAATATTCAAATTTACTAAAATCTTTACAATCACAAAAACTATAACTAGAATTTTTTTTATTTTTACAAAGCCGCGAAAGTATACTAATATATAAATTTAAAACTTAAAGATCAACAAAAACCTTTACAATTTACCAACAATTTTAATTTAAATCAGCAATAAATACAACATGTCCAAAACTCCAAAATTTAGATTTAAAAATTTATGAATTATCAAAAAAACCGAAAATTCATTAAAAATGCAGAAAAAAATTTCAAAACATGTTTGATATAATTAAAACATGAGAATATAATAAAAGCTACATAATTGATATCAACATACCTATCAAATATTTCGCAGTTTGTTCAAAATGGCAACGAAAAGTCTAATCCTCAACAAGTTAGTAGAGGAGTACACCAAGGTTTAGTCCTTGGACCTTTGGTATTCTCGTTGTATATTAATGATCTGACTGTATGCAGACGATGTTCAGATTTATATTGAATGCCGAACTCCAGCGTATCTATAGTTGGGCTAAAACTATTAGTCTTAGTATCAATCCTAATAAATCCAAATACTTGGTTATTCAAAAGCGACCAACAAATGACGTCATACCCGAAATATTGCTTAATAGAATTCGTTTGGAAAAGGTAGATTCAGCAAAAAAATATTGTCGTCATTTTTAATGAAAATCTATCTTGGTCCAATCACCTTGTGGACATGCATATTCCATGTTTAAAATTCTATGGGCGAAGCAATGTTGCACAACCATCTGAATAAGAACGCTTCTTGCTAGAACATATATAATGCCTATTCTGATGTATGGATGTGAATTATTTGACAGCTGTGATGCCGCTAGCAAACAAAAGCTTAATACAGTATACAAAAGTATTATTCGATATCTAAACAGATTGGAAAGATTTGCGTCTGCAACACATTTCGTGTCAAAATTATACGGTATACAATTTGAAGACATACATACATACATTTAAAACAAGGGTGCTCATATTTTTACACAAAATCGTATATACACAGCAACCACTTCATCTTCATTATAGGTTAAGCTTCTCGAGGGCTGGTCGGGGTATGAGACTCATTTTGTTTAAATACCAAAGCTTGGTTTCTGATTGGCAATTTTACATTAACGCAATTCGTCTTTGCAATTCTCTTCCTTATAACTTGCAGTTAGAAAGAAATGCACAGAGATTTAAGAATGAATTATTTTACTATTTTTAAAGATAATTTTATATTTTTTTTTAAGTTTTAAAATTTTTAAAAATATGTTTTCATTAATTTATTTCTGTGCTTATTATAATTTTTTTTTTATTTATTACATATTTTTTTAATGTAAACTATCTTTCACATGTATGTCATGTTAATTTGAGTTATTTAACTTTTAAAAATTGTCTGTAACTAAGCATTCTGTACTGTAATAAGAGACTTTAAGTCTTGTGTATAGAATTTTAATAAATAAATAAATAAATAAATAAATAAATAAATAAATAAATAAATAAATAAATAAATAAATAAATAAATAAATAAATAAATAAATAAATAAACAAATAAACAAATAAATAAATAAATAAACAAATAAACAAATAAATAAAGAAATAAATAAACAAATAAATAAATAAAGAAATAAATAAATAAAAGTCTATAACGAAATCGATAAAATCTAAACTTTATTTAAAAGTATTCGAAAATGTACAAAAAAAAATTATTTTTACAAAAGATTCAATAGAACTTCGAAAGCTTACAAAGATCAAGAACTAAGGAAAAATTTTCAAATTTACAAAACTATAAATTTATTACAAACATTTAATTCAAAGTTTTAATTCAAAAAATAAAAAAAATTTAAAATATAAAAAAATGCAAAAAATTTTTTAAAAATTAGAAAATTTTAAAAAAGGATTAATTTTTCCTATAAATTGGCAGTAGAAAAAATGTATTTAAAGTCCTGCAAATAAAATAAATCAATATGTAATTAAAATAAAAGGGTTTCTATTAAAATAGTTATGAAAGAAATAAAAAAAAGAAATTGTTACCTTGTTGGGTTCGGTCAGTTAATCCAAAAATTAAACAACATTTCCGAAAATAAAAATGAAGGGTTAGAAATAAAAAACTCTAAAGCAGCAAAATGTTTACATGAAATTTTTATTTAAGGGAAACTTTTCTAAAAAGTTTATTAGATTTTCATAATTTATATTTTTTTATTACACTGTGCAACAACGAAATTATAATTATAAATATTTTAACAAGGATTTTGTTTTGCAAATTTCATAGTGCTAGCTAAGCTCACTCTGAATTGTGTAATAATGATTTTGAATTTTTTATATATCAAAGAAAACTTATAAAAATGAAAAATGAATGAGTCCCTCGTACGAAACTATATATAATCTTTCATAGCATATGACATCATAAAGCAGCACCGCTGTTGAGCATCCCACCAATGACATTCAATAAGGACCAAGGAAATAATATACATGGAACTTATCCACACTTAAAAATTACCGGCCTGATGGATTTTCTCCACACCCTGGTTCGATGATTTTCTTTATTACAGCTTAAAGGCAAACTAGAAAGAATATCTATAATCAGCATGGCAAATATTCGATATAACCGGAGTCGACAAGGTTTAAATTCGGTCGGAAGCCGTTAAGGCAAAAAATATTTACTTACCGAAAGCCAATTTTTGCTATGCCCAGAGAACATACTACAAAAATTCTAATTATATTCGTGAAAGTTATCCCTCATTTTGAAAATAAAATAATATCCATGGAAATATTTGCTTCAATTATTCAATTTTAATGTGTTTTTTTTAATTTTTTTAATTTTATGTAAAATAATATTTAACTGATTATTTAATACATTAATTTTGGTGAAAAACCCGATTATAAATTTAAAAAAATATATTATTACACTTTTCCACAAGCAAAGTTTACTTTGGCGACGTCTTTTCAATTTTCTTTTAAACTTTATTTCACTTCTCCACTTTTTTTGTTCTTTTGTCGGATGACCATGCAATTCAAAGACACACATTCAACCAGATAACAAGTATGTGTAAACGACGAATAAAGAATAAAGCAACTTTGAGACTATAGCAAATTCTGTACTATGCCCTATTCCTCTTTCTCTTATACCCAACAAACACAAGACTTTGCAAGTTAAGCTTTCCCCGAGAAAAAGGGCACTTTGTGATTCCAAAAAAATAAAGCATTAATTATTTACTTGGACGTTATTGCATGCCAACAAAAATTCAATCAACAAAAACCTTTTATATAGTTTATAAATTATTCGAAGAAATTATTCTCTTAAATCACTGCCTTAGTACAGTGTATTGTGTAAACCTTACTTTATGAATTATTTATTCAAATTAAGCCCATAAAAGAATTTATATATATTGAATTTTTTTTACTATTAAAAATCTAAATTCATTCAAATGTACGCATGAATATATAATTTCATATCTTCTTCTAACAGCAAATGTGAATAAAATCAAGTAAGAATGGCATCTAGTGATGATAAATAATTTTGTAAGTGTATGAATTCATTAAAAATACTCTTTTATCGTTTCTTTTTCTACACATACATATTTCTGTAAATACTATAAATGTTGTAATGACCTCAGCGGTAACACGCTTATTTTATTTTGTTATTGCCATTTTTTTATTTTTACCTTTTTTATTGCCGCAAACGTTTTATGTTCATTCGGCTGTAATATTATTTTTTTATAAGTTGTTATCATTTTAACAACATTCTAAAGAGTGATTCATATTTATGGCCTAAAACAAACTAATCATAAACTTAACTTGTTGCGTATTTCTTAAGTTTTATATATTTTTTTTTATCGAACAACGTTACAAACGCAGCATAACCTTGGTAATGACTTTTATTAAGAACAACATACTTTTCATACATACCATCTGTGAAACTTTGCAGTACTTCTGGAATCACTTATTAGTAATAAACAATTAATTTGTTCTCTGAGTGGTACGCTGGTAGAGCTCTCTCTTATCGTGCACTAGATTAGCAGTTCAGCACGTGGCAAAGAGAAGTGGCTTTTTTTTATTGTATTTGTGCTTATGAAAACAAGTTTTGAGTGCTTATTAATATAGTTGTACAACAGACCAGTGAGTAGATCAATTGACATCAAACACTCAGGGCAAACTTTTGACAAACTTTTAAAAAACTTTTTAAATCATTATTTGTAAACCAAAGTAGTAATTTTAATGCCATCGCCATGTTAAAGTGATGACTTTTAATATCAAAATAGAATTAGTGAAACGTATGTACTTCATATGTTTGTTAACTTCAGAAGTTTCAATTCATTACTTTGTCATCTAAAGTTTTTGCTGGCATGTTTCATTTATTGGTCATAAAAAGATGAAAAATTTTTTACACATTTATTTTTTTTGCTTATGGATTTTTTATTTCTTAGAAATTAAAGAGAAAGTACTCGTACATAATTATGTAGTTATTGGAATTCTAAATGGTTTAATATTTTAATGATAGTTTTGCGTGCTCTTTAACAAAGTTTACAGTACTTTTAAATAAAAAAAAAGAGAGAGCAATTAAATATTAAAAATATTCTTATAAATTTTAAGTAAATATGTGTACATTTTTAAAAGAAAGCTCGAACAATTGCTTCCACAAAATTTATTAACGGTAATTGTATTTTTAGAATTGCATTTTTATTTATTTTTTAATTCCACTCTGTAAAATAATTAGTGCGTAATTTCCTTAATCCTTGAGATCAAAAACTCTTTATTTGTGTGATAAGCACTGAATTCAAATACAACGGCAGAACAATAATCTTCAGTAACAGATTGACTTTCGATATAATTGTTCATAAAGAATGTCAAAAACAAAGAAAGAAGCAGTTTTAGTGCGAATGGGGTAATGCCCATCTTTAGTTTCAGTTGAAAGACTTATTGTTCTCTGAATGCTCAAAGTGAATAAATAAATTAACAAAACTGTATTATATTTTTTTATTAAAAAAATGGTTGTCCTTCCTCTATTCACTTATAAATTTGTTCAAAATATATCTTAAGCAAAAAAGTAAATCAATTCAATTGCAGTTTAGCATCTTGATCCTTGACATATTGCAAATATACATCGTAAGCCGGATTGCGTGGACTTTGTTCAACTTAAAGAAATAATAGAAAAATAAAAATAAATAAAAGAAATAATGTTTCCATTGAAAAAGAATCAACTTACTTTTGTAAACATTATAACCTTTTGTATCTGCACGATAATAAGTAGTTTGATATGATTGTCTTGTTCCCTGCGATGGCACCGTATAATAACCCTGCTGTACTGGCTTCCACACACCCTCAACCAAAACATGATCAATGCGTTGATAATTAACCATGCCATTACTCAACACTAACCTGTTACAACGAATATTAATTATTTTAACTTTTTAGTCTTGTAAAGTTGTTATCCAGTCCAAACTTACTTATATTCCTCACTGCCGTTGTTGTATTTATGATGATAAGTTTCCAATACAATTACCGGATCCGGTTTAGTGGGTTCAGCAGGTTCACCTATAATTGTTGGCCACAAATCACTAGTTGGGTCAAAGACAACATCAAAGTCTTCATCGTCACCAGCAAAATTATTTATGACTTCAACATCTTGCGTGTAGTCATCACCAATGTCAGGCATAACAACAACCGGCTGTTCGATAAGTGTGTGCATGGGAATATCATTGTTGGATGGCATTACCGCTTCAATAATATCATCAACATCTGTTGGCCACACTGTCAATTGTAATTCATACATGGGTGGCATTCTGTCAACAGCAGAGGGTGCCTGAAAAAATAAATTTATTAATATGTGATTGTTTATTTAGTAAGGAGTAAAAGCTATTTCCGTTTTCTTATTTACTATACTGCCGTGCTTACGAGAAATGCAGTAAGCTTCAGTTACTTCCATTTTATAACTTTCAATGCCAATAAATTCCCCTAATTTTTTTTACACATCAATTACAAAATAAATAATTAAAATTGTTATTTCCCAAAGATAGCAAAACTAGTAACATTCCCTGCATATAAAAGCAGTAAATGCATTGTTCAATTTCAAGAAATAAGTAAAGCTCAAAATGTACTGATTTTGTCTGTTGAAAAATATGAATCCAACCTTTATAATCCATTGAAAGATAAAAATGTTGTTTGTTTTGTTACTTGTCACATTTTAGAACACATTATTATATAAAAAAGCATTTGCAATAAGAAATCGATTAGTGTTGTTTATAACGTTCTCATCAAACGTCTAGTTGCTGTTATTGCCAGCAGTGCATACACAAAATCATATTGAATTCGCTCCAACACATTTAATAGACTTATCAACAAGTCAAACCGGCAGTAAACCACATTTCATTTCCTTTTGATTTGCAACAATAAAAGACAGTATGCCAATTATTTTTGACAGCTTGATTATTTATGGTTTCATTATCCATTATATTTTTGATCATTTATTTATTATTATTAAATGATTTTACGATTAATTTACTTTAGAAATAACTGAAACTAAAATTTTAGCTTTCTCTAATTTTATTTTCTATAACTTACTGCGTTTTACTTAAATACGGCAGTATACATTATTACAGTACTTAAACTGACTTTCTATAGAAAATTTTACATTTTATTTAGGTAAATAAAATTTAATATCCTACCAGAATAGTTTTAATTAAATCTGAGACAGTTCCTCTTCTCTTTTGGTTAATTTAAGAACATAATTTTGTATACAATATACAATAATGTGTAACTATTGTGTCCAGCGGCCGACTCAATTGACCGCGTCCTAGAAATTAATATTAAACATTTACATACATAAATACATACGATAAAATACAAAAACAAAAAACATGCTAAATAAACAACTTAAAACTCTGTCTCAGTTTTATGCAAGAGTAAATTGGGCAAACACACATGCACACTTTGTTGAAGCTGATACGTGCATGTATAATAAGTGTGCATGTGTTAGTAGCAATTTCACACGCTTTGATAGCTCCCTAAATATCGAAACGATTTAAATAAAATTAAGATTATCTATTATCTATGTAAAAAAGCATATAAATCTTTCCGAAATCGGTTCAGTATTACGGCCATAAAAGGGATCTAAAAAAAGTATTTGCCTATTAATAATATAGGTATGTATATATGTTCCTTTCACTCCTCGAGGAAGCACAGGGCGATAATAATATAGGTAGATACTTTTTTATCTATTTATATATGGGACTAAGCAATGCATGGGCTTGATTCCACCTAAAAATCTGCTCTCCTTCTATACAAGTAATGAAGCGTTATATTAATATGATCTTTTAATTGACCCACTTATTTAAGACTTATTTAAAAAATGAATCGAGAAAATTTTATATACTGAAAGGTGTTGTTTCGAAAATCTTTCGGTTTTGGGGGTTTATTGCGGGTCTTCAGCAACGTTAAACTCGGCTTGCAAGCAATAAGAAAATCAAAATATTTCGATATCGCAAAACACTGCTTAAAAATAGTTTTTCGGCATAATATGGTGTTGGTTTTATCTTTATCTTTAATTTATTATATATTTTTTTAAGTAAATGAAACATTTTACTTTCAATTTTATTTATTTATTAGTTTTTTAATTATTAATTCGAAAAGTAAGAATTATAGCTAAGACTAGAACTCACCACCTCCATACTGCGAAACTAGCACATTATCAAGCGAAGCATCTGCGTCGCTTCTTTTATTTGGCATTAAAAAGAATACACAAAATATATTCGAGAAACTTTCATTTCATGTGCATTTTAGAGAAATTATTCAGATTAATTTGCTGCAGGAAACGTTTACATTTTGCACAATTTCCTGCATTCTTTGGAAAGTGTGTTTTCGATTAGTTATCGCTAGTAGGTCGTTGTAGAGAGCATTTGAATTTTTTTCAATTTCGCGAAAATTTTTATTTCGAAAATTGTTTGCTTTAGAGAACATGGGCTT
The DNA here is from genome assembly GCA_956483585.1 of Gymnocheta viridis. Taxonomy (NCBI): domain Eukaryota; kingdom Metazoa; phylum Arthropoda; class Insecta; order Diptera; family Tachinidae; genus Gymnocheta; species Gymnocheta viridis. Next base: position 17,947,957 of record OY101441.1, on the reverse strand, counting down.
GTTTTTGTGCCTCAGATTAAATGGTTATACGGAAAACATATGTATATAATATGAAATGATATCAAAAAGCAATTTATTTTATCATCTTTTGCTGTTCAAATGTCTTGTGATTTTAAATTTGCCTTGATCCATTCATTTTAACATTCTAGAAAAGTATATCTCAACTCATATTCTCTTGCGACAACTTGTTATTAATTCGTCTTGGTTTTTGTAAACAAAAATACGAATTATTTCATGCTTTTATTTTTGCATGCATGAATTCTAAAAATCAAAGTTGCTTGTAGAAAATGTTTAGTTTTTCTATTGACAAAATCTACAACATTTTTTTATGAAGGAAAAATTATATTTATGTTTTTTAGTCAGTTTGCATCAGAGGTAAGATTTGATTCCCTGTTCAGCACTCAGAATTTTTCGAAACAAGCATTATGCCCAGCTTATATTATTTAAAACTCTTCAGCTCAATGAAATATGTTTATGTAGAAAGTTGAAATTCATTGGATACAAATGTTTTTTTTATACACAGTATGTAAATAAATAAGTTGAGGATAGTTTTTTTTAATTTAAATATATCAAATGAAACACGTTTAATAAATGTATTAACGGGAGATTCATTTCAAAGCTTCGCAATAACTAATCTCAAATTATTCTTTGGAAGTACAAGCGCACCGTAAACTATGATCTGCATTGCTATAATGCAATAATTTTCTACATTCATTACACAGTTAAAATTCAAAGGATTTCACTTTTTTCTATATCCAACAAAGTCTATTCGCAAGTCTATGTACTTTCGATTGATTTTTGTCGGACTCTCAGAACATCAACAAAATTTTTATTAAAGACAAACTCATTTCTAGTCGGAACAATTCAAAATTTAAACGTCTACTCACATTCAGTCAGTTTGTCAGTTTGTTGTTCATTCAATCATACCTGTGTTGTTGCTTTTGTCGTCGGCTTTGCTAAAACAGTTGTAACATCTTGTAAAACCATTATCAGCATTAGAGATATAAAAACTAAACTTTTCATGTTGCTGCTACTGGCTGTCAGCCACTGCTACTTTTTTTTTGTTAAGGCTGATATAATTTGCGTCCTTGGATGTGCAGTGTGCGGCAGTGTAACAAGAAGAAGTAGAAGAGTGCCGCAAATATTAGCTCGTTCTTTGTTAGCGTTTCTGTTATTATGGATTCTTGATTCCGGAAATGTTTGTTGCCGTTTGTTGAGTGCTTATTTGTGTACGTGTGCCTATGTTGATAGCGTTGTGTATTCAAATGTTGAAAACTTTTTCAGAAAGTCCATGGTTTATGGCTGTGCAGGTATTTATATTGCCTTTTGAACACAGCAAATATTGGCGCAGTACTGAAGTTTGGCTGCTGCTTCTTTGGGTGTTTTTGATTTTTATTTTACGACTTCTGTTAAGACCTTTTTTCCATTACCTTTGCTGTTTCACTTTGTAGTCGATGTTCTTGTTGAAAGAAAGAAATGTCTTCTTCATTTTTGATTGGGGTTATATATCAAGTTTTTTATATTATTTTCATAATATTTTTCTTATAATTTTCTTGGTCTTTATTTGTCAAATCTTAAATGCTTTGTTTGCATTCGGCAGTCATACCTCTTGTATTTGTTTTTTTTTTTGTAGGCAGTTTTTAATAAAAACGAATTTAACACAAGTTGTTTTGCTTTCAGTTTGATGACCTACTTAAAGTTAAAAAGCATCTTTTTTATCCTTTATTTTTTAAGTTGTAGTTTGTCTTATAGAATATTCTTATCATAATTTTTAATTTTGGTTACCAATCCGGCTGTTGTTTTTATTCGGCAAAGGTATTAAGTTTTTATTATTGTTATTCTGTTTGGTTTTATATTTCTGCTTTCTTAAGTTATTATTATTGCACACCTTATAGAGTTTTTTCGCAGAACTGTTTTTGTTTGTTTTATCTTAATAAAACTTTTGGTTACTTCTGCCAAATGCAAACAAAATTTATAAAAAAAATTATTTCGTACAAAGTATGTTATTAGTCACAAACATGTTCAATAACTTAAATAGCTTTCCGTATTATTTTAAGTTGAATTCTTCGAATTTCTTATACTAGTCCATTTGACTTTACTGCATGTAAATAGAAAAGTCAAATAGACTATAAAAAACACTACAACTATAATGATAACACTATAGTTTAATTGACAAAAACTTAAAAACTAAACAATTCACAATCAAATATAAAATTTTTATACATGTAAATATATAAATGATTGGAGTTCGAAAATTCCCAAAAAAAAGAATTTTGCAAAAACTTATTTGTTCGAAGATCGAAACTTGGCGGAAAAAAAAAATTAACAAAATGATCGCTAATTCGCTGAAAATAATAAATTCAAAAAATGTCGTAAAGAATTTAAAATTATAAAAAACTTCGGAAAATCAACAATAATTCAACATTTACCAAAAAACAATTATATATTCTAGTTTCCCGTTTTCATCTAAATTTTGGGAGAAAAAACGAAAAAGGACGCTCTTTTTTCAAAAATTACAATCTTATAAATTTCGTAAAACATTAATTGTTTTATCAAAAACTATAAATACCCGTTAACACGAGTAATCAATTTTATTTTGTTTTTAATAAAGCAATTAATATTTTACTCCATTTATAAAATATTAATTTTGGGAAAAAGTGCGATTATAAATTTAAAAAACTAAATTTTAGCATTTTTCATGAGAACAAAATAGTTTACAAATAATTCTGATTTATTCGACCTTTTTATTAAATTTTATTAAATAATTTATTTGTTATGGAGGAACTTCTTGATACATTCATTAGGAGATTAAATTGCAAACCGAAGGTTATAACAAAATATGTGGATGATTTATTTTGTATTATTTCAGAATCTGATATCGAAGAATTGTTAACTATGTTTAATCCATTTCATCCAGACATTCAATTTACAATTGTAAGGGAACGTGACTATAAATTACCATATTTAGATACTTTAATACTAAGAAAGGGTAATAACTTATTAGTAATTTGGTACCAGAAACCTACATCGTCGGGGAGAATAATTAACTATTATTCAAAACTTTTAGGATGTTTATTAATGTTATTATTAATACGGCAAAAAATCTCATAGATGAAAGAGTACTGAATATTAGTGACATTAAGTTTCATAGGAAGAATGTTTGGAAAAATTAAAATATATTGGAAGATAATGAATTCCCTAATCAATTAGACAGTACAAAAGACAGAGGATAAATAGTCCGACCACTGGCAATGAACCAAAAATTTATAAGTCTTTGACTTATGTACCTATAATTTCTGAAAGTTTGGAGAATTCTAAAATCTACGATTTTAATAATTATAGGATGGCTCATAAGACAGTAAAATTAAGGATAAAACGGAAATATTAGACAGATTTAATGTTGTTTACAAAATACCATGTAAGAAATATTACAGATTATAAATACACCAACAGAACAAAGAATTAACTTTAAAATGGATACAGAAAATGTAGCTCAAAATTACAGACATTTAATTTATAAAAATAAAACAGGAAATTGAATATTTTTTATGTCTTTGTAATAGATTTAAGTAATTTTGTATTTTTGTGTAATTGAATTATCAAATTTTTTTTTACAATTTTTTATTATTTTTTCAAACAAATTTAGAATAAGTTTTTATTGGTTTGTGAAAACAATAATTGTTATTATTAATTTTTAATTAAATATATCACTGAAGAAGCTTTCCATTGAGAAAGCGAAATATCGAATTAAATAAATCATTTATATTTATTTTCCGGACCTAAAGCTTGAATAATTTTTTTTAATTTGTTTCTTTATTTCATTTTAGTAATAACAAACAAAAATTATATTTTTACCTCAGCGCCATTTTAGGCTTTATAGAGGCCAGCAGGCAACATAAAATATTTACATATTTACATATATAGTACAAATTTAAATTTAATTTACTTTATACAATTTTCTTTATACAAAAATAAGTTTTAAAACATTCAAGATGCAAGAAGTACTTCAACATTGTACAATAAAAATTCGTTTAAACTACTTTTAAAAGTTGATAAAACTGAGATATTTTTTAAACGATTGGGTAGGTGGTTGTATTCATTAGGTCCAGCAAAAGAAATTCTTTGTTTTGTTAACTCAAGTCTACATCTTACTAAATTTAAGTCCATCGCCTGTCTTGTGATTCTTTGTGTGTGTGATATATTACTACTAAATCGTATGGTGTGTGAACCAATACCTCTAATACATTTATAAATATAAATTAATAGTTGTTGTTTATAAAGACCTTTTACCGAAGGTATCGTTTTTGCGTAATTTCTAAACAAATCAGTTGTTCCAAATTGTAATGGAAGGTTAAATACTAATTTTAACGCTTTATTCTATGCTGATTGTAAATAATTGAAGAAACATTTGAATAACATTTGACATATAGAATTATGAATTTATTTCCAAACCAAAGAACATTCTGCTGAAAACAACAAACTCAAATACATCAGTGGGAGTGTATCACTTTCTCATCATATGAACATGGCTACGCGTGCATTTGATGTGCATAAGAAATCCAAAATAAAATGGATCGCTTTATTACTTTTACAAAAATTCGCCTTCTTCAAAATCTTATCATTACAATGCAATAATAAGATGTAATTAAATATGGTTTTTAAATCGTAAAAGTGTCATTAAAACCAAGCAAACTAAAGATAAAACTGAACGAAATTGAAAGAACAGAAGAACATAAAAATGTTATAAAAATCTCATCATAAAAACAGTGTGCGCTCCACATTTCGCCTTTTTATTATCCTCAGTCTTATTTTCGCTTCAAGTAAGAAAATCTCAGCTGGAATGCATATAAAATGATGATGTTGAACACAATAAAAAATTAGTGTCACTTTGTACTCTTTAGGAAAATGTTAGTCAGAATAAAATGTTTGTTTGTTATTATTGCAACACTGCTGCTGGCAGCTGAATGTTCTACAGTTAAGAAGGCGGAAGTTGAAAATGAAAAGGATAAGGAACGTTCAAAACGCGAATCAATTTTTTCGTCACCCATTTATTATGATTCGATGCCGCATCAAGCTGTCCAGCCCGGAGCTGTACCGCCTCCAGTAACACAGCCTTCACAACAACAACAACAACAACAACAACAACAACAGGGCCTGCCTATACTTGGAGCTTTGGTTAGTAGTGTGCCGGGCTTGAATGGTATCGCATCGACTCTAACTACTTTGGTACCATTAGGTAATCTAGGAAATCTAGGAAATTTGGGTGGTTTGGGCGGCTTAGGAAACATAGGAGGCTTGGGCAGCTTGGGCAACCTAGGCGGCTTGGGCAGCTTGGGCAACCTAGGTGGCTTGGGTAATTTTGGCAGTTTAACTAATTTAGGAGCTCTAGGTGGTTTGGGTAATATACCTGGCCTAGGTAATATACCTGGCTTAGGTAATTTACCTATCTTAGGCAATCAGGGTGGTGTCTTACCAGGCGCTATTCCGCGATGTCCTACAACACAAACCCTAAACTGTCGCTGTGAAAATTTGTTGCCACTACCTGTACAACCAGCTCCTACAAGATCTGCTGATGGGCTGGAGATTTTGCAGCAAAATATCAAATTCAATTTGAAAGGTGACAAGGAAATAAGGTAAGGATGCAATTCCATTATTTTTTAAAGCAGCTTATCTCATGAAATGTATTAAATTATTCAAAATATTGTTTCAATTAAATCTGAAGTCTGAAAAACTTGTGCTTGATCCAAATAATCATAAGACCTTTTAAACATAAAGTTTTATTTAAATATCTTCTGTTTATGTATTAAATGTTATAGTACAATTACAGAACGAGCTCGATATCCGCAACCATTTGCACCAAAAGCTATTATAATTACAGTTTTTTATTTTTTTTTTTTTATTTTAATTTATTGTAGTTTCATTTATTATGTTTCTTTCACTTTAGATTTTTTGTTCAGAAACGTAGGCTTAAAAAATGAATGAATTTGCACCAAAGAATCTCATTGTAAAATAAATAAATTGATTATTTAATCCAATTTCTAAGTATGAGAGGAATCTAAAGAGAATTGTCGGGATATTTATACTATGGAATTTCAAATAAAATTATTCCTTTGCGTCAGCTACGCGCCTTCAGTTAGACGGAGGCAAGTTCTTGATAAATAAAAAAAAAAATATACATAAAAAAGTGATAAAAGGAGTAAAAAAAGTTATTCGTTTAAAAATAAGACGTTATCAAGTATAATATTTAATTGACAGTTATTGCGAATTGTCAGTTATTGCCACCACCGTGATATCCTTTCGATAGCGTATATCGAGCTTGCACTGTACTAACCATAACTTACGAAGACTTTTAGTCTTTTGGCTGATATCGGATGCCTGAGACACGAACTTTTAGACCCGCTACTAATTAGCAGACTGGAGGACTTAATATTTGTTTACATTTTTAATATTAAAAAACTTGCAGCCGTAGGAAAAAAAATAATATTAATTTCAAGATTTCATAACTTTTTTAACATTAAATTTAAAGTGAGTGTTTGTAGGCAATTAGTTGAACTGTTTTAGGTTTATGTTAAAGGGAATTGTGTGGTTCAAGTTCTAATCTTACTTTAACAATTTATTTTTTAACTCAAGAAATTTGTTCGCGTTCTTCACGTTTGAACATAAAATATTTAACCGTATTAGAAATTAGAATACGAAAATTGCTTCTATTCAATTTTGCAAATGAAACAAAGAAATCGGTGAAGTCATATCTGAACTTGAGTGAAACAATTCCATTCAACATTAAATTTAAAAGCTAAAGTAATTGTGTTACAACACGGCAGTGAATCTCTTACAACTCCGACAGTCTGGTTCAGTTTTTGACAAGACCTTCTTTTTGGGCCAAATCAAAAAAAAAACAAATACAGCATTTAATTCTGCTTTTTTTAACTTCGAAAAGCAGCTCTTTTTAGAAGTGAATCTAATTTTTCCAACCAATTTATTCCTTTTCTGCATGTAAGTGCCCGCTTAAGCAATGGCTTATTACTTTATCAACGAACCGGCATCGAACACCTTTCCAACAATAAAAACTCTAAATACATTCAAGGATTTTATACACTCCAAATTAAGGAAAACAAGTACTTAACAATTTATTATTCCCTCAATGACTTGGATTATACAGTCAAAGGTAAGCAAAATAAATATTATTTATTTAATTACTACTACTTTGTTTCAAATGCTACTATATCCTTAAGCTGCCCTAAACAAGTCAAGTCATTAAACTAATTAAGTGAAGATTACTTCTCATTGTCTTTATCTTTTTGTTGTTGTTCTTATCTAATGTTCTTTTCATTTCAATTAATTAGCTGATGTTACAGCAGAGCCACCCCAAAACGATTTAGATGAATCGACAGCAACAGTCAAGTTTTAAACAAATTGTTGCACTCAAGTGGAAATGGAATCACGTAAAATTTTTGCTAAAGATTTATTTTATGCTGCATTAGTCGTTCAAAGAGAAACTTATTAGCAAAAATTGTTTTTTTTTCATAAAAATAAAGATAATTATGAAGCTTAAGAAAATATAAGAATTAATCTTTAAGAAACAGTTTATATATTTTTCCTAAAAACTTATCTAAATGGGTTTATTTTTTGTATATAAAATTTAAAAAAATTTAAAAAAAAAATTGAGCGTGACAGCTTTTACTTCATTAAAATTTTTTTCATTCAATTTTCAAATTTGTCTTAATTGTTTTAAAGTTTTTTTTTTGTAAGTATTTCGTGATCCTGAGTTTTCTTGATTATTACTAATTTTGTTTTGCTCTCACGCGACTGTGCGGTTACATGAGCCAAAGATATAAGGTCGTGCATGAGCATGCACAAGTAAAATTGCTTATCTTCAGCGTGCATGAGCGTAAGTGAAACGTTAAACACGATCCCATCTCTAATATAAACTCAGTATAAATGAAAATACATGATTTTGGAGAAGTCGGCGAAGGATTTATCATGCGAAGCGAATATTAATTATAATATAGCGAAAAAAAATGCACAACTTCAGGTCCTAAAACTATGTGTGGCCAATAGCAATTGGTCAGATCCAATTAGCAGTAGCATCCGCCATAAAAAAAATTATTGCCGAATATGTTGAAAATTGCAATAATATTTTGTGTTGTTTTCCATTAAATCTGACATGATAAGAACGAAATATCTCTGCAAATTAGCATAGAATAGGAAGATCTGGTCAAAAGACCGGCACTACGACACCTGATGGATCTCTTGTGCCATAAATCTGTAAATTATTTTGCTGAAAATTCATATTTTGCTATAAACGCATATTTTTGTATCATATATTGCGTAAAATTATGCTTATTAATGAGGATATTTGAGGTAAAGATTATATTTCATAAATATAAACTTAAAGTAGGTTTACGAGTATAATTTTTCTTATGTGAGTTTAAAATGCATAAATTCGTTTTTCAATTGACTAATAATGCTATTTAAGTCTACAATATATATTTCTCTCAAACATTTTTGTTGGAAATTTCGCAGGATATATAAGGATATATTTTTGAATGCAGATTATCGGCATTCTTTTTAGCTTCATTGTATAAAATGGTCCTGCGTGTTTTCCACTATGCGGCATAAATATTCGCAATATGATATTGAAAAAGTATTAATTACTTCCTCTTTTTTAATTTAACTCCTTAAAAACTTTAAAACTTTAAAAATAAAGCTTGTTTCAGCGTTTTACACATAAACTATCTGGTCCGACTGTAACTACATTCGCTTTTCAATCTGTCGAACCGTGTTATGTGTGACTAATGCTGCATTACTTATACATTTTGGCATGAATTTTATCCTGAAAACACAGCAATAACTTGATAATGACTTTTATTAAGAACAACATATTTTTCCGCACAAAATATTTACATACAGTATGCATTACTTTATAGTAATTATATAATTACTTACTTGTAAATAAATGATTATAATATCTCTGCATAATATAATCGTTAATTTACTAGTAAGTAAGTGGTGCAGTAGTAGAGCGTGCACTTATCATACAGCTTGTCAAATGTTCTGTCCTTCTGTCGAGTATTTTTTTTTTTGTTACAAAATATCTTTGTGAAACAAATGACATAAAATACAACAATTACTTCAAGAGCATGAGTTTAATACTGAAAGCAGTCATTTAAGTCGTTCTTTGTAATCCGAGCTGATAAGTGCATGGCTCTAATGGCCTTGCAATAATAATAATATAAAACACCAAATTAGTAGCAGTGGAAAGTAGGTATGAATCTCCTTGTTAACCTTTTTAGTTATTTGATGTGACTATTTTTCGAACAATTTTGTTGTTAGTTGTTTTTTTTAAATCCAAAGTGATTATTATTTTGGCTAAAATTCGTAACATTTTTAGTCAGAAAGAATTATCATTTTGCCATAAAAGCTTTTGCTTTTGCTGTGATGGTTACAGGATATTAGTTTGATGAATTTAAAAAAGCTGTTGATGCATTAAATGTAAAAGATGCTTGACAATAAAAAAAAAATTCTGGAAATTTTCAACCCATTAAATAAACATCAGTTGGTATTTGTAAAACTGAGGTGTGAAGCAAAACAAAAGAGTTCTATAAGTTGATATGAAAAATTTCAAATTGTGCTGAAAATGTTTTAGTACAAATTCATATTTCTCTTTTGATAATCAATAGTAATGTTCTAGGTTACAATCAGAATGAATTGCAATTTCATAAAACCTATGAAAACAAAATTGTGAGTTGGACTTCAAATTGAAAACTGAATCAAATTGTCGTATTTTATTGGTCCTCACAATTTTGTTTTCATTTTCTAAAAATGGGCAGTTATTTATTAAAAGTAAATGAATTTACAAATTAATAATAATATTATAGGAATTTTATAATAATTAAATGAAGAAATTGGCTGAACGCGAGCCATCCTTTTTTTCTGGATTTTAAAATAAATTGCACATTTGAACTCTGACTTATAGTGAAGGGTGTACACATATATTATAGATACCACATATTTAGATACGTTTGTAATCATATGAACACAACGAGCATCCCTTATAAGTTTGTTTTGCTGCTTTATAGTGCTTTTTATTTCTCCTTGTCGCTGTTTTGTCTACCATTGGTTTTTGTAAAGTATTAACAAACTTCTAATGCACTTGTAGGGTTTGACATTCAACAGAAAAAGACTTCTTTGGCGTTAAGGCAGACAAATTTCGTACCAGGTTTCCAGCTACTTTGTTTTTTTTTCAGAAAAGATGTTGAGAAAAAAAGCAAGCTTTAAATCGAACGTAAGTGTAGAGTGGCGCAAAGAAATAGTTTTTAATTTCTTTCTTTGAAAGTCAATTCCTTTACTTTCCAAATTAAATTTGACAAATATTCTTTACAACATTCCGAAATATAAAAGCAATGAAATTATAGTTTTCATTTCTTGGATTCTTTTGCGTCACCCTCTGTATTCGGTACGTCAAAATTTCATAATGGGTGACCCCATGATAGTTTGCTAGACTACTAGTTTAGGTGTCGCGGGACAGTCAAGACCGTAAATGTTTCCGTAGATATGTCAAAAAGTTTTAAGCTGTTTAAAAAAATAATGTTTGTAAAACAAATCAAATAATAATAATGTGTATATGTTGATTTGGCTTTAACAGAGCCCAACATAATCTAGATGACACAAAGACTGCTAACAAAGTGTGTAGCAGATAAATACTGAATTAGAATTAGAATTATAACGGAACAAACTTTGGTAGAATATCATCTACTCGTATGTTAGAACGAATTTGATTTTTTTAATATTTAAGTGCATTTTCGTATTTGTTTAAGAAACAAAATATTTTTAAAACTCTTCACGAAATTGCCCATCAAAATGGTTATGAACCCGAATCCCTACACCCTGATTATTTACAGTTCTATGTACCTTCATGTATCTGTACTTATAATAAGATTGCCTTGGTGTTTTTCTTTCAGATTCAAATATGCTTTCTATTTAGTTTTTTTATTTTACATTTTCATTAACTTAGAAACCTTTGAAAACGCAGCATTTTGTACAAATATTTTATGGAATTTTAATAGTTGTAAAATTTGTTTGCAAACAAAAACTAAAGTTTTACTTCAGATACATAATTTACGTGTAGAAAATGTCAATACATATAGTTTTTCTCCTTTTTTTTTTAAACTGGAACAATTTCATTTCACCGGCATTATTGATTGTTTAATAAGTTGGAAAATTTTTTTAAAATGAAGTCTGATTATTTGCACAATTTCTAAATGGAACTATTTATTTAGTAGTTCAATCAAAAAATATTAAACAGGAACTATCTGCATAATAGACACAATACTATTTACTAAAAGTACAAATGCCAGGCCCAAAATTGTACATGTATGCCTATGAATCTACTACTTCCAGAAAGCGATTGTGAAAAGCAGGGCAGAAGTTGACCAGTATAAGTCGAAGCATAAATTCGCAAACACAATAAGTCTCATTAACAAATTTAAATTCTTTAATATTTTAAAAGTCATCAAAATTGTATTATGTACGATAATAATGTTGCGCATATCGCTTATATTTTTCCATTTACAAAATATTCAAATTCTGTTACTTTCTTCTTTGCTTGTTTAAGCTGCAGCACAAAAGTTTTAAGCACCCACAAACGAGTAAACTCTATGTAAGACACAAAAATAAACAAAACCCAAAGCAAAAATATTATGGTGCATATAGCCAGCCAACGAAACCATCCCACATAAACCTACTAAGCCGCAGCAGCATGCAACATTTTCTGTTTTTTTTTTTCAATCCGAAAACAACAAAACTCAAAAGGCTCAGTGAACTTTTCTATTTGTATTTGAAAATAAGTAAATAAGAACAACTGCTTTGTTCGTGACGTTAACTTTACTATTCATATAATGATGCTCTACACCAGGCCGACTCCACTCCCCTCACTTCTCTCTTTCCTTAGTATTTAAGTAAAAGTTTATGGCCACGCTTCGAATTGTACGCGTATGTGCAAGTTCATTTTTAAATCTTAGGCAGACAAAAGTCATAAAATTTACATCATATTTAAAAAGGGAGAAATTACACTGTTTCCTAAAACTAATTTCTCTAATTTACTGCATATTTATATCTTCGTCTGACAAAGATCTACACAAATACACTTAAGAGCGTGATTAGGACATTGATTTCATTTTCAATATACTTTCACTACAGACTTGGTGCGTCGAAGAAATTCTGGAAAGGACTAGTTATACGCGTAGCAGTATTCTACCCTCTTTCATAAAATGAATTTATTTATTACAATTATCAACAAATTTTGCATCACTGCGACTTTTGAATTTGCAAAATAAAAGCTTGATTCAGGAGGAAAAAAATAAAGGTTTTTCTACAAAACTTTAATAAAAATGTGTTCTGCACAAAAATGTATAAAAATATTATTACATTTAACAACATAACATTGCTAAAAAATCCAACAACAATCAAAGTTTTCTTCTTACGAAATAATATTGTATTATCTACGGCTTTAAAATATTATCAACAACCACACTATTTGATATTTGCTTACGAATAATCAAGTTATGTTCATGAAACAAGCAAAAAAATGGTTTATAAATTTTGTGCTCTCTTTTGATTGTATACCTTTCCGTCGTCAGTGTTTGTCTGTGTTCTGAAATTAAAAAAACTCATAATTAGTTTTTTATAGTGTTATGAAAAAAACACAAAATAATATACACATTTGCAAGTTCAAGTTACAAGTTTTGCTTTGCAAGTGTCAATACACTAACACTTTTTTATACTCATTCTTTCATTTTAATTTACAGTCAAGACAACAGCTTATCAAAATTCTTATGAAAAATAATTCGTTTTTCTTTTTGCCGCCATAATTTTTCTGAGACAACAATAAACTATTCTGAAAAGCTATTTTATAATTATATGATATGACTACAACCATGTAATTCGATCATAATAAGTTGCTATTAGATTGCCTAGACAATTTTTTTCAGTAATGATCTAATTTTAAATGTTTTGATGAAATTAATATAAAACAATTATTTACTTATTAAATTAGTCTTTTACAGTTCATAATAGATTTAGTTTTGAATTATTAAGTTGCTACTTTAGACTTGGTCCTTAATAGCTCCTTTATATGTAAAAAATTTATCAAAGTTATATCCACTACTCACGCAGAACAAAAATATTAGATACCTGGTGTAGTGTGTGCACGAACAGACCCATTGTAAGACTTGACAGTCGTCTATATATGGCAACTTCATATTATATGTTCGGGTACATACTTAACCCAATTGGCTTCCGGCAAGAACTTTAAGCTGAACACTCGTTCTTATTCTTAAGTAGAAAATCAAAACCAAATAAAGTTAAGTGTAATTAAGAAAATCTCATCAAAGTGTTTTATTTATTGGAGTCTATCTCTCTTGGCGAACAACACACCTGGAAGTAGTAAAAAATCTTCACGCTTTCCAATAGCAGTAATCTGAAGCACTTTAAAGGATGCACAAAGGATGCGGAAAAGGCAGAGGTCTCTGAGTTTCTTTTTAAAGACAAAATAAATTCATCGCTCTCTTTTTCTCTCTCTCTCTCTCTCTTTTTAAAAAATGTAAGGCAGAGACTTATAGTAATGAGCACGATTTTAGGGCATTTTATGACACTTTAAACGAAGCGTGTTTCATGTAAAAAAGGAGCTCACGAGTGCAGCATGGAGCACCAAAAATTCTGCCTTCTGGGATCGTATTTCGAAGCAGGAGGTACAACAACAACTAAATCTGGTTCGCGCGAAGCAGACATTTTTTTTAGGCAACTATTACCAGCAGTGATGCCAAGAGTAGATAATTTTTCGTTTTTGTTGGGAATGCATTGAAAAATTTCAAGGGAAGGGAAAAAGGTACAGATTTCTCATTTTAAGGAAAATGTAGAGAATTTTCAAAACTTTGTTTTCTTCCTTTTATATTGCGATGTAATTGCGTAAAATACCCAACAAAAGTGATAATACATATAAAAATCTAAATTTCAAATTTTGTTACAGTATTATGCGAGATATTTCGTACAGACAAAAAATATCTTTTGTTAAATAATATATAGAGACAACGAAAGGCAAAGAAATGTTAAATTTTCTTGGGAACAAAATATGTATGAAAAATAAAAACAAATTTAAAAACTTTGCATCATTTTTGTTGGTTTAATTTATAAATTAAGACTTGTTAAAAATATATATTAGGCTAATATAAATTTTCAAATGCCCTCTTAGAAATAAAAAAATTAATAACTTTTCATTCATTCCGGGTCACATTTTTTTAAAAATTGTATAAAATTTTATTAAGAATTCAGGAATAACATTTTGGCTACCATCTAAGATCTCCACAACTTTATTTAAAAAATTTAAAAAAAACTATATTAGCAATGAATGAGAAGAACGATTAAAATATGGTGCAACAGCTCTTAAGTTAATCCAAGGAATTCCCTTAAAAATTAAATAATTTTTGTAGAAATGTAATTAGTACAGTCGTTGGAGAATTACACAAAGGTAGAGATATTGGAGGTTGTTAAAATTAGAAATCTATTATTATTATTATTTATTTAATTTTTTGTCTGGCGTTCATAAATGTACATAATTTTAAAAACCTAAACAAAATGATCTTTTTCCTAAAATCAATAAATTTTTAGAGTGGGGAAACATATAGGAAATTTTTTTAGCGTGTAAGGAAAAAGGGAGAATTTTTTCGAGACTTGTAGAATATTGATAAATTTTTGCAGGCATCACTGATTAGCAGACATAAAACTGCTAACATTTCAAAAAATTTAATCGCATTTTGTCAAGTTTGATATATTTTGAGGTAAAACTACTTTGCAATAAAGAATGGATTTATCTCTCATAATATAATTGCAAAAAATCTTAAGAAAATATTTTATTACTTTCATTGAAATTCCTTTAAAAAAAATTTTTAATGATATAAATTAGTCTAGTCGTGAAGAACAATCAAAGTCAATATTTTGAATAGATTTAGATCAAATTTCAAAATCTTTTTCAACAAATATACTGAAAGAATTTCAAATTCCTAGATCAAATTGCCAATAAATAAACATTGGGATCTTGACAGCCGGAAAAGCATTTTTATCCATAAGTAGTTAAAATTGTTGCATGTTATTTGTTTACTATAAAACAATTGATTTCAAATTAAAATGGTGTATTTCTCAAAAGATATTTTCTTGCAGCCACTGTGTTGTCGTTCTTCTTATTGCTGCCTGATATATACAACTAATAGTGATGCAACGAATATCAATTTTAAAAGCATTCGTGAATACGATGGCGAATACGATTATATGCGTCAATAATAGTAAATAATAATAGACGAATATCTAATTTGAAATTTATCGGCAGTTGGCTGAGTCTCGATCTTGACGTATGCAAAATAAAATAATTAAAATTTAATTGAAAAAATTTCCCCCCGTACATCAATAACAATAAATTGATCAAATTATCAGAAGACTGTGGGCTCGGAAGGAATATATCATGTGTAGATCGTATGTGTACTGTACGAATGGTAGTAGAAGAATTTTTTGAGTGGGGTTCTCCATTATACTTGTTGTAGACTTTGAACGTGCTTTTGATACGTTACACCAACCGGCCATATGGGGCGCTTCAGAATGTACAGGGGTTGCAGAACTACTCATACAACCTGTTAAATGTTCATATGATAATGCATCTTGTAGAGTACTGCACGAGGAACTTTTAAGCAACAAATTTCCAGCTGAAAAAGGTGTGAAATAAGTTTGTGTGCTCTCACCTCTTCTTTTCAACATCGTTCTAGATGTTGTCATGGAACAATCGATGAAAGATGATTGTGGAATTGCTTTTGAATTACAGACCAGATTAGACGGCAAATGCCACGCTTCGCACAGCTTTAACAGTATGCAAAGCAAGCTTCGTATCCTTGTTGAGAGTACATCCAAAGCCGGTCTAAAGGTTAATATATCTAAGACAAAAAAACATTACGAGTCAACCCCATAAACTCGGAACCCTTAAGAATTTTTGAAAACTCGCTTGCAGACGTCGATCACTTATGTTATTTTAGCAGCATAATAACTTCTTTTGGCGATAGTAAAGAGGGCATAGTCTATCAGATTGCAAAGAATAATCAAGCATATAGCGCACAAAACAAAGTATGGAAGTCAAAGCACATAGATAAATCTGAACACGGAAATTAAGCTTTTCAATTCGAAAATTAGGATACGTTGAACGTTATTAGAGAATAAAGAAATGCATTTTAAGTATTTGTTAACCACTTTTCGGGTAGAATAAATATTACATGTCTTCTGGTCCCAAATAATATCCAATATAATCTCAGGCAAAAAAAAAAACACAACAAACCCCCATTATTACTGACATTCGTACAACAAAGATGAACTGGTTAGGTCATACGTTCAGAGAAAACCATAATAAGGTTACACGGAAAGTCCTTGAGTACCATCACCGCTGCAGCCGATGTAGAGGAAAGCGTATGCCAGCTTTTCAGCATATGCCAAATTCGTATGCATATGCACCTCATGCCTAAGCCCAATCATTGGGAAAATTGAAATGTTCAATATCATTTAGGAGTCGATGGAATAAAAAAAAATATAATAAAAGCGAAATCCCGCAAAAACTTGCAAATTTTTTAAAAAGCCAGCGACATTTGTAGTCATGTAGCCGTGTAGCCTGCTGCTGTGAATGTGTTTATATCTTAATTTATCTCGATCTTGTACTTGGTAAATTTTGCAATAGTTTTTGATATTTCCTCCGATGACATCATTTATGTTTATTTTTATTTTTTATTTATATTAATCAATTTTATTGCAAAAATTATACGTATAAGTACGACTCAGCATATGTGGCACCACATAGAATTCAACATATCGTATAAACACAAAAATCGTATGCTAACTCTTATGATGACATTTCATTTGCTTACATATGCTGACATCAAAAAATTTGCTACTTTCAACATATCCTGTAGACGCCAAACATATTGAATATGCTGATAGATGCATTTGTTATTATTTTCAAGCATATGAGTGTTAGCATACATGTGCTTGTTCAACATATCGTCTATACTTAGCTTTACATATATATGTATGTATATGGGTATTTACATTCTGTCAACAACAAATAATTTTCTTGTCTGTCATAATCGACACCAAGCTCGCTTGGAGGCAGGCATAATTTGAAATTATAAACTTCTCACTGGAAATACCCTAGAGAATATTTAGTACTACGCCGCTTATTTACTCGCATCACCGCCATGGGCTTGAAGGAGAAAAAACTTCAAAATTATTACTTTTTAAGTTTAAGATTCCTCTACTGCGGCTTTATTAATAATTTGACATGATATGAAGCAAAATATTACAACTTTCTTTTTTGCGTGTTGTAAAATCAGCTGAATAGAACGATAAGTTTTTGGTTTGTTTTCTTAGTTTACTAAAAGTGTATTATTATTTTATGTTAAAAATTACATTTTTTTAATGAAAATTATTAAAAACACGGCTTTGTCATTGGAAGGGGTCAATTGACATAATTAAGATAGTCGGTGACAGGTTTTAGGCCTACATTTTACATAATTGTCCTATGGTTGTATTCTTCGCACAAGTCCCAGTAATGGGTTCTAGAAAACTGGTAATAGAACTAGAATAATCTTTCCAAGTCTAATCCTCAATGAACATGCCACAGAATAGTTCCTGGGCTTGGTATAAAATCTAGTCCTTCGAAGAACTATCCTCAAATGAGTCTAAAAGTTTCACAACAATAAATATGTATATAAAAAATATATTTAAAACATAAAAATTTTCATATATTTTTTATTATTTTATTATAAATGCAATAAATTTGAGCAATTTTGCAGCAGTAAATAAAATGCCGCCGTAGTTGTATCGATATGTAGCAGCACGATCAATAATTTGTGTTAGGAGACTTTTGACAAATAAATTATTGCGAGGTGATGGTTTCCGAACGCCAAGCTTCGATTGTTGCACAATTACTGCATTTAAGAATGTACCCTGTACAGCTGGTATTAGTTTTTCCGTATAACGTCGGTTTGGATTACGATAAGTTTCTGAAATTTGTTTTTGTCGTAAATCACCAAATGCATTATTGTTTCAATCAGATATAAATCATAATTAATGTAATCTATGACCATAAATTAAAAAAATAGAAAAAGATACTTGAAAGTTTTTGCAGCCGTAAAACTTAAAAAATAAAATGTAACTCTTCCGATGTGGCGCAGAGTGAGGGAATTTTGTAAGCACTTTTGTTCTAGTTTTATGATACGTCCTCTTTTCACCAGGAACTTTTTGTACCATTCCCATTTTCACCAGTCATAGAACAGGTTAGTTCAGGACAATTGGTACAACATTTCCCATCGGGTATTTATACTTTATGCATTTTTTGAAACATTAATGTTCGCGAAAAATTCGCGTGAATTTGGCGAATACAAACACGAATATTAAAAATAGTCGAATATTTGTGAGAACGAATACGACAATTTGTTACAACACTAATCCATGTGCACATATGTATTATTTTTTAGTATCGCGTATCGCATAAATGTGCATTTAATTTGCGTTAAGTGGCTTTAGTGTGGCGTGGCATAAAAACTCTATTCAAAGATTTCATTTGTTGTAAGGAGGGTACGAGACACACGCAATTGTAAATTTATGTTTCATTTACATGAATGTGTGCGTGCGTGAGTTTGAATGAGATAAATTTAACTTTTATATCCTCCTAAGATGCGGGTGTATAAATGAGCGTTAAAAGTTAGTTACACTTCAATGTATTCCCTGCTTCTGTGGAGCAGAGTTGCAAAACTTTATGCCAACACTCAGTTGCAAGTTTAAGTTTTTATTTTATATTTACATGTTGTGGCATTCAGTTTAAATGTAGACAGAAAAATTTAGAATACGGGTTTTGACTCCGTAACATTGTTTTTCATACACATTTTAACTATTTTCTTAATTATGCATTCTTCGCGCTTTTTTTTCTTAACAAATTTTGCATAAAAACCCACAACAAAAAGCTAAAGAAAAAATTGAGGTGGCGAGCGCGGCAGGAATTTATAAATTTTGTTAGGCAAAACATATGCGTTATTAATGATGCGTTATTAATGTGTAAGAAAAACGTTTCTGAAATTTGTTAAACGTTTTGCTGGTAGAACAAAACCCCAGATGTAACAATTAATAACGTAGTATTTGCCCATAGACAGTCAGTCGTATTATATTTATTTCTTCATTTTCAAATAAAAGTTTCGTCGTGGTTGGAGTTTTTTAAAATACATAATTATATTATTAAATTTAACCATATTTAAATTTGTATGAATTTTAGTAATATGTATAATTTTGTTAGATAGCGACTATTAGTCTGGGGGTCGCTGGTTAGATTCCTGCCTAGACCCTAAGTGTTTCTGTTTTTTTTTTTTAAACATAAACACATCGAAGTTCCTGCGCAACATCAAAGTTGTTTTCATTTGGTCGCCTACGCTGATGCAACGGTTGTTCGTTAAGGGTCCTAATATCTTCTTATAATCATCGACCATTTACGAATTGCTTAATGGCCATATAAAACCAAAATCTGTGATTTTTTTACTTCATTTAGAACTCTTCTTTTCTATTTTCTCTTAATTTATCCCAATACATACATACCTCGAACTCGTCTCTGCTAATTATGATAATCCACTTAATTTAGCGCATTTAATACGAGGACGTCCTCTTAACAACAATTTGTTATCTAAAATGTAGGCATAAATTTTACTCTTGGTCACCAGCAGAAAAAACATGAGTTTTTTTTTTTAAACCAATTCAAATTGTCGGTCATTAAATGGTCGTTGACTTTTTCAAATAACAACATTTAAGTTTTACTAGCATTCATTTATAGGAAATTGTTGTTATGCTCGTACAACAGAAAAACTAAATATTTAGTTAAAGTTCTTTAATTTTCCGTTCTCTTTTTTAAGAACGAATATAAAAAAATAAAACTTTATCAAGCATCATCATACCATTAAGATTAAGTATATTTCTTTTTCCTTTATTGTACTTAACTCTGCTTTAATTAATCTCTTTTAAGCGTTGCAATGCTATTTTAATTATCTTTTTGGAATTACGACTGTAACTCAGACGAACGAACACACATGCACTTATAAAAACACAAAGTTTGAGTTATTGGTTGCGGTAGGATGTGTTTTCAGTTAATTTGTTTTTCTTAATTGTGCTATTAATTGAATTTTACCCAAAAGCAGTTTATTATGATAGAAATTATAAATATACCAATTTAAATTGAACGAAGTTTTATCACAGTAGAAATAAATCATGATTTCTTTGTATCCTGGTAAATTGAATGTAAATAAATATTGAATACAAACATTAATGAACAACAATTTTTAATGTGCCTTTTTATACTTTTCACCACAATATATTGAGTGCTTTTTACGATCACAGATTTGTTAACGGTTTACCATCCCAGCCCAAAAAAAAAGGATTTCTGGAAGGAGTATAAGATTTTTAAGTACATAATAAATTATTGTCTTACTTATTGAATGGGAGAGAGAGATTCAAACCAATTCACATGATTTGGTTTTTTTGGTTCTTAAAGATTTAATATGCATGATGCAATTGGATGTTTTATGTAAAAACAGAGATCTCTCAACTGGGACATCGCAAACAAAAATCATGCCATCTGTTGGGGCATTTTAAAGCCGGAGGTACAAAACGACCTATAACTCTCGCTTACAAACCTGCTTCAGATGAACCTATATTTTTTCTAGCATCCTCTTCCAATTATACAGACTGTTACAGTATTTCTACGAAAGTGATAATTTTTTTAATGTCTAAATTCTACTAATTAATTAATAATGTTTGTTTATTAATAAAAGTTATATTAACAAACTATAAGCGTTATGTAAAAAAAATATATATTTTACTCTAAATATTATCGTTATAGATGTTTAAATTAACCAAATATCGTTTTCATCTCACCGGTTCAACGTTTTTATTTTTTATAAACGAGAAATTATTTTAACTCGTGTCTAACATAGTTGTAAAATTGTGGCATTGTATAGAATTGAGTCTATTTACAACGACATGGGCAGACCTCAAATTTATTATCGTTAACTCTGGGCAAAGTTCTACATTTAACAGTAAAAACCAAAACTTGAAAATTTCAAGACAAGCCACTTTGGAAAAAAATCCAATTAAATATAAAAAATATAACTTCTAATGTTAATTTCGATTAACTCTTCTAGCAGATATATATTTTGCTCCATAATTTTAATGCAACAAACACAAAACTTTTGCTAATGTTTCGGCCTTCTAAATGAAATATGAAATTTAAATGTGGAAACAAATTATAAATTAAAATTTCCTTTCTCGTTATAAGATTGCCACGATTATGTTCTCAAGTTCTTAAATAATGAATTAAAACAATATTAATTAAGTGAATTGAATTTTTCAACTTAAATATTATTTCAATTAATATACTTTTGGTATTTCTGTCGATGCCAGACATTAACAATACAATAATAAAAAAAATATATATATATATATACGAGTACATATAAATGGTCACTATTATGGAGGAATAAAAACTAATAATAAAATGAAAAATGGCAAAATTTAATTTAATTATTTTAATCATAACTAGATTGCACAAATGTCCAACTTCTCACATGAATTATAGAAGTCAAGATAAGAGTATGTAAGGTTAAACGATACTTTCAAAATATTGGGTACGAGAAATATCTACTTGTGTTTGTATGACTAAAGTTTATATATTTTATATATTAGGGTGGTACTCAACGGTAAAAGTTTTGTAATTTTAAACATTTGAGCGAGACGACAGATTCATCAAAGAATTTTCAAAAAAGATAAACGTTAAAAGCATCAATAAATAAGTCCTGTTTGAACACTATTGTTGTGTATATATTCAATTAATCGGGTCTGCTTTAAAAGGTTAATTGCTCGGTTACTTAATCGAGGTTTTAGTTTGATCAGTTAATAATCGGTAATTTCGGAGTACAAAATTTTCCACAAGTTAATTAATTTCAATAATCAAGAAAAATACACAAATTATTTATTGATTTTCTTTTTTAGAAAAAAAAAACATTACATAACAAACATAGAATTAATAAATCTGTTTAAATAAATTAAACAAAAAAACAAGTAAGAGATCTTCTATAATTAAGTTTCATATAATCTTTTAGAAACAAAGTAGTATTTGAATATTTACGTTTAAGAGATTTTTATTTATTTAGTTCTAATGAAATTTTCATTAAACAAAATCATTTTACAAATCAAATATTTTGAAGGAAAAAAATAAGAATATCCAATTTCTCAGTCCTTTTTATGATTCTCCCAAAACATATGAAATCTTCGATTATATCATGCGAATATTGTTTTGATTTGTGCATAATATTTACTCTTCTAATAGTTTCGATTTATTCTGTTAGATTAAATTAAACAAATGAGAAATGTGTTCAAAGACCAGAAAAGTAATAAGAGATAGAAGATAGATTCAAAAGCATACCTTAAACTTAAAAGAAACCCCAATGTTAAAATAACGGTAGCATCAATTCATGACTCTGCTAAGGAGTTTTCTATACAATTATACAAACCTACATCTTTTCGAACTACTCAACACACATGATCAAATATTTCTAAATTTATCATAGAATCTGAAATGCTCCCTAAAAAACATAATAGCATAGATATACTAAAACAACATCATCATCTTCAAATTTATAACGAATGCAAACCAAAAAAATTGATTTATTGATACTGTGATGATTCGAAATCAGAAAGAGGCAATGAATATGCGGTTTTAGCATATAATGGACTCCTAATCAGAAAAGGGCTAGCACCACAATTTACCTCTATTTTTACATCTGAAATCAATGCCATAGAAGAAGCCATAAAATTGAGACCAACCAGAACGAAACTTGTTATGTGCTCCGACAGTCTATCATCAACAAATTCTTTAAAAAAATACAAACAACAACGAACCATTAATATCAAACACTCGAGAATAACTTTTAAGGTAAAACTACATTAAAATTCTTTATGCTCCAGACAGAGTCAACCAAGCCAATGAGATTGCAGATAAAAGTAGCAAAGAAGCAATTCTATCTCCAACAATAATCCACAACAACTACACACAAAAAAACACAATTGCATGAAAAAAATAAACAATCTGTAGTTCTATCTCCAAACAGACATTATAAAATGATAAATCCCACGTATAAAAAATAATATACTCTGCAAAAACGCTCAAATATTAACAGAAAGCTCTAACACGTTTAAGATTAGGACACAGTAAGCTAACACACCAATATCATCTGAAGAAAGAAAATCAACCATTATAACCAAAATGTAACAACACACTTACAATGTCACACCTGTTACAATAATCAGAATCTCTCAAAAAAAACCTGCTGGAATCCCTAAAAACATTAGATTATACTTCTGTCAAACAACACCTACCTATCGAAATATTAAAAAATACATAATCATGTTTCATTTTTCAATTATAAAATGTAAATATGTTTTCTTATAAAGCAAAATGTTATTATGAGTAAGGACGAAAGCCTCTATAGCCAGTTCGTGCCCTCTGTATTATTTATTGTTATTTTAATTTACTATTAATAAATAAAAATAAATAAATAATAATAAAAAATTTGTTTAATAAAACAGTTTAATCGTTAATCAAACAAGTACTAATTAAACAGTTAACCGATTGAATACCCTTGCATGAACTAATATTGTTATCTTAATAATTATTGTTAATAATAAACTTAAACACATTACAATATTGTGCTTAAACGATATAATATTATTTTATACCTACAGGGTGTCCGCCGGGAAGGTATACTACATTGTTTGTTTATAATTTTTGTTTAAACGAAAGAGAATGGATTTTATATTGATAACTGTTTTATTTAATGTCGGCAATTATGTATGGAATACAATAACAGATACATGTCCACCTCTGTTAGCCTCACAAATGCAAGCCCCTTTGAGCACATTTTTCATTACATTCTCAAACATTTTACGCGGTATTTCATTAATTTCATCAAGCATTTGTTTGAGTTGCTCAAGCGTTTCTGGTTTGTTTGCATAAAACTTGCTTTTCAGAAAGTCCGGAGCAGTCAAAACAGGCGACCATTGAGGCCAATCAACATCACCATTTCTTGAAATAACTTGTTATGGAAAGAGGTCTCGCAGAAATTCCATTACAATCCTGGCTGTATGCGATGTGGCACCGTCTTGTTGATACCACATGTTAATCAAGCCCAAAACATGTAGTTGTGGCGTTAAAAAGTTTTCTATCATATCACGATATCGCTCCCCATTCACAGTTACCGTTACGCCGTTTTCATTTTTAAAGAAGTAGGGTCCAATGATTCCTCCTGACCAAATTGCACACCAGACTGTCACTTTTAATGGATGCAAAGATGACTGATGAATAATTTTGATGGTTTGATTCCATTGCCCAGAACCGACTATTCTGTTTATTTACATATCTATTCAAACGAAAGTTTGCCTCGTCACTCATTATTATTTTTTCATGAAAATCGGGGTTGTACGGTTGTACGGCGGCGTAAATGGTCTTGTGGAAGAAGCTCTTGTGTCAACTGAATCTTAAATGAAAACAAATGCAAATCCTTGTGCACAATTTTGGCCAAAGCTGTTTTTTAAAGACCAAGCTTCTGAGCACGGCGTCGAATTGAGGTTGATGGATTATTTTGAATAGTTTCTTGAGCATCAGTAATGTTTTCAGCCGATCTTGCAGAACGTTGTGGTCCATACTTGAACGTATCACTTACAGACGCTCTTTCTTCGAAATCATTCACTACACGATATATAGTGCGTTTTGTTGGCACGTTGTTTCTCCCAAAAATTTCACGTAACTTCCTCATCGTCACAGTAATCGATAATTTATTTTGATAAAAGGTTTTAACGATTAAAACACTTTGGTTTACCGAATATTTTTCCACAATAAATTGGCTACGTGTCTACTTCACGACTGCCAAATATGAACTGTCAAGACTAATGTTAACCAAAATGGCGGCAAAACAAAGATATATACCTTCTAGGCGGACACCCTGTACTACTTATCATTAGATGTTAGGACCAAAATTGATCATAATCAACTACTTAATTAATATCCCTTATCCTCAGAACTAGCTGACATACTCAAATTGTTTTAGTACCAGCCTACTAAATTTGATTAAAAAAAATATATGCACCTCTCATATTATGGCCATCGCCACCGCAATCTACATTTAACACAAATATAATTATAAAAATATCCTTTGGTTTTTGCCATTCCTTATAGAATTTTGCTTTATTTCTGTTTTCATTATTTATTTAATTTTTATTATTATAGTTTTTTATTTTGTGTGCCAACACACAACTTCACCGTCCCTGTGACTGTCACCACCATTACCGATACAACAATGACCAAGTCAAAAAATAATGTAGTTGTAACGCCAAGTCTTACAAATACATGAACAACATCAACACCGCTAACAACCAGATACGAGGCTAGGCATTTAAGTCGTTTCAAAATACAAAAATCAATGTTAAAGTTTTTAGCTTTTTATGAGAGTAGTTACAATATTTCATCAACTACACCATATATAATAACTTAGTGGGCCTTTTCACAATCTTGTGCATTTGAGATTGCATATTTTTGCAATTGTAAATATTTTCTAGCAATCATGAATCGTGTTGATTTATTCTGGAACACATTTTTTTAGGGAACAAGTAGATACAAGTTTTTATTCAGGCAACAAGTAGATTAAATAAGGAAAATATTAACATCAATTAATTTCAAACTATACACGCAGAAAATAACAACGCTGTTTTCGAAGGACACCACTCCCTCCACCAACAGTGTTCATGTGTACTTGAAGTATACACAGCAAAATTTACTGTCCAAATTTTATCCAATTAACTGTTTTCTTGGTATAAAAATTTTTAAAATTCATATTTTAATTAAATCAACGTTTATTTTAGTTGTATTTACTCTCCTCTTAAAACAGTCGACATCATTAGTTTTCTGATTTTTTCTGGCATTAGTGCCTATTCCAATTGTCGTAATATTAAAATAATTATCAACATTGCTTAAAGCGCATTATAAATGCATATGCCTATCTGATGCCCGAGGCGCTACAATATTGCTGCAAAAACTAGCAAACATATTTTTATTACTTTAATGAACTTTTTAATTGTTTTAATATATTTGTAAGCTAGCTGAGCCCTGCGGTGTTACCCGCGATTAAAAAGTACGTCTTCCATGTCCTTTTCTGTACCAATCGTATTTTTTAAAGTTTTATAAACTTTTAAAATTTGGCCCTGGGATTTATTGATGGTCATTGTGAAAGCCAACTTTAAGGAAAATTGAAACAGTAAGTTTTTTAAAATAATGGATATGCGGGGAATTAAAACATTCTCTCCTTTAGCAGCTCCTGTCATAATGGTGGCTTTTATAATATTACTGCCCAAGTGTATGATTCGAAGTCTAGTGCCGTTTCACAATCTGAGTGCATCAAGGTTTCGCATCAGCACAACTGGATCACCCACTTTAAGCTCCAACTTATGGGACGTGCCGTCCCATACCGTACCGTTAATTTCAGGGAGCTGAGAAATTCAATAGACTAGGCAGTAGTATCGTTATCAGCCATCACAGCGTCTATACATGTGTATACTTTTGAATCGCCGACGATCATGCTTAACAATTTTTTGTTTATTTTGTTGACTCACTCGTTCTTTGGCGACAGCACTGCCCTCTTACACAACCACTCTTCGTTATTTATATTTACCTCCAAAATGTGAAACACTTGCATGATAAGTTCATCCTCTCTCTGTAGCCGCTGGATAGAAAAATTCGTCTGAGAATAGAATTTTCCCATCTCGGCCCGATTCTAAAAGACCTTCTTCAATTTGCAGCAGCTTATTCGCAAAGATACCTGACTCGTGGTCGTTGTACAGGCGGACGCGCATGTTGCACGTAAGATGCAGCTTCTCGATCCTGGACCACAGTGGCGACGCTTTGGGAAATGCGTTTATTTCATCAGCCGGTGTGTCTCTCTCTCTAACTGGCAGTATTTTAATATTTTTTTGTAAATAAAACAACCATACTTTTTTTTCAATAAAACAGCGTAATTAATACTACCGATTTCGTGGTATAATGAAATTTAATGAATTTTTGAACGAAATCAAAATTTTATCATTTCATTATTAATGATTTTTGTAAGATATACAAGTGCTAGTGACTAATTAACTCTTTTAATTAATAAAATGAAGGAAGTAGCTTAATCGAAACCCGTTCCAAAACTCGATTTACCGAAATTTTCGTTATCGTAAAAATAAAATCAATAAATATGTCCAATCCAAAATTGTGTTCTGAAATGTGAACCAAGAAAGAGTATTGTTTTCTACACATCAAATATACTTCTCAACTGGCCTTTTTATAAATGACCAAAAACCATAGACACACGATCTCACCCACATACACAATAAACGGTGACCAAGCAAATCTTACTTGATGTACATCTACATAAAACATCCACACATGGAGCCACCAAAACAAGAAATCCAGAGACAGCCAAACAGAAACAGACATAAAGAAGGATTTTGTACGTACACAATGGAAACACGAGCTCATACTCCCATATGGACAACAAAAAAATATGAAGAAAAACAACAAGTATTTTCACACATTGTGGTTTTATACGCCATGATGTCCTGTCGCCATATATTTGTTTGTACTTGTGTTTTAAATTTTGTCGAATATTCAAAGCGGTTTGTTCGTTCGTTTGTCTGTCTGTCTGTCTGTCTGTCTGTCTGTCTGTCTTTATGTGCCTCTGCTGAGCATAGTGTTTAATGAAGATTCCACCATTTGTCCAGTACATTTGCTGTTTGTAATTTGTGGTGGTCTTCCAATTGCTACAAGTACAACTGCTGTTTGCTTACAGCCACAGCAGTTGTTGCTGGTGAATAATGTTTATTCTTTAACGTGTTGTTTTACGTTTCCCTCTAACATTTTTCGTTTCCTTTTTCAGATTTTGTCTTCCTTTTCATTTTATCGCTAGGATTTTTTTTAGTGCATTTGTTCATTTGAGGACAATTTCATTGTCTTTAGAATTGTGTTTAGGAAAAATTATATGCTTTCGCTTTGTTTGCTTTCTGTTAACGTTTCGGTTTGGCCTTCTCCTCCTTCATCATTGTGGTTGAATTGAATTTATGTAGACAAATCTATTTCCACATATAAATCGGTGTTATGCACACAATGTTTATTTAAGATTTAAATATGGCAATAAAAAAGGGATAAAAGAAAACATATTTTATTTAAAATCTATTTAGATATTTTTTAATCCATTCAGTTATGTTTTTAGAATTTTAAGTGAAAAGACAAAAAACAAATAAGATAAATAAATTAAAAAGTCATTTAATAGCAATTGAAGTAAAATGATTCGTCATGAGATATATGATTCGAGTTTGTATTTTCCCAGAATTTTTAATTTCTTGGGAAATCGGGAAATCTATTTAAATTTCCCGGAATCACTGGAATTCCCACTACGAGCAGATAAATGAAAGTAGTATAAATACTTTTTAATTTATATATACTTATAATCTATGTTCCAGTCGATCTTAGCTGGGGCATGAATTTAATGAATTAATTTTATTAAAAAATCGCTTTTATTAAAACGTCGTATTAAAGACAACAAAACACAAAACATTAGAATAGAGAACTTTATACAGTTTCTTTTGAAACATAGAAAATATCTTAACAACTAAAATAAACTAACAAATAACATTACTTAATGTGATTTTTATAGTTAATTTTAACGCCATCGAAGCGTTCAGGGAATTTCACGAATGTTTATTTTTAATTTTGGTTACGAATTTCCTGTGATAGGAAACACACGCTCGCCTTCAATGGATATTTGTCTTTGTTTTCTTTTACAGATTGATCCAAATAATCGAAATTCTTTTTTAATGTACAATATCACCATCATCAAACATTTCAACTTCTGGTTCATTACTATTATCTGCAAAAAGACGTTTATAAATTTGTTCTGCACACAAAGTTACTGGACTTTTTAAAACACTTGCTATCATTTCAAAAGCCGCAATTATAGTTAGAGATTTTCATTTTAAAATAAGTGAATATCTAGGGAACTTCGTCAAAAGTTTTCCGGTATTTCGGAGTTGAAAAATGTCTGAAACTCGCTGAAAATCTCGTTCATTAAGTACGAGTAGATATAATTTCTCTCCAAACTAAATTATTCATAGATTTTATGTACAATTGCAATTTTAATTTTTCAAAAATTTAACAAAATTTTACTGAAAACGGAAAAATTACCAAAATTGTAATAGATTTACGCATGATATGAAAATACAAGATTTGTTTACTTTCTCTTTTTTCTGACATTTTATCATTTGACAATAAAGCAGATCTGACGTTTAACTTCATGCTGCCATCCTTGTTTTTCCTATGAGTCACTTCAAATAAGTTCTTATCGCGTAATAAATCAGTGAATTAAAGATTTGACATCAAATACAGCAATTCCTTCAAAAGCACTAGTTTTTATAGTGCCGTGTATATTTAATTACTTCTAAGTATTCAATTTTTTACGTCGTTATTTTTCCATTCAAGTTTTTGCTGGGTATGTCTTGTTTTTAAAATATCATGGTATGATCTCTTTGAATCACTCCTATTTTCACAAATCATGGAACGATAACTTTTCGGTCAATTGTTACAAATTTCCCAAATAATAATAATACAATTCTTTATTCTAATCGTATACCTATGTACGTAGTTAATTTCATTTAGCATTATGGTATGTATAATTTAGTAATGAATGCAATAGATAAAAATCAAATATACAAAGAAAAAGAATTCACAACAATATTACTTATTTTTTTCCAGAACTCTCAGAAAACTTTTCCTTTTACTTAAAATGTTCCTCAAGATTTTGAAAGGTTTATAAAATAATTTGTTTAGTGACAAATATAATTTTTCCTGATGTACATATAATTATTTTAGCAAATTGGCAACTAACGTGCAAATTGACTTTTAAGTTTAAATAAAGTTTTATACCACATGCAGCTTACTTACCTCTATGCTAAACTTTTGGGTTTATTTTATTTTTTTACAATATTTTTTGCTTCAAGTGCACTAAAGCTTGAGAAATGCACAAACTTAAATTTGGAACATTGATGAATGAATAAGTACAAGAGTTTTGTGAAATTAGATAATTTAATTAAAAGACGGAAGTTTGTTGTAGGAAATGGAACATCAATTTCCTGAGTGTTTGTCATAGGAATAGGAAAATAGGGGGTGATGAACAAGAACTGCTAGGAAACATTTTATTTACAAAGATATATAGCAGCCATTTGATAATTTTCTTACAGAGTTTCTGTTTTTTTAGTAAGTTTGAAAACATCTGGAATTGTGTTAAGTTAAATACCTACCGGAGCAAAAAATAATGGTAATAATTTTGTATCTTCTAAACTAATGATTCGATTAGAAAATTTTGTGTAAAAATATCAATGAAGGGCGTCTTAATTAAAAATCAAAATTGGAGTTTTGCAAAGCTAACAAGAGTATGAAGAAGAGGCATGTTGCGAGGAGACCAGCTCGCCAAGTCACATCTCGCAAAGGGAGCGTCTTGCCAAGTCAGAGGGCACGAAAAAGACATGTTGTCAGTGGACATGACCTGAAGAATCAATTTGCCTTAGAACATGTCTAGACTCTTGTTTTTCGAACTAAAAGAAGCTGTAGGGTACATGTCATAGCTAAAACATCAGTGTAAATTAAATTGGTATGAAACAAGGGATGTTTTGAACTAGTTGAATCTAGTCACGGTTGAGTCAAACTTACATTGAGGTTTCTAGTTCGACTTGTGTTCAACAGCTTTTTCTAAATCAAAAGAGCTGTTGAACAGAAGTCTAATAGACATGATGCAAATGGTTACGTTGTCATGGGACATGTCACCAGAAAACATGTCGCAAAGCAAATTGTCGCAAAGGGGACGTGTTGCAAGGTCTTATATTAACAGTGGGCATAATGCAAGCGCTAAATGTCACCTGAACTAGAATTAAAATTTCTGTTGAATCGATTTTGAAGCTCAGTATTATCGAAGTGTCTACTTGAATAAGTTAAAGTGGGGCCTTAAAGAGCAGGTTATCATTTTATTGGAGAAGTGCATGTTATCACATATTCATTATAAAATCTTAGGCGGCACAGTGATGTGATATATAAAATTTTTTAAATTTCAACAACATTCGTTCAACATGCTCTTCAGTGTAAGTCGTAAATCATTATTCTTGATATCGTTTTTCCTAGAAAAAATAATACGTAATTTAATTTACTTTCTGCTTCTGTCAAATTGTTTCGTATTCTATTAAATAAATGCAATAAATTTTTTTTCATAACTATGTTTATGCTTACAATAACCCATTAAGTAAACGGTATCTCACAGGAAAATAAAAAATAGGGTTTTCTTATATGGCCTGATTTGTTTTGGTATCCTGTGGCAGGTCAAGCCTGTCAAATCTGTAGGTTATTATTCGAAAGCTTTAAATATATATTATGGCTAAGAAATCAACAAAATGGAGTACGAGCAATTCTAGCAAAATATTCAATATTTCTCCGACCTTTCATCAGATTTAGTGTCTGGCCCACGACGTCGAACGATATCGTTCTTTTGTGAAGTTACATTTAAGACAAACACAATTTGTAAATTTTGTTTTTGTTTTAAATGTAATTTCACAAAAGAACGATATCGTTCGACATCGTGGTCCAGACAGTTAAATGACTTCTTCAACTTGCACAACATTTTTAAGTTCAGTGACATACAGATGACAGTTAGGCGTAGCGTTGCTTCGATTTTGGCATATTTATTTATTTTTTTATTTTTGCATACTTATTTTATGTACTCGTATATAAAAACCCAGACCATATTTCATTTATTTCTAACAATTCTTATAACTTTTTTATATTTGTCCACTCATACACTGCTCAAGTTTATAAACTAAAATTATTAAAGTTGTCATGATGATACCGTAAAGAAAGTGAGCACACGCATAATAATTTATCGAAAAAAAATGCAAAAGAGTGTCTTATATTAATGTCATGGACTCATGAACGACAAACGAGCGCCAATTTTCAGGATTTTAAATTATTGATGAAAAAATTTATTTATTTTAATCGGAAAGATTCTAAATGTTTGAAATTTGTTGGATTATGTGCATACATTAAGGGATTTCACGGTCGTAGATGTGCAAATTCCCAAACTGTAAATTTTGCATTTCGAAAATTTTCTGGATAGTCGACATACTTTTTAGATCTGGTACATTTTAGCTCAAAACAGCTAATGAACTTAATTAATAACCTGACAGCGTTGCTTAAACTGCTCAGTTACTCTAAAAATTTCTTGGCAAAAGAATTTACATAAAAACAAAAAAGTGTTACTTAAAAACAACAAATATTAATATATAAAAGAAATTATAACATCAAAATTATTTCATAATATGTTAAAATTTACTAAATAAATTTATAGTTCTACATATTTACGAACAAAAATATGGTGGATAATATGCCAGAAGATTTTCTTTGCTGTTATTTGCAAGTGGGCAAATATGTACAAAGATTTTGCTCAAGGTTATTTTTAGTGTTGTTCAGTTGATAAAAACGGTGCATTTTTGGACATATTTGCAACTTTTGCTCGGTATTCATTAACCATTGTGAGTACCTTTATTGATTTTGTTTTTTAAAAACATTTAAGTCGTTTTATGCATTTTTTTCTTATTCTTCAATTTATAAAGACCACCTGTGTCAACATAATTAGTCGTACTTGTCCACCTCATTTAGTATTTTATTTTTATTTTAAAATCTAAAATTACCACAACTACGGATTTGTAAGCAGAAAGTTTTTAGTCAATAGTTAACTGTAAGGCTGTCAAAAACACACGCTTCGTAAGCATATTTTTTATCATCTATGGGAGCTTTAAACCTGAAATTGACATTTGGAATTTTAACTTAAAACTACCTTATAAAAAAAAATGCCAACAGCACTTTAAAGCTTACAACATCAGTATATCCATAAAGGGTTAACAATGTAGCCGCTCAAAATACAAAACAAATTTTATTTGTAATTAAGTACACGTGTACATAAATATTTCCAAAAAAACTTTTAATCAAAAGCACAATTTTTATTGACTCTCATAAACGGTTATCGGTTACCACTTATCTATACAATAACTATACACGTATGTATTGACCAAAATATAATACATATAAAACGAAAGATAAAATTTTTGTTATTTAATATTTTCTATTGCTTTCGTTTTCATTTCATATCAGTAGTTTGACAAATAAGTGACTCAAGGTACGAGTATTTAGTCATAAGATATTATTCCAACAAGAAAGTTATATTTACACACTCTCGCGCATTTTTCATTTATAAAATAATATGGGTAAGAAGATTGTAGAGTTTTTTATTTGATTTAAAATAATGTGTCTGTTTGCTAAATTATTATGTAGATCACAAATGGATTTCCCGTGCTAATGGAGAGGTGTCTTCCCAGGCTGTTCCATCTGGGCACGATTCAGATGGTGATACGATTTATGTGGGTCGTGCCGAATACGGTGGAGATCTTTTACCCGCTAAAGTTATTCCAAATAAAGGTAAAGCTTATGTGTCTTTTGGTGGCAAAGAAGTCGAAGTCAACAGTTATGAAGTGTTGACTGGCTTGCGATATCTATGGGTGCCTGCTGCTAATGGTGACGTTCCCCCAGAAGCCGTTAAAGTAGGTCGCGCTGCCGATGGTGACTTTTTATATGCTGGTCGTGGTCATTACGAGGGTAGTTTGACTGTGGGCAAAGTTCATCCCTCTCACGGTTGCCTGTACATACCATATGGCGAGGAAGAAGTTAAGCTAAACGAATATGAAGTCTTAACGCAACCCGATCAATGGATTCCTGCTAATGCCAATTCTATGCCTGAAGATGCTTTAGAAGGTGGTCGCGATGCCGACGGTGACCCTATTTATGTTGGTCGTGTTCATCAAGGTGGCGATCTTATGCCTGCCAAAGTTATACCCAACAAAGGTGGAGCCTATGTGGCCTTTGAGGGTAAAGAACATAAAGTAGAGAATTTCGAAGTTTTAACTGGTGGTGGCTTCCTGTGGACTTATAGTGATCATGGTAATATTGTACCAGGTGCTGTGCCAGCTGGTGATACCAGCGATGGCGAAACTTTATACGTTGGACGTGGTACACATGAGGGCAGTCTTAGCATCGGTAAGATTCATCCTTCCCATGGTTGTTTGTATTTGCCCTACGGTGGTGGTGAAGTTAAAGTTGAATCATATGAAGTTCTAGTAAGAATATAAAATAACAAACTTCTATCTGCATTTATCAGTACAGTTTTAATAAAGTAATTGTTATTCCAATTTGTATTTATTTATTTGGTTTTAAATTTATTAACGTTAGTGTTTTGTTCAAAGCTAGCCAGCTTAAAGTTGATGTTATATAACTGTTTGGAAAGTTTTTGTTTTATTTCTAAAATTTATTATTTTAACGCAAAATTGCTCGCATTTTTTAAATTTAAATATTTATTAGGTATCGTTACGGATACAAATGGTTATCATAACAATACCTGATAAATTTTAAAACTTGAAAACCGTTTTCTCTACTTAATATAGTCTTCTTAATTAAAGAAAATCAGAAAACTTAATTCGTTTAAGCCGAATTATACTAAAAAAAATCACGTTTGATTAAGATTTAAATAATTTTTTATTTTATTTATATTTCTCAGTGATTAAATGAAACTCAATGTACAATTTAATTTTATGCACACAGAGGAAAATCATTGTAAAATCAACGAAAACAAAGTTGTTTTAACTAGTTTTGTTAATAATTTTGCTTCATAAGCGTTTCATGTTAATTTAACATGATATTAAAGTGAAATAAAATTTATAGTTATCCTTTTTAAAACAACTAGAAATAATGTTGAATTGACATTGTACGCCAATTGAATCAAAGAGATTTTCATGTCAAAATAACGTTAAGACCCTTATTGGAATAATATTTAGAAAATTTATAACAACATGAATTTCGTATTGAGTCAAAATAAATTTGATGTCGAATATACTCTTAAGACATTTAGAAATAATGTTACAAGCATATTGAAATTACATGAAAAAATGTTAAAATTACAGGAAATTCCATGTGAATTTAGCTATATTGAAATAACATTTACGCAATGTTGTTTAACAATGGCAGTTAGTAAAAAGCAGTTTAATATTTTTTTAATCTTTATTCATTTGTAAACACATACTGGTACATATAGCAAATACATTTAGGTTTACAAATATTTGTTTTTTAAATAACTTTTAGGATTATTAATTGGAAAAACATGTAAACGTGGGCTTGGGAACCTTGTGTCGTATTTTGAACAACCGGATTGTTTACTATAATATGCCGTCTCTAACAAGATTAATATTTTCTCCTCCGGTTGCTAAATTTTCCACAAACCTTTTTCAATTCATATTATCATTCTTAGCTCCAGACATTATAAAGAATTTAATTCACTTAAAATGTATAACACTGCACTTCTGATACGTAGTAAAGCTGCGATAGAATGAAACTTTCTGTTTCTTTAATGCTGTGAAGTAGCGGTACTTTTTGATTTTTTTCTCTTGTATAATGAATTAATTTCAATTCAACATGTTTCACGTTGTTTCAACATGTTTCATATTTTCTAAACATTGATTTATCTCTTTTAACATGTTGATTTAACATAAACCAACGTTTGTTAATATTTAAAATTGACAAAAGTTTTTTTCACAGTATTCCAATGTAATTTTTAATGTTTATAACAATGTTGATTTTACAATAGCTAATCTTGTTTCAACTACATGCAATGTTAATTTTACATGAAAAACTGTAATTATTACTTTAAAAACGGAATATACAAAATTAAAAATTGATTGATGTTATTTTAACTCTGTAAAAGGTAAAATTTAAAGTGTACAATGTTATTTCAGTGTGATTAATTTTATATCACCATATTTTGATACTAAATTAACAATTTTAGCCATTGATTGAACTTAAAACAATGATAAAAGTAAATTCAATTGGATTTTTTCTATATATTAACAATGACTTGATATCAACATTTCTTCATGTTGATCTTACATTGGGTTATTTTTCTGTGTGTACTATTTTTAAATAATATATATTTACGATTCCTTATATATGAAATATAGTATTCATGGAAAAATGCCAAAAATTCAAAAATATATAAAAAAAATTTGCCGAAACGCGAAATTTACCAACAAAAATTAAAAGAGCGTGCATGAATAGATTTTTTGCGTAATTTTTTTCGTTATTTTTTTCTATATCGAAATTTTTTTCATATAATTTAGCATTTTTTTTATTATTTTATAGTTTTTTTATTTCGCTAGTATTTTGTGCGCGTGATTTTTCTTGTTTTCCATTCACGAGAGCCTGCATGTACTGGAGCCAAAAATATAAGAGAATGCATAAGCGTGCATGAGTAAAACTGTTTTTTTTTCGCGAGCGTGCAGGAGCGCGAGTGAAGTGTCATAAAGAGCTAAACAAGACGAATAGACGAATGAAGAGATAGAGGATTAAAATGGTTCACAAAAATATTTGCCAATCAATATCAAAAATATTATCAATCTCGTCTACAAGTTGTTGCACAGTGTTATTGGTTTTTTCTTAACAGAAAATGTTTTTAATGGTTTTTTTTTGTTTAGTTTTTAAGCCATAAAAATGGAATTATACAAAATTTCAAATTGCACAGTAAAAGCTTAAAAAATGCCTAATGAATGGCTGGTTTCCCCATCCTCATATTCTAGCCCACATAAACTTTGATTTTCATCAGTAAATATGTAAATTAGTTATCCTAAAAAAAGAATAAAAATACTATACTTATTGAGGAGTTTTTAGAAAATCCGTTAACACTCAATTTAAAATGCAATACAATTATTTTGGACAATAATGACTGTAGCGATGCCATTCGTGTGTATGCATGTGCATCATGATAATAATAGTTTTCTAAAATGTTCTAAAATGGCAAAGACAATTTTTTTTGTGCTTAAACAATGATTGTCGTAGTGGTGACTATTTAGTTCTATCATTTTAAAATGATTTTAATATACATATATAAAATTCAAGTTCTATTTTAAATATTTATTCACTTTTATTGCCAAATAAAATTTTTTAAAGCAGTTTGTTGAACATTTCGCAATTTATTTTAAATAGGTATTTATTTGTTGGTTGGTTGCAACAAAATAAAGCAGAAGCCATTAAATGTTGTCACGAACTTTATGGACTCCTTCATTTTCCAAGAAGTACTAATTTTTTTGTGCCTCTAAGCCGGCTAAAATTTTTTAGAAAAATCAGATTTGCTATAGAATCTGTATGAAAAGGGAAAAATTCTTAATGTTTTGTTTCGCTGCTTCAGCTTTTATAGGTTTAAAAAAATGTATTAAATTATACTAGACATTCTCTAAATAAATTTTCAAAAACTTGCTATTTGTTGTGGGTAAGCGTATTTTATAAGCCTGCATAGCAGTTATGACAAATCTTCAATATACCTTGTTAACTTTTTACTGTGTTTTAATAAACGTTTTCTGCATTAAAAAAAAAAAACAAAATTATATATATGTTGGGGACTGAAAACTACAAAAATATATTGTTTTTTAAGACACGGTCCAGCTTATGAACGGCCACTGTTAGACGTCCGAAAATTGAGAAAGACAGCAAAACCACAGTTTTCATCTTTGCTCTTAAATACAGATGTACATAAAAGTTCCTTTTTAAACTTATACTAAACTAATGAAAGTTTGCTACGAAAATATGCGAACAACTTTAAATTGAAAACTGTCTGCCATGATTTGTAAAAAGCCTTTACATTTTCCATATACTCGTACATCGCATAGTTGGAAAACAATAATTTGCAAATCGTGTTAGGACGCCAACACTATTACTGTGCTGAAAAAAGAAAACAATAATAAACAAAAATAGAGCATTTCAACATGCAGGTACATGCGAGAAAAAAAACCTAATTCCAGCCACTGGGATCCTTTTAAATTCAACCAACAAGTGTTAAATAACATTTTATTATCCAACTCCAACATGGTCAAATGTATTCTTTTATTTCCTTTTACGTGCAAGCAAGTGTGTGTATGTCTCTTATAAATGCAAACTCCTTGTCAGACTAACTGTTGTAGTTGACAACTTTTGACGACATATTGCTAGAATGTTGCAGATTCCTTATGGGATGAACAGGAAAATAGTAAAAAGATACATGATGATGAAAAAAAAAACGTTTAGTTAGAAACAAAATCAAACCCAAATGGTAAAAACTCAGCAAGTAATGAAAAAATAAAGATAAATAGCTAAGGGAATAGTTTAAGGTAAGAACATTTAACACACAAGGAAATAATCGGTCTATCCATGAAGGCAGGTAGAGTTTTAATAACAAGAAATTTCAATGAATTTTGAGTTCCAAATATGCACTTTCAAAACAGTCGAGCAGAGCCAAAAGCTGGCCAAAATTATTAAACGTGTTTTTTGAATTGAAGGATTGTGTTTTTTGATAGTTCTAGGCGTAATTTGATATAAAAAATCTAGTGGCAGTTGTTTTGCTGTTTTACAACAACCCCGCGCTGTTAAATAAAAAACTGTTTTATTGTGGTGAGGGACATTCCCTTATAACTATTAGCGATGATAAGCATTTTGCGAGTTCATATTTATAGGCAGGTAATCACATGGTGAAGTGTTAAAAGTGACGTGAATAACATTTAAAATCAATAATTCAACAGACACAAAAGATTATGATGCCAAAAAAGTATTTGAAGAATAAGCTGATGAGCAATAAAAAATTTAATTTGAAAATTTAAAAAAAAATCCTTAAAATTAATGGCGCAAACTTGCGCAAACTTTTCTTTTTTTGTTTAAAATTAGAGATTCTAAATTTTATTATGGTATAAAACATAATTTCTACATTTGCTACCTTCACTTTTAAAAACCTTTTTCTTTCACTTTTAAAAACCTTTTTTTTGTAAAAAAAAGTGTAGAAATTTTTTTTTTAATTTTGAAACAAATTGTTTTAACATTAGTATTCAAGGTTTTTTTTTTAATAAAAAAATAGCTTTTAATCAAATCTTTCAGTAAAAAAATCAATGCAATACCTTTATTCATTTAGCCACAAGAAAAATATCATGTAAACATCTTGAAACTGAAAAAAAAGTCTTAAAAATTTACAATATGATTTCAAATTTGGCTCTGTATCGATCTTCGTACTTAGTTCTTAACATTTCCTTAAATTCATTTTGACCAGCTTTTCGGTTCAAATACTCCTCTGTGAGTCGTCCAGTTAGGTTAAATGCTGAATGAAAGTAAATAAAACCAACACACAAATTCATACTTATATTATTCCAAAAATTTTGGCGAAAATCATACACCTTCCTCTCTTCAAGAAAATATTCAAATGGTTTTCAACTGAAAACGGATGTACTAGAAATTGGATCTTTTGTATAAATTTTAATGTAAAAAATCTTAAATTTGGTTTAAAAAAAATCGTTAGGTATTTTTTTCACGACGACGGAAGTCGTACCCAGTAAAAACTTTGATGGCAGTTTAGTTGAAATGCAAACAAATTATAAAGTCCTTTTTACGATTTTAATTTCCGAAGCATATCATTTTTAAAGGTACCCAATGAAATTTATATTTATCACACGCTGGTTGTTGTACCTAATCACGCAGAGCTTTCTTTCTGCTAATTTATTAAAAAAAATTGCTAGCTTAACAGTTTCTAACAGTGAAATAAAAATGGGTTTGCAGGTTTGTTGTTTTTGTAGACAAGAATTTCGTCTATTTTAGGTGATGCTAAGCTACAAAATATTTCTTGCAATGTACAGCAGCTTTCCTTCATATTTTACGTGATTTTTTTCCAGTGTATATTCATACACATTCAGTGTATATTCTCTAAAAATTGTTTGCATACAATTGGAAAACTCCTGGAAATCCCTTTCAATAGCGGACGGACTGCCGGAAGTTGTTGTTAAATCGATTTCCAAAAATATAAATAGTCGCAAATGAATATTTCAAAACTAAAAACTAAATGAGACAAAATTATACATATCGCTCGCTTAGTCGAACAACACCATAACTCAAAAAACATGATTTTTAATCTAAGAATCCAAAATTATTCTCAGTATCGTTCTTCATATATAACAAAATTCCTACAGATATTTTGTTTACTCATAATAATTTTTTTTATCATCTTCAAACTCGTTCTCTGTAAAGCGAGTTTTTTGAGTTATGACGTTGTTTGAGTAAACGAGCGGTATGTACATCATATTCATCTACAGTAATTTTGCTTAAAAAGATTTACTAAATAAAATTTAAATTGTATAATTTGATTTTTTTTACTTCAACAACAAAATATCGGGTATTATTCAGCCAGTTAGTTTATTTTTATAAACGAAAGTAAACTATAATTACTTTTGCATCGTCCTTAAATGAGAATTTAATTTAGATATTTCTAGTTTAATCCTTTTAGAGAACTTCATAAGATTGACCATAAGAGCAGAAGTATTTTGTAATGCCTGTTCTTGGAATATGTTTTCTTGGTAACAAGTGTCAAAGTATTTAATTAAAGCAACTTTATCTTTATCAACTTTTAAATTGTTTTTCACGTTTGTTGTCTCTAAAGATTTGTGTTCACAAATAAAAACTTTTCGAGTATGATGAAAACAAATTGTTTTAAATTAAATTTTACAGCCGACATATAAGCACATACTACAAACTAAATATTTCTCTATTTAACAAAAATCATTTTCCCAGGCAAACAACCATCAACTTTGTTCATCCATTCACTGTATTTATTGTTCCAACTGGCACTTATAGTTTGACAAATAAGGATAAAATCGCCAAAAATGTTAAGTACAGCGCGTACAAAATAATATTTACTCTACATGTTTCCTCTAGTATGTGTGGGAGTTTGTACGTTCGGCAATGCGACCAGGCCCTGCTTCTTCAAGCGTAATATTACTAAGTACTTTACACTTTTACACAGTATCCATTTTTAGTATTTCGTCCAGGCGAAAAAATTTATGTGCTATAAGGTTTTTGTAACAAAATCTTTTAAAATATAAATTGCATAAATTTATTTAGAAAATGTAGTTTTAAATTATAATACAACGTTGACCTTAAAACCCCTTTAAGTGAATTCTTTTTTTTTAATTAAAGTTATGGGAAAAATTTTTATGAATATTGAAAGGAATTGTTTGGCTCAAGTTCAAATCTGAGTTTACTAAGAAGAACGCTAATGAGATGGTGTAGCGAGCTCTTATTGGTCCGTACTCTCTTAATAAAATAATAAATTTACCAACAAAATTTCTTGAATTAAACAAGAAATGGGTAAGCTCTGATTTTAACTTGAGCCTTCAAAAGGCTTCAGAAGCCGCTGCAGAACACAAATCTGGTTGAGTGGGTGACGGGTTTCCCTCAAGGGACGCAGCTACGTTACTTGCAGCCTCAGCAGCTGAAGAAATTCCGGTTGGATTGGCCACAACAGGGACGGGGAAAGATGCCTCCGATTTTACGGTGGAATTTTCCGCCTCTTCGTAATCTTCGAGAAGAGCATCTCCGAACAAGGTTGGCAAAGCGTCCATTATACTAGAAACAATGAAAGTTCACAAACGTAGATGGTGTAGGTTTAATTAGCCAAAGTGAACAGTTTGGTGATTGGTCGCTTAACAATTCCGTTTGCCGTTCGACTATTTCCGTTTATGTAAGCCGGATAAATACTCTTCTTTCCATCGAAGACAGAAATGTGGAGCAAAGGCTTTGACTTTACGAAACCGATTGACGAGACTTATAGGGGACTCTAAAATAGATGGTCCTTCGAGCCGGATCTCTTGGAGAAATAAAATTCAAAGTGGATTTTATTAATTTGTATTTTTTATACGTGTTTGTTAATATTACCATTTTATTTTAGTAAAAACCAAAGTACATATACATACATACATACATATGTACATAATTATTTTACATATTATTATTGATCGCTGGGCAATTCGTTTGTTGACGTGATTCTAATATATTTTCGAGTGCTACGTAAATAAAAAATTTGTGCGTTTGTTTATCATAAAAATTGTCTATAATAAAAACAAATCGAAAAGAATTCTTCAAATTCATTTTCGCGAGTTAAAATATACAAATAATTTGCAGAAATAGTGTTGTTGGTGTGGAGCTTTCAAAATAAACCAAAATATAGTTCGACTAATTGCATACAAAACATTAATTATTATTATAAATATATATTTATTTTAAACAAGTAAATGCCGAAAAAACACTAAGCATTTAGCTAAAAACTTGAAATCACTAAAATAAGCTTTTTATGCACCTAAAGAAAGGTTGTAAAAAGCGCTCAAAGATTTAAATAAAAAAATAATTTGAAATCGTTGAACAACGAAGCAGTTTCAATCAAAAATATGTTTACTGTATTTTCTTCAAGGCGCTTCCATAAAAGGCCTTTACTCCTTCTTATTGCGTATTGAGACACATTGAATCTAATTGGTTCATAGGAGGATGGGTAAGTGCATTAAACGATTTGTACGTTCTTTTTTATTTTCGAATTTGTGGTGACGTAGCGCGGTTGCAATGCTTTCTCTTGCAAAAAAAAATACTTTTCTCTGAAATAGAATATATTCGACACACATACAAACATAAGAACCGACCTTTCTCTAAGCGAACTCACGTACACATACACATACTCATATTAGGACGCTTAAATATTTCCTTTCCATAGTTTGTGAGTGTACGTATGTAACTTTGTGCATAAAGGAGCTTTCAATTTGAATTTGACTACATAAAGAACAAAGAAATAAAAAAGTTTAAACTTTATCTAACAAACGCTTGGTGTTGAGATGCACTCTTTCGTCGATTTGCAGAAAGTTAAATGTATTTATTCATAGAATTGTGCGATCCGAGCTCTAAAACGAAAATAGAAATGAAATTTAATTTTTATCCAGAATTCAGTATACATTTGAACAACGTGCCGGCGAACTATTGCAATAGCAAATAAAATGTTGCCGCAGTAAAGAAATATATAGCAGCACTGTAAAATATATGGTGCATTGATCGAAATGTCACAATCGTTCAATGTTACGCAACATCAGAAAGTAGAGATATAAATGTAAAAGAGGCTGTTTTACAGCACTCAGTTTGGCATCATAGGACGTAATCCTAACGGGGATGTCAAGATGGTAATTGGCGACATGAGTGAAAAAGTAGAAAACAAAATCATTGATTTCGATCATGTAATGGGTGCCCGCGGCGTTGGCAATTCAAACGAAAATGCTGAAATGCTGAAAGAGCTCCGTGGAGCTAATAATATTGTTACCGTTGGCACACTGTCCCTGCATAAAATTGCGT
The DNA here is from genome assembly GCA_956483585.1 of Gymnocheta viridis. Classification (NCBI taxonomy): domain Eukaryota; kingdom Metazoa; phylum Arthropoda; class Insecta; order Diptera; family Tachinidae; genus Gymnocheta; species Gymnocheta viridis. The sequence goes on along the minus strand of OY101441.1, from coordinate 17,904,450 downwards.
ATAAGATAAAATGTGGAGGGGTGTTTAATGAATGTGGGAAACAATCAGAGCACAGATATTGTATCCGTCGGTGTGAGTTTTAGATTGTTAATTATTTTCCATTCTTCTTTATGTGCAGCTTTCTTGTGCCAGTTTCGAATACCCCTTATACTTAAATCGTTTTCAACACAGTCCTTCCATCTAGTTCATGGGCGTCCTCTTCGTCTAGTGTTTCTCATATCACAGTTTAACAACGCCTTTTGCGGTCTGCTGTCGTCCATGTGCCCAAAATGTCCTGCCCAGCCTTTATGAATTTGACTATTACCTCTCCGTCGCATAGCTCGAGCAGTTCGTCATTATTTCTTTGAACATATTCTCCGTTTTCATCTCGCACTGGGCCAAATATCTAGCGGAGAATTTTACACTCGAAGATTCTTAGACGTTGTTTTTCATTTGCGGTCCACGTTTCACATTCATATGTGGCGGTAGGTCTGATAATAGTTTTGTATATGCTGAGTTTGCATGGCTTCGATATCAGCTTAGACGAAAACATTTGCTTTTGCTTGAAGTTCGCCCTATTGGCTGCCGATAGTAGATCACTTATGTATACTATTGTCGTTTTTTAGAAGGACACCTTCGAAGTAGTATTCACCTATGTATACATCATGTACAGTTCGTCATTTTCATTCGCAGACATTATTAATTATTTCGTTTTTCGTTCATTTATTATAATGCCCACTGCTCTTGCTGACCTCTCATTATTTGTAAATACTTTCTCCATATATCGAGTGTAGTGTTCCTTGTGACAATTGCAACGTCATCTGCGTAGGCAATATTCAATATTTAACGACTAAAATGCACACAGATTACTCACACCTTCAGTTCTACTGTCAAAGCCCGTATGGACTCTTCTGCTTCTTATCTTTCAATCCATCCGAAGGCAAGATATTTATTTATATTTTATTAGTTGTTATTTTATATTTTATTAGTTGTTTTTAATCAGTTTAGTTAGCACTGATTAATTTTGTATTACTTCATTTTTTGTATTACTTTTGTATTACGAAAGGTCGCTTTTACTGAATAAATGACAATTTGGTTTGTTCTGTTATTGAGATTCACTTTGCTAGTAAATTTATATCAATAAATTTTTTTACAAACAAAAATACAATAATTCGCAGCATTTCTAAATTTAATTTTTAAATGAATTAGAATTTCGCAGAAATGAAATGATTTTTTTAATAATTATATGGATGGATGTGGTCATTGATAAGTTACTGAGAAGCATAAAATGCAGACTTTTTGATACTTTGGAAGTAGTGAAAAAGTAATTCCCCGAAAATGATATTAAGGGATACGAGTACGTTTCTGAAAGTTAATTATTGGCATACTTTTTTGCTTAGAGGAATATAAATAATGCTTGATAAAATAGTCCAAGCTAACGTCTTTCATGAGAAATTGGTGTAGAAAATTTAGAATAGCGAACGGAATTAAAAATATGTATTTTTTATTTTAATTTAGTCTTTGGTCAAGAAAGGAACAACTTAAAACGGATACTTACTCCTTCACTTCATGAAGTAGCTAGCTTAAGTTTTATATCATCTGATTTCAATATATGTATGTATGTATGTTTATGCTAGATATTCCTTTTCAACGAATTTATTCCTTTAAATGTTTGGTGTGGTTCATCGCTCCTTTTCTATGCATGTTGATGCGATTCAAAACTTTTACAACTTTTGTTCACTTTTGTTTGATAAAGAATTTGCGCCAAACCCATAGTAAGATAGTTATTTTAAGATTTACTCTAAATATGCGATTTGTATTTCGGGACAAACAACAAAAAAAAATTCTTAATACTCTTCCTCGTTAAACTTAGTTGATGTATGTATGTTTGCTTAACGTCTTTTATCGGCTTAGTTTTACAACGTACAGACTTCTTCTATTGGTACACAGTAAATGTAAAATGGTGTGAAAAGAAGTTTAAGAATTTAATTTCTATACATGTACGAGTATGTACATGTGGCTGTGGTGTAAAGTACATAATGGCTGAGTGCTTGATGGTAAATCTAAAGGATAAGCACATATTTAACTACTTGCTGGGTGTCAGAAGAAATTGCTTGATTTTTAGAAATATATAAAATTAAATATTTATCTACGATGAAGATTGTAAAGTTTCTAATAAATTTGTTTAATAAAAAATATGATTTAACATGTTAATTTGCTTACAAGGTTAGCTTGTGCTAATTTTTTATAAGAAACACTAAAGCCAACCGTTTTTTGAGCACATAAACACTCACAGTCTTTGGCAGGAAGCGAAAATGCAATACAGAGAGCAAGAGACTGCAACCTTCTCGACCATCGTTTCGCCTCCCGCATAAAAAGTATTATTAAGACAACATAAGGGTTCTACGTCTATTCGCCATGCAAAGAATGATATACACAGGTACTCAAATGTTTCTTTACTTACTTTACTTTCAATTCGAGTCTCTCATACATGAAGCATTTAATTTTTATTTTCCAACAATTTCAACTTTTTACTACAAATACAATTAGACTTATTACTTGACTTACATCTACTCCGACTAATTAGTCAAAAGAATGGAATTCCAGAAAAGAAGCATAACTAAAATTGCATATGTATGCATGTGTGTGTGTGTTTGTGTAGCATTAATCTGGAACACAGTTGTAATTAAATCAAACAGAATTCCACACTCTTAAGTACATACAAGTCGTTCAAACAGAGTATAGTTAACTTTAACCTAATTTGCATGTAGATTGTAATTGTTACAACAGAAGCAAAACTTTATATTAATATTTAATGGAATTTGCATGTTTTAAACCGTCTCGTTTTATTTTTATGCGTACTCACAGATATCAACGAACCTACTAGATGCATTAATATTTTAATTAAAATCACCAAAAAAAAAAGGTTCAAACAAAACAATGAGTGCAAAAAAGAAATCTGATAAAAAAATAATTTTAACCTAAAAATGTATTAGGCGGCATCCTTAAAGCATTTTTCAAAGTCTGGTATATATTCGTATAAAAAAATAATAATTAATGTAGATAAAAAAAGGACCAACCATGTTATATTTTGAGATAAAAACTAAACACAATAGCAAAGTTATGAGTACAATTTTTCAGACAAAAAAGGCATTCAGTGCTTTTAGCAGTTGTACACGTAGAAAAAAGTTTATTTTAAAACATAACGAATATCTAAATACCTGTAATACATTTATAGTGTAATATAAAAGCAATATCGACGGCTTATATTCAAAACTCTCTTTAATAAAAAGCACAATTTTTCAGCAAAGCATAAAAACTGTTTACTTTGTTAATATTTCAAAATCTTTGTTTTATAATATAATTTAGAAACCCTGAAAGTCGAACTAATTAATTATAATTCAACAGTTAGATTATAATGAAGTAAATATTTTTTATTTAAATAATTTATTTAAATTTATTAAATTTTTTTTTTTTCGTGCAACACATTTTAATTTTACAAAGCAACCTCAAAATCTATTTTTCCATACGAAAGTATGCACAATAAGTTTGGCATGTACATTTACAATTTAAAACATATATTATAATATAAAACTAATGATTAACAAGGAAACATAAAATCATTTTTCCTGCAGTATTGGCTTAGTTTAGTTAGCTCAATTATAAATAAAAACAAAGAAAAGCTTTTATACTACACATACTTGCAAAATTATACATACTAGTATTTCCTATGACCCACTCAATCGATCACGATGACTATGTCACCTGTACTACTGACAAATTATACTTCAACTAATGCTATCTACTATTGACATTTAACCCAGGCATGTCCTACGAAATCTACCAGTAGACTATGTCAATATTGACTAGGTAGTTCTTGTGCGACCATATGGAAAAAATGTCAATAGTAAGATTATACTGACTTACTAATGACGATATCCGTACTTAAACTGTGTTGATTCACTATAGACGCTGTCACCGCCTGCAGGAAATGTCAGTAGTAAAATTATACTGATTACCTATTGACGATGTCACCAATACTATTTTATTTTAAGTTAGTTCAAACAGGTCAAATATTTATTTAAAATAATATTTAAAAGTAAAATAAGATACGAAATATTTTACAGTCTTTTTTGAGGTAAACTTTTCTTATTGTTAAATAACACAAAAGGAACTTCCTTTCGTTTTAAATTAAACAAAATATATACATTTATAAGCTCATTTCTTCGTGGCTGGCTGAACGTTTCAGATACATATGTTTATGGTTTAACATATATGTCTGTAAAATAAAAATTCCCTCACTGTAACTTTGAGCAGAGATCAATAAAAACAATTGCCATCGGCTACCCACCAATTTTGAGACCACCAGATTGATGATGATTTTGTTGACAGTGTCACCAAAAAGACACCATCATTGTTGACAAAAATATTGACATGGATACACTTAACCCCATGCTTCCTTCAGGGTAATAAATTATTAAACATTTACATACATTCATATGTGCGATAAGATACAACAAAAAACATTCTGAATAAAAAACTTAAAACTAATTAATTCTCTTTTGTTTACAAAGTATAGAAAAAGCTCTGTCTCATTTCATCGCCAAAAATTGGGCATACAATAATGCATGCTTTGTGTAACAATTGTGCATGAATTAGTAGCAACTTTAAACGCTTATAGCACCCGAAGTACTGAACCGATTTAAATTAAATATAGATTGTGAACAACTGTGAATAAATATCTTCGAAATGACATAAGTTCTGTCAAAAGTATCTGTAGAATATGAGCATAAACTGCATCATAAAAAATTATCTTGCCTATTAATTATATAGATATGTAATCTATACACATAAAACAGAACGTGTTTATGTTTTTCTGTTTGTTTGTTTGTTTGAACCTTATAGGAGACTAGACCTCTGAACCGATCTTCCTGAAATTTTCACAACATTTAACTGGGACTCTGGATTGAATTATTGGCTACTTTTTTCCAACCACGCCCACTTTTACGCGGACTTTTTTAAATTGTTTTACCACATAGTTTTTTACAGATTTTATAATATAAGAGAGAGAAGAAGCGTTCCATTAATTTTTTTTGAAAATTGCGGTGGGGATGAAAGCAAAATGGCCGCCTAAAAAATTTATTAGCAAATAACTTTGTCGTTTGTATACCAATTTTAATTTTTCTTTTTGGAAATGGAAAAGGTTCACTAAAACTGTTTTTTTTTTTTGGAAATTCAGGCGGGGGTGGCAAAGCGCACGGAGATACTCTAGCTATGTAGATAACAAATATACACACATATTAATTTAGAGTTGCACTTTTATTGTATGAGATCAGATAACCTACATAAGGATACAATATTTTATGAAAAGTTATACCAGCAGCAAAGTTGTTCTTATTGAGTAGCACATATAATACATAATATTTACAAGCGTTAATTAATTTAATTTTTATTTACTGAGTTACCTTTATCTAGCCTTAAGGCCGTAATCGATATAAATAGTCATTGGTCGCTAAATAAAGTATAATGTGGTAAGAAGTTATTAAATGAACCTTCTACTCTTGCCCTTTTACTATTTTTAGTATTTTTTTTTTATTTTTTTATTTATGAATTTTTCTCATTTCAATTTTAGTTTTGTATTAAAATAAGAAATACTCGTAAATCACTCTTGGTTCAAAGTGCAGCCAAAGGACAGACAAATAAAGCAACAAACAAACAGAAAATGAAATGATAATGTCCAAACGGATACAAAACTATTTCCGCTTTTTGCGTTGCTCTTGCTGCAGCTTTTTGCAATTAAATCCCCTTAAGCACAAGTGCTCATTCAGTCAAATGAGTTTGTATTTGTATTTGTTGCTCTCAACTTAGCTTCAAGAGTTATTTTTCGCCCAGTTCGCTTGTGCACACACAATCAGAATTAAGCTTTGAGGCTACAAACGTTGCCTGTTATGTGTATGTATTGCTAGCTATATGTGTATATATATGTGTGTGTGTTTGTGTATTTTAGATTCGCTTGCTTAAATAACACAACAACTAAGTGAAATACGAAAACAACAAAAAGTAAATAAGGAATACAAAAGGATGTGACTACTCTAGACCAATGATGCTGTTTTTGTGGGCAAATTTAGCCTCCAATATCCTGTAAATGACTGCAGTCACCAGCTATATAGAATTTGCAATTTTTTTAATTTATTCATTTGTCTGTCTCGCTGTCTGTCTCTTTACCTCCCAGTTCGGTTATTTGTTGCAGTTGCACGATTGTCTATTTGTTGGCTGTATGTTGGCTTCATTATTGCGAAACATGCTCTTAGTTATTGTTGTAGCAGTTTGTGCAACTATTTATTTAATGCGACTCGCACTCAAACAAAAGTATATTTTTATTTTCACTTTGCCGCTTTTAAGTTGTGCTACAGTTAGAGGCTAAAAACAAGCTGCAAGAGCAATAACCACAAAAAGTAATCAAATGCTTTATTTAATACAAAATGTCTGTATTAGTCCCTAAGTTAGCTAAAAGCTGTTGTTTTCACGAACAACCGCATATGTCTAGATATTTATTTTGGCCGATTTTGCGTTAAGCGGTAATACCAAATTGTTTTATTTGGAATATTTTTTTTTGCATGGGCTTGAAAATGTTAGCAACAACTTGGACCAACCTAACTTTTACTCTAACCGTATATAGCAGTAACGAAACATTTGCTTGCTGACTGAATATTTTCATTACGTATACACATACGTTGTTATATCTGAAAACATTTGAAAAAAAATTCACTTTTTAGGAAGGAGCACTTTTGCTGCTTACATGTTGTTTTTTGCCTCGTACGGCATTTGTTTATTCGCGTCACTTTTCTTTAAAAGAATAAACGAGCAAGTAACTTATTTTTTTTTTGAATTCTCTCAAGTACCATGACGTGATTGTAAAGTAAAATCAATCACGATCATAAAAACCTTGACGAAACACAAAAAAAGAAGCATTAACAAAGCGCTTCTAGGTTAATATATCAACATTATATATTCTTTGGGGGCTGCAAAATTAAAAATTATATTTTTATAAAGAGTAGTGTTTCCACATGGAAACAAGTAAATGTATTATTTGTAAGCGTATATGCTAGCTTCTTTCCCTTATAAATATACTTACAAGCAAGCTTAATTTTTTTAACAAAGTCATTTCTAAGTCTACAATTAGCTTGATTTACAAAGCCCGATTTAAGGAAATTTACTGTATACTATACTCGTATGTTAGGGTATTCAATTGATCGAGTTTCAGTTTTAAGTTTGTAGTCCCTCAAGGTTTTAGTTTAATCGGTTAACAATTGGTTAGTTTTGCATTAATCGGTTAACCGACTAAAAAAATTCCAATTTTAATGAATCAAAATACATAAATAGATTCGTTAGATTGAATATAATACATAAAAAGTGACTATAATTAATTTCAACAGAACAAAAACAACGTATTTTTCGGGAGTCGCTATACGCCCATCATCAGTGTTTATGTGTGTTTCTATATATCCGCCACTGTTTAGGTGGGTCGAATGATGATAGTGTAGCTGCTCCCGAAAAACAATGTTGTTTTTGTTCTGTTGAAATTAATTGATGTTAATTTTTCTCTTTGTTCATTTGGAGTATTGTCTCATATCCCATTCATTCTGACTAAAAAAACGTAACGAATTTTGGTTATATCAAATTTTGTGTAATCGTTTAACCGATACAAATCACCTGATCGTTAATCGTTAATCGAAAACAGAAATTTAAAATTATCGGCTTGTAATTAATCAGCTAACCGATTAAATACTCTAATATATTCATATATGTAAATAAATATTAATTTGTAACAAGGATTTTTCGGTGTAAGAGGCTTCTCATGTAAAGCGAAACATTTATAGTAGTGGCCTTATTTAGTAAAGGATACATACATTTGTTCATTTATAATTTATACCTATTTTTTTAATACATTACTAAGCAATTGAATAGTCCACAACGTTTGAAATTCATACGGAAAGATTTCAAATATGCAAAGATTTCCCAGTATTATTTACACAAATTTGCAACGTTGAAAAACGTTTCGTTTTAAAGAAAATGCGGCCTAGAACTAATATTAATTAAAAGTTAACTTAAGAAGTCAATTACATTTCGTTTTATGATCCACTAAGTAAAGTAATTAAACTCTTAAAGTACCGGTAATTCTACGCCGCGTATTCGAAAATGTGATATATCCGTATACAAAGATCGCGCCGGAACCGATATCCGGTTTACTTGGTTTTGCTCTTAAAAAATGATCCGGTTTCCAATAATTTATATTTGCGAATGTGATGCAACCGGGTGTAGGTAGTAGCCTGGCATTTTCTGCTACCCAGTACCAACTGTACTCAATTCCTACTCTGACATCCCCGTGGTGCATCCTGGAAGACGCTGTAACCAAGCCACGTGGGATTCTAGGTTAGGGCTAAGATAAGAGGGAGATCTCTTGGAGCCATTCCAACTTATCCGGTCTAAGGACCCACTTGGCAAGGCGAAAGAGTTGACATACAATCAAAGTTAATGACGGACCAGCGGTAGCCCATAGTGCAAAACTGCAGCGTCTGTTTGCCACGTTAGCGGCGGCTGCAAGCGGGCATCTGTTTCGGTTCTAGTGGCTCGCTATACAAATACGACACGTGGTTTTGCACCCATCAACCATCGACTCAGTACTTTGTTGTTTTAAGCATGGAAAGAAACAACAATAATGAATATACTACTCCAAGGGGCAATCATATGAGAAATCCCTCCGCTACGGTAGCTGGAACAAGGATTTTGGAGGTGCTTAATCTATGCGAAAACGTTCTAATGAATGAAACAAATAAGGCTTTATGCTTCATTGGGAGTTAATGATAACAAAGGAAGAATATTATCGAATAATTCGAGAAGCCGTTTTTTTCTTGCCGGCCTACTGAATCTGCTCAAGTGGATGAAATGCCACTGAGGTGTGTTGTGGCACCGGAAACGGGTGTTTTGCTGGATCCTAAATTAATTTTTGTTTCTCATATTACTTTGGCTGTAAATAAAGCTAGAGGTGTTCTTGCCTTTATAAAGCGTTGGTCTAAAGAGTTTTCTGACCCTTACATTCCGAAGCAGATGCACGTGTCTCTAGTTAGACCTATCTTAGAATACGGATCAATCATATGGGATCCATACTACAACATTCATAATATTCGTATTGAATCTGTGCTAAAACAATTCTTGTTGTTCTGCTTACGTGGCCTTGGATGGAGCTCCTCAACAAATTTGCCTTCATATACTAGTAGATTAGCATTAATAAACCTTCCTACTCTCAAAAGTCGTCGTACAATGTTAAATGTTTCTTTTATGATAAACCTTATCAATGGTGGTAACATTTGCTCTGAATTTCTTTTAAATTCTGTTAAATTTAATATTCTTGCTGTAATCCTCTTATTATTAAGTTTTGTAGGTCTAATTATGCTATGGCTGATCCTTTCACGAGATTATGTCGTCAATATAATTATTTGTCTGAACTTGTTGATTTTTCTTTGAATTCTAATATTATAAGGCATAAAATCATTGTTTTTCTTAATTCATAACTAAAAAATTTTTATTATAATTCTTGTAATTTAATATAATTTTTGTACCTTGTTATTAGTCTGTAAGGATTATATCCATTGACTAATTTTTTAAATAAATAAATAAATAAATGTTCGCTAGCGGTTGGACCGTTCATGTAACGTACGATAAGCGCCATCACGACTTCAGCGCCACTCAGTAAGCAAATAATTGAGTAACTATTGTTGGCTGAAGTAGTTACCGCGTTGACCCAGTTTTATTCAAGTCATAACATCCAACATTTTTCAGATGTGCACTAGTGTGCCATTGTATTTGTTGTTGTTGGACTGTTTAAGTTACTAAGGCATACATATAACTGGTGTATCCTAGTGAACACATCACAGCGCCCTCCTTCGTCATAGCAAAATAGCCAGCTAAATAAAATAATTAATAAAAAAATGGTTACAAAGCTTAAACAAATTTAATGCGCCTACTTAACTATCAGTGTTGTAAAACAATTAAGCTTTCAATTTACACCATATGTCCTCTCTTGCTATCCCTCTCCCAAAGAAGGTAACACGCAGCGTTGTCAACTGGGTGCGTTTCGCATCATTTTCGGTGCTTTTTAAAATTTGTTGTACGAGAAATTCCTTAGTTGGTGTGTGGTGCGTTTTTTTTTTAATTTTCTGTGCCTTTTTTCAGTTTTGGTGGCATCAAAGCAAATTCAACACAACTTTTTGTTTCAGTGTGAGAAAAAAATCTTTGTACAGTAAAATACACCTGTTTAATTTAGAATAATTATTGTAAATTTTTTATCTCTTTTTAAAAAGTTTTATAAAATTAATGTACAAAAAATGTATCATCTTGTAAAAATGAAAAAAAAATCGTTTGATTTAATTTTTGTTTAAATATTACATTTCTAATGTGAAATTTATTTTTAATTTTTAACTATTTTTGATAAAGCTTAATTATTTATTAACGAAAATTCTAAATTTGAATCGAAATTGATTTTTTTTGATATGTCGTAGTGGAACTTTTTGTTTCCGCATGCCGAAAGCTATCGAAAAATCGATGGCACAATACCGAAAAATGTCGGTCTACCCTAATGTGTATGTTATAAATTTTTAATAGGAAAATATCAAACTTCTGATAGAAAATAAATTTTTAAAAATATTTTAATAACAGGATAAATGCTGAACTTTTATTATTCATTTTGAATCGTTAGTATTTATCGTTGATCTCTTTTTAAAAAGTATAGTGTAGAATTTAAGAAATAAAAAATTATTATCTATTTTAGATGTTTAACTTTTTTTTTTAACTCTTAACTGTAGGAGACTGGTGTATTGTTATATTTTTGATATGTACAAAAATATTATAATTTTTATGCAAAATTAATTCAATAAACATATAATAAACATTTTAAATAAAAGATAAATTCTCAACTTGGTGCGTCTTTTTTTAAATGACCCGTTTTTTGTTCCACTTTGATGCGTTTTGAAATATTAAAGTTGACAACGCTGGGAACACGCCTACTGGTTGGTAGGCATATTAATTGCGTACGTAAAAAAATACTACAGACGGTGCATTTGTAGTTTGTGTTGAAAAGTATGTCGTTCTTAATGATCACCATTACCAAGCCGGGTAATTGTTTTTTTTTTCAAGCCCGTATTCGATACCGGGTTTAAAAAAAAAATATTTTTCAAATAATTCCAAAACCGGTTTTACAAAAAACTCGATTTTCTGAATACTCTAATCTCCAATATCCTCTAACGTGGTAAATAGTTGTTGCTATTGAACTGACGGAACACATTGTATGTTTGTAGTTGTATTTGTAACATAAATTCCGCTTTCACCGTTTAGAATGTCCCCTGCGTTTAAATTCATTGGCATTGCAATTGATACAACCGACGCATTTGAATGTATTAGATGCGATTATATTTTCGAATTTAATGTTCAACATTTTAGCGTTTATAGTCCTACTGCATTCATTGTTTTGTACAATTATTATGCGTTGCAATGTAATGCAATGCAATTTAGAATATTGCATTTAGAGTCTCATTCGAACATTTATGTATTTATGTAGTTGTTTTTACTTTTTTTTTGCATTTTGTTCTCGTACTCGTATTAGACAATTGACAGGAAGTATTTGCTACAACACACACCCACACACACACACACACACACCCACACAATCACACACCCAACCACAATATGGTTCATTTAGTTCGCAAAGGTTTAACATTTGTGCCTGGCGTAAAGTTTTCCTGCATCCTTTCGCCTTGCTGTTACAAATGCTTTTGTTATTGTTTTTGTGTACTGGCAACAACGACCTTTTCAAACCCACGTTGAACTTTTTAATCATGTTGCACGTAGATGCTGCATTACGTTGTTTTGCAAAAGTAAAGTATGTTAATTGATTTTATGCCTGGCTGTTTTGTTCTATTCTATTATTACACAAGTAATAGATAGTGGGTGCGTGCGTGCGTGCGTGTATGCAAGTGTGATTGGGTATGTTCGTGTTTGGGTCAATGGCCCTTTTTAATCAAATTTCACAGTAAATTTTAGAAGTATAAGTTTTATTTGCTGGAATAAGTTCTTTTGTACTGAAAATAAATTAATAATTTTAATTAAAAACAATTTTGTTTATGGGCGTAGAGGCAGGTAGAGTCTATCAGGTGGGTACTTGCGGCCTTCCACTACTTAAATTTTGTTGTTGCAACAAGTGAAGCCCCTGCTTGATATGATTATTAAATTAATTAAAAATTGTAATTGCTCAGATTGGGCGATCGTATTAGACATCACCAATATTATTGAGATATAATAACTCATTCAATAACCGCAGTAGGATGTCCTTAATCATGGCACTGGAGCGCTTGCTTGATGGTTCTTCGTTCTAGGCGACATCTACAGTCAGGGTCGCGATATACTCGGCTGAACAGCCAATCCGGTGGTGGCCACTCCCTGCAAGTTTTTTTGTGGTTCCGTTTTGTTGATGGATTCTGATTCTATACCACGATTGGCTCGGCCGATATTAAACTTAAGAGTGTGGATAGTTTTGCATACCATTGGCCTTTAGCGATACGACACAAGAAAGAGTCCTAAGGGGCCATCCTGCATAGAACAAAAATTTTTAAATGTTCTCTGATATTTTATAAACAAAATTATATGTGTGTTTATTGAAAATGTTTTTATAGTTTCCTAAACATAAACATACGTTAAACGACTGATTTCTTCCGCGTTGGTATAATACCGATTGCCAATATTTCGAATAGAAAAAATATATCAGTGTCTCAACAACATTTTTTAGCAAAATATTTGTATTTGGGCCACTTGTGAATTAAAGAAAAATATTTTTCAAATCTGTTTATAATAATAAACAGAGCGTCGAGAACAATCTTGGAGTTCTGAGTTAACAAACAATCAAAAAAAAACTCACGCATACATAAATTGATAATCTGATCCTGTTTAAGTCGGTATGCTGTAAAATTTTAAATGAAAAGCTTGGAGCAACTGAAAAGCAAAAAAGAAATTAAAACTAAACAGAACATTTGTTGCCATTTTAGAATTTTTTTTATTTATTTCAAAATTCAATATGGTTCTTCTGCTTATTAATCAAATTTCAATAATTTTTGCATTATTACACTGAAAACCAATTATGGCGAAATTATAAATTTGTCTCCGATATTTCAAAATTAAACCACTAACTTAATGATTTTGCTACAAAAAAATTATTTACAAAATTTCTGGACTCTCCGGGGTATTTTTAAATAAATTTCGGTATTCGGAATTTCTTAATCACTAAAAATGGTGGGATTTTCGGGATCGGTATTTTGTGATTGCCTACCATGAATCAAACAATATTGTTGGAATATAGCATATTACGCTTATGATTATAACGCTTATTATGCAAAATATTTGCGTAGTCTGAACTAGAGGATGGGATCGTGAGTGACTTTTCACTCACGCTCATGCACGCTCACGATAAAAAAATTTCACTCAAGCACGCTCACGCACGACCTCATATTTCTGGCTCACGATCACTCACGCTCACGTGAGTGGAAAAAAAATTAGTCACACTCACGAACACTCACGAAAATAGCACAACCTATAAGTACTTATACATTAAAATTTCTGAATGCAAATAGAAAAATCTAATATACAATTAGCAAATTCTGCAATAAAAGAGGAAAATTATGTTCAACTGAGAAATATGCTTTTCTGAAACAATTTGTTACTTTTGAAATATAACTTTCAATTTTGATATATGGGTTAGTCCCAGAAACAGTCCACCAAACAAAATTTTTTGATAGTGATCAGTGATCCAACTTATTTCTTATCTTTTTTTTAAGGAATATTAGACTAGATATGTAATTGTATAAATAAAATAAATATGTTTCGATAATCATTAATGCACAAATTATTACCAAATCCTACTCAACATCAGATCTTCTAATTTCATACCAGAAATTAAAAATTTTTAGGTATTCATATCTTTACTTTAGTGTTAATGAAGATGGAACCATCGAAAACCATATTTTTAGTAAAAAAATTTTGTGTTTACTATTTTGGAAACATTGAAATTAGGTATGAAATTTCAGAATAGAAATATAATAGAAAAAATGTAACGTGAGTCACGTAGAGAGCGTCACAAAGGGATCATATTTTCTGACAAAAAACTATAAAATTGTTTGCCTGCAAATAGGTTATTTTACAATTCCCTTATATTCATCTTTCTTTTAAAAACTAGATTTTGTGCCCTTTATTATGCAAAATTCGCTAAAAACTACGAAAACACACTTTAAATTTCAAAGTTACTTTCGTTTTTTGTAGCGTGCGTCAAAAAATACCTGGTACCTCTTTTGAAAGACCAAAAAATTTTTATACGAGTACATTAATGTGAAAACGCGTATGAATGTAGCATTCGTCACGCAGGACTTACACATATGTATGTATATACACTCACAATATAATTCCAGTAACGGACTGTACGTTATTCAAGAAGTAATCCGTTCAGTCATTTTTAAAAGAATAAACATTTAAAATTGTAAGCAATTTAATTTTTAACTCATTCTAACATTCATTAAAAAAACTAAGGACACAATAATACGGATTTTCAGTAGTATTCAATATTGTCCGTTGTTTAAGTGGTTTTTTTATTTAATAGTAAAAATACCAGAAACAAATTAAAAAACTTTTACTTTTAAGGAACTTGGTGTTGATAATTGGTACAAATAGCGAAAACAAAAGAACAGTTTTTTATTTTTACGCGCTTATGTCAATTAATTTTTTAACATTAAAACATAAATGAACTTTTAGTTAAATTTAAATGAAAAATTAGTAGACCTGTTTTTAAGTGAACTTGTTTTAAATTACAATTTCAGTTAATTTTACGTACAGAATATTTTTTGAGTGTACATATTTATGATGCCATTTCAAACTTTGTAGTTAATATTAAATTTTACAATTGAAAATTCTTAAACAAAATATAAATTTTCTTTTATTTTAAAGCTTAGAAGTGAAACATAAAATTATGTATGTACATTAGGGGTATAAGTTAGTTATTCCCATTTTTTGTATATATCAAAATAGCCTTAGCATAGTCGAATAGTCCATTGAAAACTATTTAAAAAAATGATATTAATTTTTCGCGGTTTTCAAAAACGGTCACCCACAAGACGCGGTAAAGTTGGAAATTTATTTTTTTTTATTTGTACTTATACATTTAGCCTAAAACTCAAAATTTTTTTATGATATTATTTATGTCCTTTAATAATTAAAAAACTTTTTAACTTTTTTCGATTTATTAATAAAATATTAAAAATTTTCTTAAAAAATTTTATTCTTTAGGGATTTTAGAAAATCGCTTTTGTGGGTGAGGTTTTTATTTTCAAACGAGCAAAAAAAATGTTTTCGTAAATAACACAATATTCGCTATCGCGTAGTGCTAGGGCCAAAATTTGGTTATACCCCTAATGTAAATATTTAAAATATTTTGATTAAAATCATTTATTTTCTAGCTCATAAGCAATCTGTGTAAAATATTAAGACTAAGTATGATCTTCTACTTTAGCGTTAATAGATAATAGATAAATATATATATATATATGCAGAAATAAAATTTAGTCAACATTTTTCCGGAGAAGTCTGTTTCACATCTTTTCAAGTATTCATCCTGGCGTAGAAAAAACTCCTTCGCTTGTAGCTGAGATGGTTTTCATCCAAATATTCGCCAGTCGAAGCTCGTTCTTATACTACTACTTTGACCCTTCATTCACATCAGCACATTAATACATACCGGCACAACGTTTTGTCTTCATGACAAAATTGAAAAATACGTACCTATTAAAAATATGAAAAAAAAACTCCAAAATCGAAAAAATCACGAAACAAACACGCAAAAAATCATGATCTTGCATGATTCACGCTAATCACGTGAGCGATGGCCATTTCTAGTCGGAACTAAAGTAAATGTAGCTACCTAAGACACAGCGCCATCTGTTAGTAAATATAATAGAATTTTACGAAGTATGGCGTAACTAAACTGGAAAATATTTGTTGGGAGGAAGGTGCTGAACTATTCTAATATTCTAATGCTATAATAATGCAACATTTATTTCATACAGGCTGTGAATATTTCAAAAGTATAAAAGCTTAAAAAGATATTTATAACGAGTTCAGCATTGCCATTGTTGGCTTTGTCTTGCAATATTTAGTAAAAATCATACACATTTCGTCAAAGCTTGATGAATAATATTCCTGTGATAGAATAACTTTTTAAATCTGTAATTTTGTTTGACATAGTAAGCCTTCAAATTGGGTATATTCTTATTTAGAGAAACCAATAGGGTAATCAAATATTCGACATAATCAATCAAAACCAAGATTTTCGAATAATTCAATAAAGCGTAATTTTTAAAAACTCTTACGGGTTTTTTTCTGTTAAATTTGAATAACCGGCTTTAGTCTTTCGTGTTAACTTAGGAATTGGGGTATAAGTTAATATTAAATTATTATTTTTTAATTTTTTTATAAAGTAAGAGGTTTGAAACTCTTCAAGAATATTATTTTAGATCTACCGATGTTTTGGCGTAAGCACCAATGAAATGCATGTATGTATGTAAACTACTTGAAAACCCTCAACAAACAAAACTTTTTGAAATAAAATATCGTGGCATATCTCGAATAATAAATTAATTAAAAATATATACTTCAGCGTATTCAAAATGAATTAGGTTCATTACATATGTATGTATGTAACTTATATTTATAGATTAAACATTTGATCTCACTAATATTATGAATATGAAAGTTTGGATATAGGAATGGATTGATGTTGGTTACTCAATCTCGGCTGAACGGATCTGCATGGAATTTGGCACAGATATAGATTATAGTCTATAATAAAACATGGGCTACTTTTTATCTATGATTATCTAGTGGGATAGATTTATTTTCTTGTGTTTTCATAGAGCAAAGGATCGATACGACACGTTCTTTGTATTGGGGGTAGGCTTGCCAGATCTAATTTGTCAAAAAGCTTGACATTGACCAAAAAAAACTTGATTTTAAAAGAAAAACTTGACAAATAAAAACACTCATACTAAATATATAAAAGAGATTTTTAGTTTTTAAAGAAGAAATTCTGGATAATTATTATTGGGAAAATACGAATTGAATTTTAACTTTTACTCGTAAAAACAATTTTGCTGAGAGTTTTTAGCTAGTCTATAATAAATAAATAATAATTTTCATAAATATCTTGACAATTCTTCAAACACATAAGTTTTATTAAAAAAAACAGTGAAAAACCGCCTGTATTATTCCACCACGGGTATATCAAGTCGGTTAAGGTGATAGAAGGTTGGCGCTCCGGTAAAACCCCGGCTCAAGCCGAATCGCCGCCGCCGCCGACGAAAAGTCCACGACTTGCTTCTCTGGTTCAATGTTGTCAATTTACTAGTGTTGAGTAATGGGGTAAATATCAGTGTTGGCACTTTTAAAATAATTGTACAGAAAGTTATAGTTATTTTTTAAACTATAATTGCACAAAATATGTATCATATTAGTCTTTAGTTCTATTGATAGTAAAAATATGGGCTTTAGATTTGTTTTTTAGAAATATACACATACTTTTTTAAGTATTATTACATAGCTAGAATAAATTTGAGAAAAAAAATTAACTTACAAAAAAGCTTGACAAATCACTTTTTCACTTGACACTTGACGCGCATTAAAAAACTTGACAATCAGGCCAAATCAGGCCCTTCTGGCAACCCTAATTGGGGGGTACACTGCGGGTCGCAACTAGTTTTACACAAAAATAACACAGAATTTCAAAACAAAGGAGAGAATATTTATTAATACTAGAGTACGCCTAGAGGTCGAAATTCGAACGCCACTTTAAACGTATATATTTTTCAGTTGCATCCATTTAAAGAGCGAAAACTTCCTTATTACTTATTTCCTTCCCCATGAAAAAAATAATAAACGAAAAACAAAAATTATTAATCATACACATATGTACATATATATTTAGATACACTTAAATACTCTCACAGCTTTGCTTATGTTTTTACTTGAACCAATACTTAAATAAGTGAATGCGTGTAAATGTGTATTTTTAGCATTTGTAGTGGTGCTAACTCTATGAGCCTTTTATTCCAAAGGAGAAAACGGGATCTAAAAATTTGTCTTTGCATTTATGTATGTATAAATAGAATTGTTACAAAAT
Source organism: Gymnocheta viridis (assembly GCA_956483585.1). NCBI lineage: Eukaryota > Metazoa > Arthropoda > Insecta > Diptera > Tachinidae > Gymnocheta > Gymnocheta viridis. Next base: position 17,886,209 of record OY101441.1, on the reverse strand, counting down.
TAAAATGTAGATTCAAATTTAACGGACATAAAAATACAGCGATGATTTAATATTTATAACCATTAGTTTTGTAATTGTTTTTGTAACTCATTTTGTTTTTGTAAGGATTTTTTTTGTCCATAGACTGAAACAATTAAGTAAATAAATAAATTCAGAACAGTGATCAACCGTGTGTTTGGGGGCACTCAAATTCAAAATAACGAAAATAGAACATTCACGAAAGCGCTAGAAACAACAACGAGAATCTACAAGGGTGCTTGGGATATCTATACGACAGGTATTGTTCGCAACATGACAAGACTTCGAATTCACCATCCACATTATAAATTTGTTACTGCCATCTGCATGTCCTCTGTAACTCAAATACATTCTCATAAATACTACCTAAGACAACCGTAACGTAGCTTAATAACAATCAGGGCTTACACAAGCAAGTTTATTGTCCTGGTGAGGATTTTTCTACTACGTATAAAAGCTGCCAGGCACAGATAAGTCAGTCTAGTCTATGCTACGGCATGGTGAACTTCGTGCATATTTTAGTTGTGAAAAAGCTTTTTCTTTGTGTATCTTATAAAACAATGGTATTAAAGACAATAAAGCATCACTAAGTTTAAAATCAATTTTCGTTATGTTTTTTATTTTTGACTAATTAGAAGAACTCAAACTAGTAAATGATATCGAAAAGGTCGAAACGTAACAACACATGCATATGTTTGTTACAGGGTAACAGGTATAAAGTAATTAAAAGCAACCAACAACAAGCTGACACAAAACTTAACTTCACTTTGTAGTAATGAAAGTTGAACACACTTGAAATATAGTATCATAATTTCTATAAATTAGAAATTATATGAGAAAAACAAATCATCAAATAATCTTTCTGGCAACGCCACTTGCGTTTTTATTTAAATTAAGCATAAAAAGTTATATTAGATTCAAAAGCCATAAGAGCTTTTACATTTTACTGACACAACACATATATAAAATACTATTCACATAAGTTTTTATAAGCAAATCACACAACCCGTCAGTTAGTAATAGTATTGCCAGTCTCCTTTCGGAGCATTAATTATTTTGCATTTACCATCTTACAATCTTTTTCCCACAAAAATCAACTCTATACGAATAATGCAACACAAAAGAAGAAAAATAAAACCTTTTCCTCAGTTGCTTGTCACAAGCGGAATTTAATGGTTGTTCTTATTGTCGGTGTTTTACATTTACGAAATATTTTTGCCGTTGTGCTGTGTTACTAAAAGTTCATCCGGAAAGTGTTCAAATTCGCGAATAAACCTTTATTTAACAAGATAAAAAGTGTTTCCTTAATTATGCAACAAAATAATGAGTGGAAAAATTTAATGAATTGTGCAAATACAGGTTCTTTTTCGGATGCAACATGTGTGATTAAAAAAGTTTTTTAATCTTGTCTGACAAAAATAATAAAAAGTACGTGATACGAAAGAAAATACACAAAAGGAAATTGGAATAAAACATAAACAGCTGATTGTATTACTGTGGATTTAATGAATTTGTTTTTCACAAAAAGGATTTGCAAGAGTTTTACTGGGTAATTCTATAAGAAATTCAAAATAATCTGCATAATTTGTTGCTGCTGCTGGCGTTGTTGGGCAATAAGTCAACATGGAATTGAATGTTGTTGCTGCTAGTATATTGTGTTGTTGGCAAACAATTTGTACAAACTTTGACATACATACATACATACATATTTTTTGTTATCAATTTCAGGCAATTTAACCTTTGCCACTTTGCTTTGTTCTGTTTATTTATGAGCGTTGGCATTAAGTTGCGAGTTTAAGACATTTAGATACAGAGACCACAATTATTAAATATGTTATAATAGAGCTGAAATCGTGATTGACATTCTATTCACGCTCATGCACACGATAAAAAAGTTACCAAGTACTTTATTAGATCATGCCAATGCAGGCATACGTAACTGCAAAGGAATTTTAATCACGGAAAGTCACGCTCACGAAGTATTCACGAGAAAAATTTGTTAAAGAATTAACGAATTATGAATATAAAGACTATTAAACCAAATCAAAAGATTTGCAGTCAATTTAAATTTGTAAATATATCAGAATTATTTTTTAATTGTTTTTTAGAAATTTTAATCTGCATTTCAAAGCAGTTTAATCCCGAAAAAAATAATGCTAAACTATTAAAAATAATCGTTCGTTCATGACGAACTTTTGTTGCCATTACACATAGACACAACGCGTCAGTTCCGCTTTAAAATTTTAATTCGTAATGTTATGTACCGCTATTAATAAAGCCACAAACATGATTAGAAATTTATAAGAAATAAAATAAAAATATTAAAATTTTAAAATTTTTTATTTCATTATTTAATACATGAAACATGTTTGTATATAAACAGAGAGCACAGTTATAACCGCAAGACACCCATTTCCTTTTTATACTCACATTCATGGACTCTAACGTGATGGAAATAAAGAATTGCTAATCCGTAGTCATGCAAAATTCATGAGCAGTGCCCATCTGTAGTATGTAATAAGAAAAATAGCTGTTATGTGCTGTTCACATATTACGTATGGAGGGGAGTGAAGATAAATTCGTCAAATAATTTCCAGAAAATCCACTTTAAAATACACTATTTTTGTTTGCAATAAAGTAGTAGTATACGGCATTTGTTATACTTGCGCATACATTTTTGTTATAACTGATTATTTCATTATTTCATATAGTCTTTTCTGATATAGTATTTTTTGTGTAGTTTTATTATTTAAGTAATCTTTTATTTCGTTTTACGAATTTATCTTCTAAAGATTTTCAAAAAATATATCGAGGCAATCTCGATTAATAAATTTAAAGAATTTATCCCCTTAAAAAATGAATATCAATTTTAAACCGAAAAAATTCGTGACGTGTTCATTAGTTTTGTTTTATGTATGAGTTTGTAAGCTTAAAAAAAGAGTGAAAAATCTGCTATTGATTTGGTATAATCAGCAATAAAATGCAGGCGTACAGACTAACTTACCCACAGCGTTTAGCCGGCTATGCGCCTATAGTCTTCGCGCTCTAGTTTGTCTACAGTAAAAATAAATAAACCAATTTACATATTCTTTTCACACTTCTTAAAACCAGTTCAATATTTTCTTATTTCATTGCTAAGTTGATGGATGCACTTATTGCAGTTGTAGAAAACAAATTCTGTTTATTTATTTAATTTTTTTTTATATAAACAATGGTTTTTTATATAATTTCTTGTTTACAATATTCAAATGCATAATCAACTAAATCAAGTGACTCCCATAGATACAACAAAAAAGCATGAACAGAAATAAAATAAAACAAAAGCAGAATTAAATAATTATTTTCAAAAATAATTTCACATGATCTATAAAAAATAATCGGTTATTATCATAGTGATGGTGATGTATCTGTTATGCAGTTATTTTATTTAAATTTTTTTCTTTCTTCTTAATAAATAGAGAAAATAACTGAAGAATATTGATAACAGCATTTTCACTTCAATAAACACAAGTGAAATTTAAACAAACAATTAAAAAGTGCCTACTTCAACAAGTTAAAAATGAATGTGAGAATTCTCTGGCCTTTAAAGCGACAATATGTTTATTTATATTTAGGTAAATTCATATTATAACAATAAAAAAATAACAATGCCAAGTTCGCTGCGTTACGTTAAATTTAGTAGTTTGACAAGTGAAGATAAATAACTATTGCAATAAATATGCCCACCAGATGAAAATTCTTATTACAATCAATTTTATATATGTATTAAATAAAAATTCAATAATATACTCGTGGCCCCGGTAGATATTGTAATGCTACAGAACTATTTAACCAAATATTAAATCGTGATTTCTATATATTAAGAAGATAATATAAAATATGGAATATTTTTTTAATAATTATTGCATGATAAATTTCAAATCTGTTTTACAAATCGTAGTATTATAAAAATAATAAACGAAACAAAATTCATAAATAAACATACATATAACGATAAATAAATTTAAGAGGCGTAAAATTATATTTTTTTAATACTCTTTTTACACTTAAGTAGGTATGTATTTAATATTGAACATTTTGTAGTATTAAAGTAATAAAACCTTTATTCACAACCAGGATTACCGTTCAACAGACCAAAGTAGCAATTTTACCCTTTTTTAGCGGTCTGCAACTTTTTGTGATACTTTTTTATTAGCGACTTTTTCAGTTTTGTTGTGTCTTGTTACCATTTTTTTGTTTCTCACAAAAAACATTTAATTTGAAGTAAATTTATAAAAAAGTGGTCAAATATAAAATCAAATTTCAGATTATTGTTCATTTAGGAACACTTTTATCACTCTTTTGCAACCTTGTCATGTACACAATGTATTCAAGAAATTGTTTACAAATTTTCGGTAAATGTTTTAAAGAAAAATTTTGGCAAAACAGCTTTTTAAAGTAAGAAATTGAAGGTTTTGAAGTGCTTATTTTATAATATTTTTCGTAAAACATGAACATTCTTTAAAATAAGATGTCTTATTAAAACGAAAAAAACGAAAGTCTGAAAACGAATAAGAAAATGATGCTAGATATACGTATTTAGAGGCAGATGAGACCACGGAGCCTGAAAGGTATAACGTTAACAGCGCTGCAGGAGACTATGAACTGAAGTATAAATAGCTTAAGCAAGACATTGAGTCTAAGCGCCCTTTTCGCGTTGTTTGTAAACGGCTTTTAGTGAACCAAAACAATAATCTTTCTCTTGGCTTGAAGTCATACTCCTTGGCAGCATACGACAGCCAAGTTTCTTAAACTTAACTAAACTTGTTCAGTATACATGAAAACATGTATAGAAGAATATATAATGCAACTGCATATGTTATGAAATATGATACAAATGAATTCTGTTATAAGCTTTTTGTTATGTTTCAATTGTTTTTTAATTTTGTTATCCTTTTTATTCAAGGTTAAAAAAAATGTGCGACTTTTATTTTCTATGTACTTTTTTGTGCGACTTTATTTGCTTAAAACGAACTTATGTATGTACGCTTTTCCAAAAATCCCAACGGTAACCCTGTTCACAACGTTGTAATTCGTGAATAATAAACATCCACAATTCCCACATAGAAATTTCTCATTACGCGCTTGACCATGACATTTGATAATAAACATCGTTGCCTTCGAACATTTTGCAATCATTCGAGAACGACTATTGATAGTGAAATGCAAATGAACTCCTCCGTTGCTCAGTTTGTGACAGCATATCTCTCAATCTTGAAGTTACGCTTGCGTATATTTTATGAATATTAGAAGCAAATTCTGAACGTTTCTAAAACAAAAAATTAAAAATTATGGTATTTGCTTTTAAATTTACTTTTTTAATATATTTTTTTCATGTAAATGGAATATAATACATACTTGCAGTTTCATTTTATATTTTCCCGCTAGTGGTTAGAAAATAAAACAAGTCCTCTGTTAAGAATCGAGTTGGCGACCTTTTCAGTGACTATCACATTACCAACTAGACCACTAGAGTATTTGCGTGCCATTCAATTCTTGCATATAAAATAATTATTCACGAAATTATCTAGAACAGTTCAGCATTGAGAACAATCGCATATTGTTACGTTTTTTTTTTACTTTTATTAAATGAATTGTGATTTTATTTACTTTAACTTTATAAATTTGCTTGATATTTTTTTGCATAACTAAAATTTTTTAAATATGTTTTATGGTGCTTTTTTACCCTTTTTAAATTTTTGCGCTTTTTACGCTTTTTGGACCAGTTTGTTCTTTCTTGAGATACCAACACTGATAGTCACACAAATCACAAAGAGAGGAAAAATATTTTGCTAAATTCAAATGTACACACACTGATTACTTTGCATTGCAAATAAATATAACGTACACAAATTGTTAAGACTCGTTATGAATGTGATGCTTTTGAACAATATTGGTACAAGTTCGTCGTCACTTTTAAAAAACAAATTCCAATTTTGTCAAATAGTAACTTTATTTACTGGTGCATGGTGTCTATTATAATCGAAACGAACAAGTTTTTTGGTAGTATATGGCTGGAGACCGATGGTCTAAATCTTTATATAATTGAGTATAATAATTAAGTATCAACGTTTATTGTGCTGCATACTGTGAAGTATTTGATTATTTTTGTCGTAATTTCTTAAATACATACTTGTTTTAATTAAAAGCAAATAAGTTTTAAAATTCATATTAAAATAATTCATTATCACTTGCTTTATAATTTAGTGTACTAAAAACAAATAAGTAAATGATCCCTTAACATTATTTTGCACAGTGTAGTTCACAACAAAACTCATCAAGTAATAAACTACGTCACATTGTTTGGCATACTTTTTTAATATACATACATAAATGTATATACATACATACATACATACATACATACATACGTTCGTAAATATCTATTGATTTTACTGATAATGTTATTGACTTTTGTTTTTTTTTTATTTCTTGGAAGTAAAAGGTTCATTGACTGCGGCTTTAAATTGTGTGAATTGGGGATAAAAAGATAAAAGAAGAGATGTAGAATATACTTGTTCCCTCCTTAATAAGCCTACAATAATACCATTAACCTTTTGCTATTATAGCTGCATTATAAAATATTACTAGGTGAAGTTGAAGATTTTTTTGTAAAATCAATGTTCTAAAGAAGTCTGCGAATTCTAAATCATAATCCTTATGAAATAATTTCAATAGATAAATCAAATTAATTCCTTAAACTAATGAAATTACTTATGCCATGAATCTAGTCAAATTATTTCATTTAATACCTACATGAAATTATTTAGTTGATCTTTTTCATTTCTCTTAAGAATGGCACAATGCCAAGTCTAGACTAATATAGCAAGTCACTTAAAAATTGTTTAGAAGATTCATCCAATTGAGCATGAAGCAATTTTTTCAATGAGATGGTCTAATGTACATGCCAAATCCATAAACATATGGTATGTATTGATCTTTTGAAGTCTATTTTCATTTTCTGTTTCTTTATTTAACACATTCTCTTTGAAAGAGCCGTGAACTAGTGTTTTAAAAAATCGCGTTCCGGCGAAATTCCGATGAATATCATTAAATTTGAATTTCCTAAATTAAATTATTTTATCAATTATGAAATTTATATTAATCGAGATTGCCTCGATATCTTTTTTCAAAGATTTAAAAACTTTTGTTTGTTGAGAGTTTTTAGCTAGTCTATATACATGCATTTCATTGGTGCTTAAGCCAAATCATCAGTAGACCTTAAACCTAATTTTTAAATGTTTCAAACCTCTTTACTTATACAAAAACTTTTAAAAACTCAATAAGAGTTATAAAAATTACAATAGTATAAGCACAGTAATGCTTTGAAACTTATTCAAAAATCCCAACAAACAAATTATTATATTCGATATGAATCTATTTTATTTTCTTTACAACCTTTTTTACAATTAGACGCCCTTTGGGTGACAATAAAAGTATTTAATAAGGCAAAACGGAAAATAAAATGTTAACTAGGTAATTATGAAATTTATATTAATCGAGATTGCCTCGATATCTTTTTTCAAAGATTTAAAAACTTTTGTTTTGTAATTGTAAAAAAGGTTGTAAAGAAAATAAAATAGATTCATATCGAATATAATAATTTGTTTGTTGGGATTTTTGAATAAGTTTCAAAGCATTACTGTGCTTATACTATTGTAATTTTTATAACTCTTATTGAGTTTTTAAAAGTTTTTGTATAAGTAAAGAGGTTTGAAACATTTAAAAATTAGGTTTAAGGTCTACTGATGATTTGGCTTAAGCACCAATGAAATGCATGTATATAGACTAGCTAAAAACCCTCAACAAACAAAAGTTTTTAAATCTTTGAAAAAAGATATCGAGGCAATCTCGATTAATATAAATTTCATAATTACCTAGTTAACATTTTATTTTCCGTTTTGCCTTATTAAATACTTTTATTGTCACCCAAAGGGCGTCTAATTGTAAAAAAGGTTGTAAAGAAAATAAAATAGATTCATATCGAATATAATAATTTGTTTGTTGGGATTTTTGAATAAGTTTCAAAGCATTACTGTGCTTATACTATTGTAATTTTTATAACTCTTATTGAGTTTTTAAAAGTTTTTGTATAAGTAAAGAGGTTTGAAACATTTAAAAATTAGGTTTAAGGTCTACTGATGATTTGGCTTAAGCACCAATGAAATGCATGTATATAGACTAGCTAAAAACCCTCAACAAACAAAAGTTTTTAAATTATTTTATCAAATGAAAATTTTTAAAAAACAAAAAAAAATTATAAAGTAAAAACTTTCTAAGTTTTTTAAGTGTATTCAGTCAAACGAAATGTTAAGTTATCAAAAATTAATGTGTGTGAAATGACCGAACACTAAAATGAACGATTGGGTACAGCTCTATTCGTAATAACATTAAATTTAGAGCATTTGTTTGTGGTTGAAATATTGGTTTTGCAAATAAAAGTCTATGCTTTAGAACAGGGATGACATCAGGAATTTTAAAATTGTACCAAATAGCTTGAAAAGTTGTACTTCTTGGAACTTAATTGTACTAAAACACATTTTTTTGAATTTATATTATCTTTATTTAGATTTATTAAGAATATAGCGAAAAGGCACATTAAACTTCATTTGTACTATGATAAAACAAAAAGTATAAAGAAAATCAAGGTACTTTTAAATCGATTTCGAATTCACAATTACAATTTTGATAATAACTTACTTGATATATTTATATTATAGCAATTACAATTTTGTGAATTCAGTAAATCCTTTGTTTGGATTAAGCCGCAAAGAGTTGCAGTTTGTAGTCTGTTTTTCTCTTTGGTTTTAATTATATTTTGGTAAGAAAATATTATTTTTTTCACATATGTAAATAAATGTAAAATTGGTAATAATCCTCTTACAATTTTTGAAATTTCTGGAAACATGAATTCATTTGTCTAATTTTTTATTTTAGAAACTGTTGCCCAGAAATCGCTAATATTCGATCGAACCTTTGTAAGATTTTAATATTTCAACATCATCAGCAAGAGCTCTAAATTGCGAATTTATGTTGTAAATATTTTAGTATTCGTTTGGAAACATTTCTTTTAATAGTGGTACTATACTATTGTTTTTCCCCTGAGTTTCTGAGCTAAATGTACAGAACCATTTTAAGGGGAGTGAAGATAAATTCGTCTAATAAATACATCCTACACTTATGTTAAACACGTTCCACATACTGTTAAACGAATTTAAAAATTACTTAAATTCGTTTTTTAATAAAAAAAAACACTATTATTTCAGAAAAAAAAAATTATAAAAAAAATAATTAAATAATTAGTTATAACAAAACATTAAATGCAAAATAAATTTAAAGAAATGTATGCACAGTATAATATATTTTTTATTTAGTTATTTATTTCAAAATTCAAGAACCAAGCCCTTAGTTCCAAATATGGTTCATAAACTGCTCGTTTCTAGGGTAACAATAATTATATTGATCAAAAATCTTGAAACTAGTAATTTGTATAAATTAAAAAAAAAAAATATATATATATATATATATATATATATATATATATAGTACATATATGGAAATACCATCATTTGCTGACAACAGAAATTTTTTATAGAATGATGAGAAAAAAAAACAAAATAAAGTTTAAGCTTATGTTTGAAAGTGGCATCTGTAAATGCAAATAGTTTCAGATGTATAGGTAGAATATTCAACATCCTAGTTATCCGTACATGAAATGAACTTTCATAAATATATGAAGATATACGATGGTTTCGACTAGACTTTGAAAAATTAAAATTATCTAAAATGTACGTAAGACAGTTTCGCATAACAACTTTGCGAAATAATAGAAGGACTTATATTATTACAAGCAAAAACAGGCTATTTTCGAGTGGATTTTTTGGACATTTTGAAAAGGCATGAATCGCGAGCGCGGCAGAGTGGGCTTAGGACTAGCAGATTCCAGCTGTATATAGTCTATACCCAGATTCAGCCCTAAATGGGAGATATAGGACACCCAAACGTTCTATAGTCTGAATAGTGCAATCGCTTCCACATAGAAGCCTCCATCGGGATCAACAACAACTCGAGAATAGGTATTAGTTTTCCCACACAATCTGTAAAATTTCCTTCATCGCCTCTGAATGCGCGCCTGTTTTATAAAACGTAGATCAAGTGATTTCACATCGACATGAGCAATCAAAATTGAACTGAAAACGGCAAAGCAATCTTGTTTGGATGCGGCCAGTTTAATTTTATTTCCTATCAATTGAATATATAGAATTTTTAATATTTTTTTGTAATTACACTAAATTTACGTTAATTATTATTTACATTGTTGTGTAAAAGTCTAAAAGTTAAATTATATTTAATATGTTACACATTTATGTCAATAATCATGTTAAAAACAAATATAAATTATTTGTTCAATAGAATTTACAAGCTTGTTAATATTTTGTAAGCTTGAATTTAAATTTTTGATTTCCGTAAATTCTGATTGTTCAGGGAAATTAATTTTGTTTGTAATAATTTGTAGTTATTTGAATTAATTTCAAACATAGCAGCACTGACAAACATCATGTTTAATAAGACATATTTATTCTATGTTTAACAATTAGCCTCTTCCTCAAAGACAAACCATTATACTTGAAGTCTTGCTTGTTTTTAATATCAAACTTAATTTATTTATAATTGTAAGTTTCATTTTTGTTAACAAGAGTATCCCGAAATCATGAATAAAGCACCGAAATGAATTTTGATCATACAAATTTATTTTGCTTGAACACGTCTTCGAAACACTATTTTTCGCTTTTATAGTCACGGTGCAACGTAGTTAACACCTGCAGCTTGAAGACGGCTCGGAGGAAGATACTCAAATCACAGTCAGTAATTGAAATTGTTGTCCATTTTTTCGCTGCCAAAACGGAGTCCGTGGATTATAGTTATTTAACAGCAGAGTGTAATATGTATTTCATGTTATCTTATGCTTCATTGAAACCTAAACGGAGTTATATCAACTAGATTCAAAAAGAATTTTTGAAATTCCATAGACGCTGTATTTCAAAACAATAATTTCTAGTTTTTTTTTGCTGTAGAACAGTAAATACGAGTACATACCGATAATAAAAATTGTGTTTGCGTTACAAAGGTTATTTTCTATTTCGTTGTTTGCAAGGACATTTTTTTATCGTCGTTTTCTTTCACAGCTAACGCATAAAAATCATATCTTACACAAATTGTTGCACTGAATATTAATTAGTCGTTGTTGTTCACTAATATTCTAACTGTTGTTGTTGTGTTTTTTTCCTAAACCCCCTTAATGGAGTGTGAATAATAATGAATAAAAAAACTACTAAAAGATAACATGACAAACATTAACGAAACTAGTGAACACAAATAGCCCATATCTAAAGGAGTCTACAGCTACGACAGCTTCAGATGTGTATTTAATGTAAAATATTTATTTAGTAGTTAATGAAGCAAAAAAGTTTTGAAACAAAAATCGGTAAAATTAACATTTAAATGACTTGCTTTCAAAACGAAAAGTCAATTTCAATTGAATATATCGTTTAGAGAAGTCAGTGAACAATGAAAACGATAGCTGAAAAAGAGAAATGGTATTTATTATGATTGGCAAAATTAAGACTTTAATTGAGCGGAGAAATTAATTTTAAATAAAGTTCTGAGAAAAATAAAAGAATTTTTTAGTAGTTTTACAGTAGTTTTCCGATTTAACAAACTTTCGATTTTATGAACATCGCATTTAACGAACACTCAAATTTTTATTTCTACTAAGTAAGTAACTTATATAACACAAAGGGATCATAATTACTTCGGACCCAAGCGGGGTGGTACTCTTATTCTCTTCTTTTTCACTAGCAACCTGTTAACCTAAGTACCTTATATTACGAATAAAATTTTATTTTGTACTCGGTTTAACGAAAAAATGCAAAACAAAACGATGAACAAAACTAAAATGAGGAAGAGGTTGATGAAAATGAAATTCTAGACACCAAAATAAAACACAAAGATGTCATTAAGCACTTTGAAATTTGTATTAAATGGTCTCAGCAAAACAATATTAGCAGCACAAATTTGATGTTTTTGAGAGCTTCAAGAATATGCCATTAAAAAAGGTATCAATTCCAATGAGCAGAATGTGTTTATGCATTTTTTAAAATTATTTTTGTATTACGATATTTTTAAAGAAATATTTATTTTAAATTACTATAATTTTAATAAATATTACAAAAAAACATTATACATATTTATAGTTATGAATAAGATAGGTGAAGGTATTAATTTTTAATTTAGTACTGGATATAACGAACAGTTCGCTTTAACGAGCAGGCCTGACAACCATTAGGTTCGTTAAATCGAAAGACTACTGTATTAGGATGAAGTTAAAAATCTCAAAAAAAAATTTCATAGCTATGATTAGTTGGAACGAAGTGTATTTACTCTAGTTACCTAAGCATTTTTTTCAAGTTGTGTTGGTAGTTACTGTTTTATTGTTGCTATTTTCGCACTTTGTTTTTTGAAATGATCGATCCGAGTGTTACCAATCAAACAAATATCACGGTATCTTGTGCTATTTTTAATATTTGCTTCGCCGCTGGCCTTCGCAATTAGCATGAGAAGTGAAGTAATCGGTTAACACGAACAAAACTAATGGACTATTTTTGAATACAAACATATTTGCTTTTATTTTGCTTAATTAAACAGAACTTATCTATAAGTATATTCTTTCTCATTCTTTTAGTTAACAGGTCGACGTGATTTATTGCCTCGACAAAAAAGAAACAAAATGCCAAATAACAGTTTTGTATTCAATAATAAAAATTCAAGGCCAAACAAAGATTAACTCGGTTTTAATTTAAAATATGGTGATAAACTGTAAATGAACTTGTTGAATTATCCAACTTATTTGACACTATTATCAGCACTATAAGCAGCATTTTAGGAAAAGTTCGCAACATTTCTTGAATTATACTTTATGAACTCATATTTTGCAAAATGTCTTTTTAAACGTTCTTTTTTTTCGGTTTCAATAATTATTTTTTTTTCCTATACAAACAGTCTTTTGTTAAATCTACAACTACGGCTCAAACAGTTTACCACTTGCTCATTAAATTCGCTTTTATGGTTAAATATTTCAGTTTGCTGATAGCTAATTACCTGAACGTATTTATTTATTTTCATTTCATATTTAAATTTGAATTAGAATTTGTTAAGTAAACAAAATTACAGTGGCGAAAGTATTATTTGTATAATGCCACTGCAAACAGCAATAATTCGTATATAAATACAATTACAGTGTGTCTGGAGCGTTTTTGGACAAACAATAAAAAAATTAAATATTTAAAAAATTTAAATTGAATAAATCAGAAATATAATAGTTCAGTTGAATGAAATACTTTATCATAATTAGGAATGTGCGACTAATAGAGCTTTTTGATCAATCAATATATATATTTTGGGGTGGGTCGATTTAGTATACACAGAAAAAAAACTCAATGTAAAATCAACATAAAGAAATGTTTATATCGTCATTGTTAATATATAGAAAAAATCCAATTGAATTTACTTTTAACATTGTTTTAAGTTAACTCAATGAATAAAATTGTTAACTTAGTATTGAAATATGTTGATTTAAAATTAATCACATTGAAATAACACTGTACATTTTAAATTTTACCTTTTACAGAGTTAAAATAACATCAATCAATGTTTAATTTTGTATATTCCGTTTTTGAAGTAATAATTACAGTTTTTCATGTAAAATTAACATTGCATGTAGTTGAAACAAGATTAGCTATTGTAAAATCGACATTGTTATAAACATTAAAAATTACATTGGAATACTGTAAAAAAAACTATTGTCAATTTTAAATGTTAACAAACGTTGCTTTATGTTAAATCAACATGTTAAAAGAGATAAATCAATGTTTAGAAAATATGAAACATGTTGAAACAACGTGAAACATGTTGAAAAGAAATTAATTCATGATAAAAGAAAAAAATTCAAAAAGAACTGCTAATTCACTACATTAAAGAAACAGAAAGTTTCATTCTATCGCAGCTTTACTACGTATCAGGAGTGCAGTGTTATAAATTTTAAGTGAATTAAATTCTTTGTTATGTCTGCAGCTAACAATGATAATATGAATTGAAAAAGGTTTGTGGAAAATTTAGCAACCGGAGGAGAAAAAATTAATCTTGTTAGAGACGAAATATTATAGGAAACATTCCAGTTGCTAAAAATACGACACAAGGTTCCGAAGCCCATCTTTACATGTTTTTCCAATTAATAATCGTAAAATATATTTAAGAAACAAATATTTGTAAACCCAAATTTTTTTGCTATATGTTTGTGTTTATAAATGAATAAAGATAAAAAAACTAATTAACTGCTTTTTACTACCGCCTGTCCCATTGTTAAACAACACTGCCTAAATATTATTTCAATATAGGAACCATGTTAAATTAACATAGCATTTCCTGTAATTTTAACATCTTTTCATGTTATTTCAATACGGCTGTAACATTAATTCTAAATGGCTTAATAGTTGATTCGACATTAAATTTATTTTCATATTGTTTCAATGAATTTGAAGATTTGTTCTGACATTTTTGAACAAATCAATTATCTTTTTTGCGAATTTCTGAAAACGGTCCCGTTAGTTATACCATAAAACGTGGCATATTCTTTATTTTTAATAGAAATTTAACTAAGGATTATAATCTATAAACGCTTACACTGTCTGACAAATTTTAATGAAAGCTTTAATTTTTCTTTTAGTTTTCAGCATGAACATCTAATGACTGATTGTAATTTCTTGTGTTCAAACAAATTCTTACTCTCTTTGGCGATTTGAGCTTATCAAATTCGTACACGTTATAACATAAATGAACGATTTGACTTCTCTGGATTTTTTCTTTTGGGGTTTTCTGAAATCGCAAGTCTATTCCAATAAGCCTTCGTCCACCGCTGTTCACAAAATCCGTCACCACTAAAACGGCCAGAAATATTAAAAGGTTTTCTGTGCTTTGTCATTTAATTTCTTTAATAAAAACAGCAAGAGGTAGAATAAATCCATTAACTCTGACAAAGTAAGTGACGGTACTGAAAAAGATTCGTTATTTTATCTTGTGTTGTCAGTATAATTATCTTAACCGTATACACATCTTAAAAAAACTAATTTGAATTAACGTTCCCATAACTTTAACATTATCCTTAATAAATACATCAGAGATTTTCAGTTTAACTTGAACAATAAGTAGTGTAAATAAGATTCAATATTCTTTTTGCACGAAACTTTAAATTCTGGCTGAAAGAAATAAATAACTTTTATTGCCACACATTGTTTTATATCAATTTCAACATGCTCCATAAATGTTCATCTTGCATCGAATAATAAACTGTAAAACTTTTAATTCTGTTTGAAAATATTTTTTTTATATAATTTTTTCTTTTTGCTTAAGGTAATTAAATTAAAGTATTTAAAAAAAAATATGCTTGTCAGCTGGTGAACAATTACTGCAAGTGTGTATGTGTGTGTATGTATGTCTGCTAAAGATAGTGAAACGGAAACGAACAATTGGTTAAAATGAAATTATAAATTGCAAAGGCCACAGATGCGGTTATCACTGCAATTATTTGTGGATCCTAATTAAGAATTTCTTCCGACTGACTAAGTGGAAAATTCATTGTAATTTTTTATTTCTTATTTTTTTTATTTTTATCAACAACACTTACTTTTTCCTGCCGTTATAATTTTCAGTGAACTTGTTCTTATATTTCCTGCTAACTATAGAAATGTTTGTGGGACTATTTGCGTTTGTTTGTTAACTGAGAAAACCGACAAATACATTGAAATGTTCACGTACATTTGACAATCGCTGTAATAAAATGCCACAAAGACTGACTCCTTCATTTACAAATACATACATACATGTATTCACTCATACATACATACAGTTATTTTGTGGGCGCGTTGATTACAGGCTTGTAAAAGTTGAGCGAGCAACAAAGTAAAGGACAGCCCACATGGACAATTTGTAAAACTTCTAATACATCTACTTGAACAGGATAGCAGCTACTAACAGACATTCATATAAGAGTACATACGTACAAACTCGCTAAAGCACTAAGTTGTACCTTCATTCATTTACAAATGAAGATTTTTACAAAAGCGAAGGATGCCGTAAACATTTTTTATTGGTTTTTAACTGTATTATTACTAGGGTTGTCAATTATTCGTGTTTTTTATTTGTTCGAATAAACTTTCATGATATTTTTTTGTTCGAATAAACGAATAATTTTAAAATGTTCGAATAATTCGAATGAACAAAGAATAAAAAATTTTAATCGAATAATCCAAAAAAATAAGTAAAAAACGACACATATGTGTTAGTTTAACTTTTATTATATATCAACAAAAAACACAAAACAATCCATTGCAAAAGAAAAAAACATTTTTAATAAAAAACTTAAAAATATATTATTGAAAACGATTTGAAATTCATTAAAAATATATATATATATGCATACGTTTATATTAATTTATGTATGTACACAAAAAAAGAAGTTTTAAAAGCAAGAATCAACTTTTTTAAAATACAACTTATTTTGCTTATTTTCTGTTTTAATGTTTCATTTCACACATTAAGCATTTAAATCAAAAATTTTGAATCCTAAAACAAAAAAATTGTTTCTTCTTAATTTTAAAAACTTTTTTGTGTGTACGTTTATACCATACCAAAATTTTTAAATGTCTCACTGATATCTTTCAAAATAATATTTTAGAAACAGCAGATAGTCCAGCTTTTGAGATTGTAGACGATTCTTCGTTTTATTTTTAATGAGGGTGGCGTTGGCTCAGGTAGTAAGCACGTTGACTACAAACCGAAGGACCCGGGTTCAAACCCAGTGTCAGACAGAGTCATGAAATAAAAACACCACGCATTTCTCTGATGTGCATTGGTGTGCCTTTGTGTCAGTTGTTGGCGGAAGATTTCAGTGGCGAAGGCATGGTCACTGGTCACTGAACAGTACCAACTTCAGCTGATACTAATCCCAATGTAACATCAGAGCGCCCTCCTTCGTTGGTACTGAGTAGCACAATCAACGGCGAAGTAAAACAAAAATTAATAAAAAGAAGTGGCTACTAAACTAAACACAGCTTCAAACCTCGTAATGTCCTCCTCGCCACCAGAGGCGCTGCAACACTGCTCTACGAATAAACGTGCAAAAAAAAAAAAAAAAAAAAAAAAAAAAAGCAGAGTTGTAAAGAACGAATGAAGCTTCACCTCCTTTCATATCTATCACTATCCCTTTCCACTAGTTCCATCACAATGCATTGCATGTGTAGGGGTCATCCCCTGAGTGCTGGTCCAAGATAAAAAAAAAAAAAAAAAAAAAAAAAAAAAAATAGAAGAACAAGTAGAAAAATTTGTTTAGCAAATTGTTGATGTTGGTGATACGGTTAAAATACCATTGATTTTTTTAAATAGTTAAGATCATTATCAATGCTTTTAACGATTTTCGCGTTAGTACAATTTTTTACCTTATTTATAAACTTTTTTAGATCAGTTAATAGAACGTTATCAGTTTGCTAGGAAATGTCATCTAATTCTTCATCGTAGTCAAGGTCATTCGCAATAGTTTTATCACAAAAAAAAAAATCGTGAATACAAAGTATTTGTGTACTCCTGTGTTTCTCTTCTTATAGCATATTTTAAAAAGCTGCTATTGGATGGGAAATTCCCAGAGTTCAGGACTAATATTAAAGTATTTAATGAATTTATTCGCCGTTCACTAATTCGATTCTTAAGGCTTTTGATTAAATCCGTAGAAAAGCAATTGCTGTTTTTTTTTCTAAACTCTTCCATTAAAGAGGCCTTATCTTTTCTTAGCTCCTTAATTGCTATATCTAGAGGCTTTAGGGTATAATTTAAGTCTGATAACAACGATAAAATATACAGACAGACAGGTATACTAAAGTACTAATCTGATGTATTTCGATTACTTAACAACTTGAAAAGTTATGAGATGTAAAATAGTTTTTACATAAAGCAGTTAAGAAAATTATTCGAATGTGCGATTATTCGAAAAAAATAATTCGAATAATTCTTTATTCTGAATTGAAAAATGTTTGTTCGTTCGAACAAAAACGATTTCGAATTCGAACGACAAGCCTAATTATTACTAAGCAATTGCATGAAAAATCGAACATCATTTTTGATGATGTACATATCGCTCCTATCGCTCAAAGAAACTCATTCGAAAACTACTTTAAAGTTTTTAATTTACACACACATCAATGGAAAAATAAAAAAATATTCTGCCCTCAAGAGGTGAGTAAAGAGGATATTTTTATGACGAATAATTCTGCATTCTTAACTCAAAAACCACGTTTTTTGAGATATAATTACGTTGCAATAAAGGAGCGATATGTGTATGAAAATATTGGAGAAATCTGAAAATTATTGGATTTTCAATATTTGCAATACATAGTTTTTAAATCGCCTTAACTTTCTGCTTATCTATCATAATTGAATATAATTATAATATTAAGGACTAAGCAGATATTAAAAATAAAGAACTATTCTTAGAAAAATATCATGCTTTTTAATTTTTCTTTTATACAAAGAAAACTTCATTTTCGTTTTTTTAATTTTTTTAAATATCTTGGTTTATTCGGCATTTACTGGAGTATTCACTCCATCAATTAGCCGAACAATTCAAGTCAAATAATGTTAAAAAAAATAATGTCTTGAAAGTGGTGGCAATTTTTTGCTTCGGATGTACCTGCTCTTTTTAATATATTTTCCATAATTTTTCGCAAAATTTCGGTTTTTGTGGCCTTGATTTCATTTCAAATGTTGTTACACTCTTTCTTTCAAATATCTCCAAAGAAAATTATCAGGTGGATGTGGAGGCCAGTTAAAATTGCTTATGCGATCGCCGAATATGTCCCTTACCAAAGCCATTGAGGCACCTGCAGTATTTACTCTGGCCCCATCTTGTTTAAACCACAAGTTTGGATGGTTTCCCACAGCTGGCCCAACAGAATTTGTCAAAATTGTCCGACAGAGATTGAAAGACCAATGTAATTTTCCGAAAAATATTGATTAAACGAATGATTGAAAAGTCTCTATAGTTTTCATTAAAGAATTTCAGCGGATATTGAAGAATACATTTTTGAACGTGGATTATCGACATCCTTTTTTTCTTAGAAGTGTATAAAAATAATTGCATAAAATAGTGCTGACTGAATGACTCTCCTCTTTTATGCGACACAAATATTTACAATTTAGTATATAATATTAAATACTATATATTTTGTTTAACAAAATTTAGTGTCTACATACTTTCAAGTTCCTTAAAAATAAACCTGGTTCAAGAAAAGAAAATCTGAAAGGCAGCTAGCTCAGCTCTCTAATCTACTTGTTATGCCGTTTCAGCCGTAAATTTGTCGGACAGCGTTAAATATGAAACATTCAGTCATGACAGGCTTAAAACTTTGAAAAAGTAACAATTTATCTCACAGCTCTCATGTTTTAATTTGCAAAGAGGAAACTGCCACACACACTTCAACGAATTCCTTGCCAAACGTATTCAGACATACCAATGCTGAAGAAAACAACATGATTCTTTTACTGTTCTCTGGTTTTTCTCAAATATTTTGCTGCCTTTTCATATGATTCTGCTTGTTGTGTTTGAGTATGAACAAGTGTATAGGAATGATATTTATAGAGTCCTTCCACATTTTCATTATTGTTCATTTACTTACATGTGTAGTCGCTAGCAGCACAGATGGGGCCTTTGGGAGTGGGGCAATTAGTATAAAAAGGTTTTCATTAATTGCTTTTACATTTAGGCAATTTAACCTAGAACAACTTACAACTTGCGGAGAAAAACTTACTGACACCCTAAAAGTTTTGTTCAATTAGAAATTAGATTTTTGATATCTCATTCACAAATGTATTTAAATGGTGTAATGTATTTGCGACTGGAATTTATTAGGTTTTAACAGCAAAAAGTTTAATAATTTCTTACTTTTGGGTTTATTCATGTTTATTGAGAGATTATAGATGTAAAGTTTTAAATACTTAATATGTATTTCTAAATAATTATTAAGTACATATTAGCATATCAATACGTGGGCCAATCTAATTTTAATAATGAAATTTTCGTAGAGAATATAAAGAGTAATTATAATAAAAAATATAAAGAGTAGAACAATTATTAGCTCAGCGATTGATACAGTTTTAAAACGAGAAGGTTACTTTGAACTTAAATGTTTATTTACAAACATAATTCATTTACCAAACACCTGTTGATCTAGTTTTGGTTGAACAATAAATTCCAAATGCTCTAGGCTGAGTGCGTTGACTACAAAGTAGAAATAGGCATCGCTTATATCAGTGCTATTCAACCTTTTTGGCTCGTGTACCACTAAATTCACGACAAACTTTTCGCGTACCACCAAAAAAAATATAATGTACTGAAAAAATAATTAGATCAATAAATACCAAACAATTTTAAAATTTTTTTGTTATTTTTTATTAAATGTATGTAGATGAGAGTGTTACTTAAATTTAAAAATTCAAAATTTTACAAAAAAGGTATACTTTTATGATGATTTTTCTTTTTGTTTCCAATTGCAAAATAGAAATCGTAAAAATTTTAAAAGATTTCGCGCACCACCTGGAAATTTTTCGCGTACCACCAAGTGGTACGCGTACCATAGGTTGAATGGCACTGGCTTATATCATTAACGTAAATCGTGAGTAATCACGCGTATCACGCATGATCGGAGCTTCACTTTTTTTGTTTCTATAATGTGATTTAGCAGTACGTGAGTATAAAAAAATTGAGCTTTAGTGAGCGTGCATGAGTAAATTTTTGATGTGATTGTTTCGTGATTTTTTTTGCTTTATTGCAATTTTTTTATGCTTTTTTTTAAATTAATTTATAGTTTTTCTTTCGTACGTATTTCGTGAGCGTGAGTTTTCGTGACTATGACTAACTTTTTTTCCACTAACTTAAGCGTGCACGAGCATGAGTGAAAATTCATTCACGATACCATCTCTACCATAAAGCCCAGTTTCAGACAAGTCATCAACATTGTGATATTTTCTGATTGTTTTAATTGTTGTTGGACTGTTTAAGAGACGAATGCATGGTCAGTGAAAAGTAACGGCAGCGATCAATTCTGGGGAGTTATTTATTATATACAGTACAACCTCCATAAACCGGACAGATTTAGTTTCAGCTGCTGTCCGGATTAGTGAATCGTCCGGACTACAGTTAAAATAAAGTTTTAAACGCAATACATAAATGTACATATAATCGTATATAATTTATTTTTATTACCGAAAAGAAAATAAGAATTCATTTGTATATAATTTATTTACAGAAAACATAAAGAAACATACTATTCATTTTGAAAAATAAGAATTTTCATGTAATTTGTCAGCTCCATTTTTAAATTCCTTTAAAAATAAAATATCCTTATCTGTCGCTTTGGCTTGTTCAGCCCATAAAATAGCTTTTGAAAACAGTTCGCCACGCAAATTTTACTGAACAAAAAAGAGCACTTGTCCAGACTATAGAGGAAACATTTCTAAACTGTCCGAAAAATATAAATTTCCGGATTACTGGATAATCCGAATTAGCGAGTATCCGGATTAAGGAGGTTGTACTGTATTTTCATTCGAAACGAAAATCATTCGAAATTGTATAGCTTATTTCGAATCGAAATACATAATAAACCCCTGCTCTGTCCTAATGTGCTTCACAGCGCCGTCGGTATTGTAGCAGAATCGTCAGAGAAATAAAATAATACAAAAATAGCTGCTTATCTTGAACAAATTTAATGCGCTTACTTGACACCAGGAGAAATTTTAAGGTGCACATTGTACGACGACCAATATGCCATAAGCTCTATCAAGCCATTCCCACGAACTTTTTGCTCAAACTTGCGTACAGCACTCGTGGTGGGTGCTTCGTTTCAGACAAAAATTCATTTTAACAATTGCAAAGTTTGGGCAACACAGCACAGTATTCACTTTCGCAATACTTCGCGAGTTTTTCAAGCGTAAAGCGACTCATTTTGGTCCGCGGAGGCATGACACTGACTAATAGTCAAATATTTCACAAAAAGAAAAACATCTATCAGTGTCAAAATAACATATGATTTTAAAAATATACTTGTATTTGAACCACCCGGTACAATAATATCACATTATAAAACGTTGTGTAAAGTCTTAACATAACGTCGTGGTGAATGCAATAGGCTGTATGTCAAAAAAAATTGAATTTGGTTTTATTCTAGCGTTGTAACCAAAATTGGGGCTCCTACAACTTGCATTTATCTCGTGCCGTTCAGGCAATCAGAAGAGAGCTTTTGCGCGCTTCTTTTGGTTACTGCAAAAGGACGTATGTCAATCGCACGCTTGATTTGACAGTGGCGTGGAGTGTTCTTTCGAGATAAAACCTATAAATTGTGTCATTCTGCATTGGATACTAACATTGGATACAGTGTGAATCGTGGCGATTTATTATTATATTCTAGCCAGCGAAACTAAAACAAACAATTTTTCTCAGAAATATTCAGTTTTTGTCTTTCCTGCAAAAGTATGATTTAGTGACATACAGCATATTGCATTCACCACGACGATAATGTTTGCGTAACTTTTCGTTCTAATTACAGTTATGACGGACAGTATCACCGAAAGTTGGTTGTATTACATTTTGGTTGTCTTGATGCTAATACCTGTTTATATGCTTTTTAAACTATTAAAGTTTTTCGGCTGGGAACTATTTGTGAATAATTAGCCAAGACCATTAAGTGTCTAAACAAAAACAACAGCCACCTTGCAACGTTACATCTGTGTTGAGAATCTTTCCAAAGCTCAAAGGGGGTGCAAAAAAATATTCGGAATTCCAATAAGGTAAGCTGAACTATTTTGCATATTTAACAAACAAACAAAAATGTTAACTGCTTGTGTTATGTTCTTTAATATCTGTCAGTTTTTTTGTTTTCTTGACTGTTTTTGCTTTTCACATGGAAGGTCATAAATTGCTATATATACGCACTGTTGCACTTCAAGCTTTTTAATATTTACAGATTCAGTTCTTTTAATACTCGTACAATTTTATTGCATTTTTAATAGCCAATCTTTTTTGTTTTACTTTCATTTTATTTGAATTTATGTTTTTCCACTTTTTTTGTTTTTATTTTTATCTGTAAAATGTTTCACAATATTTTTTGTTGTTGTTGTTTATTTTATTTCAAATACCATTAAAATTTATGCAAAACTTAGCAGCATCTTTAACCAGGTGATTAAAATACTTTAAGCAAAAAAGCATTTAAATGGTGTTCATTTTCAAAGGGATTTTTTTCTTATATGTAGACTTTGAAGCGACGGCCATGCATGAGAGTTTTATTCCATTTGCAGTCAAATATAGTTGAGAATAGCTATTCTTTACTATAGTAAAACGATTAGAAAAGTATTTGGAAAAGTTTCAAAGTAACTTAAGTTATTGTAAAACATCTCTTTTAAGAAAGTCCCGTTTATAAGATACAAGAAGAAAAATGTGGGTGAAGTTAAATATGTTTTCCTTATGACATCGAGTATCCCAAATGCAAAGAAATTTTTGGGACAAAATTTAATATGATTTAAATTGGGATATTTTATCTCCTAGGAGAACCAAACATATCTCAAATTGAAGGTGATTCATCTTCTTCTGTAATCCTCAAAAATTTTTTACAAAAAATAAAGTTTGTTTAACAAAAAATCTTAATTACCGAACTCTTTATTCTTGGAAGGATTTTTAGTAGTAGTCAAACCAAAATAGATTACTGAGTGGAACTGGGTCAAATCGTGTGTCGTTGGTCGTTCTTCCATAATCTTCAAGAATTTTTTCATTCTTTGGGAGTAAAAAAATCGGCCAAAAGGTCAAGGTGAATACTTGCCTCCAATGACATCGCCATGCTAAAGTAATGAGTGTCAACGCCAAAGTATAAATAGAGGGAAACGTTTGTGTATACGCTCTTCATATGATTGTTACAATTTTACTTTGTCATCTTAGTTTTTTGCTGAGCTTGAATATTTCTTTTGAGACTTGAACATCAATCTGAAATGTCATGCAAATAAAATTAAAAACTTCTGATGCCTTAATAATTGGCTTGACTTTTGTGTATTGGATAAATTTGTACTTCTAATTTGATTTCGCAATCATAAAATTTAACGTTTTTAATGAGGTTTTCTGATACAAATGTTAATTTTGTTTTCTACAGTGACGAGCAATACCTTTCGGCGAACAATAATGAATTTTCAGTTCACAAACATACACTTGGCAGCATTCTACGAATAAGTAAGTAAAACTAAAAGCAGATTAGCTGAAACATTCGTGTCAATATGGAGTTAAGACATTATTTCAACCTTTGTTAGTTGAAATGACGGCAAATTCTTTAGAATGACAAAATGACACAATAAATAGACTTAAATGAAGAAATGTGTAAGCATACAGATAACTTATCTCGGAATAACTCACTAAAGAAAACATGATAATATCAAGGTTTATTGAGACAATAATACTCATATTTAAACGAAAATATTTTTGTACAAATAATATATTATTCTACTCGCAGTTTTGTCTGCTTTATTTCGTTTTGTTTTATGTTTCTGTGGTTAAAAGGTGTCATCAAATAAAAAATATATCATAATACGAGTATCTCTTTTTTTAATGTGTATTTCTTACAAAAATTTTAACCATAAAAAAGAGCAAAAGTAAAGAAAGTTTTTCCTTAATACGGTGAGGTATCGTCACCCTTCATCGATTTTGTTTTTATTTTATGTGCGCGCTACAATTTTATTTAACATTATCAGTCTTTCTTTCCATCTATCGTTTTTTATGCTCTTTTGATGCTTTTATTATTATTGGTGGTTTTCTTTTCTGTTTCTGGCAGTTTAATGGTGTTTTAAACTTAACCATCCATTCAAGCCAACCTACATATATTTTCTTGGCTATAAAAAAACTTAAGTAGAACGGCAATCGGAAAATTTAATAAATTTTGTTGACATTCCGTTTTTTTTCTTTTTTGGTATTTAAATTTTCCGAGACTTGGTTTATCGACTTAAATAAAAATCAAAGGTAGATTCACATCAGGCATCCGTATTCGTCTTAAAAATATGAACAGATGTGTCAAAAACGGTTGAAAAATTTATGAGAAAATAAA
Organism: Gymnocheta viridis; assembly: GCA_956483585.1. Lineage (NCBI taxonomy): Eukaryota > Metazoa > Arthropoda > Insecta > Diptera > Tachinidae > Gymnocheta > Gymnocheta viridis. Next base: position 17,860,917 of record OY101441.1, on the reverse strand, counting down.
AAAAAACGAAAAATAATAAATTGTCTTAGGAAAATGTGGATATTAAACCGTACCTGCAAAAGCACAAATTAAGCACCATGTAAAAAATGTTGACAGCCGAAATAACAGCGAATTCAGTCAACTGATCTCTGTTGTGAATTTGGCTTTATACAAATTTAAAATTTGTATTTACTGTCCTAATTTTAAAGTCCTACATAAGCTTAAAAAATTACATTAAATAGAAAATAAAGATAAAACAATAATTTTGTAATTTTGTGAACAAAGAGCAGACCATGCCCTCTGTTGGTTAAAGAAATCTTATTTTCTCGAGCAACTGAAAAATTGAAAATTGTTAGAGATGGTAATATACAGATATTCACACGCTTACGTGAGTGTAAAAAATATTACGATCACGAAAATTAAAAAAATCATATTAACCCCTCGTCTTGACTGGCAATAAATATATTGGCCGGCAGAATAAGGGAACAAAATTACTTATTGCTTTGATTATTGCTTTGCTATGGGTAATCGAATTTATGTTAACACACAATTTACAAAATTTCAAACAGAAAGGTTCGGTAATAAAGAAGAAGAAACTGAAAGACTCTAAATTTTCATCTGAAAAACTTATCCTGAAATAAGAAATTATGCATGTTTATGTATTTTTAATATCTTTTAATAATTTATTAAATTTTTTGGCAAAAAATTTCTTCTTTTAGTTTTATTGCTCGTCTTTTTTGTCTTTTATTAGGAAATGTCAAACTGTTTATCACGTTTTATGTTCGCAATAATTGTCAACGAAAAACTGTTGACAATTATTGCCGCAATTATTGCCAAGTATGAAAAAGGTGGGTCTTCACTGGACATAAAATAATTTTGACATATGCTGCAATATATGTCAATGAATTTATTGCCAGTCAACGAAATATATTCTTTATTTTTTTATATTTTATATTTTTAAATTTTTTTATTTATGAAAATATTTCTTGCACCAGATTACGCAGATAAGTACTTTTCCAGTCAATCTAAATTTCATTCCAGAAACGAGAAGCAAATTAAACAGCTGTAATTTGTGTTTGAGAATTTACGAAAAGCGGTGGCCCAGAAATCAAATTCGTTCGAACTGAAAACAAAACTTATTTAGCTTATCTAGAACACAAAAAACTCCAAAATTTTGTTACTCATTCATCTCTAACTGACTAAAAAGAATTACTGTGTTGAAAGAATTTTACAGATTGCCATCCTACATCTAGGAATATCTCTATTACTTTCATCCAGATGTGACATTTCAAATGTAGAAAATATTCTTGACAAAACAAATAATGTTCATCTATATTATTTTTTTTATTACAAATTTTTATTGTTGTTGCTGTTGTAGTTAATATTATTGTTATCTGTCTTTCGTTTTGGTTATTCGCCAAATATGACAAGTGAAGCATGAAACTAAAAACCACATTGGAATTTTTGACCCCGTTGTTTAAATCTATGAACAAATAAATATATTCCCATTTCACCAATATAATTCTTAAAAACAAATACATACTCATTCAGTTAAGCTGAAACATAGATATGTATGTACATTAGGGTGGGTCAACAATTTTTTTCTCGTATCGACTTCTAATATCGTAAATATGTTGTATTTTTGTCTGCATTAGATCTGTGTGAAATATTAATAATTTATTTTTAGTTTAAGAGCCCGTGATTTGATCTTCAATGTTCTTAAATTTTTAATATAACGATCATATCCCTTTTTTACACAACAACATAGTAATGTATTGCGGAAAAGCCTATTACTGTATCTTAACGACTTTTAAGTTCTCGAGAAACTACCCCTTGCCAAATACCAACTACCCAAATTGAAGACCAGCTTCCGGAAATACAATTTGGGGCTTAATTATAGATCAAAAATATTTGTATGAAATAACTATATTTGTTATAAATGGAAACTGCCACGATGGCTTAGCTAACAGGTCTCCAGGAAAAAATATCCCATGCTTGAGGTCTAACAAAAGCAAATGGAATTTTACATTTATATATTCCTACATCAAATCGGACACATCAGTTACAAGTATTAGCAGAGTATTTTGTAAAAGTTTATGCTCCAGTATGGTTTGAAATAAAAACAAATCCAGCTTGCAAACATGGATCTAAAAATATATGGAAATTGGTAACAAACTCACGATACCTTCGTGCAGAATTAAAGCTATTAATGGATCGCGCAATTCAACGTAACGCCAATTTTGCTTACCCACAAAACTTGCTTCTGTTGAATGAAAATAAAACAGTGAGAGAACCGGCAGCCAGACGAAGCACGGAGCTCACCTCATACTGGAAAGCAACCTCGCGTGATTGAGATCCCGAATATCAATTTTGACGCAAGTACTGAAGAAATAAATGCGGTAGTTGAGTTTCAAGAAAGTGACAATCTAATTTTCGCCCAGGTACCATATCATACTCAGGCGGTGGAATGAACTGTGAAAATAGTGTCAGAAGAATGCATGATATGTGATAAAAAATCATGAGAAGGTTTAACTTAATAAGGAAACTTAAATCAAGACGAGAGATGCCCAGATTTGACGGTAAACAAGATTTTCTGACCTAAAAATAACTAACAGAAAAATATTGGATAAACAATGTGTTTTAATCGTTAAAACATTTTATCAAAATCAATCATCGATTACTCTGACGATGAGAAAGTTACGTGAAATTTTTGGGAGAAACAACGTGCCAACAAAACGCACTATTTATCGTGTAGTGAATGATTTCGAAGAAAGAGGGTCTGTAGGTGATAGGCCCAAGCGTGGACCACAACGTTCTGCAAGATCGGCTGAAAACATTACTGATGCTCAAGAAAGTATTCAAAATAATCCATCAACCTCAATTCGACGCCGTGCTCAGAAGCTTGGTCTTTAAAAAACAGCTTTGGCCAAAATTGTGCACAAGGATTTGCATTTGTTTTCATTTAAGATTCAGTTGACACAAGAGCTTCTTCCACAAGACCATTTACGCCGCCGTACATATGCCAATAGGATGTTACAGCTCGCCCATGACAACCCCGAAATCATAATGAGTGACGAGGCACATTTTCATTTGAATTGATATGTGAATAAACAGAATAGTAGATTCTGGGCAATGGAAAACCTTGAAATTATTTATTAGTCATCTTTGCATCCATTAAAAGTGACAGTCTGGTGTACAATTTGGTCAGGAGGAATCATTGGACCTTACTTCTTTGAAAATGAAGTTATATGATTGAAAACTTTTTAAGGACATAACTTCATGCTTGGACTTGATTAGCATGTGGTGCCACATCGCATACAGCCAGGATTACAATGGAATTACTTCTTTTTGTGGGGATATCCGAAAAGCAAGGTTTTTGCAAACAAACCAGAAACGCTTGAGAAACTCAGACAAAATATTGGTGATGAAATTAATGAAATACCGCGTGAAATGTGTGAGAATGTAATGAAAAATGTGCTCAAAAGGGCTTGCATTTGTGAGGCTAACAGAGGTGGACATGTATCTGTTATTGTAATAATTGCCGACATTAAATAAAACATTTATCACTATAAGATCCATTCTCTTTTATTTAATAAAAAATTATAACCAAACAAAGTAGTATTACCTTCCCGGCGGAATCAATGTTTTTTTGGAGTTTAATTGAAAATGTTTTTAGTTTTAATTAATAATAATTTATAGTAAACAAAATATTAAAAATTAAAAATTGTTTTTTTTTTTCAAAAATACTTAATTCTTAGGTGGTCCGGCGCGGGCTCAATATATGACCTTTTTAAACTTTTTTTATAACAATTTTTATTTGTTTTAACGTAAGACAAAAAAATATTGCCATTACAATATGATTTGAGAACTTTTATTTTTTCATCAGTGACCAACCCTAATGTACATACATATTTTTTTTATTGATACACATACTCGTACAACTTACTACGCACACATCATTAAAGTTCCAAATGTATTTAAACTCACAATACAAATAAATTCTCCTGCATTGAAATGCCAAAGAGTGTGTTTGCTTTTAAATTATACGTACCAACCATTTTGTAAAGGATTTTGAGGCTTTTCAATATTTTAACCAAAGAATATTAAGCTAGAAAGGAGATTAGGAATTCAATGAATTTCTATTTAAATAAATGCTTCAAGTTCAAATTTCGGATTAAGCAATTTTATCCAATATTAAGGAAATTATTGACAAAGTATATGGGCTGTACTTTTGCTAGTATGTATTTCATTTTTAATTTCGTTTCGTTTCGTTTAATATGGTTGATATTGATAATATGTTTTATGATGTATTGCATTGATTATTGAATGAATTGATATATGCAACAGAGTTAAAATTCATTTAGGGCATCATACAAAGTTTTCAGTTTTATTTACAAAATTAGAGAAATAAGCTTGATTAGTTTGTGTTGGGTTTTAAAGCAAAACATATACAGAGCCTGGCACAGCTGGGGAAACAAAACTATAAGGAATATTCATAAAAAATTATATTTTGGCGTTTATTTTTTTTTAATTATAATTCAGTGAATAATTTTTGTGCAGCTCAAGTAAAGTTTTTTTTTAATTTTCTATTTTAAATATTATCAATGCTTTAATTATTGTGTTATCAAGGAATTTTCTATGCCACCATCACCATTGGTTAGATTTTTCTATGTTCTACATTTGGTTCACTCTAAAGTAAGTGGTGCAAAATTTTTTTAATTTCTATGGAAATTTGGTTCGATATCAAATGCCGTAATTTGCCCCCAGACTTCCTCTTCAACATAAGATACCGTATGTGTAAAATTGACCGGTTTGTGTATTTACTAGGGCATTCACTCGAATAATGTTTGCTCGATTAATCGCACAATTGAATTCACATAACGCTCGATCGAATTAAAACAAAAAATATTCGATTACGAGAAAACATTTATTTCCGTACACTTGTGCTCACTCACAAAAAGTTTGTTTAAATTGAAAATTTGATTACCAGGAATTTGAATTAAATGCAAAACTAACATCTTATTTTTCGTTTAGATTTAACCACATATATAAAAATTGTATTTGAGAATTTAAAACTTTTGGAAAATTTTTATTTATTTTTTTTTGAGTTATGATTTTCTGTTGTATTTGACACACTTTTATTCAACAATTGAGAATACTTTTTAGAAAATATACGGTTGTTTCCACAAATTTATGTATTTATTCGATTGTATATTCGAAAATATTCGTTTTTTTAAGTCATAATTTTTCTGTATATTCAAGACCCTTTTATTGAATTTTTGGTATTGATGAGCAGGGCAAGTTTAAATATGCACAAAAATTATTAAAATATGCATGCAAATATTCCAAAAAAATCTTTAAAATATACACAAAAACATACTCCCAAAAAAAATACAGACTAATAATTTTTAATCAGTTTTATTTAGACAAATGTTTATTACAAAGTTAAATCATATATATTTTCAGGTTTTGAAATTCAAAAGATCTTCGATTGTCACACAAAACGGTCAAGTATATTGAAAATATACGTTCAACGGGAGTCGATGTTACTTTATATGTTGTTTTTAATCTTGGTCAACGTTTGAAGGCCAACATTCCGATTAAAAACGTTGTTAAGTTTTTTAATAAATACTCGTATTTTATTCTTAATATTTCGAAGTTTTTCTTTACATCTTCCATGACGGATAAACTTTCATGTAAAGAAAGTCCTTTGGTTTCCAATTTGATTATACTGTGGCAAATACATTCAAAATCTTTAATGCATGCTAGATCTGTTTTTTTTTCGAATGAGTTCGACTCTGTCTCATCATCATAAAGCTCATTTAAAACGCTGCTCATTCCTATAAAGTTGTCGCAATAACATATAACAGCCTTTAACCAAGATCCCCCATGTAGTGGTACAGGGCTTTTTGGGGGATTGATCATTGCGTCAGTTACCACAAGTAATGTTGGTTGAAAAGTGTCACCAACCTGCGTAATATGCAAGTTATATAAAAAATGCAAATGCATATTTTTCATGCAAAAGGCATAAAAAACTTGCCCTGTTGATGAGGAATCATGATCTGATAGCTCATATAATTTAATTGGATTTTGAAGATTGTGGTGAATATCAAGTTTTAGGAAAATATTATGTATTTTTCTTAAAAATGCAATGTATTGAGTTTCAACTCAAGATTGCGACTTGTTACTTGCTAAATGATCTAAGTTTAAAAATTTGGTTCATGTCTCTCGAATTTATCTTCACACACACACATTAAATTATATCAAGAAGAAAGATTTGTGAGATGCGGTTATAAGGGAATGACAAAAAATATGAAAGGAAACGTTTGACAATTCAATTGCATCAATGCACCGTGTGATGTGTTGCGGTGGTCAAAAGCAAAGATATCCAGTAAAATGTTAAATGACAGAAAGGGCCAGAAATTTGTTATTAAAGAATCCATTGTTTTGCGTATACAAAAAAGCTTTTATTTTTAAGTTTGTTTTTCTTTTTCTGGAATTTTGTTAATTATGTTCTATTTTTTTTAAAAGTTCGAATCAAGCAAATACCAAACATTTTGCAAATTACTTAAGAATTACATTTTGTGGATTTTCGACCTTAAACATTAAATAATTTCATATTAGAAAATTTGTCCATTGTATTGTCGGCTACTGCAAATTTCCTCAGGGGGATGACTGGCTCAACATGTTTCTTTTTTTATGATTTTTTTAATTGAGCTCCCAATCGCTCATCTTTTGTTCATGTTAGTTTTCGAAAAAATCATTATTAGTTTTTTTAAATAAATAATTTAGAATTATTATTAAAATTTTGTAATTTTTTTTTTTAATATTTAGTTACTTAATGCGACCTAATCTTACTTTGCAACCCCCTGTTCCACAAAACTATTCGAAATTGTAAACATTCATCTTTATAAAATTTTCAAACTTTTTTTATTACATTTTTATAATATTTTTTTCTTTTTTTTTTGCAGTTTTCACCACCACATAACAAATAGGAAAAGCATAGCTCAAGGACTTACTACGCTGCTACTCACAGGACAACAACATAATATAATATTAAAAAAGGAAAGAGAAGTAAACAAAAGTCTGTACAATTTATGAGTTGCATAAAAAAGTTTTTGTAACTAGTGAACCCCTTTTAGTTGTTGTTTTTGTTGCTGTCATATTAAACACAAAAATTCGAAAGCTTGTCCAAAGAGCAAAAACCAACAAAAAAAGTGACATTAAAACTGACGGAAACTTTTTTGGTAAAGGCAAAAGTAATACCATGACAAAGTCATCGCCTACATCATTATTATTATTTTTCAAAAACTACAATACAAAATAGCAGGCAGCAGTAGCTCGAGTAGAAAGAAACAAGTGAAAAAACAACTACTTCATATCTTTGTTTTCTTGTACATTTTGCCTTTAATGATCATATTACAAATTTATAACAAAAATAGAACCAAAAGGAAACCATCCAAGAATCCAGAGAGCAAAACAAGTAGCCACAAGTCCTTTCCTATTACTATATTTTCTTGTAAAAATAATATATTGTTTTTGTTAATATATTTTCTTCAACAAAAAGTTTAATGAAATCATCATGGCACTAATAACAAAATCCACGTCATCATTATCAAATTCAGCATTGTCGTCACATTCACTGGAACGACAGTACAAAAACAAATTCATGTGAGATTTGATGGCTGTTGATGAGTCCTTTTTTTCTCAATTTCTACTGAAAAAATACTGCTTAAGCTCAAATACAACAACAAGACTATTAAAAAGAAAAACTGCAAGATTTGTAAATAAAAATAAAATCTAACAAAACCAAATCTAGGAAACGCCCATTTTAAAGGAGAATTAATGAAAACAAAGATTATTTTAAGCATCATTATTTATATTGACGCTGCTATTAAAAACATTAATAACAATAAAATATATGGCGTATTACATTCGTAGTACTTACATAAATAATAAATATAGATACTTTTTAATTTGTGTTTAAATGTTTGTTACAAATATCAGCTGTATTCAGTTACTTCAGTTTAAATCTAGAATTCCTTCATATATTTCTGTTGTATACATTTACACAAAAATATTATACGTGCGTGAGTGTTTAATTTAGTATTTTAATTTAAATTCAGTTTTCTAAAAACCAAAACTAACACAAATAATTATTAATAACACAAAAATAAAAATAAACAAATAAAAATTGTACAAAACTTATTAACTAAATCCAACATAAAATCGAAAATATTCATCATGCGTCTGCCTTACCGTAATAAAAAGACCACGCTTTGGGTCATATTTGCTGTTGTTGTTGTCACCATGTTCTTATTTAAATTTACGGAATTACGTCCAATTTGTTTCTTCAGGGACGAACCATCATCTGCAGGCTCAGCTGCTGGCCAATCAGCTATGATGGTGAGAGGAGATGAGGTAAGTGTTAAATTACAAATTATTTTTATGTAAATTTTATTTATTATGATTTAAGTATGATAAAAAAATCATTAATAATTATACATAACTTCTTCAAACAGTTGAGGTTTAAATTGTAAAGTAGTTGTTTGAGTCCAACTCAAATCTTGAATTAAAAAAAACTATTTAATTTATTATAATTATTTTCGAACTAAATTGGCTGTTAATCCAAGATTGTTGTTAGGCTAAAGTTCGTAACATTTTTAATCAGAATGAACTGGATATAAGACAACATTTCAAAGAAACAAGAGAAAAATTAATATCAATTAATTTCAACTTATAGTACACGACCGAACAGACACAAAATTTTTTTTCGAAAGTGGAGTATCGGTTGAATGTGATTTTAAATTATTATTTGAAGTAGATCAAATAAATAAAAACTAAGAAGGTGTCAAAAAAGAGGAAGCAAATGTGTTTCTCCAGTACAAAACAAAAAATATAAAGTAATAAGTTACATGAGATAAAATCAAACGTGTAACAATGGGTTAATTTAAGGTTAACTAGTGATCGTGGTGAAGTTGTGTTTGCTTTAAACAATTAATAATACCTACAACAATACAAATAAGACTCACATTCTTTTTCGGGTCATAATTTCGGGTCTAGAGCGGCATAATTTAAAGGGCGCCAAATTAAAAAAGGAAAAATAATGTGAGGGCAATTCAAATTCGAAAATTTGTTTGGACAAGTTTTGCGTTAAACGAATACGAAATTTCTATTGAATTATATATGGATGTTAAGTAATTCAATTGTTCAATTTACTTTTAATTAGTAAGTCGACTTAGATGGTTATCGATTCTGACCACAGATTTAATAAAAAAAAAAATAATAATATTCTCAAAAAGCCTGTGTACCTAACTTTTTGTTTTGATGATACATATTATACAGTGATGCCAGCAGAAATTTAACAAAATCTCTGCATGTCTCGAAAAAATTCCCCCTTTTTCCATACAAACACAAAAAAAGTTCCCTACATTTTTCCTACTTTAAAAATTCATTGATTTTAACAAAAACGAACATTGTATTTGCATTTTTTAAATTTTGTACATTTATTTCGCCAGGTACAGAATTTAATTTTAAAATAAGGATGCGTAGTTCTCACAAGGTAAATCAAATCTTAATACTGAATGCTTAACAACATTTTCACTAAGTTGAAAAAATAAGACAAGGGTTTTTTTGGTATCGAAGAACGCATTTGAATAATTAACATATCTTAATATATAATTTTAAAAAGTCTTAATTTATATATTGAACATAACAAAAATCAAATTTGTTTTTGTTATTTAATATAAAATCTATCCCCAGGAAAATCAGACATTTCTTTGCCTTTCGTTGTCTCTAGTTATCATTTACCGAAAGATGTTTTCTGTCTGTGTGAAATATCTCGCGTAATTTGAAATTAAAATTTTTATGTATATAATACACCGTAATAAAATGGAAAAAAAGCAAAATGAAAAATATGTCCTTTTTTCCCTTCGCTTGAAATTTTCCAATAAATTCCCTACAAAAAGAGCAAATTCCCTACTCTTGGCATCACTGCATATACCTATAGCTCAAATAATTTTTTCCATTGCTTTTAAAATCGCTAGATGTGACGGGAAAATAGCAAATCCACATCACTGCTCAAAAGGTTTTAAATAATATTTTTTTGAGTGCCTGCTGCTACAAACTGTTCAGCTAAAGGATATTTTTCCACCCTGAAATAGGTAAAAAACTATCTATGCAAAAAATATACTATGAAGATTTAATTGATGTTTTTTCCCGAGCACAATCCCGAAAGACCAAATTAATAAAATATTAAAAAATTATATTTAAAGTTACTTTCATTTTTCACAAAAGTTTTTTTTCTATTTTAACTGCATACATATGTATTTTAATTTATTTAATTTAAAACCTCAAATTTTGAAAGAATATTATAAAATTCGGAATACATTTTTTTAACACACCCCAACCCATTCATGTGTAAAATTGTTTAAATTTTTTGCTTGAAAATATTAAAAAAAGTTTTTATGAATGCATAAAATAATTTAAATATTTATGAAAAATATGACTGGTATAAATCTGCTTTGAATTGTCTAAAAGATTTGAATAATTATAAGCAAATTAAAAGAAAACATAATATTTATTTCCGGAAACGTGTTCAACTTAAAAGATCGGTCCATTATCTATAATGTTGAGAAGACAAAAGTAAAATAACTCATATTTTATGAAAAATCCCCATGATAACGTTATTGTTCCAGCAATGGGTATGCTATTCATTTTTATTTTAAACGTTACTCAAGATGATCAAAATAATATATTAAATATATTTTTTCCCTGCACACTGGCTATTAAACGTATTAAAGTACACAATTTTCAATAGAATTAGAGGATATTCTGTTTTTTATTTTGTTTTTTTTTAATTTTAATTTTTATTTAATTTAATTGTGTCACCACACAACACAAAAAGCTTAATAAAAACAAAGCAAAAAAATATATATTTTTCAAAGTACTCAACGTACGTTGACGGAGACGTACCGAATGTGATAAAGCTCATAAGAAAACTTTTATTTCAACTTAGTTGTCAGTTGAAAAAAGCAACGTATTACGTACGACGGATTCTATGTGCCTCGGCCTTTAGAGTAATAAAATTTTGATTCACAATTCATGTAGAAGTCATTACATATAAAATTTAAACTTTTTTAATTTGCATGTAAATTTCCATACAAAAACATCGAAATTTGGAATTCGGAATTTGTTTCATGAGGAAAGGTTTTTTTTTCTCGAGAAAAAAATGTCTCCAATTAATTCAAACTCCCTTCTGTTTTGTGGGGGAATATTTTTTAAGGAAAACCCAAACTTAAATATATTTAGAATAACTTCTTTTTAGCTTTTTATTTTTTCTCTCTGTTACACGGCTTATTAAAACGAACTAAAAAGTAAAATGAGGGAATTTTTATTCATAATAGGAGAAAAGGAAAAAGGGAAAAATTTCATGAGGAATGTCTGTTTATAATTGGGCTGCTTATGTAATTACGATAACTTCCGTAAAGTAACTATAGCTTTAACCAGTATCTTAATTAATAAAAATGAATACACCATAATTTAAGTATTTAAGAAATCTATGGTTTTTTTTGGATAATCACTTATACATAATATAAAGGGGCGGCATATTAAAGAGTGCCTAGGCAGAAAGCAGGCCTAAATCCGCCACTGAGTGTAGCAGCTCCCGAAAAACAACGCAGTTTCTGTCCTGCCGTGTAAGTTGAATTTAATTAATTTTAAATTATCCCTTGATTGTTTGGAATATTATTGTTTGTTTGGAATATTAATATCACATATCCAATTCTTTCAGACTAAAAACCTTAAGAACTTTTTAGCCTAATAATAATAATAATCTCTTCGAAAAAATTATTTAAAGTTTTCTCTTCACATTTTTCTGATTTCCTATATGAAATTTATTATTCTAGCTTTTCGATCACAAGGTATCAAAAGCGAAATTTATGCAAATTTTAGGCGTACAATTTCATAAATACGAAGATATTTAAAAATGAAAAATAAGTAAAATTGTTTTTCTTAACTAATTTGAGCTCGGTGGTGGGCTTTTGTTTTATTTTTCGTATTATTTCGTAAGTCCCATGAATATGTAAATATGTACATATGTGCTATTGCTAATGTATTGCGTCATTCCGTTGGATTGTGTTATGCACAGCAGTATACTAAATAGGCCTCCAGCATGCACGTATAGTTAATTTACTACCTTATCCTTAGCAATATTAGTACAGTTGGTTTTTCTTTTCTCATTCCCTAAAAATAATATGAGTACATTTCTTTTAACATTTATAGTTTGACTTTGAACTGCATTGCAATGCATTTAACTGTGCGCAACAACATGCATTACATGTCGCAACCACTTCTTTCACATTTATTTTGTTACTTTTGCTGTTGTTGATGTCGTTGTTATACCCTCAATTTGGCACACGCAAAATAAAATAATAAAATATTTAGTAGAAAAAAAGAGTATCCTTTTAACATGAGTATGCGTTTAATAGTCGTCAAGTTAGAAGATCAAGTAAGGTTGGTTACCTTTCATGGTTTTTCATATGTGACCTCAATATGCTCTTTAATTTTTTTCATCATTATACAAACTTACATACTCGTACAGTAGCTATCAGTACACTCAAAATAAAAATCTAGCCATCCGTACTTAAGTCAAACCAAAGTACGTTAAGTTCGGATTTTCTTAAACCAAACACAGAGCGCATCATTCACGAATGGAGCGGATTTCTTAATTTTAGCAATTATTAAGCTTGATTTTAGTTAAAAAATTTCAATTTAAGCAAGTCAGGCTTGATTCAGTGCACAAATTGTACGACTTTAGATTGGTTGTATGATGGAGGGGTATTGGGCAGCTGATGGAGGACTCGACTGAATTGTGCAGCCTGTATTTCTTGAAGTAAGATTTTATTTACTAATGGAACAGACTTGATTTACAATTTTCATTTGAAATCTAAAATTGCTTAACTTCTCGCTCTAGGAAATTTCGAAAATAGCGTTTTCATCAGATTTCCATGTCTTGAGGTCCTGGTTCGATTCTAATTTGGCGATGATGTCCATATGGATGTATGTATGTTGGTGTATGCTTTTGTGTGTATGAGCGTGTACGTGTTTGTATGTAAATATCTCATAACTTTGACGCATTAAGCTCTCTTAGATGTCGTGGGATTTGATTCCGCAGATTTCGAGAATTTTTTAAAATAAATAAATGTTTTTTGCACGTAAATCTAATCAGCTCTTAACATATGAGAAACAACATCGATCTTTGCAAATTTTATAAATATAGTTTGCTCCATTTGAGAGTTATCGTTGACGATAACTTAACTTTCAGGCCCACGATGTCACACATATTCGTTCTTTCGTACAATTACATTTAAAACAAGAACAAAACTTTAAAATTCTAAGATTTTTTATGTCTACTGATTCTTGAGGACTTAAAAAACCACGTCAATCGCTTCAAATCAAAATCGGTAAAGTGGATCGAGAGATATAGTTCTCGAAATTTTTCCAAAAGTTTGGATTGCTTAAATTTTTTTGAGTCGATGAAATAGACAAAAAGTTTCCTTCCCTTCGTTTTCAATATATCGCCGTAGGACCCGTAGAACTACAATATTAAATGTTATTCGCACTAAAAGCAAGAAGAAAAGACTTAAATTTAAAACCAGTTTTTTTCTTTCTGTGTATGTATGTATTTTTAAATCTATTGTATTTCTTTTACTTTGTTGTCGTTGTAATAACAGTAGATGTGCGATTTTGCCATTTTATTTTATATGTATGCGTATGTGCTCGTGTGTGTGAGTGTTCTAAGAGTTGAATCATTTTAAACTAAATTGTGTATAGTATATATTAAAGAATTGCTTCAGTCAAATATAATGCCAAAAAAAGTTTCCTACTTAAGGTGCATAAGTATAGAACAAAATAAAAATAAAACTAGAGTAATTTCAACATACTTGAAAGTATGTAGCCCACTCCTAAAAAAAGTTTACCCTTTTTTTGACTCAAATCAAGTCAAGTACAAAAACACATTAACGAAAGAAAAAATTTAGCTAGAAAAAGAGCGTTAAAATGTATTATTATATGCATGATGGAAAAAGAAATTAAGTTTACAGTGGGAAAAAAATGTATAACATCTTTCTTTATGCAAAATTACTTTATTTTGGAAAATTTGTAAAAATCCTGAGCCGATTCTTGTTTTTGTTAATAATTCAAAAAGCGAATGTTTTATTTAATCAAATAGTTTTCTGCTGCTAACCATCGATTTTAGGCGTAACGAGGTTTTTATATTTTAACGGCCGCTGTAATTATGTAATTAACTTTTCTACTATATTGTTTTAATGTTAAATCGATTTGATAAAGTAAAAATATATATTTTAAGCTCACAGTATTTTGTTATTGAAATAATTTACAGATTTTAGTTACATATTTAATTTCGTATTCGTTTAATAAGAGATCGACTCTTATTATTGATGCACGTGTACATTATTTCTTTTGTCACACTGTAGTTTACTTTAAATGCAATTTACGGATTTTAAAAGCAATACGTCATTGAACACACTGATTGTCGAGTTTGATCACAAAAATATCTACATAAATTCAATTTAGTTTTAGTTTTTCCCAAATTAATATTTTACTTTACAGTAAAATGTTAAATTTTTTATTAAAAATACATGGAAAATAATTATTGAAGGGGTGGGAGTTAAACGGAATTTAGATTGATTTAATTACGAAATAACCCAGGCTTATTCAATCGAGTATAAACATTAGAATAGCTGATTATTGTTTTCGTGCAAAATTTAAGGTCAAATTTTGTCCATGTGTGTAGTTATTGTGTATGCAAGTTATATATGCCACCCAAGAGGAACCAATTGTGTTGTAGGCAGTCTTTCTTCTATTGTTTACAATTGTATTTGGTTTCGTTTTCTGTCACCATGCTGATAACACAACGATCAATGGAATTTCATCATCCATGATCGTTGTGCTGATCATGCAGAAATAGTCATAAGTTTATGCTAAGAATACATTTGTTCATTTTTAAGAAGTTAGTTTTTAGTTAACAACCGAAGCGTTCGGACAAATAAATAAAAATTAATAAATAAAACTGGCGACCGTGACAGGACTCAAAGTAAAAAGTTGAGTACCTGAAACAAATAAAATAAAAATATATATAAAGTTTAAGAAAAAATAAAACATTTTTTGTTTTTAAAAAAAAAACAAGTCAAAACGCAAGTTAATCGCGAAGTACAAAACAGTGATATTTGGTTTGTGGTGCTACAAAACATTATTCTTGAGCACAATTTTTCATAAATAAAAGACCAAATTAAATAGACGTTTTAATTTAAATTTAACTTTAAAATTAATGACTGTCAATCAATCAAAGGAAATGCGAAAAGCAATATATTAAAGAAAGTAATATATACATGTATTGAAATTAATAAACTATTGCATTGAACTACAGAACTTTAAATTTGTGAAATCAACATTTGAAATTTTAATAAATTAAATCAAGTGGTATTGACTTTTATTGAGATAAATTATTGCATTTAACCACGAACTCTAAATTTGTGTTAACGGATACACACCAAATAAATTAATTAAAACAACAGGTACCACAACGGAACAACAACCCCAAGCAGGACGATATAAGAAGAATAAGCAAGGAAACATCAATTACAACAGGTACCACAACGGAGCATCAACTCAAGAAGGTACAGCATCAACAGAGTAAAAAGAAAAGAAAATATTTTTTTTGTGTTTTCGTTTGTATCTATCGTTCATATTTAGTTAACTAATAAAAATAATAATAATTTGAAAAGATTAAAAAAAATTAAATTAATAATACATAAAAATATATACATATACATAGTTATTCCCTATTGAACTAAATTACGTAAATAGCGGTTAAGCAGAACTATATCATTTTATAAAAATCAATAGAACAAAAAAAAAATCATTATTATGGCGCAATTAGGCCTTACTGACTGCTTGCGAGAAGCAAGGAGTGTACCTGTCTTCGATGGAGAATCAAAATATTCCCTCCAAAACTATATTAGAGATGTAACAACTGTATTATCACTGACCGAGGAGGGTAATAAAGCAATTGTTCAAACAATTTTGGCAAATAAAATTCAGGGTCGAGCCCTGAACGCTGTTGAGACGCTTACAGAACCTACATGGTCAAATATTTTGAATAAATTGAGACAAGAATTCGGGATTAAAGAATCTTATTTTTCGATTAGGGAAGAAGCGATGAATTTGAGCGTTAATAATGTTGAGGAATTGCATTACAGGTTAGAGCAGTGTTTAAATAAAATGAATACAAAATATAGTTTAGAATTGGTGAAGGATAGTAACTTCACGCCTGCAAATAATGTTAAGTTAATATTTGATATTTACATTAATTATTTAAATTTGAATATAAAAGCCTTGTTGATTCAGAATGAAATAACAAGCCTGAGCAGCTCTCGAAGTTTTTTAATAGAAAATAATCTTATGAGCGAAACAATTTTATCGCCGAAGTATTATAAGAGAAATAATGGTTACCAACAAAATTATAAAAGAGTAAACATTAATCGAAATATCAACCCAACTAACCCAAACCGAAACTTTAATCAGAATTTTTCAAATCAAAATCATAACCCAAATTTTAATCAGGGCTACCCGAAATTTAATCATCCAAATTTTGGAAGAAATTTCAATCGATCTAATTTAAATTTGAACAGAAACGTGAATCGATCGGGTGGGAACTTGTATCAGAATAATAGACAAGTACAATATCAAGCACCCATGCCCATGGAAGTTGACCATGCGCAGTGCGAAAATTTTCATCAACAGCCTCAGGCTGCACATTACCAATAATAACGTTAACGTTCGGGTTCCTTCGTGTTAAGTGTTTGGTGGACACAGGTGCAGCCACCACTTTGGGAGATTCCATAGTTTTTGGAAGGATTTCGAACCGTAGAAAATTAATAAAACCAATTAAACTAAATACACTCACTGGCTCTTCTGTTGTAGAGGATGAAGTGGTCGTATATCTGCCGGACGAATTCAACAGTCCCGGACAAACGATGTCGGTAAAACTTGTGGATCTTAGGAATAAACCATTTGATTGCATAATAGGCAACAACATTTTAACCCCTTTAGGTGCTCAAATAGATTTGCTTTACAACGAATTAAAGGTAAGGGGCTCTATCATATTTATTGATTCCGGCGTAAGTAGGCCGCCATTTGAATATAGGGAGATTTTTTGCTTGGAGGGATGTGATAAGGAGCTGGATGAATTTTTGCACGATGACCTGAGCATGGAGGAAAGGGAACAACTGTCTAAATTCTTGCAATGGAATAAACGAACATTTTTCACTGAGGGACAAAATTTAACTAGTGCCAATAGCATTAGGCACAAAATTATAACAACATCGGAGAAGCCAATATATTCAAAACTATATCGCTATCCGCAGATCCACGAGAAGGAAATTGAAAGACAAATCCGGGAAATGTTACAACAGGGTATCATAAGACCCAGTAAATCGCCATATAGTTCACCTCTTTGGATAGTTCCAAAGAAACTGAGCGATTCTGGGATTAAGAAATGGCGAATAGTGGTGGACTATCGCAAACTGAATGAAATGACAATACAAGACAAATTTCCGATTCCGAACATGGAATCTCTGTTTGATAAATTAGGTCGCTCGCAATACTATACCACCCTGGATTTGGCGAAAGGGTTTCATCAAATTTTGATGGACAAAAGAGATATTGAAAAAACTGCGTTCTCTACTCCAATGGGCCACTTCGAGTACATTCGTATGCCCTTCGGTTTAAGAAATGCGCCGGCGACATTTCAGCGAATGATGAATCATGTACTAAGTGATTACATCAATAAAATATGTGTCATTTACATGGATGATATCTTGGTTTTCTCTGTGACGATCAAAGAACATTTTGAGAGCCTAAATAAAATATTTAAAAGATTGAACGAATTCAATTTAAAAGTCCAATTGGACAAATGTAAATTTCTTACAAAACATACTGAATTTCTCGGTCACATTATAACTCCTGATGGTATTACTCCAAACCCAGAAAAGATAAGGGCCATTAGGGATTTGAAATTACCGGGAACTGTGAAACAAATAAAATCATTTTTGGGGCTGTCTGGCTTCTACAGGAAATTTATAAAGAATTACTCAACAATAGCGAATCCAATGATAAAATATCTAAGAAAAGATACTCATATAAACTTACATGACCAAGAGTACATAGACTCTTTTAAGAAATTAAAAACTTTACTTACAACATATCCCATCTTAGCCTACCCCGAATTTGATAAGGAATTTGTTCTGACCACCGATGCCAGTGATGTTGCTATTGGTGCGGTTTTGAGTCAGAAAGGTAGACCGGTTTGTTATGCCAGCCGTACCTTGAATGGTGCCGAAAGAAATTACCATACTTTGGAGAAGGAACTGTTGGCCATTGTTTGGAGCGTGAAATATTTCAGACCATATTTGTACGGAAGAAGGTTTTTGGTGAGAACTGACCATCAGCCATTGAAATGGTTGTATTCTTTGAAGGAGCCAAATTCAAGAATAATCAGATGGAAAATAATGCTGGGGGAGTTTGAATTCGACGTCGAGTATTTGAAGGGGAAGGATAACAGGGTTGCCGATTTTCTAAGTAGAATTCGGAGGCCTAATGTTGAAAGAAGCGGAAATGAAGAAAACTTGGATATAAAGTCGCTGTTTGAGCTAACAGGCGATGATATGGGTAGTGTCCATAGTGCTAACGAAGATCTAAATGAACATTTTTTGATAAGTGAGACAGTTGTCAATAAGTATAGGAAGCAAATTAGAATTTTGAATCATAAAGAAAAGGAAACAGAAACATTGTACAATAAGTATAAAGTAATTTACGTCGAGAAGAATGATCTGTCAAATGATCATTATTTAAATGATCTATTCAGAAGAGAATTAAATAAGGGTACAGTAGGAGTTTATTCAGAATTAGAAGATTCGAATTATAATGTTATCCAAAATAAATTAATACAACTTTTTTCAAACGATAACAAGTTAAAATTTATAAAGTGCGCAAACTTGGCAATGGATGTTGAAAATGTGGAGAGGTTGTTACAGGTGATTGAAGATAATCACATCGAAACCAATCATAGAGGTGTGACTGAAAATTTTGAGGAATTAAAGTTTAAGTATTTTTATCCGAATCTCATTAAATATATAAATAAATATATAAATAGTTGTCAAGTGTGTGGGGAAAATAAGTACGATAGGAAACCCTTCAGAAAATATTTCAATACCACTGAGACCCCCAATAGACCAAATCAAATTGTGCATGCAGATATATTTCATGTTCACAAAAATTACTTTCTAACTACCATTGACCGATTTACGAAATTAGGGTCCGCTCATAGGCTCAGTGATAAAAATATGTGCACAATTAAAATTAAATTAGATGAGCGAATTTCTTATTTGGGAAAACCCGAAACATTGATTATGGATAACGAGTTTAATAACGCATATATAAAACTTTTTTGTTCGGAGAAGAATATTGATCCTCACTTTACTACTCCAAATTCACATACGGGAAACTCCGATGTGGAAAGATTGCACTCTACACTTTTAGAGCATATTAGAATAATTAAAAGAAGCAACGAGAATATGGATACGGAAGAGTTGGTGATTAGAGCGATAGGATGTTATAATAATTCAATACATTCCACCATAGGAGTTAAACCTATGGATTTTATTAACCGTTCGGATTTGGATTTTTCGAAGATTGCCTTGCATATGAACGCAAGGAAAGAAAAAGCTATTAGACGAATTAATTTGAAGAGAGAACCTGTACCGAATTATGATCCTGGTAATTTGTATATAAGAAACATTCAGGCCCAAAGACATAAAACCGCTAAAAAATATAATAAATATAACTCTGGTAGAATGAAACGCATCGATATTGCACAGATAAAACGTCCTTTAAAAATTATTAGATAAAAGAATAAAAAAAACGGTCGCAAGAATTTGTTCCCGTTTAATATTTCCTTGCTTCCCAGGTATAAATATGTATATGTCCTCTTTTTAGATGATGGGAGTGGCTGCTTTTATCTTGGTGGTATCAACCGCTGCGGCCAACGTGGAAATTACAAAAATTGAATCGGAAGCGGGATACGTGGTGATGGAAAGTGAACCTATTTCTATAATTCATAGATACAATAAAATAATACACGTTTTTGATTTGGAGGGTATTAGAGCGACTATTCATAAGGTCAAAATAGAAGTTTCAAGAAATTTTCAAATAAAACAAGGGGAAATGTCATTGAGTTTACAGGATAAAATTGCAGAGTTGGAACATTTAATGTCAACAATAGAAATTCATACTAGGAACAAAAGGGGCTTACTAAATTTGGGCGGAAGGACCTTAAACTGGTTATTCGGAAGTATGGATGACGAAGACAAGGGAATGATCGAAGCACACTTTGAAAAAATTGACATGAATCAACAGAATGTCATAGGAAATATAAACAAACAGATAAAAATTAATACAGACCTACAGAAATTTATGCAGAATATCCATTTGCTATTAGAATCAAATAAGCTTCTGTTTAATGAAAGCGTTTCAAATGAAATTGTTAAGGATTTACCAGTCATCAAATATAATAGTTATTGGCTGATAATTAATCAAATTAAAGATAGAATTGAGAGAATACAGGAAAACATCTTGACGGCAAAAAATAACATAATGAGTAGATTTATACTTACTAATGATGAAATTGATTTTTATAATATTGATGGTTCTAAATTAAGATATTTAAGATTTAGCGTTGGCTCATTGTCGAATGATGTAATTATATTTGTAGTTTTAATTCCGGAATTTTTTAATAAAATATATATAACTAATTATATTATGCCCGTCCCAAATAAAAGAGGTATGCAAATTGATATTAATGAAACAAAAATTGTTAAAATAGAAAATTCAACTTTTATTGTAAATGAAGAAAATTTTTTACCAAAAATGGTACGACCAAATGATTGTATTATAAGTTTAATGAAAAACAGTTATGAAAATTGTTCTAGAAAAAAATTTAATGAAACCGTTATAAAAGAAATGGATATTGGAAACTTAATATTGATTAATGTCAAACATAATTTAACGAATTTTTGTAATAATTTTACATATTTTTTGGATGGGAATTATTTTGTAAGACTTGAAAAGTGTGGAATTCAAATAAATGATTATTCTTTAAAGAGATACGAAAGTAAAATGAATATTCTAATCCCTAATTTTAATGTAATACCAGAAAATGAAACCAAACTATCGGATGTGCCAGAAATTATTAATTTGGATACCATTAAGGATGTATATTTGAAACAAAACGCAAACTATAACTTTTATATAATTTACGCGTTAATCGTCTGCATTGTGATCTTGCTTATAATTTTCAAGAAAGACTGCTTGTTTGCATTAATTCGCAGAGACTCGAATTTTAAGGGAGGGCGAGTTATATATGCCACCCAAGAGGAACCAATTGTGTTGTAGGCAGTCTTTCTTCTATTGTTTACAATTGTATTTGGTTTCGTTTTCTGTCACCATGCTGATAACACAACGATCAATGGAATTTCATCATCCATGATCGTTGTGCTGATCATGCAGAAATAGTCATAAGTTTATGCTAAGAATACATTTGTTCATTTTTAAGAAGTTAGTTTTTAGTTAACAACCGAAGCGTTCGGACAAATAAATAAAAATTAATAAATAAAACTTGCATGAGCCTTTAATGTATGTGTGTGTTTTAGTGAATTTAAAAGAGCTTATAAATGTGTGCGTCACACTGTCAATAGATTTCTAAATGTATTGTATTCTTTTCTGCCAACAAAATGCGTAATGTTTTTATTGTGGAATTATCGTTACCTGTTTGAATATGGATTGGAAATAGTAGCATATTTTTATTAGGTGCCTAAAGTCGGCTTAACAAAACAACTTTTAAAAAATCATAAATTGTTTGAGCTTTAGGCAGATTATTAGTTTACAATGTAAACATATGCCTGAGTCCGCCTGTCTTAGCCCATAATTATCCTGCGCCACATGAAAGAAGTGAAGACGAGAAAAATATATGTACATATTTAAATAAAGAGTCTGATTTTGAAAAATAGTATTATCGAAATTGTTTGCCAACATATTTTCTTTACGGTAAAACAGGCATTGTTTCTCAGTGCATCAATGATTTATTTTGCTGGAAAAAGTTGTTATCAAAACAGTTTACGTTCAATGAAATAATAGTTCGATATTTAAAGTCTAAAAAAGGTCACTTGAGAGAACTCACGTTGTCATGCTGATAACTTAACTGTTTATGGGATTGGTTTTTCATTTACATATTAGAATTCTTCTGGCAAACAAATGATGTTATGCTATTCAAAAGTAAGTTTTCCGATAAGGGCAAAATTTTCATTGTTCATTTGACTTACGTTTTCAAAAAAAAAAAAAAAAACAATGAAAAGAAACTGCTATCATATTTTCTATGCCGCTTAAGAGCTAAGAAGTGCTCTTAATTTTCGCTGACTGTATCGCGTGTTGCGCTTAAACTGTACACTTTAATATACGATATTGTGTGAAAATCTTACTCTTCATATATTTTTTTCAAAATAAATCTAAACAATTAATTAGAAGTTTGGTATTTATTCCCATTGCACCTCCTCATTGATGTGACAATGTTTTGCATGTACAATTTAACATTAAAATTTTTCTCTTTCAATTACTAATCGATTTTTATAAATAAGTGCTCATGATAATCACTACCACTAAATACGCTATTAAAATAAATAAAAATAAAAAAAATCAGGAAACTTTTTAAAGTTTCCGAAATTTTCGTTGATATTTCCAAAAAATATTGTTCAGCGTAAAATCGTTTGTATGTGTATATTCAGAAAGCTTCTAATGAAACCGTTTAAAAGTTAGAAAATAAGTTTTAATAAAAATAAATAAGCTTTAAAAATAGTTGCTTTTTACCGATATTTTAAAATTTTGAAGGTTTATTGAAATTTCTAAAAATTTTAAAATGATCTACTAAATTAGGGCCACATAAAACTTGGACTAGAAAATTTTTAAAGTGTCTCCAAATCGTTCTATAGTCCCGTACAGTTAATTTTAGTCAATTTTAGTACGCATTTTTTTTCTTAAATTCAATTTCAATTTGATTTTAATAAAAATGTTAATATTTTACTACATAGTATGTAGGTAAAATATTAATTATGGGAAATAGTGCGATTAAAAAATTGAAAATACCAAAATTTTAGCAATTTCCATAAAAAGTACCAATTATTATTTTTTTATGTTTATTCTGTTTTAAACTACTTTCAGATTGAAGTATGTAATTCGTGCCAAGCTTATTGAGAAACTACACCTTTAAAGTTCTTGCTTATTTTGCAAAAGAGTTTAAACCTTAAAAAGAGTTCGCAATAAAAAAATAGTCCTGTAATGTTTTGATGGCAGCACTGAGATTCAATTTGTTGCACACAACAACACACTTGAGAAGCTTTTTCCTAGTTTAGTGCTCGTTTTCTTTTCTTTTTTATTTATTTTTCCCCATAATAGTATTTGTCTTAAATTCTTCATTTTCGTAAGTTTTTTGTTTGTTTTATTGTGTGCATCGTAATACTTTGAAGAGTTTAAGTTCCGCTGGTAGTTCGTGGGTATGTTGTATGCGGGTTTTGTAAAAGTGTGATTGAGTGTTGGCTTCTGTTGTTCAGCTGTACTCGTTCTTTCCTTCCTTTTTTTAGACTAAAGGTGCACACACAGTAGTTTGTTTTTTAATAATTTTGCTTCGTAAAATAAAAAAATAATAATAGAATTTATAAAAGGGGGAAAATGAGATAAAAATAACTCTTTAGCAAACATTAATTCAATTTCACTTTTTTCTCCCTTTCCCATTATTCAAGTGGCTTTAGCCTGTGCCGGTATTTTATCATTTAGTATGCTGCTCAGCTACACTGAAGCTTACTACGAGTTGCATGAGGAGTTGAATAAAATGAAATTGTATGTACGGAAGTGGCTGAAGTTAATACATAACAAGTAGTTTCGTTTTAACTCTGCTGATAAATCTGTGTGTTTATTCTTGCTGTTATCTTGCTTAAATTGGGTATTATTTGTGTAGCTGTAGCGCTGTTGCTATATTTGCACCTTTATTATACCTTTAAAATAACACTAACACTTTTGAAATTTAAATTCCCTTTGCTGTTTTTCTTTCATTCCTTTTATTCTATTTTTTATTATTTTTCTTGTTCAAACAACCTACTACTTTTCTGTTTGAATTATGTTCATTGTTTGTCCAGGGAATACTCAAAAGACCAATAAGAAAAGTGTCAGTCTTGAGCTTTCTTTTCCTTGGTTTGTTTTTTTTGCCTTTCAAGTTAAAACTGTATTTATTATATTTTTAAAGTGAGAGTTATTGTTGCTTAAAAAAGAAGGAAAAGAAAACACTTCATTTGCCAGCTGATGCCACTTAATGATGCTATGTATAGTAGCATTTGCTGCTGTCTTTCTATTTTTTATTTTATTTTTATTCTTTTTTAAACATCCATTCTATTAGCTCCATTTATTTTATATTTATCATAAAAATATATTTGAGCAAAAAAAAAATTAAATAAAATCTTTTATTCACAGAAATACGTTGAGGGAGACAATCAAAAAGTTTATAAATACAATAGAGAGATGCCATTAATATTTATTGGCGGTGTTCCGAGATCAGGGACTACATTAATGAGAGCCATGTTGGATGCCCATCCGGATGTAAGGTAAGTTAAAAAATTTGGCCTTTTTATCTATGACAAACAGTTTATATTTGTATGACAAAATACAAAACTTATATTTAAAAATTTTAAATTAAGCTACTCTCTTGGTTTTACAAAATAAAGATATTCACCCCTATTCTACATTTCGATTACGTTCCCGCATTCAATTACGTTCGAATCGAAAAACGGTACTCCAAAGAAAAACTTAATCGAAAGAAAAAGAAGAGTATGTTTAATTTTTAAAGTTATTATTTTTTCAAACAAATTGGTTGTTAGTAGTTTTTTTTTAAACCAAAGTGATTATTATTTTGGCTAATGCTCGTAAAATTTTTAGTTAGAAAGAATCGGACATGAGACAATATTCCAAAGGAGTATGTAAGAGTATGTTTAAAGCAGCTGCATTGCTATGAAACGTATAAAATAGAAACAGAAAAAATAAGCAATTTTGTAAACATTGTAATTGTTAAATTGTAAAAAGTTAAGTTTAGTGAAAATAATAATGATAAATATATAAAAATAAATATTGTAGTAACTATAATTAAATAAACATATCAGTTAAATACGGAAAGTAAGAAAAAGTTAAAATGTGAGTTAACGGTATTTGTGGCCAAACTATTTCAGTCTGATGAATCCTACAGCGCTGCCGGAGGTGATATTTTCATTTTATATACATCATTTGCAACTTCATCCCAGAATGCCTGCACTTCATCCTTGGGATGCTTCTGATATCCACACGCTTTTCATATCGCTCAGATGTTGCGTTTTTCGACATGCAATAAATTAAATAAAGCTTACAAATTTGACAAAAAAAAAATAAGGAAATTCTTACAAAATAATTTATAGCATTTTGCAGTTACACCTTTTTCAACTACAAAAACAAAAAACTATCCGTTAGTAAACAAACCACTTGCAAAAACGTAGCTACGATCGTAATGCAGAGTACATACAATTGTAAAAGAAATCAAAATGATACGGGGAACGGAACGCAGAGTATCAAATTTGCAAAACGGAGAAAATTTCGATGATGAAACGGAACAAATCTGCAACTTCAGGAACAATCGCTGATGGCTCATAATAAAATCGACGGCATTAACTTCAAATTCTCTCTTTTTGTTATTGTTTGATTTTCTTTTGTTTGCATTTTTCGTATGAAACATGTATGTGATTTCATGAAAACACGGTAACATTGCTGACAAAATGAGTGTCTAAAATTTAGAGTAAAAAACGCTGTAAAAATAAAATAGATTCTATTTGATGACCACATTCTCTGGCAAAATTTTATGTCAAACTGTATGGAAAACATTATTCAGCCTGAAGTTGCAGTTTGTTGTGTTGCATCATTAAGTTATACGGCGTCAAAAATCAAATATCAAAGCATCAACTTTAAAACCGATACCCCTATTGATTTCTTAATGCGTTACTAATACTTGTCGACGGCGTTTTGAAAGAGTATAAATTGTCAATGTTTTGTACTACGGCGCTATGAAACTCTATACTTTGTTCGAAGGCAAAGCAATTGACGTTTTGGAAGTCAACTTTCATGTTAATTGTAGTCACATTAAGTAACTTTTTTGTTCAACGCTATTTTTATAAATTATTGAACGACTTAGCAAAGAACAAGCCCTGTTTTCACTTGGCGTATACTTGTTATCAAACTGTTAATATAAAAGAAACCCACACCCAAATCTTGTTGTTAATAACTTTGTGTGAAAACCAAAAAGAAAATTTTAAAATTTTAGAAATATCACCTTCGTGACCTGTTTAGGCAATTATATCCGTAATTGTGAATAAAATCAAAATGTACGAATCGATTTTTAATGAAATGTGCCTAGTTTTATTTGTAACACATCTAGTTCTATGTTCGCAGAGCGAGAACAAGTTTTTTTCTTCGTGTTTACAACACCTTGTTGTCGTTCATTTTGCTGAAATGCTGACAGAATTAATTCGATTTTCCTGTATTCCTTTCAAAATGAAAATAGTTTTAATTAACAAACTCAAGCCAGATTAACTAACTTTCAATATTTTTTTAACACAACATATTTTTCTTGCATCAGAAACTAAATACAGATTTTGTTTTTATTTCAAACATGAAATTGAATCAATTAAAAAAATCTTTAAATGTCTCTCCAACTGAAAAATAATATCAATTTAACATTTAGTTTCGAAAAATCGGAAAGAAAATATGTACTTGATAAAAAAATAAAATATACAAACATACATACATACATATATAAAAGAAAAAAGTTTGTACTGCTTCTAGTTGGTAAATACCGAGTAAAACGTCTACTTAACTTCTGTATACAAATGTTAAAAAACATCAATTTTATGGAGACTCATCATACACATCAACTAAATATAGATAGAGTACAACCATATACATTTTTAAATGCAAACATTTTGAGTTTTCAATATGTAAACGTTTTTAAGAAAAGGGTGCATGCAAAATAATGTGTATTCGGATTACTCTGCTGAGGATGCATCAAACATAACAAAACAAAGCAGAACTTGGGCTCCTACTTTTTTTAAAGATATAATTCCCGATATTAAAATAAAACCAAAAACATTATTTCCTTAATCCTAGGTTTGCCTACCCACTGCGTAACCCAAAAAAATTTAACTGGATTTTATTGGGTATTATGTTAAAAAAAAACCCCACCCAGTTGCGTTTTTTTAAATAACATGTAAAAATTTACGAGAGCAAGATAGTACAATTTTCACGTTTTATTAACAAGAAAAACATTAAAATTAATGGAATTAGTTATGCATTCAGCTGTTTAAATCGGCTGGACAAAATGACATAAAAAATTATCAACTGTTCTAAATATCACAGTACAACATTTTTCAGCTCATTGATTTGGGCCTCAATTCTGAGAATTGCACGTAAAAGTAGCCCCAAAAATAAGAACTTCTGCATCATTCGTTTTGTCAAGTTGGCTGCATTTATAATTAATAATTACATTTTTAAGGCCAGAAAAACGTTGAATATTTCAATATGGAAAATAACAAGTATACGTACGGTAGACCGATATATAAACGTGTTAAAATATAGAAAAAGTGATAAAAATCCACCTTGAACAAAAAAATTTGTAAGGCCATTAAATTATGATGCAGAAGTTCGTATTTACTATATTAGTTCTATTTTCACGTGCAATTCTTAGAATTGAGTCTCAAAATCATGTGGTGTACTTTGTATGTAAGTTGTAATTTAAAGAAATTATTGATTTTCTTTCTGTCTGTTAATATTATATAATGCCGTTTTCTTTTTTGAAAAAAAAAATAAAATTTCCTTAACTTTTTATTAAAAAATTGCTATTCAAAGTTTTTTTTAAAACAAAACTTATCGTCGTACCTCACGATACAATAATTTCTAATAAACTATATCAAAAAATCCTTATATATTCAATAAAAAGGGCATTAAATGTTCTGATAGTGATATTTTTAAATACAAAAAATATTTTTATTGGAAAAATATTTTTTATTGGAAAAATATTTTTTATTAGAAAATTATTTTTTATTAGAAAAATATTTTTTACTGGAAAAATATTTTTTTAATAGAAATATAATAGAAAAAAAGAAAAATATAAAAAAACACTAATAGAAAAATATTTTTTGATAGACAAATATCATTTACAAAAAATAGTAAATTATTCTTTAAAAGAAAAATAGTTTTTTACTTGAAAACTAGTAAAATATTTAATATTAAAATATTTTTTAATAAAAAAATAGTAAAATATTTTTTAATAGTAAAATATTTTTAATAGAACTATATATTTTATAGAAAAATATTTTAATATTTTTAATAAAAATATATTTTTTAATAGAAAATACAATATATTTTAATAGAAAATTTATTTCTAATAGAAACAATATTAGTAATAGAAAAAAATGTTTTTAATAGAAAAATTTTTAATAGAATTTTTCAATTGAAAAGAATTTTTTTCCTTTTTTGAAAAAATTTTGAATTTAAAAATTTTGTTAAATCGGTTTTCTGGATCCCATTACTGTTTTGAACTAACAAAAACTGCATCGAATGCAGAAACCCCATGCAAATATTACTCAAGTAATTGCTTAAACATCTATAGATTTGCGCAATTCCAGGTAGGACTTGCAAGGTCGACCGAGTCTCATAATTTCCAATACTAATTTGAAGTGAATAGTTTAAATACAAATATTGAGCAATCACCGTGTCAATACGAAGTCAAACACTTAAGGCAGAATCCTTTTGCTGCCTTGAAAGTGTATTAAACAATAGTGGTATTTTCAAAGCTGAAATTTCTAGTCGGTTGAATAAAACTCGCCAAGAATTCAGTCGAAAAACCAGGTGTGGGACTCGTTATATATTAAGGCGAACGAAATTGAAAATATTTAACATTAAAAATAAATCCACACTTTTGTACACATGTCAAACAAGGAATACGGCACAAAATAACTTGCAATCCAAAGAAATCTTTATAAATAATCTTGCAAGAAAGACCCATATTCATACATTTGTATACCGGCTTAGAACGGATATATTTAGCTGTGGTATCAAACAGTCACCAACCGTTTCAAACCGAAATTCGAAAGCGCAAGTTGATCTATATCGGCCATACACTGCGCGTGCAGACATCTCGCATTGTTAAAAAAAACATCGATTTGAACACGCACCGTAGCACATTTATATGTGAGGTGGAGCGAAGGTAAACACCACTCTCCAGAGCAGACTTGTGTCCAATAGCTCTATTCGAAGCTTGTTTCATATCCATTTAATTTGGATTAATGTTTTTGCTTTGAATTGCTTCCAAATTGAAGCTACTGTAAATAAGTTTGATCATTTTAATTCATCCAAAGTTGCATTCACCCTTTTTGGGTGAATGCAAATAAATGTAAATAATATCTTGTTATTGCGAATTTTTGTTGGTAAGTGTCGCAAAAAATTGAATGTAAAATACATTCACATTTCTATCAACATACACGCGTATTCGTATGTGCAACAAACCGGAATAAGTCCGCATAAAATCATACATATAACAACAAATAAAATATCTAAGTATGTGTATCTTCAGGCTGTTGAAGTGTCTTTATTTTTTTCAATATTTTAAACCCCTCAACCAAATACCCAGGAACCATGTTTTTCGTTTCGCATGGGATTTATTTTATATTTTATTTTTCAAATTTTTCGTTTTCATTACATTTCGATTTAAACATAAAGCAAGATTTAAAAAAGTTTTTGTGTTTTTGGGCAGAGAAGTATCGGAGGGTTTGTATTTGTTTCGATTTTTGTTTCACTTTTGTTCCATTTTTGTCAAATATACATATTTCCATTTAAATACATGTTAAAAATACATATTCAAATATTTTCGTGCAGAGATACATTTAAACATTATATATGTACATACATGCATGCATACGTACTTAATCGTATACATGCAATTTTATATACCGCTTGGTCCAAATACAAGTATATTTTTTAATCATATGTTGTTTTGACGATGAAATATTGACTATTAGTATCATACTTTTGCGCTCATACTCATGCGCTTTACACACGAACAACGTTGAGAAATAATGCAAACTAATTGCAGGACATTGAAATTGTCTGAAATTACGTATTGGCGATGTAAAATGGCTTCCTCGGATCTCCTATTTGAAAGTTTCAGGCTTTTCATTAAAGATCGATGCGCGGCGAATAATCCAGAAACTATCCGCACCCTTAAGATCCGAGCACCCTTAAGGTCCAGAAACCATCAACAGTCTAGAAAAAATGGACCTGCAGAATAAGTTACAGCGAAGACAGCCGCCACAGTCACATGTTATTTCTAATAATTCCGTAATATATAAAAATAAATTAAGTTTAGTTAATTTTATTGAATTTTTAAAAATACTCTTACATTCTCACCACCCTGTAGAATTGTATATTGCTACAAAAACTGTCACACACACAGTATTTGTGTTGGATATTCAAAAATGTCAGTCATTGCACAGTGTCACTCACTCACCACAATTGGCTGAATTAAGTGCTAATATTTTCTTTTTTCTAACTTCAGATATTGAATTTTAATTATAATTTATATAATGAAAGCTGTTGCTTTTTTTAATAAAGCATTGAGATATTGTAAATATACAAATTTCAACTCAACATTTCCCACACTAGTTCTGTAATTACAAAATATATCACTGTGCATTGGGAATGCTTTATATTATTCTCTTGTTTCTATTTTTGTTGATATGTACATATTTTATTTTAGTAGCTTATTTTTTCTAGAAGCATTTTTAAAACAAGCACACATATACATACATACGTATGTATTTACCACAAAAAAAAATAAAAAAATTCAGACATTTCCTCCTCCCTAAAAGAAATTATTAATTCTTTTACATTTTGCTTTATGTTCCCACATGAGCCCTCCTACTCCAATTAGTTTGTTGTTCAAATTTTCATACAAATAAATTTATTTAACGACGAAATTGTCTAAAGAGGATTCAAATTTTGTAATTTAACTAATGAATATTATATTAGCAATAATCAAATGCATATATATATATGTACATTCATATATAAAGTACGATGCTAAATGCAATGCAATTTTGATTAACGAAATAGTTTTCAAGAGGTTTTTTTTTGTAAATTTCAAATTGTATTTGTATTAACTCAAAATTTTTAAATTTTCAATTGAAGAAAAATTCTTTTGGATTTTACATTGCAGATTATTGCCCCTATTATGATTCACAAGTCAACGAAGTGGAGTTGTCACTGTTACAACTCAACTCAAGTATTTTTTTGTTTTACTGGTATGATTTACAAAGAATTTTAGTTGTCTTTGTTAAGTTTTTGTCATTAGAAGTGGGATTAGAAGTGGAAGTAACCCATTAGAGCTCCCAACTGCAAAGTAATTTAATACTTTAAGGAAACTGAAATAAGCTGCTCATATTTTCCTTCAGATTCATTATTTTTTTTTTTAGATTAAATAGGGAAGCGTTTATATATTTGGCGCATTGTGCTCCTTTCCTCTTTTAATATCAGGATTCTTTTCTGTGAAGTCCACCAATCGGTCAATTTGCTGTTTATTTCTAATTTTTCTGAAATGAATTTCAATATAAATAGTTATTGCGTATTTTATGTAATTGTTTATACACACTTACGTGGTTTTCTAATTTTTTTTTAGCGCCGACAGGCAAAAACACAATTGATAAATAGAAGTTGTTACACTTTGGCAGCTTATACAACTAAACTTAAATTGGTTGTAAATGATAATACGGGTAACAACTTAACGAATACAACTAAATGAACAGGGGCTCGATTCTGGTTCTGTGAAACTGTGAAAGAGCTTTTCATATTATCGGCAATTTATAACAGGTAGACTCGCCTCCATTCGCTTTGAAAAATACCTGATTTCTTTGTCAAAATCAACGTCAAACATAAACAAATTTTGACAAATAAAACAGATCAAAATGCAAGGAACAAAAAATAATCAGCTGACCTGTCAAGACCACCTGTTATGAATTCGCCTTCACTTCACAAATACAACTCAACTATTAATTTAGTTGTGAATCATAATAGGGGCATATATGGGAAATAATTTTTAAATCTTAAATGCAAATTTTTTACAGCGGATCAAAATAAATATCTGTAAATTTTGCATGGCAAAGAAAAAAGTAAAAATTTCGTGTTAATACACTATTGTTGAACAAGTGCGATATATTGCTTTAGTGTAGGAAGAAGAGTATTAAAAAACCGAAACCTAAAACATTGTTGCTCAATCTAACTGATGAAATCGAACAAAAAGTATGTTGGTGTTATAGAAATCGATATTATGGTTTCATGTTCGAATGAGAATTGTTATCAGAATTTGATATCATGGAATTCAGTATACATATTTTTATTAATTTTGAGGTTGTTTCGCCTGGATCTGCGCCTGCTAAAAGACATAAAAATTAAGTTGACAAAAACCACAATTTAACGTTGAGTGGATTAATCTCTAATAATTTAATATTCTACTGCTTTTTTTAATATTTTACTGTCACAATTTTCCAACACTTATAAAAACTGAACTCCAATTACTCAAAACCATCCTTTGCAACATTGTCATTTTCAAGAATAATATATTTAAAAAAAATTTTAACTTGTCAGCCGTTAACTGTGCAACGTTAAATTCATTGTGCCAATTAAACAAATTATGGAAGTTGTTTGAAATGAAAGGGAAAATTGCTTTAATACTTTATAATTTTAATGGAAAATGTATGAATTTTTATGCGTTTATGTGTGAATAAATGTTCATATGTACATTAGAGCGATTCATAGAATTTAAAAACATATTGATGTCAAATTTAGATGAGTTACTTATATTTATGTACCAGTGGACGCGGCTTTAAAGAAAATTTCCAATCATAAACTAATTTTTATATGTCTTGTCTTTTGAAATTATATAAAATAAGAAAAAGTATAAAAATGATTTTTTTTATCCCAATCCAACTCACTCCAACACCTGACTTCAAAACATTTTTTAAATAGTTAAAAATAAACAAGTCTTTAATTTGGGAAAAGAAGAAAAGCATTATTTTCATCTCCATATAAGGTGAGTCGGATTAATGTACACATTTGGTGTGAAGAAGTGCATGGCGAAAATAACTGAAGAGCACACAATGTTTTTGCCTGAAAAGTAGTGAAATGTTTTTTCTCCAATTTATTTGCATGCCTTCCATATCAAATACACGGTGTTCCAATAAGACCGTTTCATTTTATTTCAATATTTCGCCATTATAACTATTGTCATGACTCAACCTGTAACTACTTGACAGATGACAAGTGAAAACTACGCTATTGTAAATTTAATTTACCATTAATAAATCAATACAAATAAATAAAATGCATATGTCCATTTCTGGTCGATCTTTAAAATTGAGCCTTCCAGACACAATATTACACCGTCTTGCATAAACACTTAGGTCTTAAGGCTTTTAAAGTGCAAACAAATACAAAAACTCATGCCTTCCTAACGATACCACCTTTCTTTTTTTCGTTAAAAGCTTCCTGACCGTGTGGTTTGTCGAAAAGGCGATCACAATTGGCCACCGAGATCCTGTGATTTAACAACTTTAGACTTTTTTCTGTGGAGCTACGTGAAAGATAAGTTTTATGCCCGATTCAAAACCTCAAAGCTAGAGCTCGTTAAGCTATCGAGGACATACAGCCACAAATGTGCGAATTGGCAATGGAAAATTTTATGAAAAGAATACGATTCTGTAAGCTCCCATTTTTGGCTGATGCTATTTTCCATTATTAATGGCATACCCCCCTCTTCACAATTAAGTAAACAACCGATGATATCTTTTGAAAATACTAAATTTTTTGCACATATCAAAATTAAACATTTTATTGGAAGAACCTGTACTTTAACAATGAAACTAAATGACTAAAGTCCACACAGCCCTAGACAAAAATTTATTTTCCATGATTATAATTAAAATAAAACTAAAATTTTTATAAAAATTAACTTCACAAATAAATTTAATTGGCAAACCAAAATAACCTAAAACAAGACATCTCTCTCTCTCTCTCTCTCTCTCAAATCAAACACCAAATACAAATAATTTTCGCTGTTTAACTTATTTTATTGAGACTAAAAACGTACTTCTGTCATGGTGACCAACGTTTTTCTAAAGATAGATAATTTAAGAATAATAAATATTAATTATAAATCATGAGATCAATACTCACAGCAGACACTTAATTTGTATTGTGTTTTGTGTATTCAATGGTTTCTGTGCTCCAAAATAATATCGCCGTATTAAAGTAATAAACTAAAATACCAAATTTGAAGTAGTGAGAAGAATATACTTCATATTCATATTAACGTTACGTTGTCTTCAACGAACTTTACAGAAAGTTATCGACTTTTCGCTTTTTCTCCATTTTGCCTGCCCCGAACCTTCGTATTTCAGCTTCGATAATTTTATTTTAGATTTAAGAATAATGCTGAGTGATATTTTTAATCTCGCAGTAAATATGCGACATTTATAAAAAGTCTGATTTAATAAATGACTTTTGTTTGAATTGACTACGTATGGTTAAATATATACAAAATTAATAATAACTCATTAATCTGATCAGGGAGTTGTGGCGAATGTTTATGCAAAGTTTTAAAGTATATATTTGTTTTTAAACAATTTATAAAAATTCGAAAATGACAAAAGCCATGTTCTTACTCTTTTTATTTAAACCAATGAACCAGTTTTGATTTTATTTATAATTAACTGACGGTACTCTGCTTTTGTCTATAAAAAAACTAACATCTATTTGTTTTGGTATTATTAGAAGTAACAAATATTTCCATTATTTACATGAAATATCTGGCAGGGATATTCAGATCATTACCGATAGTAAGGCGGCCATAAGATCCCTGAAAAATGTGTTCATCACATCGAAAATTGTGCAAGAATGCCGGATATCTCTAGAAGAGATTGCGAGGCATTCGAAACGATTCAACATATGGCACAGGTGTCTCTCTCCCAATGAGCAAGCAACTTATTGCACACAAGTGTCACCTTACTACCAATCAGAGATGATTAGATGAAACTACTTGTAGGGAAACCCGGAAAATCTGGACCATAATAGATGAAAAAAAGAACTAGGCGGGAACTACAGCTGTCCAGATATCATCTCATAAATCTAATCGCGGTCATAACTATCCATTGGCCTGACTGCGACGATGAAGAACACAAATATACGACGGAATATCTTATCTGTTATTGTCCGGCATTCGGAGATCTAAGACTTAAATTATTCGGTCAAAGAACACTTAGGGACAAAACTTGTCTCTTTAATATTGATTTAAACAAGATCCACACCTTTATTGAATCAACCGGGTGGCTGCGTGAGGATATCAGCAGCCAGATAACATAGGACTCTTCTAAGACGGGGCAACATGGTAACACAACGGGAACTAATCAATGGACCCACGTGAGCTGTGCTTGATCACGGCAGCCAAAGGAACCTTACCTAACCTAACCTATTCAGTCAATCCAATTTTATAAGACTTTATTGGCAGTTTCTAATTCTATCTATCGCATGGCTATGACGATATTAGCTTTGAAGGTGTGGGTCGTCTCTAGATTCTTCTCATAGCATCGGCCTTTGACGGCAATCCTCAAGAAAAAGTCTAAAGGGCTCAAATCGCAGCTCCAAGGCGTTCAGTTAACATCGCCAAGCCGGCTGATAGACGATTTTCGATGATATTTCGGCTAAATTTGATGTCCAATGATAATAAGTTTGATATATTTCCCAACATTGTTCAATTGTAAAGCGATTCCTCTATGACACTGACTGTCAATATTTCGGTCAGTAAAAATTTCATCAATAACAAAATAACATATCACTTTAAAATATTCTTGTATTTGGATCACTCAACAGATATTTTCCATTGATTTGATTATCGCTTTTATTTTAAATTTTTGAAAACATTATTTATTAATTTTGCATAACATTTTTTTACAACTTTTCAAATTATGAAAATATTATGTTCGGTTTGTTGACCTGAATGTAATCTGAGTGTGAATTTTCGTATTTCTTATATAACAAAATGAAGTAATTATTAGGCTATAAACTTTATTTATTCGTTCATCGAAAGTAACTCCCAAAAACTTTCTCGTCGAATTGTGTTATTGATACAACAAAAAGTATAAAAAATGTTGTATTAACATTAGTTTTATTGTGTATACTTAAATTTTTCCTATCGCTTGCAGTTTCGTTTTAATTTTTCTTAAATCCTTTTACGCGAACCACACATACATACATTTATAATACTTACATATATGATGATTTTCGTATATGCACTTGTGTGAGTGCAAACGTTTATGCATTTTATATGTATAAATTTTATATTTATACCACACATCGCACATGGTTTTTATCAATATTTCAGTATTAATTTAATTTTTCGCCATTCTTATCATCAATATTCATTTTCAATTTTGTATTAATTTCGTTGGCTTTTTCTTTTCCTCTTTCCTTTCTATTAACCTTTTTGTTTCCGTATACATGAAAATTGATTTTAATTTTTAGCTCTTTGTTAACGAAAATTAATATTGATCTATTATGAACTTTATAATGAGAATGAATTCTGGCATGCTTTTGTTTATGTTGGTTGCAGCGAAATAAAAATAAAATAATTGAACAAAATAAGTTAGAAAATTTAAATTTGGGTTAATAAAATTATATGTACAGATGGCTTTGATTTTAATAAAATTTGAAATTTATTTCAGCAAAAAATGTGCAAGAATATGCATAATAGCATTGAACAATATTGTAATAAATTGAAACAATGCAAATTAAAAAATAAATATGCAAAATATTGTAACGCTCCAAATATTAGAGTATTAATACGTTTAATTGTAGTCTTTATAACTTTCAAAGCATATTGCAGGATTTGATATTAAAACCCGGCTGTTTTAATTTAATTGATTAACCGAAAATTTAAAATTTACGTCACAAATTCTAACTATTTATTTCGAACAGAATTTGATCACAACAATTTATTTTCTTTTACTAAGAATTTTTGTTAAATTAAAAAAAAATTATTAAAAGATTAGTATTGGAACATTTCATTATTTTAAAACTAACTGACTTATTTAATAAAATATAATACGAGTGGAAACATTTCTTATATGCAGATTTACAAGTTAAATCAATTTCGGTAGCACTAAATTCCTATCCCTGATGACTAATTATTCAATATATTATTACTCTCCTAACTTATTCCAGCAGCAATTGGCTGCTAAGATAAAGTTTCTTTCATATTTTTTATGTTTAATGGGTTTTTGTAGGTGTTTTTGTAGTTGAACTTTAACTCTTAGCATTCAACTAATATCTATAAGTAATTTGTTTAAACTGTTCAGGCTTGAGTTTGCTAGTTGGAAATTCGTACAAACAGAATTGATTGGCTCGTATAGTTGATGTACCTACGTACTAATATCCAGTAGTATTGTTCGTAAACTAGTCTAAATACGTGTACAGTACAACCTCCATAATCCGGACAGATATGGTTTCATCTGCTGTCCGGTTTAGTGGATCGTCCGGACTACAGTTAAAATAAAATTTTAAACGCAATACATAAATGTACATGTAATCGTATATAATTTATTTACAGAAAACATAACGAAACATACTAAAAGTGACCAAAAATATTCATTTTGAAAAATAGGAATTTTCATGTAATTTGTCAGCTCCATTTTTAAATTCTTTTAAAAATAAAATGTCCTTATCTGTCGCTTTGGCTTGTTCAGCCCATAAAATAGCTTTTGAGGACAGTTCCCAACCCAAATTTTACTGCAAAAAAAAAAAAACACTTGTCCAGACTATAGAGGAAAAATTTCTAAATGTCCGGATTACTGGATAGTCCAAATTAGCGAGTGTCCGGATTATAGAGGTTGTATTGTATTTTGTTGGTGCTTATGCCAACTTATAAGTAGAGCTTTATTATAGTTTTGAAAAATTTCATACCTCGAATATTTATATAAAAACATTTAAAAAATAAATAAGAAACAACGATAAACAAAATATGGAAACAAAACTAATAAAAAGAAAAATGCACAATTTATAAAGTGGATTTTAAATAAATATATATCAAAGAGCTGCAACAAAAACTCTGCTTAATCGTGTTAAAATATTCGCTCTTTTGTAGTTGATGACGCCAACATCTTCCACAAGTCTGAGTAGAAATTATGTATTCTTTTATTTCAATCAAATTAAAGGAACTTAGTAACGTTAATCTGATGCTGCTGGTCCTGCCTGAAATTTAAATTTGTCTTCGAAAAATAAAATTCATCTCTGGCCAAATTAAGTACTCGTAGTATTTGTATCAAATATAGATAAAAAAATAAAGTTATTTATTTAATAAAAATGCTTTTTACTTACACTGAATACCTGAATAACACAAAGATTAGATTCCCTTACAAATATGTTTACTGACTGTTTTTAAAGTTCTTAAGGCTTCCAACTAATTATTGCTGCAGGGCTTAAATATGTTAGTATTATCCATGTTCTAATTAAGTTTGTTTAAAACTTTTTTTATTCTTGTGTTTTTCATCTTAAGTTTAACAACAAATCCATACATACTATGTATGTGTGTATGTACACACATATATCAAGTTAATTAAGTATGTATGAAGGATTGATTGCTTGTGCAGTTAAAGACAGTGTGTATGTACTCGTAAGTAAACAATGAACTTCTTCGTTAACTGTAAATACTCTTTTATCTACTTTTCAATAAAAGTTTCTTTCACTGCCCATCAGTATTAAACGAAGCTATTGACGACCTTACAACACCACATTATCTATACTGCTAAAATACGTGAATTTGTTTAATTATTCCTGCAAGGCTTGTGACGCTGTTTCCTTTAGATTATAATGCCCGAATCGAAGGCTTAACAAACTGTATGTATTATTAAACTTTCATATTTAGTAGACCATCTTCGAATAAAATTAAAATTGTATTTGTAGCGAATTTCTAGTTTCGTAACTGCTGACGTATCTTCTATTCCCCGCCCGGCGTGCTCTCTGCTTAGACATACAAATACTAAAAATATAATAAGGCTTCAAATGTATAAACAAATTTGCCAAAGTCAGAAAAAAATTTAGCATTATATTTGAAACCATCCGTTTAACCTTATGTTTGTTGGGTAAGAACTAGAGATGGGCACCGCTCACATGATTGGCGTGATTGTGATTAGTTTTTTGTTTCAATCACATGAGCTTGCATGAACGTGAGTATAAAACAATTGAACATGAGTGAGCGTGTGCATGAGTAGATCTTTCGCGTGATTTTTCCCATTTTTCTAATTTTTTTTTCATATTTTTAATATGTGGTTTTCAATTTTGTCATGAAGACATAAAACAAGTGGAAATACCACGTTGTGCCGGTATGCATTAATGTACTCCTATGAATGAACGGAGTCAAAGTAGTAGTATAGGTCCGATTTTAGACTGGCGAACATTTGGAACAAAAACATCTGGAATTCTCTTTCGTTTTTTCATTCGCGCTCACACAGACGGACAAGACTTAGAAATTTTAAGTTTTTGAAAAAGTGGAAGATCTTTCCACTTCTGCGAAAATTGGCTAAACAAATACTGTGTATACCATCCACCTCAGCTACAAGTGAAAGAGTTTTCAACGTCATGAAGAATACTTGAAGATATGCGAAACAGAATTCTTAAGAAAAATTTTGACAAAATTTTATTTCTGCATAAAAATTGTAACTCTAAAGATAACTTAATTAAATGTATATTTATCTATTAAAGCTAAAGTACAAGATCCTACTTATTCTTAATATTTTACACAGACTCCTTTTGAGCTATAAAATGAATGATTTTAATAAAAATATTTTAAATATATACATAATTTTAAATTTTACTTTAAAACTTTAAAATAAAAGATCATTTATATTTTTCTTAAGAATATTTAATTGTATTCAATTGTCAAATTTCATATTCACTACAAAATTTTAAATCGCATGATACATATGCACATACATACATATGGGTAACTCCTGCATGGCGAACGCTACATTCGTCCACGTTTTCACATTAATAAACTCGTATACAAATTTTTTGGTCTTTCAAAAGAGGTATCTTTAGTGAGATATAAGTGTACTTTTGAATGGCATAAAAAATAATTTTCAGCTCTTATTTGTTGCGAAATAATTGATCACAAAGTTGTGTGACGCACGCTACAAAAAACGAAAGTAACTTTGAAATTTAAAGTGTGTTTTCGTAATTTTTAGCGAATTTTGCATAATAAAGGACACAAAGATGAATACAAAAAAATTCTAAAATAATTTATTTGCAACCAAAAATTACGTCGTTTGTTATAATTTTTTTCCCTAAAATTGAAGTGAATTCAATGTTTGAAAATATAGCTTTCGATCGGGCCATCTTCATTAACACTAAAGTAACGATATGAATACCTAAAAATTGTTAATTTCTGGTATAAAATTAGAAGGTCTGAGGTAGGATAGGATTTGGTAATAATTTGTGATCATCGAATTATATTTATTTTATTTATAAAATAATATATCTAGTCTAATGTAATAAAGATAAAAACTAAGTTGTATAAATTTCAAAAAAATTTTGGTTGGTGGACTCCTTCTGGGACTTGTCCATATATCAAAATTAAAAAATTTTATTTAAAAACCAACAAATTGTTTCAGAAAAATATATTTCTCAGTTAAACATAATTTGCCTCTTTTATTGCAGAATTTTCTAATTGTATATTCGATTTTTCTATTTGGTTTCAGAAATTTGAATATAGGTTGTGTTTTTTTCGTGAGCGTGAGTTTTCGTGATTGTGACTAATTTTTTTTCCACTCTCGTGAGCGTAAGTGAACGTGAGCCAAAATATGAGGTCGTGCATTAGTAAATATTTTTTATCGTGAGCATGAGTGAAAAGTTACTTACGAACCAATCTCCAGCAAGAACTGAACAGCATCGTATATATGTATGTACAAGGTAGCGCAAAATTAACGTTGTGGTGTAAACACTTTATAGCTTTCTTTCTTGTTTTCTTCTGTTTAAGATTTGTAGAAAGAAAGCTTGCGAAATTTAAAATGCAACAAGAAAGAATTGCGATCGTCTGCTGGTTGATGCTTCAGGATTTTCTTGCCCAGTGTCGCGTACACGTTCAATATTTACGGCGATGAGCACCGTACGTAGTCTGCCGGAGCCGTGTTAAAGAAAATTGGCAATCAGCCGATTTATTGTTGCTACTAAGGAACTACTCCGCTCATTAAAATGTCGACGATAAGCAGGCTGCGTCAGAAAAATAAAAGAGAAACAAAATTAAATGATTTTTTTAAAATGTTAAATATCCCAATTCTTCTTTGCACAAATCTTAAACAAAATAAACAAACAATATCGTTAATTCTGTGCCACACTGTATGTATGTGTTTGCACTTATGAGTGTGTGTATACAGAATATTGGTTGTTTTGGCTTCGTAAAACCGCTTTTTAAATACATGCTACGACTTCATTACGTTTTCCACTCTTTTAATTAAGACGCTCGTTTGTTGTTTATTCTATAAAAATATATGCGAATGTATAAAGAGTACAAATGAAAGAATAAAAATTAAAAATAAAACCGCTAAAACATGCAATAACACACACACAGATACAACCGCACACACACTCTAACACACCAGCTTAGCAAAAACGTAGCCATAGAAACTGTGTTTTAAATTTGTATTAAAGAATAAGGAAATAAAGTGAGAGTTGTGAAGCTTAAAGCAGCACCCTCTTAAATTTTCTATTAATATGAGTACAAACAACTATTACTAGCAACACAGCCTTTGAGATGGCAAAAGCAAATAACATGGAGAGCTCCGCGTACATTGTGCACGTTTGTACAATTTCCCACAAATGGTGTTGTTTACTATTGTTGTTGCATATTTCATGTACTTATTTATTTATTTTATTTAAGTGCGGACTAAAATGACTTGTGGGCACTTGTCCAAAAATAAATATGTACACAACAAAAGCAGGCAAATTACACGTATATGTGTATATAGTAAAATAGTCGTAGCTTAAATAGAACTTGAAATGTAATATAAAAATATATATGTATGTATGCATAAATTATATTTATTTATTTATTTATTTATTTGTATATATTCTGCAAAGTAAATTTGCAGAATATAGTTGCACAAAAATGGCGCCGGTAACTAGACCATATGTCCAAGATGTTATTAACAGAATTTTAAAAAAGTTTTGTGGCTGACTATACACGACCTATGCCTTCACATAGGAAGTAGTAGCAACGTGGTTGTCAACGAAATTCCACAAAAGAACCGTAAGACTATACGGTTATCCGTGGCAAATCAGTCAACCAGTGCGAGCGAGACGAAAAACTCTCGAAGGCTAAACAACACACGCAAGCCTGACCGCACTTAAGAAATAATTACGATGACGCGAGAGCTGTTCTTCAGCCCAGAGCTGCTTAACGACTGAATAAATTATATAATTTAGGAAAATTGGCTCCTAAAAGTATGCTACAGATACTACAGTGTCATGCACAGATTTGTAGATATTTGCAATTTACCCATTTACAAACACATAAGCAAAAAAGAAGGCTTTGAGCGTTTCAACAAATTACAAAAATTTCATGTTTTGATAAGGATTGAGACATCCATTGCTTAGTATAATTATGGACTACAGCGTAACGTTTTTATCTGTTACGTAATAATTTTCATTATTTCTGTTTGTTCATTTCTTTTTTCCTGTTTTCCATTCTTCCCGTAAAAGCCAAATAAACATTGTTGGCGTATTATAACTTTGTCTGTTTAATTTTTATCAAAATGAAATTGAGTATTTCATGTTTGTTTTTTTATCGGATATTTTCTGCTGTTTTTGCCAACCCAACCCAAGGTACTAACTAACCAACCATCCAAACAGCTAACAAAAAACATCATCAGTATAGTTAAACATAACATTCATTAAATGACCTTAAATTACTATTTAAAAAAGAATGTAAACAAGAGTGTTAACAGTGCAAAAAGTTAGAATAATGGAGATTTCAACAGAGAACATTTCTGTAGCAATAAGTTGTGTGTTTAAATAAAAAATTACACATGTTCTCTCTGCACCAAACGTTCTCTGAGGCTTGAACTTAATTTAATTCGACGATCTAGAAACCACAGAACTGTTTTTGCAATTTTTTTCGCGTATTTATGGCATCTTGTTGTGTTTATTATGCTCGAAGAGCTATAGATAAAATTTATAGCCGCCATTGAAGTCATGTTACTATCGACCTTGTCATGAACTTTTTAAAAAATATGGTCCAATATTCTTTAGATAAATTTTCTTTTCCTAAAGCTTCCTCCCCTTTTCTGAATTTAATATATAACAGTTGAAAGTTTTTTAATTCTAAAATCATCGGTAAGAGAATTTGTAAATTCAAATAAATTTATTTAATAAATGTTGATCTACAAAAAATTTTGTAAACCCAGACAGATCACTCATTTTATTGAAAAAAAAAAATAAAAATTATGTTTGCTGTCTTGAATCGAATAAAATATTTACTGAAATTTCCAATAAGTGTTTGTGTGAGAAAAAAATTTTTTTTCTCTCTACAGGAAATGGTGAATCCGGTACTTTCGAAATAACAGCTTACCTGAAGAGAAAATTGTGCACAGATTTTATCTAAACCTTGTCTATAAAAGTGTTTATTATTGCTGTGTCATGTCATAGCCCATACTGCTGAGGGTGGCATTGGCTCAGGTAGTAAACACGTTGACTACAAACCGAAGGACCTGGGTTCAAACCCAGTGTCAGACAGAGTCATGAAATAAAAACACCACGCATTTCTCTGATGTGCATTGGTGTGCCTTTGTGTCAGTTGTTGGCGGAAGGTTTCAGTGGCGAAGGCATGGTCACTGGTCACTGAACAGTTCCACTAGTTCCAGCACAATGCATTGCATGTGTAGGGGTCATCCCCTGAGTGCTGGTCCAAGATAAAAAAAACAAAAAAAAAAAAAACTATCCCTATTGGACTGCCAATAGAAACTGCAATTCTCTGAGAAATTCTGAGAAGGCTTTTAACAACTTCTACTGAAGTCATAGAAAAGCAGCTAGTTGAAAAATTTGTGCTCGCCTATGCGCACGGCATGCCAATTGTAGTAAAATCAGCGTAAAATCATAAATATCACATCCAATTGTACCGAAGACAAATAACAATCAGATAGTT
Organism: Gymnocheta viridis; assembly: GCA_956483585.1. Lineage (NCBI taxonomy): Eukaryota > Metazoa > Arthropoda > Insecta > Diptera > Tachinidae > Gymnocheta > Gymnocheta viridis. The sequence continues at coordinate 17,816,450 of OY101441.1, read as the reverse complement.
CCGTAAAAACCAGGGAAGGATAATTCGTGATTTCCAATACTCGAGTTTATATTAGCTTAAAATCCTGCAAAAATTGTTGGACTACGTTTTTTATTGGTAGCTGAAATGTAGTGACCACAACATGGTCCATCTCATTTACAAGCAACAACTCATTGCTACACGACAAGTGTTCATGTTTTAACGATCGTACTCGTTGCCAATAAACTGCTTGCGAGTGAGTTTCTCGTTTCGATGTAATGCAAAAATGGAGTAGCCTCAAAGTATCTCATTGTTAAATAGACCTCATTTATAGCATACATTTCGTCTAGTTTTGGACTAATCCTAATCTCTTGTGGAGTAAGCACTGAAGTTATCCTAGGGTTCTATATTATTGTGGTATTAGGATAATCTTATGTTGCTTTAAGTTTTCCAAGAATCCTTTCTCTTTGAAGCAATTTTTGAATAGAGTAGCGTAAAGCTCTGGCTTGGAATTGGTAGCACAAGCCTAACATTTCTTACTTAGAATTGCTGCAATGCATCTATATTTGTTTAAATGTATATACGACTAACACATTCACACATCTCAAAAGAGATTAAACATACAGTACGATAGACGATAAGACATGCACGGACATGCAGACACACACACACTCAAATGCCAAAAAGAAAGTCGTTTGTTTTATTGTTATCGTAATTGTAATTATCATTATCATTTCGTTTCATTTCACATTGTTTACCTCTGAGAGTATTTACAATGAATTTGTTGGACGGAAACTTCAATAATGTTATAAACAAAACAACCAAACCTAAATTTAATACGGTTCTTATTGTTCTTTTATATTTAAGCTCATTTTATTGTGAATGTGTTGGCAGGAGTCTGTGTATACTTTTATCATTCTACATTATTTACGCTCCAAAAACAAACCTATCTTCTTGTTAGAAAAAATAGCATTAAAGCCATTTTAAAACGGTTTAAATGTTTAAATCAAATAAATATTGGCAAAAATTTTGTTTATTGTCAATATATGTATGTATGTGTTGTAGACTAAAGTTACGAAAATATTAAGTTAAATGAAGTGGTCGTTCAATGTGCGCAATAAGTGCTGAAGTCTTTGAAAATAGTATTCCGGTTATTGTGTTTACTCTAAAAAATTCACATATTTTCACAAACTTATCGCACGAGCAATTCACAAGCTGTGCAAATCGTTTCACCAAACTAAAAGCATCCGATCCAGCCGGCAAGGCCATATACCAGAAATTAATATTCTTAATATTCTTTACATCGAAAGAAAAAAACTCCCTGCATCACAAAGAAAATGTAAAATATTTTTTATTTCAAATTCTGTTAGGCTTTTTGCCACAATACTTATTCATGAAAATCATACATGATTTATCATTAAAAATTACCTATATTTATGACCTTTCCCATTTTCAATAAAATGTATGTACCACTCCCATAATAGAAAACAGTTGAATATAAAAAACTTTAATAAAAATGAGAAACAAATATCAATGTTCAATGAACTTGCACTTACAGCAATTGCGCCTCAAAATACAGCACATGACGTAATCAAACAATGCTAACGAACCGTATTTAAAAGTAGCAGCAAAAAAAATTTCGATAAAATTGCATATTTTCCTCAATTTTCGAAATGACCCACAATTGCCACAGGATACAGCAAAAGAAGTAAAAATTCAATAAAATGTTGAGTACGTTGCAGCAAAGTGTTGTTGTGTGTGGTGCCACCTTTGGAGGCTCTTCGGTGAATACTGCTGACTGCACCTTAATACACCTCCTACCAGTGATTATGTGAAATGTACGTGTAGTGAGAAAAAACCGGAGAACTTAATTTTTTGTTTTTCGCCTACCTTGCGGAAATAATAAAAAAGTCAACGTTGGATTGTGTGGCAAACAGAGGAAGTATTAATGTACACACATACACGCACTATACACTTTTATTATTGAAATTCAATGTTGGTTTGCATTGACGCGTGAATTCGTTCACAAAGATCACGCAAGGCTTTTTGATAGATATCTACGAGTTTCCATTCGCATCTATTCAATTATATTGCAGTAGTTCGTTGCGATATAAAGTTGCGCATTAAAACTTTTTAATAGTTATCTGAACAAATTTTTTTAACTGGAAAGAGGAGTTAATTTTAGTCACTAATATATATTTGTTTTTTTTTTTTAGAAAGTAACTGAAAGCCTTAAATGGCGGCATTAATAATTTTTATTAAAAGAAAATAAATAAAATATATCTATGCAATAAATAATTAATTTCTGATTTAAGTTGGAAAATTTCTATAATTATCTTAAAAAGTAGTGAAACATAAATATCATAAGTAAACTTTTAATTTTTGATGTTCTGCAAAAGTAGAGTATTTTTGTATTTAATATAGAAATTCAAATGTAAAAAAAAGAATGGAGAAAAAAATTTTAAACTGAAGTGATTTCAATTGAATTCCTCTTCAAGGTGCAATGTAAAACATACCGGTATATATAAATAAGCCCGAATTACCCCCAAAATCCCCTACTTCGGGATATCTTAAACCACAATGGACAGATTCAGTTGAGAAGGTGTTGCACTGCTCCTCTAGACAGTTGAACGCTAAATTGTTTGTTTGAATATGAATTTGATAATTATGTTTTAGATTGAAGACATGAAAATGTATTGCTAACTAAAGATATAATAAATAAATAAATTTAAAAAAATACATGAAATATCACAAGCCTTCACGGAGCATTGCTTTTTATTCCTTTTGGGCGCCAATGCAATATTTATTTGTCTTTTTGAATAAACATTAATGGAGAGTTGAACAAACAAACAAATAACAAATAACAAAAAAAAAACAGAAAATTCAATAAACTTGCATAGTAAATTCTCTAAGGACATGCAAAAACGATTATAAAAACATCTCTATACAATTTAAAACCATTCACATTTCAAAAGCACACGCATACACACAAATAAACTTTGTTCACTAAACGCTAATAGATAGATAAAATTTTTTTAAGTTTTTCTCAAATATTATCTGGCCTAAAGTTAAGTTGAAAACACATTTCCATTTATATTTTGTAAACAGCAAACGAGAAGCATACAGACACAAACATCTGAATGTAGTTGGCCGTAGCCATCAATTGCATTTATTTAAAATAGCATCCGGCAAAAGAAAAACACGCACATACGAAAAACATTTCAAACAAAATCCCCATTCCCATTCCCATCCCCTTTGAAAGCATTCGCCGCTAAATGAACGGGCACAAGAACTAGGAACTGAGAGCGTAGCTAGAAAAAAATTAAATGAATGGATACGTTAAAGCAGCCTGCAACTAAGAATTTTTTTCATCCTTTTTTGCACTTTGTAGTTTTTGGCTTTGTTTAAATTGATTGCCAAGCCATAAGAAGAGGGTGAAGCAAATGAAAAAAAAACAACTTTCTTGTTTAACAATTGCAGACATCCACCGACTGAATGTGTGCATACAAAAGAAGAAAATTGGACAAAAGTATTATAGTCGCCATCATCAGCAACAACAGTGGCATTGGCAGTGGCAATATACTTGCAACGAGCAAACGCAGAGAATAGAGTACATAGCTGCTGCTCTGCAACTTTAACGATGACATTTTAATAGGAAGTAGAAATTATAGATCACAATGTTGTCCAAATGTACGCGATTGTAGGCATGTAGTTGTATTTTTCTCTATTCGTATATACTCTTATGTAAAAACATTGGAAAAATACTTTGGCCTGGCAAAAGATAGAAATAGATATAAAAAAAATAATTTTTTGGATGCCTTATCTAAAGCTGTAGCACTACCAGTCGCCCAAAGTTCAAAATACTGCATATCAGAGATGGGTTCTCCATGATGTTAAGTATTGCTCAAGTAGATATACGAGAGCGGATTGATATTGAAGCTACCTAAGTAGGAAAAAAACATTTTTTTATTCAAAAACCATTTATTTCTCAACACTGCTTTTAGCTCAATACACTTAATAAGACGATATTCCAACTTTTTTATACCATCTGAATAATACGATTTTGGGAAGCCCTCAAAATACGCGTTAGTTTCGGTAATCACTTCTTCGTTTGATATGAATCTTTTTCCTGCAAGCCATTTCTTCAAGTTTGGAAACAGTAAAAAGTCACTAGGAGCTAAATCTGGACTATAAGGTGGATGATCAACAAATTCGAAGTGTATTTCACGTAATTTTAGCATCGTATCTAATGATGTGTGAACCGGTGTGTTGTCTTTAAGAAAGAGAACATTTTTCTTCTTTAAATATGGTTGTTTTTTCTTGATTGCATCAATCAATTGATCCAATAATGCACGATAATACTTTCCTGTAATTGTGGATCCTTTTTAAAGATAATCGATGAGCAATATTCCGTGCGCATCCCAAAATACAGTGGTCATAACCTTGCCAGCCGACTTCACTCTCTTTGCCTTCTTCGGAGTACTTCCACCAGCTTCCAGCCATTGTTTTGTTCATGCAAAATGTTGAACACACGTTCATATGATATGTTCACCATTTCAACAATCTCACGTAACTTGATTTGGCGATCATTCATAACGATATCGAGGATTTTCTGGATATTGTCTTCCGTAGCCACCTTTTCTAGCCCTCCTGTTGATGGTACTGTTGCAGTGCTTGTTCGGCCGCGTTTAAATTCAGCAATCCAATATTTTACCATGTAATCTGACGGAGCAGACTCACCGTAATGTTTATCGAGCTTTTCTTTTGTTTCTTTCTCCGTTTTCCCTTTCAAATAATAGTATTTAATCACTGCACGAAATTCACTTTTTTCCATTTTTCAAGAAACAACAGTTGCTTACTTTAAACGAATACTTTAAACAAATAAACTAATAGATGAATTTGAGTGAACAGCTGACGTTTGACTGATCGCTGCCATCTAGCGCTAAGTAGCTTCAATATCAATCCGCCCACGTACATAACGATCCCTTCATTTAAAAAAAGCGTGTCTAGCATTAAAAAATAAATATCTAGAAAGAGAAAACATCTCAAAAGAAAAACTTTAGAATAGTCTTATGTATTGTTTTTAACTATTGAAAACTGTTGATTAGAGCGTTTGCTGAATTTCTTATAGTTCTATACATAAGATTTTCTTTTGTTAAATTTTTTTCTAATACTATAATTTTTTTCTAAATTAAAGTAACAGCGTAACAAACTTCTAGGGTATTCGCGTAAAGTTCTCAAAAACATTGTACAGAAAACTATTAAATATAACGCTCCTTTATTGCAACGCAGTCATATTTTAAAAAAACACAATCGTCAGAAAATGAGTTTCAAGTTTTTAATTTACACACACCTCAATGGAAATATAAAAGAGTATTCTCCGTTCAAGAGGTGAGTAAACAAGATATTTCTATACAATTTTTTTATACAAAATGAAGAGCGACACGATGAATATTTCTGCATTCTTAACTCAAAAATCAGATTGTTTTGAAATATGACTACGTTGCAATAAAGGAGTGATATGTATGCTTTTTTTATTTTTAAATTTCTATCATTTTCCTATTAAATAATGAGCTTGGGGTATAGATTAAAAATATCCCAACAAATAAATTTTCATTATTTTGCTACTCCTTGCGTAGTTTCTTGAGAACTGCAAACAAATTGGTTAACAATTTAATGAACCAATAAAGAAAATAGTCTAAATTTATTGTTTTCCCTGATGATCTGCATTAGCAAAATTGAATTGTGCATATGAAATAGTCATACATCGCATTAATTTTAATATATAAAATAATGATTTTGAGAAAAAAGTGGGATTATGGATTGAAAACATTTTTTATATTCTTTTTTCAATTGAAAAATTATTATTTTGCACTTGTACTTTTTTTATTATTAAAAAAGTAAGTATTTTTTCTCTAAAAGTTTATTATTTAATTTATATGGAATTAAAAACAAATGCTGTAACAACATAAATAAAAATAATCTGAATCATTATTGTTGAAAAATGCTACAACATCCTTAACGATTATGCAATAAAACGTAACAAATGGAGAGCATCTTAAAAAATCACCTGGAATTTAAAGATAAATTTTAAATAACTAGTGTATAAATATTTCCAAAGTTGGTTCAGTATTACGACCGTAAAAGGGATCTAAATATAAATTATATAATAACAAATAATAATATAGATATCGCATATTAGTCAAATTTAAAAAAAACGTTCTTCAGAAAACTAAAGTTTATCCCTTAGATTTTTCTCCACTTTAGGATTTCAAGAAAAAAAATAAAAGAAAATAAAAATAATAAATCGCATTGTTCCATCTCTGTTATACATTGAAAGTTCTACATGAATTTATAAATCCTCCTGCTATAAAGCGGCAGAGAAACAGCAAAAAAGGAGAAACCAACCAAATAAAACTGGTCAATGGGCCACATAAAAGCTCGTAAAGAAATATGAGCATACGAATTTCAACTTAACTTGCATTTTATAAATGTTGTTCGTTTTTCATTTATGTATTTTTTTCTCTATTGTTGCTTTCGATATTGCTGTTGTGTTTCTGAAGGCTGGCTCAGTTATCATAGTTAAAATTAATGGTGTTCACATGCATATTTGCCAACTAAAACAAAAATGAATTGTTGTTGTGGTCGAACGCAAGTTTGGCATTCAAAAAAAAAGACCCTCTTTTGCGAAATGAATGAATATTCATGTTGCTTGTACGCACTTTTCTTTCGATTGGCTTCCATTAATCCAAATTGGTGCATGCCTGTCATGGTCTACCAGGTAATACTTAGGCTATATGAATGAATGATGTTATCAATAAAAAAAAATTCTTGGAAATGAATGTTAAATGTTACCTAGAGGGCAGTAAAGTTGGTTGGAAAAATTCATATGGCGAAAATGTGTACGTGGTCGGTTTATTGGAGATGTAAAACAAACAGTGAATTTTGATTAAAAGGCGGTAATATAGAGTAGTATTCAGTATACTGCTTAAGTGAAAGGCAGTAAAGTAAAAATATGTATAATTAGAGAAAATTTAAATATAAGTTTTGGAAACACATATATCTAGGTAATTTGTACTCTTTTCAATTACTAAAACTTATCTTATAGAAATTTATTGCCATCGAAAATGAAAAGGGCAGTTTGGGTATTTCGCGAACCTCTTTCTAAGTACAGAGTTATAGTAACATGTGAAACTTCTGGGTACAAAATAGTTTGTGGACATTTTAGTCAAACTATCGCTTTACATTATGTAAAATATTTTATTAGTAAAATACGAAGAAATTTTCGTTTTATAATCGGTTACTTTTATTTCATGTATGAAATTCAATTCTAAACGTTGCACTGATTACAACAGTAGAGTATTGATTAAAAAAAAGTACTTATTAACCAATAAATTTCATCATGCAGTACGACTTCTGAAGGGATTATTTTTTTTAGCAACTTTCTTTTTGGCAACACTGTTTTGGCCGGCTCAGCTGTTTTCGTGTAACATGTTACCGTTAAACATGTTCAGTTTGGTCTACAATTCAACCATGAATCGACTTACAAACGCATCCCGCTTGCAGATTATTAAATATTATTATCAAAATTCATGCTCGGTTAAGGAAGTACATCGTGCACTTCCTCCATTTTATGGTCAGTTTGGGCGTTGAGCAGTTTATTTCACGTTTGGGGCCAGTCAATTGGCCGCCTAGATCAAGCAATTTAAAGACTAGACTATTTTTGGTGGAGCTATGTCAAGGCTCATGTCTATAGGGAAGAGCCTGCAACGCTTGACGCACTGGAAGCCAATATTCAAGAATTTATTCTTGAGATACCGGCCGAAATGTTGGAGAGAGTATGCCAAAATCAACATATACATGAAATGATCTTTAAACATTGAATTATATAGATCGTTCTATCGACTCAAATAAATATTTCATACATTTCTCTAAATGTATGTGTTTCTTTATTAATAGCCCAATTAGGAATAAAAATTTCCCGGGAGATTTCTCCCTTTTACCAAAAAAGGGGCTGTTCACATATAAATTGTTCGCATATTATATGTAAACAGCACCTTTTTGCGTAAAGGGAGAAATCTCCCGGGGAATTTTTTATTGATAATTGGGCTGTAAATCAAACCCTAATGCTTTTAAAAAATCACCACTTATTATTACACTGTTCGACAGTACATATTACTTGTTACCAAACTGAAACAAGCTATTATATGAAGTAAAGCGGCGTTTTCAGTGTTTTTTATGTAGTCGATTCGGTTTCTAAGGAATACATTTATCCCAAAAAAAATTAAATAAATATTTTCTATCCTAAATATTGCTGTCGCCATGACAGAGGATAATCAGGACTATTTTATGCAATTAATTTTTTATAACTTTAGGCAAAAAACTATGCCTGTAATACATTTTCAAAAGCTAATCCTTCAATAGCCTTTGAAATTTTCAAACAAAACTTTAGAAAAAAAATATACAAATTGAAGAAGCCTTGAATATTAAGTAACAGCTACATAAATTTAATCCTCAAATGAATGGAAATGTTCGAGCTTAGTTAAATTAAGTGATTTAAAAAGTAATCAAATTTATTTTGGGAGTGTTCGATTTATATACATTTAAATAGTAGGAGGCGAAATGATTCTACGAAGAATTCTGAGCAACTTTTCACTTAAACCTATTGGTCTAAGATAAATTTCGAGCTTGCGGAAATTTCAAAATTTATTTTAAATAGTGATGCGCTGCAATATTTAAGTAAAATTTGATTAAACAGGTAAATATTATGAACCAGGATAAACACCCTTATCATGAATAAAATTCACGTGAAATATTTCCCATGAACAAAAAACCATGACAAAATTAAGTAAAATATGACACAAATACAACAGCAATACAAAACTGGGCATCGCAGTTTTAAGGAGTGAGAACAACACATTTCACGTAAACTTTTATTCGCAATAATGCTGAATCTATCTTCTATATTATTAATAGGCAAACACGTTTTCTTAGATCCCTTTTACGGCCGTAATACTGAACTGATTTTGGAAAGATTTATATGTTTTTAAATGGAGTTTTTCATAGTCTTAAGTTTATTTAAATCGTTTTAGTATTTTGGGAGCTATTAGCATTTAAAGTTGCTACTAATACATGCACATCTATTACACATGCACGTATCAGCTTCGACTTGAAAAATAAACAAAGTATGCATGTGTGTTTGCCCAATTTACTTTTGCATAGAAATGAGACAGTTTTAAGCTGTTTATTTAGAATGTTTTTGTTTTTGTATTTTATCGTATCTATTTATGTAACTGTTTAATATTAATATCAAGAATGCGGTCGATTGAGTCGACCGCTGAATACACTAGTAAGAATAATAACAACAATGTATTAAAACACAAACAACTCATTGAACAAACTGCTGTTGCATTTAGGGCTTGTTTATCATTCACTTGTTTGCTAGATTTTATTTTTTCATTTAGCTAATTTTGTATTTCATTTTTATATTTGTATGTACTTGCTTTTTGAACATTTTGACCACTGAAAGCAGTATTTTATTAGTTTATATGTCATATTAAATATACTAATATGTCATTGAAAACTTTGTGTAATGCTTAAAAAAAAGTTTCATAAAACTCAATATTCAAATTCATAAAGCGCTATTTATAACACACGTATTTTGAAATCTCCGCAAGATCGAAATCAATAATTTCGCAGCCTAAGATTTCTTGCCCTAATCCTCATATATCAGATATACAAACTAAAACATTTTGTTATACGTTATGTAAAGATTTTTTTAAATTATGTTACATCAAATGTAATCAAATAAACTTCTTGACATGAGAAAACTCCCTAAAGCATATGATTTCTTTCTTCTTGTTATACCAAATATATAATAAAGTTGATGGATTACAAATTGCATGTGCACCATATGACAATTGAGTTATTTTTGCATCATTGTTATTTTCAACTTAAACATTTCTCGTCTCTACTCTCGCCCCTCTATCGAAAATAACAAATTCTCTGTTCAATTCTTTAATATCCTTAAAAGCCTTTAGCAGAAAACCTTTTAAAATAGTTGTACATTGTGCAGAAATAACTTACATTCCTTTAATCTCAATTTACTACTTACTCGAAATACGAGTGAGAGACACAACAGCAATAATGACATCAGCAAGGCTTAAACAGGAGCCCAGCGCATAAAAAACAAACATCTAAAAAGGAGCACTTGAATGGTACCACAAAGCACATGCCAGCCATTCATAAAATGTTGCTATGGCAGGCTCAAACGAATCTATACTATCTTTTCCATAGTGCTGTGTCCCAGGCAAAGAAAAGCCCTTGAACAACAGAGCTATAGAAACAAGAAGTAGGAGCTTCAAAAGAGGATATAAGAATACGAAAACACAACATAAAAAAACTTAATGTGAAAACTTTTAAATATACACTCAACGTTGAGTCATACATGTTAGCAGAGTTTAGAAAGAATGAGATGTTGAGTAATTGTCTTAGGCAAAGATATCATGAAACAAATAATAAGACAAATTTATTAAGAATAGTTGTCTTGCAAACAATCATTTAAATTTCGTTTTCCACGATTTTCGCAGGAATATATCTAATAAGTTAATCGAGGGTTAGGTATAATTAATTAAATATATTTCTTTCTATTTCGAAATTCTATGGATCGCGGTGCACATGGACTCTTTCATAATCATTACAAGATTTTAAATATAAATGCACTCTTTTAATTCTCTTACTGTCACTGCACTTTAGTTGCCTCGAAAGTTTATGTTGTGTTTTCTTTTATATGCAAATTCAAACAATAGTCTTTTATTAAAAACATACAAATTTTTTTATGTTTGAACTTTAACATTTAACCGCCAAGACTTCGCCTTCTTTGTTAACATTAATAAGTTGTATCAACATTAAATTTTAAATGGAAATTTTAATTTAGAACACAAAGCACTGTAAATTGGTTTGACATTTTGCAAAAATGTTTTTATTCAATTTGAATTAAAAAAATAGTTTCTTGTTTCATCTACATCTACAAAAAAAGAAGAATTGAAATAACAAAGATTACATACAGCAAGTGCGACAGATTACAGAAATGGATTTGAAAGTTGGAATGGTTCTATTAGCTTACAGAATAAATCAGATTGGAGTATGTAGATTGTATTTATTTAGTAAAACCTTGAATGATATGTCATGCGACATTGAATAGCTAATTAAATGCTGCACTTTTCTGCTGTACATTAGTTGTTGGACTGCTTAAATGGCGAAGGCATGGCTCTGGTCACTAAGCAGGAACGCCAGCTAATGCACATCACAGCGTACTCCTTCGTCGGTAATGTGGGTGAACCTTCAGCGAAGTAAAATAATTAATAAAATGGCTACACAGCTTAAACAAATTTTGTGTAGCTACTTAACATCAGTGGAGCTATAATATACTAACAACAGATAATAACAAAGTTGTAAAACGATTCCAAATGAAGGCAACGCACCTCCTGGTTGGCAGGCACATTAATTGTCCCGATCGTTACGTCTCTTTTTAGAAAAAAGCTTTTGTAGAAACTCGAGAAAAAATAATTTTTTAAACGTATTAATTTTTAAAAGAGAAGGTAATATATTTTTTCACCAAGAAGAGAAGACTAAAGCAACAGTTTTCCGAGATCGCCACACCGTATGGCGTTGGTCCCCAAATAAATCTGAATTAAGTTTCCAAACTTCTACATGGAGTCGCTTTTTTGGCGACTAAAATAGTTTTAAAATTTGGAGACTGCCAGGCCCACGATGTCACACGTATTCTTTCCTTCTGACTTTAGCTTTCTGGTTCTGCCGTATAGCGTCTTCGCTGGGTAAAAATTTTTAGCAAAGCAGTTTTGTGGCCACAGTTAACAGTTACTTTGTGGTTAGTTTGGTTTGTAATTTTATAATGAATAGGTTTACGCTAGACCAATCTTTACAAATTGTTGTAATCTCAATATTTTATAGTTCAGCTATTAACACATTCACGACAGCAGGCTACCGACTACAACCTGTCAAAAATAGAATACATGTGTTTAAATGAAAATGATAATTTTCACGACTACTCGGCTGCTATTTTTGTCGTGTAGTGAAATTAAACTAATTTCTTTTTTTGTTGGCTACGAAACAAGAAAGAGTTGACAATGTAACAAAATATGTAAAGCAAATTATTGCTAAGAAATATTTTTTTTCATTGTAAAATAAAATAAAATGCAAAAATTGCAATTCTTTTTGTAGTGTTAACTTTTTGTGTAAAAATAATTTTTGCATAAAAATAAGGGCAATGAAGTTCCTGCATATTAAATCAATATTCTGTGTTCATCTTTTTATAAAATATTCAAAATCCAATGAAGCAATAAAAAGGCTGCTGAGTCAATTATATCGCGATATTGCGCGAAATTTTTCAAAATTTAGAAATGCCGAAAAGTGTCCTAAAACGAGCTAAAAGTGTAAGGAAAGTAAAATTTTCGCAAGAAACTACAAAATTGACGAAAATTCGCAATAACTTCCAATCATTGGGAAAACAAAAATGTTTAATATCATTTAAATGTCGGTAAAACAAAAAAATATAGAAAAATACGAAATCCTCGAAAAGTTTTGAAAAAACCGAAAAATCTTCTAAAAATCTAAGGAATGTGAATACATATCACATCTTTTAAGTTTTTGTCTCCATTGAGAAAGCTTTACTCCTGTTTCAAAAATTTTCACTTTTTCGTTGTTTTTAGCTTTGATTCTTTATCATTTTATTGCTGCATCGAATTGCACTTTTTGAAAAAACGTAACTTTAAAAAAGCAAAGAAAACTAAAGTGTCACCTCTGAAATATAAATGAATCAGCTTCTTAATATGTAGCTGCCGTTTTCAAAATAATTAAGTAGCTGGCAACAAGGCGACATTTGTAGCCAGCGACATTTGTAGCCAGCGACATTTGTAGCCAGCGACATTTGTAGCCAGCGACATTTGTAGCCAGCGACATTTGTAGCCAGCGACATTTGTAGTCATGTAGCCATGTAGCCTGCTGTCGTGAATGTGTTTATAGCTTTACTATTACAATCCAATGACCTCATGCCTCTAGTTTGTTCTTAATAATAAAATCTTGTCAAAAAGGAAGTTGAATATGTCGCCCAAACTTATATGTTAAGTTGACTGCAGTTCACAACTAGCAAGAGCTGTCACTCTGTTGTTTTAGTGCTCCAACCCTCAGACAACAACAATAGAAATTTTTTAATTTCATTATATTATTTTCTCTAGTGATATGTCAAGTCACTTATATACGCCGATAAACCCGAGACGATTGAACTTTTGGAACCCAACATTCGGCGAGTTATTGGCAAAATACGGCAGTAATTATTGCAAAAAATGTTTGATAATTTAACTTCCATATTCAAACATTAATGGCAAATAATTATATTTCAAATAAAGCAGTTAACACAATTTGTCTGTAAAGTTCTAAAAAAAACACCCTTATTTTAGTTATGCACTGAATCAGTTCAACACATAGACTGTGTATAGCTTTTGATTATGAATATGGCTGATAATTAAAAAATAAATAAATAAAAAAGCAAAAAGTAAAACTCAAAACTACGCGAAAACTAAAGAAAATAATAAAATAAACAATACGAAGTTAAGGGAAATATTTATTTTAATATTTACACAGCTGAATGTAATAAAAACTTTTCTCAAATATTTTTTCAGAACTACATAAAAGTTGCACACAAGCATTAAATTTAAAATAATAAATTCTTGGTATATCAAGTGAGTGCATAAGTATTCGAATTGTCGTATTTTTTTAAACTATTTTTCTCTGTGTCTGGCTTTGAGTTTTTAAAAGCAATTGTTTTTGTGTGAAAGAGTGGAGCTTCTGTATTTTTAAATCTTATAAGTTTTATTCAAATGACGCCAAATTAAACTCCTGAAGTTAAAAAAAAATATATAGATAACACTTCTAAATACCCACGTGTTTACATGAGAAATAAAATAAATGTAAAAAAAATAATATAAAAGATTTTTTATTAGTTTGTTTTTCTCTTTATGCTGAGTGAATCCATTCATTTTTATTAAGCCTTAAAGGTTTTTATTGAAGTGCGTGGATCTGTTGCAATTGCGTTTGTATGAATGCATGTATGTAGGTGTGAGTGCGTATATGTGTGTGTGTGTGTGCGTAAGTGTTAGCAAATAATTGACAGATAAACAAAATCAAATAAAACTGTCATTCATTTGTAATTGTTTATTTCAAATGATTCTGTACGTTTATAAAAATGTTTGTCCCTTTGAACATTTTTCGCTAGGTACAGTGGGCCTTTTAAAAAGTTTGTCATTACTTTCTGAATATTTCAAATAATTAGAGGCTATACGTTTTTCGAAAAAGTAACTTTACGGAGATCAGTATATCCTTCCGTAGATAATAACACAAATGTAAACGATTTTGAACTTGAGCTGTTTCTTTCACTCGAATGAAAAATCAATCCATTCGTGCTTAAATCAATCTCAAGCGCTCTTAAAAGTAAGATAATCCCAGATTTATTAAAATCGAGTACAGAAAGATTGATTTACATAAGTGCGTACTCAAGTATAATAATATATAATTTAAGAATTTTTTAAGTTGATTTAAGATTATTTATGTGGTTAAAGAATTTTGTACTCATTTTAAGAAACTCCAGGATTGGTTCTCTAAAGGAATCCCGTTTTCGGCTTGATTAAAGTACAATTTATTGTTATTTTTACTCAAAATTTTGAGTACGACTCGTACTCAAAGTAAGTAGAAAATACTTAAATTTAGTACGGCGTTTTTTTTCTGTGTAGATTATTTGGCCCCCTGACTTCAAATTTTCAATACGTTTTTACAGAGCTATAGTCTAAATCTGTAATAAAATGTAAAATATTAATCTTTTTTTAATATTTACCTACTCAAATTACTTATTCCTGACCTCGTCTGTTCTAAATGACGCCTGCTGTTAAGGCATTTTCTATCGTCAAGTCACGCCTCTAGTATTTTTCTTGGCAGGCGAGAAATCTGAGATTCTTGTAACTTGGAAATCCTCGAGTTAAGAGGTTTGTTCGGTTTCCCGTCTTTCATTCTGCTCTCAGATAGCGAAACTGCTCTGCCTGTTTGAGTTGCTCAGATTCGATCTTATTGTTGTCATTGATTCTTTGACGAGATATTACCATAGTCTCCGTTTTATTTGGATTGACAACTGTTGACAACTGGAGAAGAGAATTATTTTTGACTAAAAATGTAAACTTATACAAAAGTTTATCTCAATGAAAATATAATAAATGTAAAACTAGGTATACTTAGATTAATTTAAACCCAATAAAACCCTACAAAAAACCCACTGGGTGCCAACACTGCTTATCTGAACAAGTCATGGCACGAATACATGCATGAGAACAGAACTTGTTTGCTTTAATTTTAAGTACTTGTGATATGCATTGAAATATGTTTAGCTTTCCCAATTCAATCGCTTTTAAATTAAGCGTACAGATTATCTAACAAAAATAAAGAATTAACCAATTAAAGGTTAACTCAGTGAATACCCACGGCTGGTAAGGCATAAAAGCAATAAAAAATTATTATGAGTATCTAGCATTAAACGTGTATTTGTAATTTTATTTTTATTTCTTTTTTCTTGATTTATTTTTACAATGCTCGTATAATTAAACTTAGTTGCCGCATTACTGCCTAATACTGTAATATAAGACCTGTTCTTGTATTGAATTGATCAAATAAATAAATATGTAAATAAATAAATAAACAAGTAAATAAATGAAGAATTAAATAAATGAAAAATTAAATAAATGAAGAATTAAATAAATGAAGAATTAAATAAATAAATAAATAAATAAATAAATAAATAAAAAATAATTAAATAAATAAATAATCAAATAAATAAATAAAGTAATATATAAAGTAATAAATAAATAAATAAAATAAAAATTATAGCTTACGAATCTCTAAAGTATCCTCAACTAGAGCATTTTAAAATAATATATAATTTTTCTTTTTTTTCAGCAGTTAATATGCTAACACTAATTATTTTATTTAAGACTTCTTTTTATAGAAATCTCAAATATGTATTTTTTTATTAAATTGCATTTGCTTCTGCCAACAACAAAAAGTAATTACCAATTCCTCCCACTGTGTAACTAGGACAACAACAAATATTGTGACTATTCTTCCAACAGCAACAAACGAAACTATGCCCAGCTGTGCTTTTGAATTGAAGAAAAGGATTTTTTTTCGTTGTATATGTATACCATTTTGTTTTACTCATCTTGAGTTTGTGTGTGTGTGTGTGTGTGTGTACTTATTTTAGAATTTCCATTTTGTATTTATTGTTTTTCAACTTTTGTTCCTTTGAACAGTCTCAGGCAGCCAGCCATTCATTCATTCATGGTGTTTGTCTGTAAATAAGAATGCTCCTGCCGTTGTATTAAATCTTGCTTCTGTTGGCAAACAGATGGCTGTTTACTTTTTTCCATTTTAGATTGTTGCTGCCACATAATTGTATGGTGGAAAACAGATTTTGAAATGAAATGCAAGGGAAAAAGTAAATAAAAAGAATATAAGCAGCAACGGAAATGCCTTCTTTGAATTTCTGAGTCTTGTTTCGTATTCTTGTTTACTCTGCTTGTCTTTCGCGCGCCTTTTAACATGCTTTTCTTTTTACGATTTTTTTTTTGATTTTCTTTTTTGTAAATTCTTTTCTTTTTGAATGTTTGTTGTTGTTGTTTATATGTTGTATTGCCATCATCATGTTGGTGTGTTGTTGTAGTAACGTCTGTTTTTCAAATTCTCCTGCGAATGCTTGTTTATGGTTCTATTGTTCCCAGGGCAGCATATTTTTCTTCTCATTTTTTTTCTTCGTTCTTCGAAAATAATCATTGCATAAACGAGGAACAACAATAGTTTTTCTGCTGCAACAACTTTTACTTACAGTGTAGGTAGGCGATATACTGCAGACAGATTGCACAGTGAAGCAAAGATTTTCAAGTAACTTTTATTGTAACTTTTTCGTAAGAAGTGATAAAGGTTCAGTTAAGAGTACAATTTCTTTTGCCATTTGGTAATTTCCAAAATTAATGGTATGAAATGAAGTTGCCTGTCTAAAGTGTTACCTTCATTATTCTTGAATTATTACTCGTATGCGAATGCATATAGTTATGTAAATTTGAATTCTTCAAACTTATATTTTCCATAACGATTCTGAATGTTGCATACGTTTTTAATTGATATTTACATTGATGTCATACAGCATCGATGTTTTACAAATATATCATTTTCGATGTACATATAAGCCTTCGGGTCACAAGCATAATCTGAATCGCTTCAGTGATTTATTGCTTAACACACGTAATCACAGTGCTTTATTTAAAACTCTGCTACTTAAAACTACAGATGTAGTAAAAAGAATAGTATTTGTGCTGTAGCAGTCACCGAGTATGAGTTTTACTTAGTTTTTGCACAATAACGTTATCTATAGAGGAATCCCAGCGCGGGTTTTATATTCAATCATACTCGTATATTATTGTGGCTCAGGCAATATTTTTTCAATAAAGCTGCTCACTATTAGGCTGAAGCAGGCCTCCGGGAACGAAATGTATTGATTTTTGCTTAAAAATGATGGAAAATATTGTTTGTCATCTAGTTTATGATTTCTAAAATATTCATGTGACATCATAAAGTAAATACATGTATTCTGCAGCATTATAGGCTGTCGGCTTAACAATCTCCCCTTATTCATGCATTCATCTGTGCGAAGTTGAAATGTTGTGTCAAATGCTGTCAAGATCCCCGATAACTTATGCACTTAATGTTTTGTTTTTAAATTGGCAAAGCCGCACCCCACCATAAATAGTTGAATTATTGTAAAAAAAACACATGTACCCCTTTTTACTCTCCAGTTTTATGAAATTTTAATAAAAGATAAATCTGGAGAAAAAATTTTATAGTATTATAAAGCTCAGAACTCGGGAAAAGTCACTGGAATGAGAAAATCTTTTTAGAAAAATTGTGAAATCGAAAAGAAACTTAAAGTTACTTAAAAATCACTCAAAAATGATTTTTGAAAATTCTGAATTTTTGATCTCTAAATAATTGAGTTTTTGATAATAGTGTTAATATGCCGCAAAAATTTTAAAAATATACTCGTATATATTCCAAAGAAATGAGCTTAAAACTGAAATGTGAAAAAGTATGCTGTAAAAGGCAAAACATGTAATAAATAAAATGCATTGACAAACCGATGCCAATAACTCTTAACAAGTTCTGAAACGATTAAATGTCGTATTTCTCAATATTTAGAAAATATACCTTTAATAAAAAAATTTGGAAAAATTTATCAAAATAAGAAACAAATACATATTTTCAAATTGTCCAATTTGTTAGCAAGTGATTTTTTTATCAGGCTAAACACCCACCAAACACCCACTAAGAAGCGGGAATACATCACAAAGCAGACATCCCTATCCAATTTAAATGCCGCTTTTTATAAATGATGTACCAAATGATTTTTATTATATTTTCAAATGGTCTGATGTAAGAAAAAACATTTCTTCAACGGGACTTTTACTTTGTTTTTGTAAACTACAAGCTTATTGGATTTGGATTTTAAAAAAATGTAAGCTTTTATATTTTTCTGGAAAAGCTTTTGTTATCAGAAAATTGTTCTTTAATAATTGCCAGCTGGAACTGGCTGTTTCAATGATTGTTTTGGGTATTATATTGTATAAGAAACTAAAGTTTGGTCATTTCAATGCAATGCCATCTAATGAAGAACGCGGTATTCTTGCTTTCATAGCTCCGCTACAGTTACACCTCACCCTAAGCGCACTTACCTTAAATAAATAAATAATGTATATTCACACAGAAAAAAACATCAATGTGAAACCAAAATTAAACAATGGTGATTTCATTTCATGTAATTTTTTGCAAAAATATTGACTTTGCTAAAAACTAACATATATTCATATTGATTTAATGCTTAAAACTTTAAATTTGAACTAACAAATAGTATATTGAACATTTTTCGTAGTTAAAATAACATTGTGCAATGCTGAATTTACACTACTCAACTTCGTAGTAAAATAAAAAATTTTTACGTTAATTTAACTTTGAATTTGATAAAATCAACATTGAATAGTGTAAAGACAACATTTCTACATTTTAAATCAACATTGCTAATAAGTATTCCACGAATTTCAATGAGAATTTAGAAAATTACAAAAATATAAGAAATTCTCATTGGTTTTTTAAAAGTTTTCGTATAAGATAAGAGGTTTAAAAGTTTTCAAAAATATAGTTTAAAGTCTACTGATGATTTGGCGTTAGCATCAAATGTATGCAAATAAAATAAATATTAAAAAATTAAATACATAATAGAAATCGTTTTAGAAATTTTTTTTGGGTTATTTAATTAAGGGCATCATTTTGAACCAACAAACATTTAGTGTAATTTTAATATGCGTATCGGTTTAATTTTAAAAGAATTTCGTGTTAGATCATTCACCGAATCGTACACTCAAAATGTTCTGTACGTAAAATTAACTGAAACTGTAATTTAAAATAAATGAAAATTCACTTAAAACCCGGTCTACTCATTTTTCAAAAGTTCATTTAATTTTTAATGTTAAAAAATTAATTGACTTAATCCCGTAAAAATAAAATATTTTTCCTTTGTTTGTAGGCGAGAAAATGTCAAACAAAATAAATCAAATAAAGCAAGCAAAGAAAAAAACAGCACTTAAAAAAAACGGACAACATTGAATGTAACCGAAAATCCGTATTAATATGTCCTTAGTTTTTTTAATGAATGTTAGAATTAGTTAAATATAAAATTGCTTACAATTTCAAATGTTTTTTTTTAAATTACTGAACGGATTACTTCTTGAATAACGTACAGTCCGTCATGTTGTTTCAAACTGCAATAATTTTGATTCAACAAAATTCTTCATATTATTTTAATGTGGGGTACATTTTTATTCAATTGGAGTGCCATATTATATTGAAATGGGCTGCTGTTGTTTGCAAGTTATCGTAAAGTCATTTTGATTTAAAACGAAACGACTATGAAGCAAAATCATTAACGAAAATTGTGAAATCAACTTTGTTTTCTCTGGTTTTACATTGTGTATTTTTCGGTGTGATTGCTACGATCTACCGGATTTCTTAGTTTGGATTCCTTAAAAATTATCTCACGCCACTTCTTTCCTAATAAAGATAAGAACTTTTTGTTCAATATAAAAAAATTATTTCCAAAATCTAATAAAAATTAAAAAAAAACAACTTGTTTTTGGAATCTCCTATAAATGTTGTGTATTTATTGTGCACTTCCAATAGTTTTTGTTTCACTTTTTTACTTTTGCATTGTTTTTTCACTCTTAAAGTGGCATTAATCGTCAAGTTCTACAATTTTAAAAATTAGCAGTAAACTTAATATTCGTTGCTGCTTTTATTTGCAGTTAAACAGTAAAGTTTTTAATTTTACTTTTGCAGCTAAATTTCTTGGTGCCCCCTTTTTACATTCTTGTTTTATTTATTTATTTTAATTTTTATTTTTTTTTTTTGATTTTTTTGCGAAAACATGCAAAGAATCGCAAAGTTGTTCAAAGTGTAAACTTTTGAAAAGTTCTATTGCGAGAAAAATAACTTGGAAAAGAAAAACAAGAACATTAAAAAAATGGGAAAATACTCTTAAGCTGATACTTTTGAAATGTTTGTAAAAACCAAGTGCATTTAAATTGAGCGTAGGTGTGTTATAATTATCAAAGATTTTGTTTATTTCCAATCATTCGGCTGCTGAAAAGTTTGTTAATCTCAAACAAGTCGATAATAAAATGGGGGAAAATAAAAATAAACAATTTAAAAAATTTTCTTATTTTTGTACTTTCAGATGTGGCCAGGAAACACGTGTGATACCTAGAATATTACAGTTGCGTTCACACTGGCTTAAATCCGAAAAGGAATCACTGCGGCTGGTAGAAGCGGGTATTACCAAGGAAGTAATGAACAGCGCTATTGCTCAATTTTGTTTAGAAATCATTGCTAAACATGGCGATCCAGCGCCCAGACTTTGTAATAAAGATCCCTTAACATTAAAAATGGGCACATATGTGATAGAATTGTTTCCCAACGTAAGTAACCCTATAAATTGCTACATATTGTTTCGTCCTTTTAATAAATTTTCTTTTTATTCGTTTAATTACTAGGCCAAATTTTTATTTATGGTACGTGATGGTCGTGCCACTGTGCATTCAATTATATCACGCAAAGTCACCATTACGGGCTTTGATTTGACCAACTATCGCCAGTGCATGCAGAAATGGAATCATGCCATAGAAGTCATGCACGACCAATGCAAAGAAATTGGCAAAGAACGTTGTATGATGGTAAGTGCTGATATATATATTTTTTATTTAAATTAAAGTCAAATTATTTAGTCAATTAAGAACTTTATTCAGCACAAGTATATTATTTGAAATCTTTCAAAAATGTATACATCACTATCCTTTGAAATTTCCGACAACAATTAGTGAGAAAATTATATGTACATATGTATATTAAGGGCTTAAATATTATATTATAGCAAAGTATCAGCCTTTTTGCTTTTTATGTATATGTAAATAATAATACAGCACAACCTTCTTAATCCGAACAGATGATGTACTTTAAAAAATGCATTTCGCAAGGATTTCTGCAAGTTACGATTATAATAAAAATATTCTAAACATAATTGTTCCCTTTTTAAGACTTAATTCAAGAATAATTAAAAAATGTTTACTCAGCTCATGTTTAAAAAAAACTGCGCAGCAAAGAAAAGCACAAACGGATTAATCACTGATTTCCCTACTCCTATTGGCAATTTCTCTATAGTCATTTGGTTGCTTGTTATATGGTTATGTTATTAGGAACAGTATCACTGAAATCTTCCTCCAAGTCAATTGTTTTTTATTTTTTATTATTTAAAAGATCTTCAATTACTTCTATCGTTTGCCTTCTAACACTTTTTTTATATTTATTAGGTATTTTAATTATTTTTATCAATATATTACCAATGATTTGAATACACAAAACTGTACGCTCACTCACCTTGAAATTTAAAACCAAATGTACAAATTTGTAAAAAAACACCTTACGCTTTAGAATGTATTGAAAAAGAAAAGTCTTTTTTAATCTTGAATATATAAGCAGATGTATATACTTGAGAAACAGTTGCGTATAATAATCACCCTTATTCCTGTTGGTGACATCGTCGTCACGACAACACAAAAGCAAAAAATTGAAGCTTGTCTAATCGATCTCGAGAACAATTTTGTGCTAATGAAAGTGTACTTCTGTTCTATAAGGTCTAAAAAATAACATGAGCCTGTCAATAGTAGTCAGTTATTTTCGACAACGGGTAGACAAGCCCCGATTTTTATGTATTGTGTTGACGTAACGTCGATGTCGCAAACTGGAATAAGATTGAATATGTTAAAAGCTGCTTGTGACTTCACATTTTATAAACATTACTATGAGCGATGTTAAGAATAGCTTAAAACCTAGTATTTATAAAAGCTTATTCTCAAGTTGTATTGCATTTTGATTAATTTATGGTTTGTTCGGATTTCACTTTTTAATAAATGAAATTTATTGATTCTTAAACGTTTCGATACAAAAAAAGGAGAATTATTTAACTCCACTTTCTGAACATACTATTTATATATATATTTCTTTTTTATATATATATATATATATATAAAACCGTTCACTCGCAAAACCGAGTAATTTATAATTTAGTATTCCGTAAATCGAACTAAACTGAGTGCAACTAGAAATGTTAAAATTCACAAATGCTTGAAAAAACATACGAAATCAACTATTATTTTCGAGCATGTTTGCGGTAAATATGAAGAATTTTGACAGCAATTTTCAAAGAAGTTTTTTTTTTAAACCAATTTATATAAAAGTAAATATAAATAATAAATTAAAATAAATTAAACAATTTGTTATTCTATATGAAAAGTTTTATTTTTATTATTTAGAAAGAATTTCTGGGAAAAAAACGGCATTCGATTTGCTTGCGACCCGGTTTGGTTACTCGATTTTAAAACGATAAAATTATGCAACACCAATATGTGTCGATTCGTTTTAACGAAAAAATTTTTTCCAGGCTCGATTTACAGAACGGGGGGATTAATTTAAAAATTTCATTCATGCAATTAATATCCACCATTCAGCCGTGAGTGTGAGTGATGTTCTATACATATCGCTTTTATAACCGCACTTTTTGAGGTTAATAGCGTAAAGGAATTAAATGATATTAAATACACTCTTGAAAATGTCAGCCGCATACTTAAACATAATTTTTAAATTGCTCTTGTCTGTCTCTTACACCGTTATGTCAAACCCGTATGTAAATGTTATTTTTTTTTCTTTTATACTTAGTCTTTCTTTCCGTGTGTCCGTCTATCTGCATTTATCTATATCTGCCTGTGTGTGTTTTTCCCATCATGTCCTTTATGGATAAAATGCAGCAGCAAAAAAAAATTTCAATAAAACCGAAATGACATTTCTGCTGTTGCTGTAATTTAAACATATTTTGAATCGTTGATCAGGGTTCCTCGTTTGCCATCAAGCCTTCGTCACATTTTTTAATTATAATCCCTAAATGATCTCTTAAGTAGCAATTTTCGCGTTTAATTACAATTTCTATCAAATATTTTTTTAGTTTTATGGAATATTGTTCACACATCACCCAGTCTTGTAGTGTTTTTTTACACTGAATTAACAAAATTAACGCAAGTTTTGTATTAAATATAAAACACAGTTTTTAGTCTTTTCATTATTTATATATTCAATAATGACAACATGTTCTATATCGTGTAACGCTCCATTTTTACTAATCCTGTCACCTGTCAGCCAGATTGTTGGGGCTGCCAGAACAAAACGATGGGGCATTCAAATCTGGCATTAACTTTGGGACATCCTTTAAAAATAGACAAAAAATAAGGTTTAGCAGATATATGTTATTCTCCAAAAAATCCTACATTCTCAACACGAAATTTTCATTCCCAAACACCAAAAGAAAATCCCCGATTTGTGGACAAATCCCCTCAACTGGGAATGCTCATACTGATTATCCTCACAACGTCCCTCACCACTATCTCTGTTATTATCTCTTTCATATTCAACATTTTGCAACTAGGAATTTTTACATCTTTGTATTCGTTCCTTTTGGTTTCGTCTCTCTGGTTTTGCTTTTGTGCCATGAATCGATAACTGTGTAATAGTTTGATTGGAAATTAAGTACGGCATGCTTTAAAACGATTAACTTGTTTTATATAAAAAGTTTCCAACAATGCGACATTAATTATAATGCAGGAATTTCATGTTGTTATCCGGACGAAAAAGCGACGAGAAAAGGAAAACAGTACGGAAAAAAACAGAATATTATAAATTAAAAAAATAAAAATATTCATTCCAAACGAACTGATTAAAATGAGTACAGTGATAGACAAAAAGTTTTGGAAAATGTGTTTCAAAGTTTTGCGTTTGAATTTCGTTGTGTTATTAAAACAGATGCTGGTCTGTAGTTTTTTTGGGCTGATGTGAATGCTTGCAAATAAGTTTTTAATTTCCATTTAATAAACATCTACATCTTAGTTATATGGAAAATATTTCAATTCCCGTGGGTGAAACAAAAATAAAAAAGAAATAAGGACGCATTTCCACACTATTGCAGAAGAATGAATAAATGAATGAATGCGCTCGCATGTTCCTGTGTACTTACAGCTATCGGCAGTAAAATAGTACGCATTTCCACTCCATTACAGAAAACTGAATAACTTCACATGTAATTATACTATTTTGTCAACAATTTTGTTCGTTTCATCGTTTCTTAATCGCTTCTGAAATTACTTCTTCCCTGTTAAGTATAATTTTTTCAACAACAGATATCACATATCTCGTCAATTTTGCCAGTGAGTCAATAGAGTTGACTTCCTAACAACCATACCTTAATCAGAGCGTTGAGCGTCGCATTGTACGTATTTACAATGTATTCTAAGAAAAAAATTTACTCTAAATGTACTAAAAATACGTACCCTGTTGCTAACGCGACGTTCAACGCTCTGATTTAAGTAAAATAGGCTTTGCAAAATCGGAACTAAAATGAGAGTAGTATTCCACTTTCTAGCGGATATATGTGCCAGTGTTGTACTGTTGCAGTAGTTTTACCATCCCTTCAAAAGTTTTGATTGCGCAAAGTAATGATAGGATAATATGAAGTAGATACTTTTTACTACTTCGTCGTTGGTGTTTTAACTCATTTCTGTGATATGTCAATGTCATATGTCGTCTGGGCTTACAAATAACGAATGCACCAAACATAATACAAATTCAACTCGTACTTTTAAAGTAATTGTTGTGTTATATGTCAAGTTTTGTATTTATTGTTTTCACGAAGACACACACGCAGTAAGAATTACACATGCGTTAACAGCTTCTAAGAAATTTATCAGCTAAACTAACCACTGAATTAGTCATAACTTTATTCTCAATTATGGGCAAACTCCGCATTGAGCCAAGCGATACTCGTGTTCTCAACTAATTTGCTTTATTTAACTCGGCGGATTATTTCCGAAGTGGCAGCTTCAACTATGTAGACGTGCGGAATTTGCGTACTATTAGCAGTAGCCTCTTGCCACTTTCTAGGCTTTAGACAGCAAAAGGCTGTCAATAGCAATCAATTTCTGACGGCAGTGATTAAGACAGTTGTAATTTTATGGTACCGGATTGAAGATATGCATGCCAAGCGGGATTGTATTTATGATTTTATATTTACACAACTTTATATGCGATAAAATTTGTAGCAAAAGATTTTATAAAAAAAACATCAGCAAATTGCAAAATAGCACTTTTTCAACATCTACTGCTTAACACACTCATAAACAGATATTGACGAGTTTATTTTTAACCTGCTCCTTTATGTACAGGATGTTAAAAAATGTTTTTTCCGTTTAATTGAATTCCGTTAAAAATTACTAAATTAAAAAAATATATTATTTTGTATTTTTCCGCTGTTTTTATTTATTTTTTTTCCTTTTTGTTAACAGGAAATTAACATACATAAATCGTATTATATGCTTTTTAAATGTTCATTCACCGTCCTTTTTTCCTTTCCTCTCCTTCTTCTTCTTCTTTATTTTATTTATTAATTTATTAATTTGATTTCATTCATTGCGTTAAATTTATTTATTATTTATAAAGCTTTAGATATGCGTACATAAATAAATTATTATATATATTTTTTTATTAAAATATTAAACATTTATTTCAGGTCTATTACGAGCAATTGGTGTTACATCCTGAGGAATGGATGCATAAAATATTAAAATTCCTTGATGTGCCTTGGGATGATTCTGTGTTACATCACGAGGAGTTTATCAATAAACCTGGTGGTGTTCCTCTTTCCAAGTAAGTCATTAGATATTAAAATTTCACTTTATTAGTAATACTATTGCACAGCTATTCTCATTAGTTTTGGATCAATGTATGTGATTATGTGCGTGTGTA
Source organism: Gymnocheta viridis (assembly GCA_956483585.1). Taxonomy (NCBI): domain Eukaryota; kingdom Metazoa; phylum Arthropoda; class Insecta; order Diptera; family Tachinidae; genus Gymnocheta; species Gymnocheta viridis. The sequence goes on along the minus strand of OY101441.1, from coordinate 17,789,933 downwards.
TTTGATATGCCTATGTGTAGGTTTGTTTGTTTGTCAAGCAAATTATCACTCTGTCATCATCTTGTTAATTTAGCTGACGTTAATCTGTCATTTGACATTAAAAGACATCTTGTGTAAAGTTAAAAGCATTCATAATATTTCTAAAGAAACCCCATTATTCAAATTTATAAATGACTAACAAAATCAGTTTACAAAAATGATAGCCAAACCAGAGGAAGGAAATCTTTGTGCTACGTACCAGTTTGTAGATACAAATTCTATCAACGCTATTGAGTAATTATAATTAACAATAGAATAGAGTATGGTTCTTATCATAAAGACTGTAACGAAGCTAAAGCGGATTTTACATTGCAGACTGCTTAAAAATCTTCTTAAAATAATTATTTTAAATACAAATGAACTTGCGTTAATGGCACTTAATTGATTTATATATAGCAAAATCTATTAGCTTCCTTTAAAAAATTTTACACACAAATGAACCATTTCAAGATTGCCATAAAACTTTTTCATTTAACTCCAACAATAAAAGAAAAACATTGCTGTATTCTACAGATAATACGAATAAAAGTAAAAGGAATTTTCATTAGAAAGAAAAAACAAATCCAATAAACTTTTTAATTCGTTCTTTTTCCCTCTCTTTTTCTTTCTCTATCCGGCAATCAAAAGCAGGTTAATAATTCTTGCTTCCATCATCATCAAACAAATTTGTTGAAACATAAAAAATTAAAAAAAAAATATGCTCTTGCTATTTTTTTAATTTAACAATTTCCTTTTTTATTTTCTTCTTGAGGTGTATTTTTATTATTATTTTTTTTGTCTTGCTGGATTATCCCTGTCGGTTTTAACACTACTTATTTCTGCGATGATGTTGATGTTCTACTTGTGCTACCAGAATGGTCTTAAAAAATTAAACAAAGCTAAAAGTAAAACTAATTATTGAAGCTTTAGTGGTGCTAAAAAAAATTAATTTCCGCCATAACTTACAATTATGTCTGCGTATGTGTGTGTGTGTGTGTTTGTGTAATCTACAAAATAAAGAAACAACAGCAGGAGCTGTAGCTTGAGCTACAAAAGCAACTGCTGCAATACGATAAAGAGGAAAAAATAAAAGAAATATGTATATGAAAAGGAAAATATAAATGTTAACCGTAAAGTGTCTTTCTAGTTGGTATATCGGGTATAGAGTGCAGAGATCCAAAAGAATACTTTATTAAAGTAAGACTTAATTCCCAGACGTGTGACGAGTAAAGTTGTAAAAGTTAACATAGGATATCTGTTTGAGCTTTATAAACTTTAAATATCTAAATCAATTCTATATAGATTATTAAAGCAAAATCGTTTTATGATGTAAAGAAAGAGAAATGTAACACTTTTGTAAATCACTCAGTGGATGGATCATATTTTCTCAAGTTGTGGCATGCATTAGCACGTTCGGAACAATTGACACAAACCGATTACCGAAAATTCTGATCAAATGATTATTTGAATAATCATTAAATTTTGTGATATAAATTAGTAATTATTAAACAAACATATTCGATTATTACCGTTTATGGCTAATTAATTAACTCTGATTTAGATTATTCAATATAATAATCTATTGACTAATGTGGATTTTCAATACTTGACATTTGGAATAATTTCAGTTTTTACACTGTTTTGTTTATCTTTTTATGTGTTTTATATTCTTTTTTTTCATTTCAATATAAACCTTAAACAGTTCAACAATTACGTATAAATATTAATTATTCTTTTTCTCTTGTATGCCAATCAGTTATTTGTATATGTTTGTATCATGATCCAATAATACAAGTCTGTATAATAGTCCAGCTGATTTTTTGAAGCGTTGTATTTTTTAATGGTCGAAAATTGTTAAGTTGTCAAAAGTTTTGTTTTGATATCATTGAAGGAAAATTACGTTTTTATTCAGTACAATAAAAGATTTTAAATAGTACTTTTAAGACCTGTTTTACTCCTCCGGTTCATTTAGTACTTTCAAACTAATTTGACTTCTACGTGTCCAACAATCGCTTTCCAGTATATCTCAACATATAGAACATAGTGAAAGTATTTTAAAAAAGTACAACATCTTAAGCATATCTTTAAAACACTTTTACAGGTTTTGCAACATATCCAGGTAATAAACAATTTCGATCTTAAATTAAAAACGATTTGTGTTAATTCCTAATATGTAATTGAAATTAAATTATTCCATAATAGTTTATCATAATTTTAAATAATAAATCTTTGGATTAATTAATTACGATAATCTAAGGACTACCTAATATAACGGGTGGTTAAAGTACAAGCCTCTTTTTGATTGATATGTTACTTTAACACTTATAGGTTTTTTCTGTCCGAAATGTTGACCATTGCTCCATATCACAAATCCGAGACCCAAAATTAGTCGCTTTACTGAACAAGGTTTTGAAATTTTGCAAACTTTTTAGCCCACAAACAACATAGTCTTACTTGAAATGTGTTTGTAGTTTTTTTATATACTCGCAGTCTTGAAGAAGATCAATGTAGTTTAACATTAAAGACACCACCACACATTTACTCTCAACTGAACGACAATTTGATTTCCAACTTTAATCTCAAACCCTTATCTTGGTATGAAAAGGGATTAAGAATAACGTTTGGTATCAGGTAAAACCATTGTGTGTTGCGATAATATATCATAAACGCAAAAACAATTGCAACTCATTATATGATTTTAGTTAAAAAAGAAATAATTACAAGTACTTCAATTTAGTCCTGTGGGGATCAAAAAAGTACTATTTAAAATATTTTTTTGTACCGAAGAAAAATTTAATTTTCCATCGCTAACGTATAAAATACAATTTTCTTCAACTGTTTTAGACATTTTTGCGATTTTATACAAAAACAAAATACCTGATGTTTTTTTATTGTTGTTTTATTATTGTAATTATGATTAGAACTGTATTATTAGATCATGGTTTGTATAAATTGCATTTTCCTTAAATATGTATATATTTTTAATATTTTTAAGTAAAATTATGTATATTTCACTTATGTTTGAATAAACAAAATTTTGGTTAATCAAAACTCTTTGTTAATCCATTAATTAATTGCTTAATCATTATGTTGATCAATCAATTAATCGAGCATTCTTAATTTAGACTAATAGTCAAAATGATTTCACAAGTATTTGCTTCTTTTACATCTCTGCTTTAAAAATCATTAAATAAAACTCTTCATACAAATATATATCAATGTATTGGTATCAATCTATGTGTGTTTTTCCCATATATTCGTATATATATTTTTTTTGTAATTACTACTGGTTTTAAGTCAAAAGTTTTTATGCTCCATATAATCGTTTATAGCGTCTTCTTTGTAAATTAAAAATAAAAACGCAAGGAAATCACCAAAAGTAGAAAACATGAATCTCTGAGAAAGCAATTGAAATTTTTCTTATTTTATCTACTTACTTTTTTTCTCTTTTTCATTAATTTATTTTCTTTTTTCATTTGCCTTACAGAGTTGAGCGTTCATCCGACCAGGTAATTAAACCAGTTAATTTAGAGGCGCTCTCGAAATGGGTTGGAAATATACCAGAAGATGTAGTGCGAGATATGGCTAATATAGCACCCATGTTATCAGTGCTGGGCTATGATCCCTTTGCAAATCCACCGGATTATGGTAAGCCAGATGCCTGGGTAGAAGATAATACATCTAAGGTATGTGCAGCTTATTTCATTGTAACGTTCTCCTTGTTTTGTCTGTGCTCGTGTCATTATGTGTTTTGTTGTTGTGCTCTATTTCATTTAAATTTTTTGTTTGTTTTAGTTTGTTTTGTTAAAGCGAAACAAAAAAAACCGTTTATCCTGCTGTTTATACGATTGCCTATGTGCATTTTAACAACATTATGTGTTTTGCCTTTCGTTATTTACATTAGTAGTAGTGTAGTAGTTTGCATCATACTTATTTTCATTATGTTTCATTTAATTTTAGCTTTTGATTTTATTACTTATTATTTTTAATGTTTTGTTGCTACCCAGACTTATTCATTAAACTAAAAAGTATGAAACATAATAATAGCCCCATTCAGAATCTTGTGCAATTGAAATTGCATATTTTTGCAATTGTAAACATTTTACATTAATCGTGAACAGTAAGGTCTACTAATGATTTGGCATTAGCACCAATGAAATGCATGTATATAGACTAGTTAAAAAACACTCAACAAACGAAAGCTTTTGAAAATCTTTGAAAAAAGTTATCGAGGCAATCTCGATTAATAAATTTAAAAAATATATATTTTTTTTATTTATTTACATTTACACATACACATGGATGAATGAGCGTCGAGAGAACATTTCAGTATTCTGGTTTGCAATTTATACAAGAGTAACAACTGCATATCTTTGTATTTTGTTAGTGTAGATTAAAAATATGCTACACCACTTTGCAAATGCTACGATGCGAGATCATTTGTACAAGATTGTGAATTGGGTTAATATTAATATAGAACATAAAGATAAACATTTGCTTGCAAAAAATCTTCTTAGGCAGGCACACGGTCCCTTGTTAATGTTAAAGTTAAGGTTATTAGGTTGTATAAAACTCTTCTCGTAACATATTTCTTCTCCCCCTTAATACAATTGCTGTAGTTCTTGTCGTTGTTATAATGGAGTTTATGTCTGCTCTTATTGAAAATTATGCTCAATTATATTAATTTACGCTACCGACTTCTTCTACCGGTTTGGTTTCTAACACTAATGAGCTTAGAAATACCAAAAATTAATGAAAAGGAATAGCATTTGTTTCTTCAGGAAGTGAAAAAAAGAAAATATTAATGCTCGTGAATTGCATATAATAATTAAATTAATGAGTTAAGGAAATGTTCGGCTTGGGGACTGGACTGTCTCTCTTGTGTAAATAAATAAATAAATAGTCCTATTTAAGTTTTATTTTATTGTTATTAATTTATTGTTCCAATATTTCGGCCAGCAGGGAAATAATAATTTTATTTCAAGCCTCTAATTCCTAAAGGCCATGTCATATTAAACTTTTGCTTCGCGTTCAACATATAAGATGGAATGTACATACTTATACGTAACATGCTACTTAAAGCACTTTTAATGCAGCGCAAAGCGAAAAGTTAAGGAACTCTCATCTTTTCACATTTTTATCTGACACGGCCTTAAGAGTGCCTTAAGGCACTCTTCACAGAAGTTGTACTGATGCATAATATATAATATTTTTATATTAAATAACCTTTTTTAAAGTTGCTAAAAGATGTAGCAAAATATTTGTAAAAATTTCGAAAGCTTTTAAAACCTTTTTTTTATCTCTTTGATGCCTAATTTTGCCAAGCACGTACATTTGCAAAGCAAAAAATTGTCCAGTTGCATGTTGTCTAATCAATTATATAAATTTTAGTGTTTTTGAGTTTCTCCATCGTAACGATAATTTTTTTCTGCCAGATATGCATGGCTTTTGTCTTTTGGAAGTTTGGTTTTATTACTAAATGTGATTTTATTCCTAATTGCCCCAGGTTGTCTCAAGGCATTCATTAATGTTTTCTCATCTGGAAGTAAAAGACTTATTTTATGGGCTTACAAACATTTTTTTTAATCAAATACCCAAAAATGCCATAAAAAAAATATTGTCATAATATTTTTTCATTTTTTCTTAAGCTGGGCCTTAGAGGGTTAATATGTTGTCAATAATTGCAAAATTTTTCACTTTCCTCTCGAAGCAACAAATTAACAATAATAAAGTAGCTTAAGTCTTATTTTATTATTGTTAAAAAGAGTTTTTATTTTTTAAACAGACAGAGACAGTCGTCAAGCCGAACATTTGCTTAACTCATTAATTTTAAAACGGTGTACAACACAACAAGTTCAATTATTAAATTATTTATAATAATAACTATTTTTGATTTATAAAAGTTTATGAAAAAGATTTTTTATGGAAATTTGTTTTATAAAGCTTTTATAAATCTTTAATAAATTGCTATGAATAATGCAATAAGTCTTTGTGAAAAGTAACCAAACTTCAACTTTGGTGAGACCTGCTGAAAGCGATTTTGCAAAAATTTTCAATATCAGTTGTTCGATATTGCTACTTCAAATCAGAATTTTAGATTGTTATACAGTCCACCCAATTGATATTTCTAGTACTTTAAGGTTTTTATTTAAATTTAAAAATTACATATATTTTTAATCAAACAGTTATTTATAATGTGTTATAAGTTTATCTTGTTTCAAAAGATGATACTGCCTGTTGTAAATATTTCATGCTGATTCTTCGTGGGACTTTAGAGATGTTAGCGAACTGTGAATAAAGTAGGGCTTTTAGTTTCCAATAAAGCCAGTTTTTTTTTGTACTGTATTAAGCAGTATTTACAAGAGATATCAGTTTTCTTCTTTACGCAGCTAATGCGCATCGAATGACTATGCTGGTGATGAAGCTGCAACTGATAATTCGTCTTTGATGTGTCTCGCTCCGGACAAACAAAAAAATCTTCATACAAATATTCGAAAATCAGCCTTAAATGTAAGAACAGATCTGGATTTCTGGAAGTTACGATTAGGTTCAGGCATAAAGTTTTCATAGTAAAACTTAAAACTAAATGTTACCACAAATCTGACATTCAAAACTTAGACTAACTGTCTGAAGCTCACATAAATCATGTATTTTGTTTTTATGATACTCAATTTATTAGATGCTCTTGTTGCTTGCAAGTCATTGATGATTAACTAAATACGAATGCTATTGAATACTGAAAACCCAATTAATTGTTTACCATCACATTTTACCACATAACAATGCAATACAATATCAAATATCTATTGCAAAGCACCTGCTACCGAACTAATACCACAATTCTATTCAATCATTGGGTTTTTTTTTTGCAACAACCATTTTTCTAATATCAACCAACATATAATTTAATTTGGTTTTATTAAAAAGAGTAAAAAGAAACCTAACGTTTGCATATGTGTACATTTTTAATTAAAAATCTGTGTCGAAATATTAATATTGGTAAAATATAATTTGTCATGTGAAGCGGGTGGAGAAACAGCAAAAATAATGCGAGCAAAAAAAAATAATGAACATTAATAAGTTGCTGCTAATAAGCCTGATAATAAAGTCGTAAAAAAAATTAATCCACAATACCACTACAATATACACACACATGTGCCCATGCCAAACAGCTACTACGTGAGCATTATTGATGCATGTGGTACAAGTACAAATTAAAACTTATATGTTTTACCGTGGGACTATTGCATCCAATGCAGTTTATATGACAAGATTGAATTCATTTGCTTGATTTGTTAAAGGACAACTTATTAAGCGTATAAGACCAAAACTTTATCTATCAAATATCTTTTGAAAGGAAAGCCATCTAGCAGCCACTACTCTTGGAGGTCTTTAAGCTCATTGCAATGCCCTGATATTCATTTCCACATGACAATTCTTTACGAAATCTTACGATTTTTCAATCCTTAAAACTACCTAAAACTTCTTTGATTTGTAAAGTCCTCAGAGAAATGATGTGGCTTGGTCCTAGTTCTGCTGTCGGTCTGTAGTATTGCAGAGCTGGATAATCTCAGGGAATCTATAGTAATAATGGATCCTGGTCGCCCTATAGACGGCTTCTGCAATAAGGTTATCAATTCTTTTGTGTTCCCTCAGAACGCCGTCATTTATAAAACAATTTCTGAATCTTTTTTCATTATTTGAAAGGATGCTCTAATCAGCATTATGACTAAAAAAAGTGGGCAGAAGTGGAGAATATCTGCTAAACCGATTCTTATGAAATTTTGTGCACATATTTATTTAATTTTTTAACTTGGACCAGCACTCAAGGAATGACCTCTACATATGCAGTGCACTGTGCCGGAATTATGAAAATTAGTTATCGGAAGGAGGATAGAGGGAGTAGTGTTTGTCGACATTCGAGTTGAACTTTCGCGTATTGAAAGTAACGGGAATGGCGTCTCCCGGGAGAGAGGGAGAAGTGTTCGGTTAAAGAAAGAATTTTCTCTGTAATGCGTATTGCGATCCACTCTTAATGAAGAATGTGTTGTTCGCTAAAATCTGCGGGTTTCGGAACCAAGTTCCCTTATTTCATTAGAGCACATTCCACTGTAGTAACGATAAAACAGTGAAACACATCCCACATTACGTCGATGCACCAGTGAGTCAATAGAGTTTGCTACACTACTGTCACTGATGAGCTTTTTCGTCCTCTCCTGTACGCGGTCGATTTACTTCAAAATAGACTTTTAAGCAGCGGCCTACACATGAGAGTTGTATTCCTTTTTCGGTCGAATATAGGTGGTATAAATATTGAGGAGGAGATCAGATGGTGTGGAGTATTTCTTACACCGTCTTAGAAAACCGAGACACTTGAATGCTTCTTTTGAGACTTGGAAAGACTGATCAGTCCTTCGAACATCACATTTAATTTTCATGTCAAGAACATTAAGAGTCTCTGATTCCTCAATACCCACATTACCTATTATTACAGATGGAGCAGCATGATTGGTGGTACATCTTAATATTTTGCCTCATGGTTGCGATCTCCGGTAGGCTTGGTCTGTTACTGAATGAATACGAATGGCACATGCTGCTGTCATCTGCAAAAGAGTAGATAGGACTGAAAGTTTAGAAGGTCATTTAGGAAAATAAGAAAAAGGGTGGGAGAGAGAACGGAGCCTTGCTGTACCCCTGAATTAACCTCCAATAAATATTTCTTTTCAACTACTTCTGCTGAATCAATTCTTATGAAATTTTTCACATATATTTAGTTATCGTGAAAATACAACATTATAACGAATAACACAATACCACACCCATTCAAAGTCAATATTACTTTTCCACAACATCTATTTTACTGATTACTGAGACTATGCACACACACTTAATTGTTGGGACAATACAATATTATGATTAGAAAAGTGCCACGACCATATACTTCTATTTAACTGATTCTTGTCACACATTTTTGCAAGAATTATTTCGATATAAAAGTATGGATGTAGTTGGTTTTAGCTTGGAATATTGCACACTTTTTGAACCGATAGTTGCATCAATTGTCGAGAATAGAAAAATATTTGCAGTATATTTTTTTATTTGTTTCTTTCAGATTTCTTATACAAATCTACCTTACAATCGCATTCTTATCCCCTTGCCATTATGTTTTTATTAGAAAATAAAAAATACTATGAACAGAAACATCTAAGAGCGCTATATTTTGCACATCCTTTACTTATGAAGATGTAAATCAATCAATATGGTCTTTACAGCTCGTCTCCATCATAATTCTGACGATGAGGTCGTATGTATTTATGGTCGCATACCCTACAAGAACAGTGACTGGTAATATGACTGGCATTGCTGATAGAAATATCGGTCATCAAGTAGAACAAAGTTTCTACAATTTTCTTAAGGCCAATTTAAAAAAAAATTATGTAACCTTTTGTGTACGTATGATCTTGCATCTCCATCTAACTACCAAATTTTATCGTACATAGAACATATGTCTGAAATGCTCACTCTTATGTTTTTTGATACAAATATTTGTCACATTTAACTAATCAACCTTGATGTACATATCGGTCACCGCTGACTTATCAAACTTGACGGACATATTGGTCACCGCTGACTTGTTAAACTATATGAATTCATTCACCACTGTTGTTATATTATAATTAAATACAAATAAATCAATATGTGTAAGAAAATACTATGTACAATAGTGTAAGTAATATGTACAATTGTGTGTTTTTAAAAATTCAAATCCAAATGTGAAAATAAATAAAATGCCATTTTGTTATAATATAATAAAAAATATACATACGAGTATGTATAATATAATAATAATTACGAGAGTTTTTAAAAGCTTTAGTGACAAGAGGACAAAACTTATGACTTGAGCAAAATCATGCCATTTAAATTTCAGTGACTTTTAATTGGTGCTTTTTATGGGAATCGCAAAATTTTAGTATTTTGAATTTTTATTCGCACTTTTTCCCAATATTAATATTTTACTTATTCAGTAAGACATTAACAATTTTGTTAAAAAATGAATAAGTAAAATATTAATATTGGGAAAAAGTGCGAATAAAAATTCAGTGACTTTTGTTAAAATCTTCAAAATTTCTTCAAAATTACTTTGGTTCTAATGCGTCGAGGGTAATGAGGGAAGGGTCTGAAAGTGAATTAAATTTAGAATAACATTAATTTTGTTTATAGCTTAAAAAAGTTTCTTAATTTTCTTATCATAATGTTATCAGAATCAGCATTGATATCCTTGCGATCAGAGTTATCTTCACTTTCGTCCGGGTGATCATTGCTTATATTATCCTCCAGCATGTCGCCATCTTCAACTGAAAAATTAAGAATAACTGGTATTTAAAGTGCTGCGCTGTGAAAAAACACTATTTAATTAAATATGTACTTATCTTTTTGTTGGAAATAAAATTTTGAGTACACTAAACTTTTACTGCCATAATCCCAAAATATGTGAAAAATGCAACATAATTGATCAACGTTGACGGATTTTTTTATCACCAATGACAGTCATATGTTTGTTCAAATGTTGAATTCCTGTAAATGTATTAGTATGAAAATTGTGTGCGTATTAGTTTCGGTCATCCATTTCTTATATGGTATTGTATGAGCTGTTAAGTGCAGAGCCTAACCGCGATACGTTTGATTAAACAAGATTTTATTTACTAAAGGTTCATAATTTATCGTTCTAGAAATTTTTAAATTCTTATTTGCATTAATTTTTTTTATGCCACTGTACAGACATTTATTGTTAAACCATAAATATACAAGTACTTATATCAGGCTGTTTATTAGGAGCGTCCCGTTAATATGAACAAATGGTTTCGACAATAAAAAATTTTTCAAATGTAAGAAAACTATCAGTTTTTTACCGTGAATGGATGGTGAGAAATTGATGAAGGAAAAATACAAGGATAATCAATAAGTTTTCGCCGCCTCTCTGCAAAGCTCTAGAAGAATGCTAATTTTTTTTGCATGAATTTTTTATTATTTTTTTATAATTTTATAATATTAATTGTTGTTCGGACAGGTCGTTTGCCATCATGTCGAATATCTGCTGAATATAGCGAATTTAGGGATCGGGTGTTTCCAAATAGGTTTTGAGCGGCGCCGAAACATGTAGACGTTCACTATTACGCAAGAAATGATTTTGTCTTATCTGGTCGTATCATTGAGTTCTCCACTCGTCTCATCAATACGATTCGATATAGAGTCCCCGTAATGGTTTCCCTCAGTCAAAAAACATGACGCAACTATGCGTATTTCGCCTGATTATTGATAGCGAAACGCGAGCAATTAGTTCGCGTGCATTCCTCTTTTTTGCGAATTTTTATAAACTCAACAGCTTTTTCCATTTGCAAAATCGGGGTTCAAGGTTTTTCGACTTCAGTTCAAAAGAACTTCAATTTCCTTTCTTTTGATTCGTAACGAGCGATTTTACAGCAAGTAAATTTATTTTCAAAGCCCAGGTTCTTCTTGCGTTGTTTGACAGAAATATTTGTCCAATAATTCTTTCAATTACGTATTTTCTTACAGTTTCAGCCTTCCGCTGTTTTATTTGTCTTTGACCACAATAAATTTCTTGGGACTATTCTGTAAGAATTTAATATATCTTTTTATACCGGTGTTTTAGTCAGAAAACAGCACTGTTTTTGTTGGGCAGCTAAAACAAAAATGTGTAGGTATTAAATTCAGTAGTGTTCACATGAAAAAAAAGATTTATTTAAAATTCTCTAAAGGCACTTTAACCAGCATAAGCACATTTGCCATTATTTATATCTTTTTTACGCATTCAGCGTGAGTATAAATATAAATTAATATTTATTTGAAATATTTTTTTTCTCGTAATTATGCTTATGAACTTTAATATAAAATTATCATGGCTTTTAAAAAAGAATAAAAACAATGGAATATTCATGTCCACGTTAAATGCAAATTCAAAAACTTTCCCAATGCCATTCAGTTTGCAATTTAAACAATTATCATAAATTTAAATTAATTCGAAAGAGAAAAAATTAAACGAAATTTAATTATCTTAATATATTTTAAATCACATACAGCGGGAGACTAAAGCAAACATGAACAGCATAAAAAAATGTGGCATCGTTAAGCCAATTTGTCGTTTTTCCCGCAAAAAAATATATGTGTAAAATAACATTGACGGGTTAAAAAGAGTTCAATTGATTTTTAATGTCCTGTATTCGTGTTCAGATCACATCTGTGCCTGCAAATGAAACAATGTGAAGCAATAACTTAATTTTAAGCGCATCCAACATAAATACATTCATTAATATTTAGGATGCCAAAGTGTTACACATAAATCTAGTTTAATAATAACAATAATATTTTATCATGTGGTTGGCTGATACATAAATTTTAATAGATATAAGGATTTTTGTGTCAGAATTAGCAAGAATTTGTCGTATTAATGCAAAACTTACTTATGTGTATTTGCAATTGCCTTTGTCTAGCTTAGTGGCAGAGATTTAATGATGTTCATAACATTATTTGGAAAATATATTTAATAAAAATTATATATATATAAATTATTCGTTTAGGAGGGTTATTCGGCAAGTTCAATATTCGTAATAATAATAATATCTCTAATTTTCATTTTTCACTGATATTTGCCGCCGAAAAAATTCATTAGGATCGCGGCAGAGAAGCTCTGAGCCACGAATGCGTTTATTTCCTATTGTTAACTAATGTTGGGCCCAATTATTCACTGAAAATTTTAAATACTTGGTTTATATTGACAGTAATTGTTCAAATCTGAATTTACCCATATCTTTTAATATAGAAAATTTTTTTCACCCTTATTGTAATTGTCGTAACCGTTGCATGACGACGCCCTTTTTCGTCGACGGCTTTCAATTAATATTCCAGTTGTTTTAATCGTTATTTATCGATAATTGTTTGCTAATATTCTATATACAATTCCCAAAATGGAAAAAGTAAAAAAAAATCAATTGACCAAATAAACCAATTTCCGAAACTTGTGGAAGATTTGGAAAAAAAATCGTCTTGCAATAGGATTTCGTAGACATACAAGTCTTATGGAATGTAAAATTTATTATCGTATTATTTGTCATTTTAATAACATTTTGCTTTCACACTATCACACTTGCACGTGTTTTACAGTTTTTGACAAGTTTTAATAAAAAGTATTATAGTGTGAAATGCCTTTTAACCGTTTAACGAATTAGAATACGAAAAGTGTAACTTATTCATTTATTACAAGCAGCGATGCCAAACGTGACGATTTTACGTCATTATGAAGATTTTTTAAAGCGAATTTCACAAATTGACATTTGACGCTTTTTGTTTAGTATCCCCGTATCCTTTGACGATTTTTTGCCTTCGCTATTTTTTTGCTCAACACAACCTCTACATATGGCAATATGTCAAGCTCTAAAAATATATTTTTATTTTGCGGCCAATATCGATATTTAAAAAATTTGAATGACATTAACGAGCTTTACTTTTGTTTTTTAAAATATGTGCAAAAATTTTATGAATAATCTAAACAAAATTGAAGGAATTTAAATTGACAACATGCACTTTGAAATGACGAAACTTTTTTTAAATGTTTTAATAAATTTTTTAGTAGATGATTGTATAAAAAATACGCCTCTAAATCAAATTGGTTTCCATGACCGTAAAATATTTTTAAAAAAGGAAGAAGTTTATATTGGTGTGTATGTAAAAGAATATACTATTGATGTTGAAACTTTCAATCAATTTATTGATAATTGTGCATCATCGTGCGTTGAAATGTGTTACCAAATGATAAAAAAAACATTTTACTTCGACGACAAATTTATTAGAAATTTAAATGTAATTTTACACCATCTGTGATTTTGAAACAAAAATCTCCGAAATTCTTCTTTTATTAAAAGGTTCTCCTAATCTAGTCTCTAAAGAAAAATATCAAGATATTGAGCATGAAATAAGAGAACTAAGATTTTTGGACTTTGGTGACAGCGCATTAAATGTGGATATATTTTGGAAAAGATCAAACAATAAACCTGTTTTTCCAAATTTAAGTGAATTTGTAAATAACTTAATGACTCTTCAGCTAATTTCGAAAGAATATATAGCAAAATCAATATTAATTAAACCAAGATAAGAAATTCATTGGAAACAAAAACCCTTGAGGGGACTCGTTTTTCAAAAGATTATTTAAAAAATAATTCCTCTGAATGTTACAATGTTAGCATTACAAAAAATATAAAAAAAAACATAACTATGATATGTATTTATAGTATTTTTATTTTGTAATTTGCCAATTTAAATCAATATCCTTATTTTCGTACTTTATATGTACGCGTATAAAATCGAATAATAAATAGAAAAAAATTAATTCGACTCTATACATGAATTGCAATTTTATGAAAAACTGTGTAGCAGTATACTCTATAAATTTCTATTTAAAGTGAAATATAAAATTATCGTTCATTTTGGAAAGTATATAACTTGTTTCGATACAAAATCTCTTCAAATCTTGCTTTGAATTGAATAAAATATTCAAAGTTTTTGTTGTTTGCTGTTGAATTGTTAATTTTTAAATGAAATATTGTTTTATTTATACATAATATATATTGATTGTTGTATAAAACAGAAGATTTCTGAGTGTTTCACTTGTGGATGATCTGTCATATATAAATTATTTTAACTAATTGTAGATTATCCAAAGTCTAACTCACTTTTGATTTCCTTAAGTGATTTGCCTTTCCTGTCGAGTTGTTGGCCGGCAGTACTTAATTCCTTTTGCCATTTTTGTATGTCCAGAAAAATAGACAATGTAAATCCAGCGAAAACAGGATTGATTTTAGATTTTTCATTATTGATTTTGCTTCATAGACGTTTCGTGTTAAATCAACATGACTTTACGATAATTTTTCAAACCTCTTATCTTATACGAAAACTTTTAAAAAACCAATGAGAATTACTGATTCTTTTGTAATTTTTGAAATTTTCATTGAAATTCGTGGAATACTTATTAGCAATGTTGATTTAAAATGTAGAAATGTTGTCTTTACACTATTCAATTTTGATTTTATTTATCCAAAGTTAATTTAACGTAATAATTGTTAAATTTTACTACGAAGCTGAGTTGTGTAAATTCAACATTGCACAATGTTATTTTAACTACGAAAAATGTTCAATCTACTATTTGTTAGTTTAAATTTATATATGTCAGCTTTCAACAAAGTCAATATTTTCGAAAAAAAAATTACATGACATGAAATCAACATGGTTTAATTTTGATGTTTTTTTTTCTGTGTATACATAATTCTACATATAAACATATGCATGTGTGTATAACACTTAAGTCATGAAAATTTGGAGGAAAAAAGACAAATTTTTTTTCAACTTTTAACATTCTTTGTCCAAACTAATATTTTATAAATTGAAACTAATTGTATTAAAAAAACTCTCAATAATTTGAAAAAACTACATGAATCAAGACCTGAATTGATTAAAAACCGTTTAAACCATAAAAAAATTAAATAATGGCAACTTGCGAAAAATTACCAAATTTCGTTTTAAAAAATGTAATATAATAAACACTAAAATTTATTAAAAATCTATAAAAAAAGTCTATGATCGTAAATTCTTAAAAAGATTCAACATGGATTAAAAAATCAGCAACATAGTAAGGAATCCAAAAACTTGCGAAATAGTCGGTTATATCGCGAAAGTGGCGGAAATCTGCAACAAATGAGAAACAGACCTCAAATTGGATGTAAAATCAAATCCCTGAAATTGTAAAGAACACCAGAATCTCAAAAGAAAAACATGAATTGTAAGTTGCTGATTGCAAATTGAATTGTATTTTGAATATTGTATTTCACGTTGCTATAATAAAAACTACTTTGTGTTTTCTATATGAAATAGATAAATGAAAAAGCATTTATATTTTTAATTTACGAATTTCAAACATTTTTTCCCGACTTCACTTCGTATACAATTTCAAAAGCGTTGAGCTTGAGCATCGGCTTCTTACATGAATTAGCCACTCATTTCCCTACCAATACTTAAATAATTACTGGCAACTGATTGGCAAAATTTTAACTTAAAAGATTGTAAAAAAAGTGATCCAAGACTTTTCTGTTTTGTTTTCTTTTTTTCTTTTTTTTTTTTTTGCATAAAAACCCCTGATTTGTGGTTTCCAAGTTGTAATGCTCTAATTATGAAATGTGTGTAAGAAAGAATCATTAAAAACATATTTGGTTTAATAGCTTTGCCGATTCTACACTTTTATATCCCTTTTTTATCATTCTTTATTTAAAATTGGCTTCGTTAACGTTTGTAAGACATGCAAAATAATTAACGGAAATATAAAACACTTTTTATTACAACTGAACGCCAGTGAAAGCGATAAGAGTGAAAAATACTATAATGTTTATGTCGGTTATAATTTTTTTTAGCTTTAGCATATTGTTGTACTTTGTAGTAAAACAAAAGAAAAGTATTTTTGTCTACAGATTGTTATTTTTTTTTTTCTTATGTAAATATACTCTTATTCAAAATGTTCTGTTCACTTGGGTATAAATGTTAGAACATATTGTTCTGATATGTAACAGAGTTTTGTTTTGGCTAAAAAAAAACATTCGAACAGTTGTTGATGTTGATGTATTTCCTGCACTCGTACATGTGCAACAGTGCGTATGAGCACTATGAACTTGTGTTGTATTCAACATGAACACGTTGTACGCGGCGCACCATCTGGATAAGAAATATTGAAATTTCTTATCTAAAAGTGTTAAGCAGGGAATAAAGTGTTCATCATTTGCAGAAAAAATCGTCGTGGTGTTTTACACACTTATTGAAAACATAAATGGGTTCGCGTATATTATCGTTATTTTCAATATAAATTCTCGCACGCATTTTTTTCGACAGGGAGTTAATTTGAGCTTTGTGGCAGAAACAATTGTTAAACTATAGTTAAGTATAATTGCCTATAGAAATTGCAAAAGCTTTTCATGTTTTAAGTTGTTTGTCATCTAAAGTAACACTTCCAGAAAATAAACACAAAATCTTCAACAGTCATATAAACTTAAGCACAAACTTAACATCCGTTTCCTTTTAAAGATGTAAGTACGTATGTATGTCTGTCTGTTCGTAAATGTCGTAAATAAAAATGAATACTAAAAAACTTAACAAAATATATGCAACATTCATATTTGTAAAAAAACATTCAATACCATCGACATTAAGTACGTGTAAAAGATGTGAAAATCATTATTTGTATTTATTCGCAAATGGATATAACACAGATGAGATTTTTTATCCTGCGAAATATATAAGCTGCACACTACTTGATTTTTTTTCTTTTTTATTTATTTATTTTTAAATATGTATATATTTTTCCTTTACAAATTATTTCCATTTCATTCATTTTCCTGCGTGATTTTTATTTTTGCTTCTGTTGATTTACCTGCACATTTTTAGCATATTGCACTATTCCTTGGATATTTCCACCGCTTTGCTTTCTTGTCCCACATATTTCATATATTTAAGTAAATCTTAATATTCTTTCAAAGTTTTATTTATTTATATTTTTATATTTTATTTTATATATTTATTTTCTCTTTAATTTTTATGCGCTTAATGTGCATGCATTCAAATTTATTTGAAACACCACAATGTGAATATGGTGAAAATATGATCTATTAAAAAAAACTCAATATTTTCTCTGTATGTATTTTTGTGAAATCATTAATGGTTGATTTCAAACAGCTAAGAGCCAATCGAAGATTATGGGAAAATAAAGCAAAAGAAGTGTTGAAAATGTCAGATGATGATGTTACAATCAATGAAGCATTTTCTACTGGAGACACAAGTTTCAACAGCATCAACAACAATAATAATCATAAAAATGACGACAACTATAACAGCAACAACGATAATAATGAATTTCATCATCATCATAATAGGAATGCGGAGGCCATTATGCAAAATCAACTTCACCAGCAGCAACAATTACAGGAAGAAATGGATCATAATAATATACAGTATGAGGACATCAACGACATTAATATGTTGCAACAACAACATCAACACGAGCGACATATAAAAGAAGAGGTTGACTATAAAAAACCAAAGGACATAATAACAATAAGACAATTGAATACACAATCCCTGAAAGAGAGTATATAATAGCAACTTTAAGCATTAAGAATTCTCATGACTCCTTCTTCTACGTCTCACCTAGAAATAAAACTAACAATGAAACCACTAACTTAACAGACAGCTCTCATACCCAGATACACAATTCCTACCATCACCCAGATTCTATTCATTTGGTACGTAACAAATAACCCGCAAATAAGCCAATATAAAACATGAAAGAAGGAGCTTTTGTAACACTCTACTCTAAAATGTACAGGATTATTTTAAGAATTTTTGTAAAAAAAAAATGACCACTTATTATTTAATATAGACAATTTTTATTTTAAAAATAATTTTTTTTTATATTTACTTGAAAAAAAAACGCCTCATTTGTTTTAAAGTAGAAAAGCTTTGCAGATCTTTTGATTTTTTGCAATTGTAATTTCTGTATAGAAATTAAGTAGCAATATGTCTTTAGTGACCCGTTTTTAAGTGACCTAAGTAGCTCTGTCAAAAATGCCAAGGAAGCTATTTAAATATGGAATAAATTTTGTTTAGTTTTATATCAAAGCTTTTTACAGCCTTAACAAATTTTTACTCCGCTCAACCTCAAACATTTATATTTATTGAAAATGTATTTCAAAACATTTTTAGAAAGGTTTACTACCTTTTCCAATATGAACCACAATTATGTATATTAAACAAGTTTTTCTTAACTTGATCGGCAGACGAATATCCTGAAATGAAATTAACTTATCTGAAACATGAAGCGTTTAAGCTGTAAAAATTGTACTACTTTCTTGCTTAAAATTTATATAATATCACTTACTTTCCTTGCCTTTTTTGATATTTTAAAGTTTGGCGAGAATACATAAATCAAGCCAAAGTTTATAGTTTTAAAAATTTTACAATGTTGAAATCTTTAAGTTCTTTTTACAAATAAATATTCAAAGTGTTAAGGCATAATTACATTCTACATTCTGTTCTGTTACGGATCAGCTGTTTTGTTTCTGTTAAATTGAAAAGCTATATGTGTGGTTTGTTGTTACTTTTTCGTTCTGTTCTGTTGCGGACTATTCTGTAGAAAATAGAATACAACGTTAAGTGACACCCAACAGTTGGTATGTATTAGTTTTTTGTGATGTGAAATATTAAAAATTTTGTATTAAGTCAGAAAATTTAATCTTAATTCAAATCTTTATAGATTTCTATATTTTAGTCAAATAAAAAACATTTTGCAAACATTTACAAAATTTATTCCTATAATTATATCGTCCATATCCGAAAATTCAGACACAGTACTAGTAAGTAAGCATTTTTTTCTACGGAAAAGAACGGCACAGAACGGCAACGAAAAGTAAAAACTAATAAGGCCTTTAAAGCTCAGCTATACTGAACGTTACGTTTTACAAAATGAAAACAAATTTAAGATGGCCTTCAAGCTCTTTAGCAAGATTTACAAAATTTTAAAATAAACTGTTGTAAATTTAATAAGTATTTAAAAAAATATCTCTTTCTAAAAGTTGTACTCGAATTTAATAAGGATTAAACATATTTAAAACTTTTAAGAGTTTCTAACCGAGCTTTTTGTATAACATTTTCTTCAAGCTAAGTTTGTTTAACGTTACGTCTTATAAAACGAAAGGACTTTCAACAGCTAGAAAGCTTTACGGTAACAAAATTTATTTACTCTTTTGAGAAGTTTTATTTTGGAAAAATAAAATATTATTTTAAAGCTCTTAAAAAAGATTTGTGATATCTTTAACACATTTAAATTTCTACAATTTAAATAAAATATAACAAAAATTTAAACTTTAAGAACTGTTACCTAAACTTGTTCTTCATCATCATAATTATATTTAACTGCATGTTTATTAAAATGAAATCAGTATTCAAAGCTTAAAATGTTTCATTTACAAAAACGTTTGAAGTTACATAATTTCGAAAATCGATACTACAGGAAAACAGGATTATTTTACAGCTCTTTAGAAAGCTTGAAAATTGTTCATTGTGAACATAGAAAAGTTTTTATTAAGCCGAAGTATATTGTAGTTAACAGTGATCCAACAGAACAGAACAGAACAGAATCCAATAGTTTCACAAAATTAATTAATTTTTTTTCTTTTCAAAACATCCACCGAAAATTGTCCATATGCTTACCGAAACCGTTTATTAATGTTCCTTTTTTCATTAAAAAATGCTTTTATATTAAAATATAAACTTTATTCAGTGATTTAGGTTTTCTAAAGAAAACAAAATCTCTTCCAAAAAAGTACAAATTCAGTTGAATATGAAAATATTGATTTTGTGTGGAATTAAAAAAAAGTAAGCGTTCCGCACTGATTCTGAACAGATTTTTGTTTACCATTAGTTTCCACAATCCAGCCGATCAACTTGAGTACAAAATTTTTATGAAATACATATTTATAAGTGACTTTCATAAAAATTTTCTATTTAAACCAATCGTTTGGATGCTAGAAGAAGACCCACTTTAAGACTCAAAATTTGTATGTAAATCACTCAGTTTTTCTTAGAAATCTCTATATAGATTTTTTTAATCAATTCAATCGTCTGGATTGTGGAAACAGCACTTAAAAATACGTTAAAGATGTGCTTGTTACCTCGCAATAACTAAAAACAAAAAACTTTGAAATTGAAAAATGATGATGAATACGAACACATTTTCAAAGACGAATTAAAAATACTACATATTATTAGATTAAAATTACAAAATGGTGTCTGTTCAGAACTTTTCATATTTTACAACAAACCCTTAGATACCTTCCTTCATTTTCTTAAAACAGGAAATAGGAAAAATAGACACATGAGAGTGCATTTTAAATTATCATGATGCAACTCATGCATAAATGAATGTTACAACTTTTCCCTTTTTTCCTTAAATGGGTTTTTATTGTAGCGAAAAATAAGAAAAAGAAATAAAAATAAATTCATTCTTTTGTTAAATAACATTGTTGTCGCTTTTAGGAGCAAAGCTAAGTAATATGACGCCGGAAGTGCAATATGGAAACGGATGTTCTATATGTGATGCACTGAAATACACATAAAAATCAACAATAGAAACAACAACAACAAAAAATCAAATTTACATACAACAAATTGAATATCTATACATTGAAAAATTTCTATAGAATCGTATGTATAGAATAGCAAAGAAAAATTTTATTATTGTCAGTGTGAAATTGTAGGCAAATATGCCTTTGTTTTATGCATATGCTCCATACAATTGAAATTGTTGAAAATTTTATGAAATGTATGTAGAGTGTATAATATGTAAATGTGTGTATGCATGTGTGTTTAAGCAAATCGATAATATAAAATTAAACTAAAATCAAAGCTACGCATTTATTATTTTACAATATGTAGCTGTAAAAACAATATGCACATTGCTTTTAAATACGAGTATTTAGGCTTATTCTATAAAGAAGGAAAAAGTTTTCTTTTTCAGAAATTAATGCATCAAATGATTTGTGGAATTAGTCTTTATTTAAATTTATTAAAACATTTTTTAAATTAGCTTTTTACTTCTAATTCCGTTTTCTTTCTAAAAAAAATTTAAAATTTCTTTTACTTTTTAGAAAAAAAAATTGCTATTTCATAAAATCAATATATTGGAAATTTTCAATAAAAAGGTCAAAAAATTTTTATTTTGAAAAAAAACTCCATAAGTATTACCACATATGATACACTGAAATAAATTTTAAAACTTTCTTTAAAGATGATTTTTGTGTATTAGATATGCAAAATTGTATGTGGGATTTTTTTTAAAATATTTTTCTAGCTTCCATAATGATTTTTCACGAACACAATATTCAAATCAATACGGAGCATATTCGATTTCATTTCCATTTAAAAAAAAATTCTGTGACTACTAATTTACTTTTTTCTGTGTATTAATCTTGCTCGAATCAACAAACGTATTAAACATCTGTCATGTCAAATCTATGACATTTAATTGTAATGACATGTTATTAAAATTAAAATGACATAATAAATTTTTATGTTGATCAGTGCTTCCTTTTACCTCCCAACTAAATTTTCCTCTGAAATTCTGGGTAGTTGTGGCGTACTGCTTTGTTTTCTCTCTCTCTCCTTTTCTTTCTCTCTCTCCCTCTAACACATTTTGTAATTCTTCTAGTTCAAAACCATGGTAGAATAATACAGATAGTAGCGAAGCGTTATCGGACTTTTTTTTGGGTTCGCAGCTGTCAAAATTTTATTATGTACTAAAAAAGCACCCTCTAACATTTGTTTCAAATGCAAATAAGAAAAGGAAAAGAAACAAAATTCTTTATAGAACAGAAAATGCAATCAAACGCACATGTGAATATAAAATTTTTTGCCATTTTTCTTTGGTGCTTTTTGACAGCTTCGAACCTAAAAGCAGTGTTGTTATAACTTCTGGACTAAATTCTGAGAATTGCACGTGAAAGTCGCAACAAAAATAATAACTTCTGCACCATTCGTTTTGTCAAGTTGGCTGCATTTATAATTAATAATTACATTTTAAACCCAGAAGAACATTGAATATTTCAATATAGAAAATAACAAGTATACGTACGGACTAACAAAACTTAAGTTATTGCCCTAATCTAAAACCAAAAAAAAAATCCTTTTCATAAAAAGTCTTTCATTTCACTCACACAATTGTTGGCTAAATCGGACTAAAGAGACTTAAGTAGTTATTTCCCTAATCTAAAACCAAAAAATATATTTCTCATAAAAAAGTCTTTTATTTCACTCACACAATTGTTGGCGATTTAAAAATGCTATATTTATAGTGAAAGTGAATTGCAGAGCACCTCCAATTCGCTTGCAACAATAAGTGAATATATAATTTACTTTTTAAATCACTTTGATGAAACTGAAAAAATGTAAATTTAAAATTTACAAATACACAGAACCTATTCGATTATGTTCAAAGCTGGTCTCATCTAAAAATTGTGTCTGAACATTAACTTCAAAGCTTTAAAACTTGATTTTTTTTAATAGTTTTTATTTAGTAGACTTACAAATTTTACATAATTGTATATAAAGATTTAAAATCTGTTTTTAGTTTCTACTTTTTTATTTAAGCTCTAAATAATTTTTTAATGTTAAACAATGATTTGCAAAGCAAAAACAAAAATAGTAAAAATTTATTTATAAAAATTTCCCAAAACAAAAGAGCTTTTAATATTTTAACAATTATAATTAAGATTAATTTAAAAGAAAAAAAATTATTACATAAAAGAATAATATAATTAAAAAACAAAAAAAAAAACAATTAAATTTAAATAAGGATAATTAATGTTTTATATGTAATAAAAATAGTTAGGATTTTAAAATATTTATATAAATGATAATGTGCGCACATAAATGATAAGATTATTCCCTTTTTTATGCAAAGAAACATCGGATACTCCTTAGTTCCCGGCCAGAAAACATTGATTTTATAGAATCACTTATTTACTACTTCCAAAAGTTGGTTCTTACCCGCTCTTCTTTTGCTGTAATTTTTTTTATGAATAAAAAACTTTGTTTTTGCTTTTGGAGTTTTTATGTTCATTTGATGTCTTGAATTTTTTCCCTTAAGTCGTAAAAATTTATCGCTAGCGGGACCGATTTTATAGCATTTTTCAATACTCTTGACAGAAGTTCTCGCAATATTTGCTTGGCGGATATTCTCTTTGAGGTTTGTTGTCATAGCCTAGTGGCTCCAAAAACATCCACAACAAAAATTTGCAATGTGTAAAATGGGGTATATTAGTGGTCAGTGCAAACAATAGATGAGGTGAGTCGAAAATGTAGTTTTCAGAAATTTGGTTGTATCTTGTACAATACGAGTCATTGCTCCATCCAGTTTGAACCACATGTTCTCAAGTCGAAATTCAACCAATTGAGTAAGGAGGAAGTCAATGAGCGTGCCCCATGTAGCGCTCTCTTTTCATAGTAGTCGTTTAACCCACGGCTTACAGGAAAATTGAGACCCGATAACGCCTCCAGCGTAAACAGCACACCATGCAGCAACTTTGACTGATGTAATTGCTTTTCGTGTGTTATATGCCAATTTGCGGCTCCCCAGAAACCATAATTTAATTTTTTCACAGATCCATTGAGATGGAAATCGGACTCGCCGCTCACAAATGTCAAAGCAGAATTTAAACATGCCGCCATTTCTAATATTGTGATAGTGACTTTTGCGCCACCTTGTATGCATTTGTGTACATTTGTGCCTTTTATTTTAATTTTATTAATAGCACCCAGTTGATTACTTAAAACGCTATTAAAAATTTATTTTGTTTCTGCGAAACCCTTCGTAAAAGTCACTTTACGTTTATATTTGTTTAATTTATGTAATTTACGTCAACTATATGCCGTCGATTTCTTAGCTGGTGAAATATCATTTCTGGTAAGAGCGTTAAATTTTAAGTGTGGAATAAAATAAAATGATTTGGTTCGAATTCTATTCCTGTCAGCTATCGTTTTTGCGACTTTGTTATATGGAACCAACTTATTAATTGCAAATTCTATTTCATCGGTTAACCGATTAGTCCAAAATAAACTATAACCGCCACTAATTTTTTGTTCGATTGACTAATTGGAACAGAAGTTCGAGTAATTGAATATGCCAGTATTTACTGATAAGCCAAAAAATACCTAAAAATGCCGAGTCGTGTAAAATTGAAACAAACGATTTCGTGCTACTCATCCAAGTGAAGGTATTGTATCCGTGTATCACAACTTTAAGAGATCTTTCAAATAAAATAAAAATGTCATTAATATTCCTATATATTTTCTTTAAAAAATATATATATATAATTTAGCAAACAACATTTGAAGTAACGATTAAATGCATATTTTCTTGTACCACCTTTTGCACCAATAGAACAATAAGTAAGTGAGTGAGTGACCTTATCATTAAAATGCGCACTTTTAAGTCTAAATGTTTATTTAAATAAAATATAAATAAATCAACAACAACAAAAATCTTATGTGACTGATTGTGTTATAATTATAAATTAAAAACATAAAACTTAAATTAAATTTTAATTAAAAAAAGTAAAGCTACTTTTATCAATGAAAAAATTACAATAAAATAAAAAAATACAAATCGAGTAAACAAAAAAAAATATGTGTATAACAAATTGAAACCCAAAAAGAATACTTGTAATCAGCAGAGTTACAAAGGAAAATTCACAATTTTTATTTACATGAACATTTTCTGGATTGACGTTGCTACTCGAAAGTTTTCTGTAAAACGTCTTTGTGTAAATCTTGACAAAAGAGAATTTGTTCAAACGATTTCCTATTTTATAACTCACAAAGATAACACAGCCGAATCTAAGTGAATTTTCTCGAGTGCTTGTGTTTGAGCTCATAAATTGCATAAAGTTTTGTATTGATTTTAATTTCTGTTTGAATTTGATATAAAAATAAGATAATTTTCTTATTAAGCTTTCTGTGTCGTTATATTTGTTTTGCCAAAATAGAAAAAACATGAAATGAGTATTAAATAAAATAAAATTAAAAACAAAGAGAGAAAATTTGTATAAAAACCGCTGACAATAAAATATGATCAGAGTATATATTACAAAAATATTAACAATATATTTAAATACATGTATAATAAATAATTCATTCTATAAAAAGTTAAAAAAAATAAAAAAAAAAAAATAATTGAATTACAAAATGCTTTTTGTGCATATTCCAGTTTAGTTTTAAATTGATTTTCGATAATTTTAAGCTGAAACTATAATTGAGGGTAAGACTCTTATGACAAACAATATTGAAATGAATCTCTAAATGTTTATTGTTTAGTTATTAAAAAAATATTATTGTATATAAAAATTCTTGTTAAAATTAAATTGCTTACTATTTTATTTACACGATAGAGCTTTGCCACTTTGCGTTTAAAAACTAATCGCAGTGTTTCTCAGAGAAATATTTTTTTAAAAACGAATAAACACATTTCCGTCATATATTACGATTTAATATCTCCAGGACCAGATGAAAAAAGTTTTGTGTCTAATATAACGTCACATTAAATTTAATTAAAATAGAAAATGTTAAGATCCAATAAAAAAAAATTTCTCATCGATTTGTTGTGGAATAACTCATTAGGCTCACAATTTTATATCACACACAGTCAAGAAATAAATGAATAATTTAATAATAGTGCATTTACAGCTGTCCTCTATGAAAATCTGTACCATTTACAACGGGCTATTCGTGAAAATTTTCGATGATTAAGAAGTTGATTGAAATTTTCCTTTTCAAGTGTCAAAACTGCGGGTGGTGTTCGCTGAACTCAGCGTTGCCAAAATGATAATTTTATCATATTTTTGATTAATTTTTAACAAAAATATGATTGGCTGATTTTTTTCTCAAATTAAGAATTCTAATTTATAGAAATTATGATTTTTTATTTCAAGTGTGTACAACTTTCATTGTAATTGTACTACAAAGTGAAGTTAAGTTTTGTGTCAGCTTGTTGTTGGTTGCTCTTAATTACTTTACGTAACAAGTGTAAAGTAACAAACATATGTAAAGGAGTCTATTTGGGGGTTTTTGTTAAACGAAATATTTCTAGCTCAAAGCTCACTGCAAATGAATTTATTAAAAATTGTATGGCATTTTACATTGAGTTATGTAAACAAATACTAAAACGATTTGATTTTAACGCCATGTTTTTAAATGAGCTCTCATGTCTTAACCCTTTGAAAATTATAAATAGAAAAGTTAATTCCTTGATCGGCTTAATAATACATAATTTTTCTTATTTAATTAGTGAAAATGATATTCAAAACTTAGGTAACGAATTTAAATTACTCCGTTTTATAAAATTCAATGACTATTTTACAACTCTAGATAATCTTAGCAGTAAAGAATTTCGATCAAAAGTTCCAAAAATAACTCGTGCTGACAATATTCTAGCTTTTCCGGCCCTTTCAAAATTTGTTGAAAACTTAATATGTCTTCACATTTCGCCGGCAAATGTTGAACGAATATTTTCAGCAGTCAATTTAAGCAAAACTAAAATAGAAATAGATTAAACAACAGCACTCTCGAAGGTGTCTTATATGTAAAAATCCTGAAGGATA
The DNA here is from genome assembly GCA_956483585.1 of Gymnocheta viridis. NCBI lineage: Eukaryota > Metazoa > Arthropoda > Insecta > Diptera > Tachinidae > Gymnocheta > Gymnocheta viridis. The sequence goes on along the minus strand of OY101441.1, from coordinate 17,762,658 downwards.
TAAAGATGACGAAACATAAACATCGATTATATTTTAATACGATGTGGAAACCATATACATATTCCAAAAATTATTAAAAAAATTCTCAGTAGCTTAGCGTCAGGTCTGAAAGGGATATATTATAGTAATAGCTCTTCTTAAAACTTTTACATAGTACATCTACTTTATAATCTGAATTGATTTTTGTTTGGTTTTCTCATATAAATAAATATTTATTTATCTAAATACATAATGCCATTGTTCTAATGAAATCAGTTGTGTGTTTTTCGAAGTTTTCTGTTTGTTGGTTGGTGAATGTTTTTTTTTTGTCTTCAGGCAAGTCATAACACTCAGCATTTTTCAGATGTGCATTAGTATGCCATTGTATTTGTTGTTGGACTGTTTAAGTGATGAAAGCATAGCACTGGTCACTGAAGAGTATCGACAGCAATTGATACTGGTGTATGCTAGCGATAGCGCCCTCCTTCGACGGTATTGTAGCAAAATCGCCGGCGATGTAAAAAAATTAATAAAATAAAAACTCAGCTTAAAAAACATTTAATGCGCCTACTTGACATCAGAGGCGCTGCAACGCTGACCTAAAAACTAACACAACGCCCAATATCAGAGTTGTAAAAATTAAGCTTTCTCTCTCTTTCACCACCTGTCCTCTCTCACTATCCCTTTCCCAAAGAAGGTAACACACCTACTGGTTCGTAGACATAACAATTGCCTGAGTGTTACTTCTATTTAAAAAATTAAAAAAAATTAAAAATTAAAAAACTGCGTACAAAAAATTATTATTCAAATTCAAAACAGCTGACGAACACACCTTTCGAAGAATTACTATTGAGCAGCGTAGTATATTTCAGTATAATTTAGTAATTCAGTTGCATCACTGAAAAATTTTGTCGCGAAATAGATTTAGTTTTATATGGAACATCTAGTAAAAATCAACAAGATTTTGCTCGAAATCTTGTTACTACTAGATTTTTGTCTGTTGTAAATGCCTGGAATATAAATGGCTGGAATATTTTAGTTTAAGTGTAATTCAATTCTCAAAATTTGTACAATCTTTCCATTTTAACTTGTGATTGAAATACATCCAGAACAACTTAAAATCATTTATCCTAATAAATAAAATCACGTATGTTCGCGATTAAGAGTTGCGATATTTTTGGAAAGAATAGGCGGTGTTAAAAAAATCACTACATCTTAACTCTTTGAAGCATATGGGACACCGGAGTCCCAAATATTTTCCAAGTGATTTCTTTCAAATTGAAAACTTGTTTGAATCATGTTCAACGCCAACAGATTATTCAGAAGCGTAAGCTTATTTTTATTTTAGTAAAACAGCGTGCAAAATATAAAATGAGTAATATAATTTTGTTTTCGGTAGTTTGAGAAGCTGCCTCTTTAAATTTTTTTTCAAGCCTGATTTGTGATACATTTTCAAACTTTTGTTTTGTGCAAATTGTAATTTAAGTATTTTTTGTTATTTAAAGTGATTTTGAAGTAACTCAAATATGATACATAATACATACTACATATTCATAAAAGGTTTTGCAAAAGAGTGTTGTGTGTGAAAGGGTTAAGGCAGGCAAATCAATGTCGGCCGCGCTCTAAGTTTCTTTATATTAAGCAAAACTCGAATTTATAATTAATGAGTTTAATAGATTTCTTTTTTGATCAAAATTAGTAAACCAAGGAATCAAATTTTTAGATAATTCTATTTTAGTTCAAAGAAACAAAAACCTGAGGTATATAAATATAACGCGTATTTCGATTTCCCTGATCATTAGCTTCCTTTTATTTAAATATGTATGCTAAATGTTTCATAAATATCACAAAACAAAATAATTGTAAAGAAAATTTTATATACAATAAATAAATTTTAGAAGCAAATTAAACAAAAAGTCCACAACAATGATATGAAATTCTGCTAAAACAAAATATGTAAATGCTGGCAGCTTTTTAATAATAAATATTTGTTTTACATAAAAGACCATACATTAAAAATAAAGAATTGAAATTAACAAAAAATGATAATCGCTGAAGTAATTAACAGAAAGACAAAACTAATTTAAACCGATGAAAAAAAACTATTAAAACTTTTAACTAAATAAAACAAATAAAAATATACAACTAGAATTTATATGTAAAAAGTATGCTTAATATATGTATGTGTAAATTGCTAACAAAAAAATTAGAACGAGGATATAATTACGAAATAAATGATTTTTTAATAAAAGTGAAAAAAAGAAAGAAAATATAATTAAACAACAAAACAAATTTTGTGTTCTTATTTAATACTCGTATTAGTAGAGTATGTTTAATGTGGAGTCTGCTCATGATATTCATTAATATAAATTACTGCCTGCGCCGCGATTAAAAAGTATGTCCTTTTATATATCCCTTGTTTGGCCTATGACATTTTCTGACTCCTAAACTGCCAATACCTAAGCAAAAAATCATGTCAATCCTGTGCTCTATGAAAAATTAAAACAAATCTATCCCCCGAAAAACATACATTTTACAGGAATTAAAAGTAGCATATTTGCTATTCTAGACTATAATATATTTCCATGCCAAATTTCATCCCGATCCGTTCGGCCGCTCTGGCGTGATTGAGTAACAAACATACACCCTTTCATCCATCCAAACTTTCATATATATAATATTACGAGTAGTTATAGTGCGTTTACATTGCCTCGAAATCTAGTAGATTTGATTTAAAATCTTTCTCAAAATATAGTTCGTTTACATTGAATTTTTTTTAAATTAGCAAGGTTTATTTCTGTAATACAAATGTAATACATATAGAGCCCAATTATAAACAGAAATTCCTCATGAAAGTTTTCCCTTTTTCGTTTTCTTCTATTATGAATAACATTCCCTCATTTTACTTTTTAGTCAGCTTTTGTCGACCGTGTAAAAGGCGTGCTTTGTAAACATTAGTATTGACAGTTCATATTTATCAGTCGTGAAGTAGACACGTGGCAAATTTATTATGGAAAAATATTCGATAAAGCAACGTGTTTTAATTGTTAAAACATTTTATCAAATTCAATCATCCATTACTGTGACGATGAGAAAGTTACGTGAAATTTTTGGGAGAAACAACGTGTCAACAAACCACAACGTACTGCAAGATCGCCTGAAAACATTACTGCTGCTCAAGAAAGTGAGCAAAACAATCCATCAACCTCACTTCGACGCCGTGCTCATGAGCTTTGTCTTCAAAGAACAACTTTGGCCACAATTTTGCACAAGTATTCGCATTTGTTTCCACGTAAGACCATTTACGCCGCCGTACATATGCCAGTATGATGTTACAGCTCGCCCATGAAAACCATGATTTTCATGAAGAAATCATGAGTGACGAGGCAAATTTTCATTTAAATGGATATATGAATAAACAGAATAGTCGGTTCTACGCAATGGAAATCCCTCGCATTTGTGAGGCTAACAGAGTTGGACATTTATCTGATATTGTATTCCATACATAATTGCCGACATTAAATAAAACATTTATCAAAATTAGATCCATTCTCTTTCATTTAATAAAAAAATATAAACAAACAAAGTAGTATACCTTCACAAAGCAGAAGGGAGTTTGAATTAATTGGAGAAATTTTTTCTCGAGAAAAACCTTTCATTATGAAACAAATTCCTTGCGAATATTTATAATTGGATAGACATTTAGTAAATTACATTACCTTTTATTTACCATTTGCACTTTATTTATATTTTCAGTTTTATTTATTTTAATTAATAGGTGCGTTAGAGTACTTTCACAGTAAAATGTATTCCCAAAAAAAGCTGTTGCCCAAAAAAGTATGCAAACAGAAAAATTGTAAAAATTAGAAAGTTTAAGGAAACAGCTAATTGCAAATAAATGTAGTGTTGAAATATTTTTAAATTTATTGAATGAGATTTCCTCGATATCTTTTTTTTAAGATTTTCAAATTTTGAAATATATATATACTTTTGACTACTGAACACTTTTTCTTAATGGAACTCGATACAAAATATTTCATAACATTAAGAAAGTATGAACAAATTATTTTATGTAATATTTTCCATATGTTTATTTTAATTTTATGTGGCAAAGTTTGTGTTTGATTTTTTTCAAAAGAAGTATATGATTATTTTTTTTATGCTTAATAACGAGTGCAGTACTAAGTAACCATATTCTGGCACTTTCACAACTCCAAGGAATTAAAATAACATAAATAAAAGTTCAAGAGTTGTTATAAACATTTATTTCCTTTTAAAAGCCGAATAGTTTAAAAATTATTATTCATTTTGTATTATTATTATTTCAATTTTTCTTTTTCAACTGTTGAACTTTTGAATCATATGTTTTTTGTAATACTCAGCCATGAACTGTCATTTTATGCTCTCAATTTGTGTTCTCATTTACTGTATTTTGTGCAAACGAACGCAATTTAGTAAAATGCAGTAAAGTTTAGTAAACATTTTCAAAACTTTTGGGTACCCGAACGCACTTAACATTTTAAGCATTAGATTTCGGCACAGTGTAAATGGACTATTAGATATAAATTGTAATAAAAATAATTTTCTAAATTTTTATTAATTTGGCTTCGTTCTTTTTTTTAAAAAACGAAAGCTAAGTTTATTGAACACTTTGTCACATGTGAAACTTTTTCAGATCGTTTCTGATTTATGTAATCTTAACTTGTGGTCCCACAAAGTATATTCTAGCGCCTTGCAGTGTGCAAAGTGAAATTATCCTTCCGCACGCCTGTTATTCCGTCTAATCAAATACATTTTGAATAATTCGTGTAACTTACGGACTGCTGGAAGATATTTTATTCAATCTGCCAAAAATAGTGGTTACACTTCTTTTGTAAAATATTTACAGTAAATTTTTTGCCAGAGCTACTACTGTGCCTTGTATAAATAATTACACAATTTACGGTATATAAATTTATAATCATTATACAAGTTAAATTTCTGAAAAGTTTTAAAAACATTTTCTTCAAGATAAAAAATACAAGTAACTACGAGTACAAAAACAAACGATTTTAAAGAAAAGACTAAAACAGCAAAAAAAAAAGAAACAAAAAGAAAAAAATTATTTAAATTGACATTTGAACTGCTTAAACAGACTTAAATATATTTCCTTGATAATCGCATTAATTCGAATAAGAAAAAAATAATAACATGTATTTCGGAATTTTTGATGTAGTAAGTAGATTTTGTTTAAACATGAATTTTATGTTCTTAAAGATTATTAAGTTCTTTAGCTGGTGTATTGTTGTACTTTCATATTCTTTTACATTTTCATATAAACATATAGTCGTATTCTCATATTCATGTATTTCTTTATTATTTTTATGTCATTTAAACAGCTTTCAAGAATTTCAAAAATACATAAACTTTTCTTAAAATTTAATAATTAAATCATATCATCCATCATCAGTACTCACTTTGACGACTACAAAAGAGAAAAATATAGAATATAAAATCAGTTTTTTTCGTCACTCTACTTGATTCTACGTTTTTATATCTACAACATTTGACACATACATACTTATATACTTATGCATGCAAATTGCTCAAAGATTATATCATAAATTATTCAACATTATGCTGATTTTACAACAACGATAAAACCATTGTCAACACCATCAACAACTAAAAGATAATGATGAAAAAAGGACATAGAAAGAAAGGTACAGCAAAATGAGGTAAGTGTATTTTTAAAGTTTGTATTTTTTCTTTAATACTCGTATGCTGGTAGCAAAAACTAATTTACTTTTTAATATTAACACAAATTTGGTAACGTGTTATTACTGAAGTTGAGCTGGTACTTGTATTAATTAATTATGGTTTATTAGAAACTGATCCGAAAATCAACGACATTCAATATTTTTATTAAAATTTTGTGAAGTGTCTAGTATTATTATAATTAAAGTTCTTAAGCTCATCAATTTAATCTCAAATTACCTCAATAAAAATGAAATTTAAATTGCATGATAGTTTTAATGAAATTACATATATTAAATAATTTTTATTGACCAAAGAATTCTTTCATCATGTTCAGCACTTTTTCTTAATTTAATGGTATGGTTTGGCTCAAGTGCAAATCTAACTTTAGCAATTTCTTTTTTAGATTAAGAAATTTGTTGATAACTTCATTATTACTCTCTTGCGTTTTCCAGCGCCATTGGCTGCTGAGATTAAGCTATTTTCCATTTATGTTTAATTGGTTTTTGTCTTTAATAAGTTGAAATAGTTGACAATAAGAAAAACAAAACGTACCATCCATATTGCAGCTTGCCGCTACATTGACACTTTTGACCAACATAATACCGAGAATGATTTCTTACTTGGATTAGCACAAAGTATTATGTTCAAAATTGTGAAAAACGTAACAGACGAAATACAAAACAAATTGTGTTCCAAAATATTACATCTTTGTTTTGTTTCGCGGGAAAAAGCTGGAGTTTATTTGTTTTCGTTAGTAGATTACCAATCGAGCGCAACTTCGAGTAAATATTTACGCTTCCATAACGATTGCCGCGATCCAGGTTAACAACATTTTGATGAGAAAGTACTCAACTTCAAATGCGGTGATTTGTCTTCGACCCGTTCTGTTAGTCTGACGATTAAAAAAATTTCTAATATTAGTTGCTTAATAAAAATATTTTGAAGTTATCAAACAAATATCTTAAATTAAAACAGAAATTTCTAGTCAGATTTAAACTTGCGATTAACTGTACCATACAACTTAAACCTAAAGCAGCTCATGTAATTACTTATAAATATTAATTTTTACATTTATTGATTGAGTTCATGCCATCGATGTAATAATGCATGAGTTTGTAATGTAGATTCGAGTATGTTTTCACAATCTGCACAAAAATATAAAGTAATTACATCGCTCATTACTTGTCCATTCCGTCTTCATGAACTGCAACTGTTCCTGTTCGTGTTGTGAAAGTAACTTATTTGAATTAAAGCAGTTCTAATATACGAAAATGTTTTATCTGGTGTCTGTATTTTGTAAGGCACTCCGGTGGAAGAGTCAAGTACTTTGCTTGCTTTATCTGCAAATACTTTTGATTCCAAATAACTCTCTAATATTCTTACGGTGCAAGGTCGAACATTATTCGCAAAATAATCACCCCTATTCTGCATTTCGATTACGTTCCCGCATTCAGTTACGTTCGAAACGAAAATGGTATTCCAAAAAAAACTTAATCGAAAGAAACCAGCTGCTTTGCTATGAAAAATATGAAATAGAAACAGAAAAAATATGCAATTTTGTAAACATTGTAGTTGTTAAATTGTAAAAAGTTAAATTTAGTGAAAATAATAGTGTGATAAATATATAAAAATAAATATTGTGGTAACTATAATTAAATAAACTCGTCAGTTAAATACGGGAAGTAAGAAAAAGTTAGAATATGAGTAAACGGAATTTGTGGCCAAACTATTTCAGTGTAAAGAATCCTGCAGTGCCGGAGGTCATATTTTCCTTTTATGATGCATAATTCGGAACTTCATCCCAGAATGCCTGCACTTCTTCCTTGAGATGTTTTTGATATCCACACGCAATATCATCCTTCGTTGCCAGAAAATTTGCCAGCTTTTCATATCGTTCAGGTGTTGTGTCTTTCGACACGTAATAAAGTTTTTAAATTTGACAAAAAAAAATTAAAAATGTATTACAAAATAATTTTATAGCATTTCATAATTACATTTTATTTACATAATTATACACTTTTTCAAATGCAAAACAAAAATAGAAAAACTTTCCGTAAGTAAACAAACTACTTGCAAAAACGTAGCTACGATCGTAATGCAGAATACAATCGAAAAGAAATCGAAATGTTACGGGGAACGGAACTCAGAGTACTAAATTTGCAAAACGGAGAAAATTTCTATTCGAATGGAAACGCAGAATAGGGGTTAATACTTTTTTCATGTCGCAGTTTTAATGCACAGCTGAAACTGAATCAACTGTAATGGAATAATCAGGTTTGAACAGGCCATGTTTGGAGATGGGCGCCGTTCACGTTAATCGATGATCGTGACTAGCTTTTTGTTTCAATCACGTAAGCATGCATGAACGTGACTGTAAAAAATTATCGCGCATGAGCAGATTTTTGATTGGAATTTTTTCAATTATTTTACATTTTTCTTTTCGTGAGTATCTTGTGAGCGCGAGTTTTCGTGATCATGACTAACTTTTTTCCCAGCACTCATTGACGAGAGCCAAGCTCTTACTTGCATGAGTTAAATTTCTTTATAATGCACTTGCAAAAGCTTGAGTGAAAAGCTCCGTTATTAAATTTTTAAAAAGATACTTGTATTTAGACCCGTACATACAAACATACTGTTAGCTAAAATGCAAAAATGGCGTAACTAACAAAAATATAATTTTACAGGAAAAGCAAAAGACTTTGCAAAATTAAAACTATAAACATTTTTAATTAAGTTTTTTCTAATTTCACTTTACAAACACCGACAAATTTATTTTTAAACCAAAAAAAGTTGTAACTGGTGCTTTTTATGGGAATTGCTAAAAATTTAGTATTTTAAATTTAAACTACTAAATTTTTTTTTAATTATTTAAAGAGTTATGCTAAATACGCCTTTTTTACTTCTGTTTTTTAGAAAATTTTTTTTTAATTATTTACTTTTTTACTTCTGTTTTTCTGAAACACAAACAAAAGTATCTTTAAATAAGTTTAAATATGTAATTGAAGTATTTTATAAAATATCAAATGCATGATTTCGGCTTAAAGAAGGTGTAAGGATTAATATTTTATTATAAAAAAATCCGTTTATTGATTAAAGTTAAGTTTAACATAAGGATTTAAAATCAATGATTGGTAATTCTTAATTTGAGTCTGTTCTATAATGTGTAATATTATTACTATAGTTTAAGCTTTTATGCTGTGCCGTATTACGAAATTCGTAGTCGAAAGTTAGTCGAATTTGCTGAGGAATCGCCATTAGGACAATTATTTCAATATATCTTTACAAAATTTGCATGAAAACTTTATTTTCGACAACAACAACGACACACATAATTATGCCCATTATTATCTTTAAATTTTAAAAATTATGCACTTCTTGCTATTCACTTGGCCCTCAAAGGGATATTAGTCATACAAAGAAATTGAATTAGTAAACTTTATATTGCAGTCGTCTAAGCCAACGTGTCTTGATATGGAAACAATTTTCAAAGAAAAAAATATGTGTGATTATGTTGTTTTGCATTTATAAAATAAACATACATGTAGTTTATTCCCTTTGTTTTTTGTTAATAAAAGTCTAATTCTTCATCGCAGAAATATAAAATTTTGTCAAGTCATGTAGCTTAATGGCGTTCATAGCAATCAATCAAAACTTAATTTAAATTTTTTGCTATCTACGCCTCTTAGCATTTTAACTAGCGATATATATTTTTAAATGGGAAAAACGATCAGCTTCAAAAATTTATTCAGCACTTTAATTTTCAACTAAGAAGAATATATAAAAATCTCCAAATATTTCTGCAAAGTATTGCAAAATCTTTTAGTAGCAATTTTTTTTTAATTATTATTCACTCCTTGTCATTCAACAATGAATCCTCTTTATGTTTAAAACTCCTACTACAAGTTTAGCTTTTAAGTGTATTTGTGTACGTGTCAAGTTTAATATTTTTATTTCTTCTTTATTTCTCTCTTTATCTGTTTAATGTACAATATTTATGTATTGGTAATTTTATTAAGAAATTTAATATGCAAATCGCTTTAAATGGTTATTCGAACATACAACAACACCTAAATATTAAAATCTAATATCAAGTGTGCAAAAATTACAACAAAGAAAGAAACTAAGAAAAAATATCAACAAATACCAAATCCCCTCAAGAAAATGTTACGAAAATTATTTTTATGCATGATACAACACATAAAATCATATTTAACTTTTACAAGATTACTTACCAACTTTAGTGTATTCCCTTATTCTTTTCTTTCTTTTTTTTATTAGATATTTTACAAACTCTCGTAACAGGTGTTGTAATATGTCACATACACATAAACACTTGCATACAATATTATTAAATGAAAAACTTAGTGAGAAAAATAAAATTAGAATGAATTGACATTTTGTCGTCGTCATCATCATCATCATCATCATCATGACCATCATTTCGGTTATAAACTTGGGGATAAAAATAGTTATGGAAAGTTAACGAGAAATTTAACTTTTGATTGCAAAATAATTTTATGTGAATATTTTTTTTTTGTTTGCTTTAAATTGATCACATAACTTAGTTTTCTTAAGTAACTTAAATCAGGCATTAGCAAACAGTCCTGAAATGCAATTCTTAAGCATAAAATACTTTAATCCCATCTACATCAAATGGTAATTTACAAGACAGTGTGTGTGTGTTCGTATTTATTATTATGAAGAAAAAAAGCAATAAATTTCACCCCTTGAAGTTCAAAACATCATTTTCTAATTTTATCACTTTCACTAGAATATATTTTTGATAAATACAATTGTGCAAACATCTTTTTGAAAGCAACCCTTTATATTTACCACAACGAACTATTTTGACCTAAATAAAGCATAAAAACTATGTTTTGCATGTCATCACTGTTGCTCTAGAAAATAACGAATATGTATTTCTGTAAGAAAAATAAAATAAAATAAAATGCATACAAACAACAAATTGAAAAATCCCCTTAATGTTTGAAGAATTTTCTATTGTTCGTGTTTGTTTTATGCCACAGCACGAATAATTTTTCATTGATTTTGTTTAAATAAATAAATTCTCCCTCACAAAAAAAGCCAATCAACCAAAAATAGCAAATCATCTATCTAAAGGCACGTATCAATAGGTTTAGTTGAGTTACAATATTAAATCCAATAAGCCAGACTTATAACGATATGCCAACACAACTGAAGTAGTTATATTGAATTTATTTTCAAAAATTCCAAAAAAAAAAAATCAAACTTTACAGAAATTTCTTTTCAATCCAGTAACATAATGTGACTTGTGGTCTAGAGGCAGGATATACCAGTAACTATAAAAAACAATAGCAATAATAAAAAAAAGCAGCTGCATTAAGTCATCAACATACAGCAATGTTTTTAACCTATTTTGTCCTTCTGCCACTATGGAATATAACTACAATATCCTATCTGATATAGACTTATGCCAACTCCTTCTCCATTATATGAATAATAAGAGTGTATCCTTGCAATATATACGTATTTGCCAAGTAAGTCTAGTACTTTGCTTTAACTTACTAAAGTTTAAAAACCAGAAAAAATATCTAAATTCCTATGAAGTTATTTTTGCCTTGTATTAACTGCTCGTATCTAAAGTTTTTCATTTTGAGGGTTATATTGTCAGTAGTATAAGAATGTTTCACATACACACACACAGAGGCACACACATTCTTTCAATCGCATACGCTTAGGCCAAGAATGTACACCCATACACTGATATAAATTCACATTCTTTTTCAAAGTTTTTCACACACACAAACCAAAATTTATTGTATTTTTATCACGAAAATTTTAATCAGGGTCGTAGTAGAGATACTGCCTACTAAAAATTTCCTGCATAGCCGGCCTTCGGCAGGCGTTAAGGATATTCTTCGCCATGGTATTTCCAGGAACGTTGCCGCCTGCTAAAGATTTCCCACATAGCCGCTATGGGCCGGGCTTAAGAATTTTCTCCACCATGTTATTTCCAGGAACGGCGCTGCCTGCTAAATATTTCCAGAATAGCAGACACTAGAATGTATTGGAGATATTTTCGTTTAGAAAATTTTCATAGAAATCAAGCAAGAAACACTTAAACACTTAAACACTCTCTTAGCTTTGCTTATGTTTTCACTTGAACCAATACTTACATAAGTGAATACGTTTGCGTGTTTATTTTTCGCATTTGTAGTGGTGTCAACTTTATGAGCCTTTTATTCCTTTTATACTGAATCGATTTAAATAATATATAGCTGGGTCAATAAAGCTCAACAATGTTTACCATATGGTAAAATGATGCAAAAATCTGTTGGCAAATAAAGGAGAAAAAGGGATCTTAAAATTTGTCTTTGCCTATTTATATATAAATTTTCAAAATTGGTGAAATCATTTTTCTTTACTATCACACAAAACAAAACATAATCCTTATGTTTATTTTTGATTATATCCTTCGAATATTGACTGTAACAGTGGCTAACATGGTCAATTATTATGTTCTCACAACGCAAGTAGTGATGATATTCAAGGGCTCTATCTCAGCTTTCTTATTCTTGTAGGCTTTAAATCTTTTTTTTTGTTAACACGAGTACCCAGGGTATGACTCCTACATATGCAATGTATTCTGCTGGAACTAGGAAAATAAGTTTTGGGAAGGAGGATGGAGGGAGTAGTGTTTTTGAACATTCGATTTGAATCTTCCCTTGCTGAAAGTGGAGTTTATTCCACATACGAATTGTGCGACTAAAAAACTAATATTCTCTATAATGCATTGTTCGATCCGCTGGCCAATCAACCACAAAAAGATGGGCTCATAATGAAAAACGTGTGGTATGCAAAAAATTTCGGGTATCGGGAGAGAACTTGCCCTGATTTCATTAGAGCACTACTGCTGCTATTAGCTGCTCTACTCTCGCCGAAGAGCTTCGCCGTCTCCTCCTGCATGCGGTCGAGTAACTGCAAGACACACTTTGAAGCACCGGCCCATACATAAGAGTTGTATTCCATTTTTGGTCGGATATAGATGGTATAAATAGTAAAAGGAAATCAGATGGTGTGAAGTAACTCTTACACCGTCTTTATAAACCGAGGCACTTGAATGCTTCTCTTGAGACCTGGCAGATGTGATCTGTCCATCGGACATCACAATGGATCTTCATGACAACAACATCAAGAGCATGCGATTCCTTAATATCCCTACAACTCATTGTAACAGGTGGATCAGCATGTTCGGTCATACGTCTGTGTGTAAGGGTACAAAACTGTCTCTTACGAGCTTTAAAATCGACCCTATTCGCATGACCCCATTCAGAAATTGTTACAAGATCGTGATTGAGTGTATTCAAGTTTAGCCTTTTTATTCCAATCTTCAACTAAATGAGCCTGTGACTGAATGAATATGAATGGCAAATGCTGCTATCATCTGCAAAAGAGTGCAAATGATTTGAAGTTTGACATAGAAGGTCCTTTAGATATATAAGAAACAGGGCACCCCTGAACTAATCTTGAACTCGTTTGGTGAAGCACGATATAAATGGAGAAAAGCCATTACCGACACAAAGTGTATAATGCCTTTATGTAGCATCAAAGGGAAATTATATTATTCTAGATTTGATCCTCTGAAAACTTCTTTGATCTCCTTTTAACTGACACCACTCTGTTAATCCTACGTGCAGTAGGCACAACATTGCTTCCGCAGTTTTTTTTTTTTTTTGTTGTTGCTCGTATTTCATTTTTATTTTATTTAATCAGAAAGATTGTAGATTATCTGTTCACTTGCTTTTCTATCCATTCTGTTTGTGTAAAGTTTTTATATTGTTCGAAAGCACAAACACAATAGCACGCAACCAAATGCATACAAAAACAAACACTGTTACTTGTTAAGAAATTTTTGGAAAATTTCCCAAAACTAAAATGAAAGAAAAGAAAATTTTAACGACTGGCTGCCTACAAATATGGTTGGTAACACACGTTTGCTTACATCCGTTGTGACAAACACAGTTTACACACTCTTAACTCTTTTACATGCACCCCTTTGCCTTTTTATTAAGGACTTCAGTTATCTTTTTGTTTTTTTTTTTTTTGTAATAAAAATTAGAGAGAGAGGGAGAAATTTATTGTTTTCCCATTCCTTCTTATACGTAGCAGTTTTATTGATTGTGGTAAAGGGATTTTAAATAAGTCTTAAATTGCCATTTAGTATATAGACACTTTGATTGTTGATTTTTGGAACGGTCTGGACATTTGCTCTAAACACAAACAATAAAGAAAATATTAAATTGGCCACTGTTGAGACATAATAAAGAACGGAGTTTTCTTTTTAACGAGTTATTTATTGAAGAGAAAAAAAAACACAAACACACACAAAACTTTTAACTTTTTGTAAATAAGTTTAACTTCAACTCATTCATTCAGAAAAAGTAATAAAAATGTGAAAATATGCATATACTTTGCTACACAAAAGTGAAATTAAAAAAAAACAATTTTAACGTTGACAAAAAAAGTTTGCAATGAGAAATTTATAAGTTTTTCATTTACATATTTTTCAAAAGAAAAAATATAAAAAGGACATTTTTATTAACATGGTGTTTGATTTTTGGCAAAAAAAAGTTTTAGTAGAATTGAAAAAAATCTTAATCTTTGAGTTATTATTACGTTTATTAAGTGCTAGACTTACAATAAAATTTATTAAATTAGATAATTTTGAGGGGTAAATTAATTTTTATTCCTATATGTTGACGTGACATGACGTGAAAAGTGCATGAACGCTGATCATACGTTGTACCGACCATCGAAGGCAATGACTGTTAGTGTTACTTAGATTTTTCCATATTCGTTTCTTAATAAAATATGTAGTTAAAAAATTTATAATTCGAAGTTAAGGATCAGTGCGGATTTCGACGACGCTGCCTTCTCATCAGAGTTTTTTGTTAAATTTTCCCACTCTGCATGATGCTTACATAGAAAATAATAGATATGTGTTGTATGTACTCTGTATTAGTGCGTAAATTAAAAGAAATCGGTAACATTTCAAATTTCGATATAATTATTCTTGAAATATTTGTGCTCCTGTTCTATCTGTGGAAAGGCTTTTTTAAATTTTTCACCAAAAACAAATTTTATGAATTGCACCTGGTACGGAGCTTAAAAATTTAAATTCACTTCTGCACGGAAAAATAATTATGTAGATCCGTGTACAAAATTGTCAAAAATTCCGTGTACTTTTCTTTTAAGACTCCGCACTATCAAACGGAAATTTATTTAAGAAATTTACGTAAATTTTTCTAATGCACAGTTCTTATGGGAATCTGCATTCCGTAAGAACTACGCAGGAGGCTAAAGTTAAACATTTTATAAATTTAATTATTTTCTATTTTTGTATCGTATTAAATACTGTTATCTATTCTAAATTATCAACATTGGTGTCGCACTCAAGAGGAAAATCAGGAATATTGTTTTTTTTATATCACTCACAGACTTATAACAGACATTAAAGAATTTGACAGTGAAAAATTTTCTAAATCGTCTAAGTCGCAAAAGAGACATCTATAAAATAGAAAATGCTACAAATACAAAGATTTAAGCAAAACAAAAATAAAAAATTGTACATGAAAAATGCTTATATGTACATGTTTATGTACTCGTATGTATATTCAAAAAAGTTTGTCCATTTTTTTTCTCAGATTGTTTTTGTTTACATAAGAAAAAGAATGTTAATTACTTCAACGCAATAAATCCGATAAATTTCTTCTCAATTGTAGTGTTGTCACCACTGGCTAATTGTCAAAACTTTCAAACGAAATAATCAATGTTGCTCAACATTTTTTGCAAATTTGAACAGAGTAGATACCATCCTTTACACGACAGAACAGAGAAAATTTTGGTTTTCGTGTGTTGTGTTAGTCACTATTATTTTTTTAAACTTTAAAGCGAACACAACTTCAACACGATCAATATTTTACATTTTACTATCAATAAATTAACGTTAAATTAACCCATTTTTACATTTTATTTAATGTATAATTTTTTTAATATTTAGTTCTTAGAAACTTTGAAATCCTTAAAAAGGAAACTCGGTCACGAAATAAAAATTTGTAAATGCTTCCCAGTTGGAACTTTTCATATAAAAAAATCATTCATCTTGCAAGTAGGCTTGTAAGCAAAATTACATTAAAGTACTACAAACTTCCAGTGCCATGTCTTCCTTTTCCTTTTCGTGCAAATTTAAAAATCCAACAACTTAAAAATCATTAACCGAAAGAACAAACTTTTTCCAACTTTTAGGCACCTGCGGCTCGGTACTGACAAGTTTTACAAACTATTATTTATTTGCTCTTGGAATTTTTAATTATTACTTTCTGTATTTTCTCCACATTCGTGAACAACATTTTTGTAAACGAAAATAATAAAAATATATGTATGTGTGTACATATCGTCATATAAAATACAAAATAACGTAACATCACTTTTCATAAGTTTACATGAGAAACAAAAAACTGGGGACAAATTACGGCATTCAATATCAAACGAAATCCCGTACAAAATTTTTTGAATTTGTATGGAAACTTCGTTCGATATCAAATGCCGTAATTTGCTCCTGTATAATATGTTTGAGATATTGAAATCATATTTTCACGTTTTTTGGCGCTTTCTAGAGAATTTTGAGCAAAAGGACAGCGTATTTTTTATGTAAATAGTTGACAACACTGATGATGATACGTTTTTTTTTAATAAAATCATTCACTTGATGATACGTTATTTTGAATTTGGGTCATAACTTTTTTGTTTTTGTTAACAGAAGCTTGAAATTGTGCACACATATGTAATATGATGTAGTAAATCGTAATCAATAAAAAACTAAAATTTTAATTTTTTGATAATACATTGTTTTGCATTTTAGGTGACGCTATATAATTTTTCTTCTCCATTTAATAAATTATATAAGTATGTATGTATAAGAAATGAAAAATGCTTTTAATAATTCAGACTTTCTTCAAAGACTTTGCAGAAAAGTAATCTAATTTATTGGTTGAAATGAAGTATCGCAACTAAACGGGAACCTGATTCCGCAATGCATCATCAATATTAAACGAAGACATACACACTCACTAATAAACAACATTTTCATTTCCTCTCAAATAGGTTTTCGCGTACGTACTACGTATTTACTCGTGCATTTACCACACATTTAGTGTATTGCCTTTTGGTCGTTCCTAAAATAGTGGCAAATATGTAGTAAGAGAAGTTACTTTTAGTCGTAGGTTTTGATTACCACTACAAAGTGTTTGCATGCAACTGAAACGTTAATGATGGCAGCAAAATAAAATTGTTTACGAATGACACAGTATGTCGAAGGAGAGTTATGTACACATTGTATTACTGCTTAAAACAAAAATAATACTAATGATTTTCTATTTTTTTTTTCAAAAATTTATAGCAAAAAGCTTGTGCAAAATTTAAGTTTTAAAATAGAGAACTCGAAATGTAGTTAGACATTTTGAGAATACTTCTAGAATAAACTGCAGCGTAATGAATTAGACAGTAAATTTTTAATGCATTTTAAACTAAAGTGGAAAATATAAATAGACTAAAATTAAATTTTGTCAAAATGTTGTTCTCCCACTATAAATAAACGTACGGTACGCCTCGATTGTCATTAAAGAAACTTTCACAAAATCGTGTCTTTTGCACGAATCACTTCAATAGACTTTGTCTGTACGTCTTACATTTTTGTTTATATTTCTGCAACGTGATGACTGTTTGAGTAATCTAACCAAGCATTTATGGCACAAAAAGAAAATTTCCATTTAATTTGATTGGTGTTATGAAAGAACATGCACTTTAAGCAAACAACTAAATAAAATTAATAAAATTAAAATTTGTTTTGTAAACATTTGCATACCACAGTGCAAGCGTTGCAATATTATGAAGCATTGCCGAGCTGTCAGTCAGCTGTTTGTGGTATTTTACAAACACACACACACACACACACACACACACACACATGTGGATGCAAAACACAACATTCATATTTAACAAACAACAATTTGAACATTTTAACACACAGATCTGCCTTCTGTACAAAGACTGACACTTTTAAAAATTACATTTGCATACGTTTACTTTTAATATGATTAGCAACAACTACTTCCGCAGAAATGTTTAAAGTCGACCTGCCCGAAATATACAATAAGAGTTTTGTTGGATGTTCCACTACAGTGGGCTCATTTATAAAAATTATACAGTGCTCTCATACATTCACGCAAAGAAGGACATGGTAGTCGTAATCGAGGAGCAATATATTACTGATTAAATTACATGATTGTAGTCAAGTTATCTTAGCTTGATTCAATAAGAGGTTTAATTTTGATGTGTAAAAAAGAGTATTTTTAAGCGCAATCATGGGATGTTTATTTAATTGTAAATAGGAGGGTATGCCATCAATAATGGAAAACAATATTAGCCAAATAGCCGAAACGACTACGTTTGCAGAACCATGTTCTTTTCATAAAATTTTCCATCACCAACTCGCACATTTGCAGCTGTATGCCCGCGATAACTTCACGAATTCCAACTTTGATATCTGGAATCGATTATGGGCCATTGGTATATACCTTATTTTTCTCGTAGCCCCAAAGAAAAAAGTTGTAATGGTGTTAAAACACAATATCTCAAAGGCCACTTGGGGCCGTCTGTTCGAAAAATAACACGGTCAGGAAACTCTTCAAGCAAAAGCGTAATGGTGTCGTTACTTGTGTGACACCTAGCGCCGTCTTGTTGTGAATGAATGTCGTCCACATCAAGTCTTATTCAAAATACAGTGTAATGTCGTTTGTGGAATGCCTAATTCCAAGGATCAATGAGAAATGGACAAACCTGAGATCTCCTCAACACTATAGACTACAACAGTAATATACTCAGTTGTTCTTGGGCGAAGTCGTGCACGTTCAGTTCTTCACATCACTAACTTGTCCCAACAGATCAAAATTGTGTCCACCAGTTTCACAATTGCTTCACAATGAACCAAAATTGCTTTAGTTTTGCGAACTGTGTATTTTCATTGTTTCAATGCCTTGTTGAAGCGTTCCACTTTTATTAAACCGAACGTTTGATTGAGAATTTTGTTCTTTTCTTGAAAGGATATGAATACATTAGGACACCTGAAACAAATTTCCTGTAGGGTACTTATGAACAATTTGCAGACGAGAAGAATGCCGGTTTTAACAAGTTCGCATTATTGCAAGCGCACTGTATTTAACATAATTTTCCTCACTGTGCAAGTATAAATACATTTTAATGATGAAGTGTGTCTGTGGGCAAGACTGGCATGGTAAAAATGTTCAGTCATTTACTTCATGTTTGGCTCATGTACAGATGTAAACACATGCATTACGGTGTATATTTCTGTGATAGCATTGGTATGTTTTAACAAATATAGAACTGCACATGTGTGTTTGTATGAGAAATTTCATAAACTCAACTGACCAAAGTATTTTACAATAATTAAACATGTTAAAATTGTTAGTTTTTGCAAAACATAATTTAGTTCATTTCGTTTGGTTTTGAAGGATGGCAAAAACTCTTTAAGCTGTATAAAGTATATTTTGCAGTGGCTTTAACCTAAAGAACTTCATTAATAAGTTTTGTATTACAGATGAAAAAATATTGTTAATAAGACATAAATCCTATTAGGATTTGGTCAAAGTCTTGCACAGAAAAATTTCATGCCATGTCATGACATGCCAACTTAAAGTTTGTCTGAAATAAAAATTGTTTCGGTGTGGAAAACAATTTTGCGTAAAATAATGTTCAGAAATGGCACAAAGTGCTTCTTTGGGATTACATAACTGCATTCAGGGACGCAAAAGTCACCCTAAAGCAAGAACAAGCTTAAATATGAATTATTTATAACCAACTAAATTTTTGTTCCAAGTCAGTGATTGTATTTGGAATTATAGATGCTAAATATTCTCGACGTTTTCAACATTTCTTAAAAGCTATTAAATTTCAAGTACATGTGAACTATTTTTTCCAAATATTATTGTAACAACTTAAAGGGTTTGCTTAATTTTTTTTTCTTAGCGTAGTTTGTCTTGATGACTCAACTGAGTTGCATTAACAACAACTATGCACAAAATTAAGTTTAAAAATAAATGTACTTGAACTATTCATCGCCACATATACAGGCTGTAAATATCCAGGAGCATTTAGTGAAATTTTCGTAAATATACACATGTACACTGATTCTTAAATATATTCAGGGAAAGTAGAAATACATGAATGATTGCATGGAATTGCATGAAAATATGTGGAAACGAAGAAGAAACATTTAATGCCTGAATCGTATGTAATAGAGAACTTAAAGCCATCAATTTCTCTCCTGTTTTTGACTACAAATACCAGTGACGCATAAGAATAATTATAGAATATGCCTAAAAGATTAAATTTTTACTTGTAGAGGTACTACTACATTTTTACAGAACTCAAGTTTGTTGAATAGAAGGCGTAAAGAAGAATTTTCAATTTGAAGTCATTTATTTTGACTACTGCAAAAGAAGAAAATGAAACAGCAATTTTCTCGCCAAATTCAGTTTTCTTTATTTTGATTTCATCAAGCAACTCTTTATTAAGTAATTGTCCTTATTCGATGAGAATTATTAATAAAAATAATAATTAAAAATATTTCCGTTCTGTTCACTGTTTCAGTGAAAAAACGGCTATTTAATAATTCGCTCTAAATCGCTACACATAAATAAATATCCCAATTGTGTAGGGTACTCAAAAAAAGCGCATCATAGAAAAATTCTGCTGTATTCCGAAACTTATAACCAGGCGAACCGCAAATATGTAGTTGCATGTTGTTTCTTGTACAACCTGTGAAGGCGAAGATAAAATATTCCTTTCAGAAATTTTTATGAGTTCTTAACCTTCCAGGGCTCTCTAGAACAAATATTGGGGGTGGCGTTGGCTCAGGTAGTAAGCACGTTGACTACAAACCGAAGGACCTGGGTTCAAACCCAGTGTCAGACAGAGTCATGAAATAAAAACACCACGCATTTCTCTGATGTGCATTGGTGTGTCAGTTGTTGGCGGAAGGTTTCAGTGGCGAAGGCATGGTCACTGGTCACTGAACAGTACCAACTTCAGCTGATACTAATTCCAATGTAACATCAGAGCGCCCTCCTTCGTTGGTACTGAGTAGCACAATCAACGGCGAAGTAAAATAAAATTAATAAAAAGAACTGGCTTTTAAACTAAACACAGCTTCAAAACTCGTAATGTCCTCCTTGCCACCAGAGGCGCTGCAACACTGCTCTACGAATAAACGTGCAGAAAAAAAAGCAGAGTTGTAAAGAACTCCTCCTTTCATATCTATCACTATCCCTTTCCACTAGTTCCAGCACAATGCATTGCATGTGTAGGGGTCATCATCCCCTGAGTGCTGGTCCAAGATAAAAAAAAAAAGCTTACGCTTTATCTTCTTAAGTTTGGATTAATTTCTAAGATTTAAAAACCGTTTAACCCTTTCATGCATATGTTGTATTTTTTCCCTAAAATTTAATTTTTTAACGTTATATTTATAAAAACGAAGTGTGTCAAAAGCCATTATTGAGTTTTGCGTACAGCTTAAACCTGAGTAAACAAGAATTTAAAAAATGGGTCCACCAAAAGTTTTTTATAATTGATTAATAGTTGCTTCAAGAGCACCTGTACGGCATATAAAAAGATGAATATCTCAAAAATCGCAAATTTTCGTAATTCAAGCTAAGTTGAAATGAAAAATATACATCAATATCTTCTTCACCGTCAGCCAGCCAGCCGAACTGAGCCGAAATTTTTAAACTCTACATAAATTTAAAAATCGTAAAAAATGCATGAATTTTTTAATACACCAACATATTGATATTTATTCACGTCACCTTAAATATTTTGAATTTTTTTTAATCTTTTGAATAAACTATATACCTACAGCTTTATTTTCCATTTTATACTTTAGAAATTAATTTTTTTTAAACTAGAAAATATTTAAAAATGTTAAAAAACACCCGCACTCAACTATTTTTTCAAGTGGACTGAAGTTTATCAACTTTAATGCTGTAATGTTAAACGGTAAATTGTAATTTGCAAAAACAAAATGCATTTGTGGTTGTTCTGATGTGTTTCCTATTAGATTGCAACAACAAAATATAATTGTAGCCCATGTAATATTTTTAGTTTGAATTTTGGGACCCTAGTGCCTTCTATGCCTAAGAACGCCTTAAGGCACTCTTTACAAAAGTTGTACTGACGCCCAATATATAATTTTTACCTATTAAATAACCTTTTTTTACAGTTGCCAAAAAAATGTAGCAAAATATTTGTAAAGCTTCGCAAGCCCTTTTTATTTCTGTTATACCTATTTTTGTCAAGCACGTGCATTTGAAAGTAAAAAATTGTGCAGTTGCATATCGCGTTATCAATTATATCGATTTTAGTGTTTTTGAGTTCCACGATCATAACGATGATTTTTTTTCCTGAAAGTTATACTTGTCTCTTATCATTTGAAAGTTTGATTTTTGTTAATACAGTGGTTTTTATTACGAAATTTTCAAGGGTGCCTCAAGGCACTCATTAATAATGATTTCTCACATCGAAGGTAAACAACTTATTGTACGGGCTTACAAATATTTTTTTGTGAAATCAGAGGTCCAAAAATAGTTTAAAAAATTATTCTCATAATATTTTCCCATTTTTTTAAGATGGGGATTAGAGGGTTAACAGATTTTTAAGCCATTGCATAGCTTTTATCGCGGGCTTTGAGCGAGGCGACCGAATCAAGAAATTCTGTAACGAAAAAAACCTAACACTAAGTTTGTTTCTTAAGTCTTTTGTTTTTTTTCAATCACATGAGCGTGCATGAATGTAAGTATAAAACATTTGAGCGTGAGTGAACGTGAGTAAGCGTGAGTGAAAAAACTATTCTAAAAATTTAATAATGAGCGCACACTCACGCTCACTCACGTTCACACACGCTCACAATTCGTAGTCCTAATTCGTAGGTTTTTAAACGATATTAACTTTTTTTTTATTCAATAAAAGAAAAAATTGTAACTTGAATTAATATCAAAAAAAAAACTTGAATTAATGTCAAAGAAAAAAATACTACATAAATAAAAAATAAATAAATAATTATAATTGCATAAGTTGTTGAAAAATACTATGCAATGGCTTTGCCGCGGCAGTCCCCGAGTGCCACACGTTTTTTTTTTGTTTTTTTTTTATTATTTCAGTCTTAAGAGCATATTAACACAATTTTTTTATTTTTTAGAGCATATTCAACACTTTTAGAGCATATTTGATATGTAAGGAAGTGATATCTTTTAAATATGACCCTCTTGTATCAGTAGAGATTGAAATGTAACGCTTTTTCTTTGAAAATATAAGTCAATATTTTGCTGTTTATTGCAATTACAATAACTAATAAAAAGCTTATCTTATCTATATTATTAATAGGCAAACACGCTTTTTAAGATCCCTTTTACAGTCGCAATAGTGAACCGATTTCAGAAAGATTTATATATTTTTTAATGGGGATTTTAGATAGATTTTATTTAAATAGGTTTAGTATTTTGGGAGCTGTAAGCGTTTGAGGTTGCTAACAATACTTGCATACTTACTACACATACAAAGTGTGTATGTGTGTTTGTCCAATTTGCTTTGTGTAGAAATGAGACAGTTTTTTGAATTTTGTAAAAAGAGAGGGAGAGATAAATAAGAGAATTTTAAGTTGTTTATTTATTTAAAATACAATTCTGATATCGAGATCTCCTTAGAAATTGAAGAACTTGTTGTTTCTTGTTCTGCTTATTTTGTTTTTTATAAATTAAATTGCAAATGTTATTGAAGTTTATTATTAAAATTTTTTTAAATTTTTAAAACACAATTTCATTTTTTTACGGCATGTTTAATGCGCTTAAAAGATTTTTTGCAGCATATTTCCGGTTTCCCTATTTAATAGTTGTGTAATTTTTTTCAACTATCTCTAAAAAATAATGACCATCAACCAGATCTGGCACTTATGGGACCGCCTTTTCTGTAGATCCATGTTAACTGTATATTCTTTGAATATATATTTCGAATACACGGCATTTTTTAATAATTATTTGTGTTAAAAGAGGTTGTTTTGCAATATAAAATCCCAGATATTTTAATTTTGAAAAATAGTACCTCTTTGAAATAATTACAATAGTGCATAATCTGACATTAGAGATATTAGAAATACTGAAAGGAGAAAAGTTGTACTTTTTTATTTTCTATTCTTGGCAAATTCTATTTGTATGTATATTTGTGAGTAAAACTATTCCATCTTGACAGACATTTATATGCATTAATTTCGGAAACACAAGTATGAACGAACACATATACGTACACATGCACACACACTTTTTGTAAGCAATTTGAAGCAAACATAGATAACTTTAGAAGAATTTTCTAGAACAAATATTTTTTTATTTATTTTATTTTTCTATTAAAAAATAAGAATTTTGCAGAATGTTTTAGAATTTTCAATTTATGTAAGAAGATTTTTTTGTTTTATTTTCTGTTGATTCCCTTACAATCAGTTTTAAATTGGTTAAATTTGAGAGCTTTAAAATATGTTTGTTTTTTTTTTTTGCAACATTCACAATGTCCCATAAATTTCCCCAATATTTTTTTCTGTCTATCTGTTCGAGAATGTTTAGATTTTGACAGCTATCAAATATATATTGCAAATTGTAATTTTTCTCGTTCGTTCAATCTCTTTGTCTGCGTATTTATAATTGTTGTACAGTCAGGCTCCAACGTTGTGTTTAAATGGTGGGGGCTGTCTGTCCATGTATGCTGTCGTTGCGTTTTTTTTAAACATCCTTTTGTCAATTTATTTTTATTGGCAGGTTCGACGCTAAAAAAATATGTAGATTTTAGCATGAAATATATAATTCTTGTATGAAAAATACATGCATTTTTTATTTATTATTTTTACTTTAAACAGGAGCAAAGATTTAAATATATTTTTTTTTATTATTTTTATTTTTTTTGGTTGAGCATTCGTTTGACTAAAAATGCTATTTTTTATAGAATTAATGGATTTTGCCAGCAACTAATACGGCTAATTTTTTTTAATTAAATAAAAATATTCATTGAGTTTGGTGTTTACACATTTAAATTTTCTGCTTGAACTCTGATTCTTTATATCACAGAATTTTCTTTACAATAAATTTTTAATCAAATAAATATATTTTTGGTGGACTCAAATTTTTTTTATGATTCTATGATTAACACAGAAAAATCACATTCGAGTAAATATTGGTGTTTCGGTGCCGCAACACATCTCATCAGCTCCCAAGCACCAAATAGAATTCGAGATTCAATTAATATGCCAAACATCTCCCGTATTCTTTCTGCAGTCTATGCTATCTAAGCAGTCATGAATTTTGAATAAAATATGCTTCTAAAAAATTTTGTGCCTTTTCCAGATAAAAAGGATTGAGTCACAATATTTTTTTTAAGAACATATGCCGAATTTTTTAGAAATAAAAAAATTATTTAATTTTTCGTTCTCAATATCTTTTCCAGTTAAGAACCTAAACTAAATAAATGTATCAGTTATTGTCAATTAAAAGTTAAAACAGAACCGAGCTCTGTGTTAATGATTTTTTTAAACAAAATTTAAAGTTTTAAAAAGTTTTTTATATATTACGGGTTGATTTAGTGCAGCTTTAAATAAGATATCAAAACATATTTTGGATAATAAATTTACTAAATCACATTCAACCGAGCCAACTAAACAATGGCGGATACATGGAAATACACATGAACACTGATGATGCGAGTGTAGCGGCTCCCGAAAAACAACGTTGTTTCTGTTCTGCCGTGAAAGTTGAAATTAATTGATGTTAAAATGTTGCCTTGTTCCTTTGGAATATTGTCTCATGTCCAATTCTTTCTGACTAAAAATGCTACGAACTTTAGCCAAAATAATAATCGCTTTGGATTAAAAACCACTAACAACCACTTTGTTCGAAAAATAATCACTTTAAATTAATTTTTTATTGTTTACGGTCCCAAGTGGTTAGACCCCGTTTGCTATTGAGGTGTGTTGCGGCAATTCGTTTTTACTCTCTTTTCAAATCATAAATAATCATTCTCCCTAAGAGTCAGATTGATCTCGAGCTCGAGCCCACCAAAAATATGTTCATTTGATTTATCAATACGGTTCACTTCACAGTATTATAATAATATATTTTTAGTTTTAAGGCCCCCCAACGTCTACGTTAGTGGTTTGGTTTGGTTAGATTAGGTTCGGTTAGGTTGCTGAAATAGGTCCCGTTGTGGTGCCTGATGTCGATAGTGAAAAGAAGTCTCTTCTATCCTATATTATGGTCGGTATTAATCGAATACGACTTACAAGATAATCTACCTAGGTACATGGCTCTGTAGTAGGACAGAGCTGAACATTGACAGAGGAGGTGCTTGACAGTTACTTCCTCCACTTCGTTTTCACAACTTCTGCAGAAGTCGTTGAAAGGTAGATTTAATAGTCTTGCTTGGGTACCCATGAAATGATGCCCTTGCGTTTGTGGTGTAGTAGTTTCCAAATAACGGATGGGGCAAAATGTCGCAATCATTTGGATTGCGCGCCTCTTGGTTATGTGACGTTTAGATCAGTTTAGCTTTATCCATTGTGTTCTGTAGACGTCCTAATTTTATTATGGATAAATATACGCCACAAGAACGAGCAGAAATAGTGTCATTATTTTTTGAAAATAATCTTTTGATTATTGCCACTCAGCAAAAATTGCGGCATGGCCAGCCAGATCTCCGAATTTAGCAGAACCAGACTTTTTCTTATGGGGTTTTTTAATATCAAAAGTTTATGTGAATAACGCCCCAACGATTCAACATATTTAAGACAATATTCATAACGAAATTGAAGAAATTCAGCCTGTGATGTGGCAGGATGTCATAAAAAATGCCTTAAGAAGAGCCGAAATTTGCACAGCGAATCGCGGTCACCATTTAGCCCCCTTAGACTAGTAAATAGCGTACTAGAATATTAGTCTGGGGGTCGCAGGTTCGATTCCTGCCTGGACCCTGGGTGTTTCTGCAGACAACTGGCTTCGCTGTTTGTGTAAAAAAATCATAACGAAAAAAATATAAAATTTTTATGAAAATCAAACTTACTTTGAACAAAGTTATTTATAGGCAATCAAAATGGTAGCAGGACTTTTGCTCCACCCTGTATCTGAAAAAATTTTCTTACATCTTCGCTGAGAACAATGTTGATCAAATCTGCTTTTATATCTTACTAAAATCAGTTTAACCATTAACGAATTACGATGCCGCAAGTGGATACGCTAAAGTTATAAAGCCTCACTTTTTTGGGTTGTGGGAAAGTCTTTAGCTAAATTTTTCAACCCACTACAACGTCCAACTTCCAAAAAAAATTCAAGTAGCTCATTCTTACTAAAACTTCTGTAGTTTTATTATCCTTACAGTCCAGAGTCCTGCTTTAGAAAAGACTGAAAACTGCATTTTGAAAGCGCGCTGAAACCTAATTGGACGTTACGCTATACGCGTTAAGCCATATCTAAATGAGATGAAATTTCACATAAGATTTCAGAGAATTGTTGTAGTTTACATTTCGAAGATGAAATCCAAAAATTGCCCAGATTGCGGAGCTATAAATCCTTCGAATGGTACACTCCTCATCTCATTAAAAATGTTTTTATGAATCCCTTATAAGCATCTAAAAAAAATATAAGCTAGCCAAAACCGTAATCATTTCATTTAAGATAGTTGTCTCTACATGTAACTTTTTTTTAAATTATATTATATGTATAAAGAATTTACAATTTCCCTCCATTTCGCTGTCATGCAGTATTTCAATGAAATGAAATCGTTACGTAAAAACAAACAAATCAAATCATAATGCTTACACATGAGCATGTTACAATATTAAAACAACAAATTTATGTGAAATACAACATATAAAACAGCCACAACTTAAAAGTTAAAAAGAAAAACAACAACTATCTATTCATAGGATTACTGTACAAATGTATACAGTTGTGATTATATATTTATTTATGTGTTTGTATGTTTGAGGAGGGGAAACATTGAAAATTCTCTCTAGTGGTCCAACTAACTAATACAACCGCACTTACGGGCTTTGGAGAGCGTTTGAATGTTTGTAGCAAATGCAGAATCAGATTCAGAAACACTACTCGTTGTAACTGAAGTAGTTGAGGTTGTATTTTATAACATGTTTCTTGTATGTAGTAGTCCTGATGTTGGCTTACATGCATAAATACAAACAAGTATGTTGCTGATGCCGGTTACTGTTGCTGATGATGACAATTGTGTGACTACAAACAAAAACATAAAGTTATGCATAAACCAGAGTATATTTATGTCCTTGTGGCTTTTGTGACATTATTTGCTTTCCGTTTTGTTTTCATGTTGTCGTTGTTGTACTGTACATCCATCCTCATATGTAGGACACAAAGCATTTTTGTACATTCTCTCCTTTGATATCTCCTTTTCATACAATGTAAAAGCAACAAACAACAAGTTGATGTATGACATACAGCCGCACAAGTATCATATTATGGGCATAAGCATACATTTCAAAACGCGATAAGAAAACCAAGAAAAAAACGCCTTTGTTTGCACACATGATTGCAGTGTGTGTGTGCTTATGTTTTTTTTTTGTTCTTGTTGGTTGGTGGGCGTATTGTGTTTTGATTTTGAGTTTTTCTGCTGTTGCTCCTGCTGGCTTGTGCATGAAAAGACTCTTATATTTTTGTATACTTTTCATTATACAATTATTGTCCTTGCATGTTGACGGCATTGATGATGCACATTTATAAAAATTTGTCACAAAAATTCAAGTTAAACTGGGAGGGTAAGTGGAGAAGTGTACGATTATTATACACAACCACACCCAAAAATATTGGTATAAAAACTACCATTACTCACATTGTATAGTTTCCAATTTCATTGTTAATAATTTTTAAAATTACATTTCTAAAAGATAAGAGGTATCGTTGCGCAAGAATATACTTTAATATTCCTGCGATCTGAAAGGCCACCGATTAATTGCTCCTATGCGGCGAAGATATTGCCAAGTCTGCTGAGAAGCACAGTTTTCTAGAACTTTGCATGAAACGAACCTGCTGCTTTTACTTGCCATTGTTATTGGAGGGGATCAATTATTATAATTAAAATAGTCAGTGACAGGTCCAAAATCTAACCTTAATGTGCTTGTTTATTGAAAGTTTCTATTCGTTCTACATTTTACAAGATGTCATAAAATGAGCTGTATGATTCCAGTTGCTTTTAGCTTTTTTAATTAAGAAATGTTTTACGTCTGTGCGACTTTAGCGCACAGTGGATTTAAATAGGGTGAATGCTTCACCGGCTTGTTTAGAAAATTTTCGCCACTATGCTGGAGAAGTTTTTTGCCGATTTATAACTACTGATGGAGTATGTAAGCACTAAAAAATCAATGCAATTTGTTTTACAAATTGGGAATCCACCTGAGAGAACTCAAGACAATTGGCTGGTGTGAATTGATAAGAACAAATTTTGAGTGTTTTCTCCAAGTTTTCTGAAATATGTATATATTTTTTTAATTTCAATGAATTCAATCCATAATTCAAGCACCGACTTTATTTTGTGTCCCTCCCTCGCATGCCAACATGCTCAGCTTGTTTAATGTACTAGATTTTTTTCCAGTCTCATTGCTGATAATACTATCTCTGATGTCCTTTAACATTTCGATGTTTTATTTAAAATAAAATATGCTGGCACATTTTCAGCAACAACATAATCTAATATTTTACCTACATGAGAAATGACTTAATGAAAATGACATCGTATTTTAAAACAGAGCAAATCTGTATTTTTATACGTAATTTTAAATAGTGTACAATTTATTATTCTGACATTTTATTTAGATGTAAAATGCTTCGTTCTATTTTTTTTTTTGACACAAATAAGTTGAGAAAAATTAGTTTGTAATAGTGGTGGCATTAGATAATATAAAACAGACAACAGCAATAAAAATGCAAAATTATTTTGTTGACAGAATTGTTGAGCAAAAATATTTACGTAAGTAGATGTGTATTCGCATTTAAATCATTTGAATATTAGAACTGACAGCTAAGAAAAATTGCAAGGATCTTACACAGAGACAAATAAAATTTGATATTTTCGGGCGTGTCAATGCGTTCATGCCCTTTTTGTAAAGAATTTGTTTTAAGAATTTAAATCAAAAGAACTTCTTGTGTTTAGTAAACGCCTTTAATTCTAATTAATAATTTGTTGTACTTTTGGATAAGATACAGTTAAGGAAGGTATCACTGTAAAATCAACGTATGCGAAATTATTTACAATTATTTTGTTCAGTTATATCTGGGCCTACGCAAATTAAAATTACCGAACACAAAAATACATTTGTAATAACATTGAATGTCTAAAGCACTTAATCGCTTTAATTACTCATACAAAATATGTGGCCAACCGCTAAGTGGTCTTCAAATGTTATTTTCAAACTCTTCACTATTGTTATTAAGGAAAAAATTTTCATACAGACATACGGACACAGCAATTAAATAGCCACCACTGTATTTTTCATACTCTCATTTTAGATTCAAATAGATATTTTTGCTGAAAAGATAAACGAAAAGTAAATTTTAACTATTTTAGAATGGTTGAACCCTTGAAACTAAATTCAATTGAATTCTCTGCTTTTTTGCTTTTTCCATTTTTGCTTCTGGTCATTTGTTTTCAACTGCAACAATTTGCTCTAACAGCATTTAAGTTTTATCTCTAAAACATGCTGCAATTGATAAAAGAGTTCCAATGAAAATAAGAAAAAGTTATAAATTCATAGACAGTTTAAGTACAACAATAAACATGCACACATATGTAGATGTAAGTTAGTGTCTGTGTGTATGTATGTAGGACAATATATATATTAAAATCATATGCATTTGTTCAGCCACTGGCCATTGATACGATGTGAAAGCTTTGGTCCGCAAAAAAATTTAGCTAATACAAATCACAGACACACAAATAAACTTATAGCTTACTTCTATTACATATATAGATATTTACATATATTTCATACAGTTGTGGTAAAATAAAGAGCCCTATTTGAGAATATTTGTTTTGACAACAATATTGAAGTTCTATTTACTGCTTGGCCCACGACGTCGAACGAATTCTTTCTTCCATACAATTACATTTAAAAGTAAAACAGATTCCAGAAAGAATTCGTTTGATATCCTGGGCACGGCAGTTAGTAAGCAAAACAAAAAAGTAGCTATTACATACACTGACTTCTAATGAAATTATTCGCAAAATACTGTGTAAACTTGAAAATCGGCGGGTTAAAAAAATAGAACTTTCATATTTAGATAACACAAAATGAAAAAAAAAACATAATAAATAAACATAAAACGATTAATGGAAACGTAAAATATAATTAGTTAATATTTTGCGACAAGGCCTGCGTTGTCAATCATGGCAATGTATTGCTGCGGAATCGAACTTATCAAGTTTTCATATGTCTTCTTAGGAATTGTGTTCCACGACCCTTAAACGGTAGCCCAGAGTTACTCTTTCTTAGAAGGTTTTCACACAGACGCGTCTTCTTAGATATCAGCCAAAGTATTTTCAATCAGATTTAGCTCTGGCTATTAGCAAAAGCAACCCAATACGAGAACTAACTTTTCTTTCGATATCGGCGAACAAGCAGTAAATTGTCTGCAAATCATTCCAGAGCCTTTCTGCTTGTATATTTGTGATCATTAACCTAGAACAGAGACATTTCTTTTTCCACATAAGGCAACATAGCATTTTGTAATATTTTCACGTAAATTTTATTTATCCATAATTATTTTTATCCGAGTGTTTTGTAATCTTGGATTACTACCCACTATTGTATTCCACCATCAATTGTCACGTAGCATACGCAAGAGAACTTTTTTCGCCAATTACAACAATTATTTCATTTTCTGACGGGCCAGTTAAGCTGTCATTACAATCAACAGTGGAAATATTGGCGAGCATGAGACTTTTAGAACGTGTTCTTGCAATTGATTCCGAACTGTATCTGCTATCATTGCGGATTTCCTTTGATGCAAGTCATGGCATTGAGTATCATTTGTTTGAACAGTTAAGCGTTTGGCCTATTTCGCTACCAGTTGAGCTGTAATTTTTGCCAACGGACAGTGATATATTAATAATAAAAAAGAACTTATATTATTACTTCTATGCACTTTTTTCATTAAAACCAAAATTTCTAGGAAAAATTAAAATGAAGGTACCGATAAATTTTATATTTCATTCAAAAAAGTGCTTCACATGAACGCATTGATATTATTACAGTTAACATAACGTTTTCAGAAAGGATACATGTTACCCTACATTAACCAAAAGCAATAAAAAACGAAAAGTCAAAATGTTGCTATTATTTTCACCGACATTGTATGTCAGTATGCTACAGTACGTATGTATATAAATTTTATGATAAATTTTTGGCAGTGAATACAACAGAATTTAACATTTTACTTAAACAAATTTTATGTTTTAGGATTTTGATAAGAAATATTTTTAAAACTGCATTGGTTACTGAAATTAATT
Organism: Gymnocheta viridis; assembly: GCA_956483585.1. Taxonomy (NCBI): domain Eukaryota; kingdom Metazoa; phylum Arthropoda; class Insecta; order Diptera; family Tachinidae; genus Gymnocheta; species Gymnocheta viridis. The sequence continues at coordinate 17,730,264 of OY101441.1, read as the reverse complement.
GTTATTAACTTAAAATTATTTTTTTATTTTATATATTGAAACGATTAATTTTGGCTCAAGTTCAAACCCGAATTTACCCATTTATTTATTCTAATTTTTTTTATTTTTAATTTTTATTAGAAAATTTCTTTGGATAAATTCATTATTATTTTTTATTAAGAGAGTACTATATATATAGAACAATTTTTATTATTTTTTTATCACACAACGTCAACGCATCATCAAAAATTTATTGAATGAAATGTCTTGTTGCTATTTTAATCAAATTAAGATAAAAACCACTAAAAATTTTATTAAATAAAAACGAAAATAAAAGCTTCAACCAAATTAAATTAAATATTTGTGCACATAAACGTTTGTACTAACTTCAATGCACTACACATTATAACTTTAGGTGCACTCATGACATACCGAATGTGTTGCATTTAAAAAGAAACTCGTTACGAAGAAGAAGAAGAAGAAGAAGTTGTATACAGAAAATTGGTGGTTTGCTTGAAAGAATAAGGTTTCCTCTTGTTGTATATTCAATAAAAACGGAAATATCTTCCTGTATCAAGGTTCTTTGTCGTCAAATATCCTAAAGATGGGTGTTTTAATTATATTTTAAGTTTGGTGTTATAATCGGACCCGTTGTGTTTATTTTATTTCATGTGTTTCTTTATACTGAAAAATTTTGTTTTGCCATTTTGATACCAGATACCATTTGGATTTAACATATACGACATTTATGTTTAAAACCAAAAAATAATAATTAATCACCCTTATTCCAAATGTCGTTGTCAACGTCGTCGTCATTTTATTGTCAATATCACTTTGTTTCAACGTCGTCATCAATTCAATAACACTTTTGCATTCTATAGCAAGATGATGACGACGTTGACGATTTATCGTTTATGTCAATATATCAAACACACATCTCTAAATATTTGAAACAGCTGTGTGGTTTTTTGTTAATTTTGGACAAAAATTTTATTAAAAGTTGAAATGTTTTTTACTTGTGATATAAATTCAGACTCGAGTGATGATGAAAATACAAGTAAACAAAATCTCATATTAGAACGAAAGCTTCTGAGAAAGAAATTCGACATATTTAACCTACCGGACAGCAACTGAACACCAATTTCAGTGTATTGCTTTAATGATTGTATGATTTTTTTTTAAAGGTTTGAAAGTTACTTCAGAGTACTTTAAACTTCAATTCTCGCCAAACCTTTTAAGAAATTTTATTTTTATGTTCCACTATTTTCGCTCATTATTTCCTTACCTTTTGTCATCCATCTCCTAAACGTATTGGCGAGCCAAGAGAATTTAAAACTCTTGGGATTTCTTCCCATTGTTCTCTAAAATTACTTGGAAGAGTACCTCTGCAAAATCCAACTGCGAGATATTGATTCTTCTGTAACTCTTCCACTAATTTTTTAAACTGAGTTGCAGTTGTTATTTAAAATTTTTCAGTTTTTTCATTTAGGTATATTTCAAATAAAGTCAAGTCGTTATGAAAAATGGCGACGACAAATTCAAAGTTGTTTCAAAACAATATCGCCGTTAAATTTTCTTGTAGAATACAAATTCTATGTTGACAGTCATCGATAATATCCGATAACGACAACTGGAATAACAATTTGAAGTAAACAAGGCTTAACAATATCGTTTTGTATTCATGTTGACAACTGGAATAAGGGTGATTATTAGTTATTAATGCAGTTTATAATATTCATAGTAATTCAGAAATGGAAATGGGTTTTAACCTTAACACCATAACTCTACCTGTTCTGTGCTAGCCGTTTTATTTGAAGCCAAGTCATCCTCAGCTGGTTGTATTCTTGACCAATGTATCTGCGCCATGTTATGGATTCCTTTCAAAGCTCACTTCAACATAATACAAGCGTGTCCTAAAGTGTTTGAAATTCTTTCGTTCTATAATATGCACAATATACGGCGAACCAACATTTGGAATACATTAAAAGTGCAGCTATAATTCTGCTGCGTAGTGTTCGTTCGTTTAAGGCACAAACGAAATTGAACATACTTAATAAGCATGTTATATGAATGAATGTATGCTGAAAACCAAGCACATTTCACACACATCCACACATCTTTAAATACATAAGTATTCATATGTGTAGATACTACTAAATACAAGACATCTGCTTTTGTCCTTTGAGGCAATTCATAAAGCAAACCCAGCAAAAAAACAGCATAGGAATCATTAGTGTAATCATTAACATCAAACAGAACTTAAGTTAATTCATTTTCTAGTAAAACATCTACGAATTTAGCACGTGGTTGTCACAGAACGTAAGTGATCCCAAGAGCTGAATGCTCAGCAATTAAAAGGTTATTTCCGACAAACAGCAATTTTAGAATATTAATTTCAGTGCTTGTAATTCTTGTTGCGCTATGAAAAGGTTAAACCTTTGGAGTAATTTATGATTTTTTTTTATGCTGGGAATTCATTTAAACATATTTCTCACTGAATGTTTAAATGTCTGCTGCTTTTTTTTTAGTATAGTTCAACGTAAATAGTAACTAAATTATTTTTTTTAAGATTTTTAATTAATATGAACATAGAAAAATATTTTCAGTTTGAGAAATATGCCGCAAGACATGTTTCATAATGCAAACAATTTTGACTCTGTAAAAAGTTTAAATGGCTGCTGGGTTTTAAATAATTCATTTCAAACTAAAATAACAATTAAATAAAAGTTTTTTTTCTGAAGATTTTTAATTAATATGAATATAGAAATATATTTCCAGTATGAGAAATATGCCGCAAGACATTTAGAATCTCTAAAAGGTTTTCTTTAAATTAAATAAATTGTCTTTTATTTATTTGCATTGAAGCACTTTTAATGTTTAGTTTTCAATTTAATGTGCTTGCTGATGAACGCTTTTGATAAATGAAAGTGTAATTTAATATTCCTTAGGATTTTCATTAAATATGAACGTATGAGTGACATTTAAACAAATATGAATTCATATTATTCAGCCGTAACTACATTTAAATGAGAGTGCACTACTGACGTAACGAACATAAATTTTTGAGTATTCGCGATATCAATCGATATTAAAGGGAAATAGCAACTTGTTATGTCAGAGGTTTTCACATTTTTTAATTAATTTTTCTTGACTTTAATTTAATTTTTCGCCATAAGATTTTGTCGCGACCACAAAGTTCTCTTAATGATTTTAATTCATCCAATAAATTAATTGGTTACTCTTCTGCCATTTTTAAACAGAAACTGATTAGGAAATTTTCAGTTTTATAAAATTAAATATTTGTTAATCACGGCAAATTTCATTGATCCAAGATTTAAAGTCGAATTGTTTTAAAATTTGATGAAATGCAACACGATGACTTTACTCATTAATACGAGTGATAGTAACGGTGACAGGAAACGAAAACGTAGACAAAACGGCCAGAACCGTTTTATGGGCTTGGATTGGATACAATCCGGGAAGATATATCGACGGTGACTAGAAGTACCAGGGAACATCACTGGTACAATCTCCCTGGACGGAGACAAAGCTAATGATTGGAACGTATAACCAATTGAGGGTGCTGTTGGCTGAAGTAGTTAGCGCGTTGACTACAAAGCAAATAATGTCTAAGAACGTGGGTTCGAGCCCAGCTTCAGACAAGTCATAAACTCCAGCATTTTTCAGATGTGCATTAGTATGACATTGTATTTGTTGTTGTCGGAGTGTTTAAGTGATGAAGGCATAGCCACTGGTCACTCAACAGTACTGGCAGCAATTAATACTGGTGTATGCTAGCGGACATCACAGCGCCCTCCTTCGTCGGTATTGTAGCAAAATCGCCGGCGAAGTAAAATAATTAATAAAATGGCTACAACAGCTTAAAACACATTTAATGCGCCTACTTGACATCAGAGGCGCTGCAACACTGATCTAAAAACTAACACAGCGCGCAATATCAGAGTTGTAAAAATTAAGCTTTCTCTCTTTCACCATCTGTCGTCTCTCACTATCCCTTTCCCAAGGAAGGTAACACACCTACGGGTTGGTAGGCATACTAATTGCCTGAGTGTTACTTCTCTTTAAAAAAAAAAAAAAAAAAAAATGCCGTTTCTCAGCTCTCATGTCCCTAAGTAAAAACAATCTAAGAATGCTCACAGGCTTCCTCGCAGGCCATTGCAAACTGAGAAAACGCCTCTACAGACCTGACATTGAAAATGACAGCCTGTGCAGATTCTGTGATTACGAGGATGAAACTCCAGAGCATATTCTGAAGGACTGTGAAGCTTTATGCCACATAAGATATACCCAAGCATCTATTGGAGGTTTGGGAACTGCCAACACTAGATCCACTGGCAATCTTGAGATTCCTCAGGAGAACAGGTATAGATGAGGTGTTCTAGCACCTGGCAAGGGATACAATAGTTCTTCGGTCGCAGTGTCCTGTGTTTCCCGAACAATAAACAATTCATTCTTTCAAAGGTGAAGATGACATTTCCCCAACTTAGGTTCCAAAAAGCTGCTAATTCTTTAATTTATCTTGCGAAGCGATATTTAGTCACAACACCACCAAGTGTTCCGAACGAGCGACTGTTTAGTGGTGCTGCACTTTTTTACAAACCACATCGCAATTGCCTTTAAGGTAAAAAGGCCTAAAAATATTTATTTTTGAAGTTCAACAATCGTCTACTGAGGTTAGATTATTAATTTAACATGCTATGAAGAAAATATATTTAGCTTTTTTAATGTTTGTTGCAAAAGAAGTTTAATAGAGTTCTATTTTGATTTCGTTTAATAAATTTTCGCAATCCACAAATTTCGTAGCCACGATAATAATGATTTTACAGCTACAAATAAAAACATAGTTTCCAATAAACAATCTTCTAACAAGTCTTACAAAATGTGTCGTCTATTAGTTGATTTATTTAAATTTTTAGAGCTGCAACCATTTTTCAATCAATCTATTATCTGTGCGAAGGCCTTTATATGTATTTTATTTTGTCATTTCGCCACATTTTTCTACAACATTGAGCTATTTTCTGGTCTTACTGTTTTAAATTTAAATTCAAATTTAAAAACAAATATATAAAAATCTCTAAACATTTTTAAATTTCTGGCAAATCGAAATCTGTAATTTTATTATCAAAATTTAATTAAAAAAAATAGAAATTGCTATTTACATTTAAATTGCCAGACCGTAATAAATTGCCTTTTTATTTTATTCAACGAATCAAGATAAATTACTTTATAACCTTAAGGTATATACAGAGAAAAAAAATGTAGTAAAGACTTTATTCGAAAATAGAAAAGATATTTAAATACATAACGTCAGCTCATTATTGGTGTGGAGCACCGACCATTTTAAGATAACATAGAGTTCAGAAGGGGTTAAATGCATATACATTGAATACTCTCTTTTTCAATGTAAAAACTGTTTCGCATAATTGTTTATGGTTTCTGAGATATCAGGTATTAGTTTTGCATCACTTCAGAGATGTTAAGGTTTAGCAAGTATTGTTTTGCTATACTCGCCACTGTTTGGCGATTGCAAACTTCTCAACCAAAAATGCACAAAATAAATTTCATTCTGGTCTTGCTTCACTTCCATAACAATCAAAGTAAGAGCAACATAAAATGAAAATAATCAAAAGGAAGGTGCCGTAACAAAATTTCAACGGCGACGCCTAAACAGAAAAATCAACACCCACTTTCTTAATAAATAAATGTAAAGGACTTCTGTTTTATTTAATTATACATGAGTGTGACAGAAATTATTTTATTTATTTCTTTTTTCTAAGTATGCTTCAATCATTTGTTTATCTTATCTAAACTTAGCGGCTGATTTATAGTTAAAAAGATTACGGTGGCGGTTTCTTGGCCTGCTTTAAGCACATTGGTTTGTTTCTCTGGACTTTAAGGCTCGAAATTTAGTGAAAAGGAACAACACAAATTGCTCAACACATGGCAGTGAGTGTACTTATGCAGCACAAAATATTTTTTCTTGTAAAAAAAAATTGCATATGTTGGGCAAAACAAGATTTTTCATTTTTAATAAAAGAATATTAACTTCTAACTGCATTCATGAAAGTCCACAAAAATGTGTTTTTTCTGTTCAAAAAAAAATAAAATGAAAAGTTTGAGAAAATCGCATGTAAAACTTTGTCTTTTTCTCCATTTCGACTTTTGGCATATGCGTCAAACCGATAATGACAATAATATAAATTTCAACAGTACAAGTTTTTAACAAATCGGTAAAAAAATTATATTATAAAAATCTCACCCACAATTTGTTTTGTCAAATCTATGACATTAAGGAAAAAGTTCTTAAGTCATATTTGATCGTTTTTTAGAAGAGCTCTTTTTAAATTTCAAGTGCATTTTTAGACATTTCTTCGTATTGTAATTAAAGTTAAAAAATTGGTTTCTCATGTCTTCCAATTCAGGAATACATTTTTTTACACTCTACTCAACTTGAAATATACTGAATTATATGTTAAATTACGCTGTTATTCCATGTGCGAGATTACAAGTTGAAAAGAGATAAGAAGCAAATCATTACGCTGCAACTTCCTGAAAAATCCTGCAAAATAATTGAAACTTGGCTCAGGGTTACTTCTGAATATGAAGATTACACTGAAACTATTAACGCAAATTTAACTCATTTCTTATTGCTTTCCGCCTCAGAAATATACAAAGCTCGACATCAAAGATTATTTGTATTTTAAAAAATATATATTTTTACTATTCAAATATGAAACTATTCATAGAACAGTATATAAAAATAGTCATCACAGAAAATGGAAACGTTTTTTCTGTGTAATATTTATATGTAAATAAATCAGTCATGTAAATGCCTAAAGCTTACCAAATCTCAACAAGAAAAAATGCACAAGGAACTCTATTTACTATAACAAATGTCACACAAGGTTTTAATGTACTAGAAGATAAAACTAAAAAATTATTCGTAAAGTCAAAGTTTGACACAATAAATCCATTATGTTTTCAAAAACTTTACGATATATGTATGTATGTATATATACATATTTTTTTCAAGGAACTTTTCTCTATGTAGGATCTGTATAAAAAAATTTTTTCTCTCTTACGACTTCTGCATTAAATATTATTCTGTTTGTATTTTTACAAAGTATGTTGAAATACAAATAAACTTAATGCATAAATAAAAATAATGCAAAAAAGTTCGAATGTAAAATACAATAAAAATTTACATTTGTTTGAACACAAACACAAACAAAGTATTTACACAAAAAGTCAATTGGAATGAATGTATGTATGTATGTAGTGGAATAATGTTAATCTTTTAAAGTATGAGCATGAATGAATATTTATTCACTCTTTGTAACTGCATTTGTATCTCAACTGCAACGATTACATTTTTTTATAATTTATGTTGTTTTTGTGTACTCATATTTATACACATGCATAACTGTAAAAACAAACGACTATATTTTATTTGCATATTCATTTTGTTTTTTCAAAAATATAAATTTTGTTTTCCTTTATTATTTTTAATAATGCCTACAGAACATTCGTTTAATGCAGACTAAAAAAATGTCGTGTTGTTTGATTATAAATAAATAAATATCTACTAGGAATGAAATAACCGAAATTCTTGTTATGCAAATATCGATATTGTCCTATCATCCTGGGATTTTCTCAAAAACAATCGTCTAAATATTATTTTTTTTTATAAAAACTAATTTTTTTACAATAGGGTAATTATTCAACCGTTTCGAAAATAAACAAAAACATAAAATTTGCAAAAATAAAAGATATATTTATTTGGAGCGATAAATTATGCCTATCATATAATTTTTAAAGATTATTTCATGCAAAAGTTGCCGACGGCTATGTCGTAGGTGGTCCATCAATGACCTCCAATTTTGGCATACTTTTTCCATAATTTCGGCCGCTATCTCGCCAATGGCATATGTAATGTTGTTTTCCAGTGTTGGAATTTTGGCTGGCTTATCGCTAAACACGAGAAACTTCATGTACACCCACGAACAATGGTCTAGTGGGGTCAAATCGCATGATGAAATTTTAAAACGTTTGGAATTTTTTTTTAGTATTTTTGAGATTACTACAATTTGCAAGCGTTGGTCTAGCGTAAATCTATTCTGTGTAAAATATATATCAAATAGGATATAAGTTCCCATGTAAATTAATTGGCCTTATTGTGTTGGGGCCTGTAAAATACCAAATAAATAGTAATCACGTCTATCGTGAATATCCCTTTTCCCTGATGTTCCTATCGTGAATAATTCCCCTTATCAAGAATAATGTTTTTCAGGGGAATTTTTTCACTTTGCCCTCGGTTTTATTCAGTTACTTTTGCAGGTGAACTGAATAAAAACATCATGTAATTTGTCTCTATTTATATATTAAAGATTATAAATATTTCGTTTTAGGACAAGATCAGTAAATACCGTTTATTATTCTTAATGTGATAATTCACTACCAAAAATTTTTTGATAGAATACAACATCTTTTTGGAATACAACAAATTCACTGCACCTAAAATATTTAAAACACATCTTTATTTACACTTAAAAACATTTTACTTATAACCAAGAATGTGTATTTAAACTTAAATTTGTTTATTTTTTAATAAATATTTAAGCATTACAAATCTTCTTCCCTTTTATACACTCACTGAGAACTGATAGCGGGAAGAAAAGTTCGTGAAAGATTCACGATAGCATTTTTCCCTTCGAGGGAAATAAAAATATCATGGGAACAAAAATTCCACTTTTTATTCACGATAAGATTGAATAATAATAAAAAACAAACCAAACTAACCACGAAACAAATGTCAGCTTTCAAATCGGTTGTCAAGCATTAAACATATTAGTAGTAATTTCTAATCGCGCTGTTCTATGCTAAAGTTTAAGGTAAATAAAATACCGCGTATTGGAATAAGTCCCAGTGAAATAACTCCCGATGGAATCGAACCTAAAAAGTAAATAAGTCGCAACAAAATTTTAAATGTATCCAATTTTAATATTTATACTTGATTTCTTTGAAAAGTTTTGATATCAGCTTTAAGTTATTATTTTGGCTTGAGTTCAATACTTCAGCTTACAAATTAATTGTTTAATTAAGAATTTTTGTTAAATTCAAATGATATCCGATTGACATGATTAACACACATCGCCTGAACTATTGACACACTTAACTGGTTTTGATAAAATTATTTCGATTTCAGCTTCCAAAATAATTATTTAAAAAACGTAAAATAATTTTGCCTTAAAATTAAAATTCATACAATTAACAATCGTAGTGAGCTTGCGGCAATTATGCTCAAAAATTTCAAATCATTTTAATTATATGTAGCTAGTTTAATTTGAAGAATGAATTTTTTTTTAATATTTTAAAATGTTCATTTGATGGTGATAATTCCAGTAATATCTATCCAATCAATCTGCTGCTAAAGTTTAACATAGCAACAAAATTGTTAATGAATATGTATTTTAAACTACAACTGCAATAACAATCCATCAACAAGCTCAAATCACTCATTTTAATCTCATCATCTCTTTTTTTTCCTCCTCACAAAGAAAAGCACTACAGTTCTATACCATACATCGTGTGCCACGTTCACACTTACACCACTTTTAAAATAGAAAAAAGTATGGAAAGGAACTAAAACTGTAAAACCAACCAAAATGCAAACCTAAAGGTGCTCTCTATGTTCTATTCATTCTTTGAATATTTTGTAGTTGTGAAAAAGACTGTGTGAGATGAAGGAATTTTGCCTGAGAGTGTATGATGAGGCTTTTGCGATTGTTAGTTAGTTGGGGTTGGTTTGTTGTTACTATTCGGCATTTAAGAGTGGCACTTGAGAAATAGTTTGAAGTTGAATGCTGTGTTACTAATCAACAGTCTAGTAGTAGGAACTTGAAAAAAGTAACTGTGGCAGTTGAAATTATAGCGGAGATGTATTGTAACTTTTACAACTCGGACACAAATGTTAAGTGGTTGCCATGCTTCACAAACACATGTTAAAACTACACTTGTCTTGTTCAACACAACAACAATTTCCCTTCATTTATATTTCTAATATTGTTTGCATTTACCTCTTATGCTTGATTGATTTGGCAACAACTTCACTAAGCAACAATCTGTTCTTAATTACATATTAATTCCAGCAGCATGTACAGGTTCTTTTTCCCCGCACAAAAGGTCAGAAAAATCGAAGATGAATCATAGATTTTTGTTGATTAAATCTTGACATGCACGGGCGAATAAACCACTCGTGTCATTAATCATGTTTGTTTCCGAAAATCGATCAAGAATGAATAAAATTTATTAAAAGTCGTTGTTGGTAAAATGTACCGCACATACGAATATTTCCTTGTACGTAGAGCAGCATGAAATACCAATAAGAAGATTTCGTTAAAACTTAGTACGCACAAGCAGAGAAAAAATGTGGTTAGACATGGTTTGGGCAACAATATTATGGTTGTGTCAAACACATTATGATCGAAGCAAATAACCTATTATTGCTTATTAGAATAGATTTGAAACATATTTATGGTGATGATAAGCAAGTTATTGTATGCATTTTATCATTAACTTATTACCACATAGATTTCCATAACAGCTGCAACATAGTTGGACTACGACCAAATTTTTATTAATATCCTAAAATAAGTTTGCTAGTTTTCAATCAAATTATGGCTAGGGACCTAAAAACTAATGTATATGTTTGTAATTCTCATTTTGTTAATGTAAAATTTTCAGATTTATATATTGAAACGATTTTCAGATTTACTTATAGTCGAAGATAGATTTCAGCAAGACTAAAACTTGATATACTGTCTTCTCGAAAATTCTATGATGATAATAAGATAATTTTGATGATAATAACGTATTGTGGTAACTTATTAGCATACTATGTTTATATATATTGATAACAAATATTATGTATTATTGTACAATAAAATATTATTATTGACTTCAACAATAATAAGACCCTTACAACGGCATTCGTTTGATAACAACATGTTTTCACTTTAATTATATAATTCAATCATATTATTATAAATTCGACTACAACCATATATGTAGTTTATTATAGTATGTTGCTCTCAGATTATTGGTGCCTCAACTATGATTTTCAGGCTTCAATTATTGCTTTTATTTATGCGGGAGAAAATAAATGAGTAGATTGCTGCAGAAAATAATTTGCCTTGCTCAAAGATTACAAAAAAAAATTATTACAGCTCACATATGAAAAATTTAATAAAAGACACAAAAATACGGAATATCTAAAATTCTTTGACCAAACAATTGCGTTAACATTTTGCTTCAGTTAAAGGAAAAACAATTATAACAATCCTGTATTAGACTTTAGTAGTCTTCCAGCTGCGGACATGTAAACAGAAAGGGGCTAAAAGTTTTGTTAAGCTTGAATTCAGGTTGTTTTCCTTACACATACTCGTACTTCCTTTGGCTAGCAGAGCTGTGAAAATTTTCAAAAAAGAAGAGCTTTTTTCTAAATTTAGCATAACGTGCGTGACAAAAAGTAGACTTTTCCATATAAATGCCCAATGATGAACCATTTTATATATATTGTCTTCTGGAAAAATGCAAAAATATGTTAAAAAACTTTCAAAGACCCTAAAATCTTTTGGGAGTTCCCACAAAACCCACCGATCTTTACTTTGGCAGCGGAAAATGCAAGTTTTTTTTCCTGTGCGTCGCTCTAATATACAAAGCACGCGGCAGCTTTAAGTTTATAAGTTTTTATTTTTCTATATATATATTTTTTTGCTGGAACAACTCACTCACAATGTACTTTCATAGCTTTCTACATATAATTTTGTTAATATCACATTAGTTATACATGGAACTTAATGCACTTCCGCACTCAACGTATTCAAACTAATTCTATTATCTTGTAAACAATACATCTGCTGAAAATGTTCCAAATAACCATTAATTTTATCAAGTTCGATGGATATTAAATGATAACACAAGTTAAACATTAGTTTCCTTTTATTTGCACATCATGCCTGTCAATTTATTATGTTGGATGAAAAATTAAATTATAAGTTTTTGTGTGTGCATCAGGGTGCCCCTTTGTTATATGGAATAACAAAGTGTGTAAATTCGCCAAGAGGTGTAAGGAATTTTTTTCTGATAACCTTAGTTCGTTGAATGTCAATCCAACAAAATAAATATATTTAAGTTTTACGGTATTTAAAAAGATTTCAGTGTAAAATACAAAAGAATCATTAAACCTATCCTTTAAATTTTCTTTCCTTCTATTGCAAACTGGGAATTTAAGCAACTTTCTATATAAATGCCACGCCATTGCACATTTCGAAATGCTTATTGTGTTTTGAAATTAAATGTGTGAAATACCAAAAAAAAAAGATTGATTAATTTTCCAATACAATACAATAGAAATAAAAATATGTTTTGTAGTGACAATCCTTGTTTAACAGTATTGCAAGTACGCACAGATGTCTGCCTGAATGAAAGAGCTGCAAAACCTAATACTAACAAACACACATTGCGTACAGCACTAGAGCTATTGTGCTTGATGTGACAGAGAGCATTAGTCTGATTTACATTTAATATAATAATGTTCGTGTGTATAAAACTGTGGATATGTTTGCCGGCCAGATGTTGACACAACAACTTTCAAAACATTTTAAATATTTAAACTCAGATTACAAATGTGTTATAAAATGTCACTTTATTTTATACTCCTTTTTTAGAGCACACATTTTTAGTTTTTTTTCCATTACGAGTAAACCAGCAATTCAAATAGATTTTTTCTATTTTGATTATATGCAACAAAACGCTGCAGCAAAAAGTTTCAACTTTAAATGGAGATTTTTGTAATCACTAAATAATGTATGTACGTGAATGCTTATGGCATACCAGCGCAAATATACATTTTAATTCAATTAAAACTTGCAATAAAAAAACAAATTTTCAACTTTAAATGTCATTAAAGTTGTTTACCTATCAGCTTAAATTAATTGTGAATTTGTAGGTGAAATGAAATTGAACATTTTTGATTTATTATAATTGTAACATTTATTAGTTGTTATATTTAACTGCGGGTAGTATGATTAATATTTATTTATGTGAATAATTAAATATCACTCATACCACAAAACCACAAAAGCACAGTTGCAAATTGAAAATATAGTGGCAGTGATGGCAGCAAAAATTTAACAAAACCTTTACATGCCTCAAAAAATTTCCCGTTTCTTGCCTACGCACTTAAAAAAGATCTCTACAATTTTTCCCTACTCTAAAAATTCATTAATTTTAGAACAAGCGTACATTATATTTACATTTTTCCAATTTTGTACATTTATTTCACCAGACAGAAAATATAATGTGTATTATTAATAGGCAAACACGTTTTTTCAGATCCCTCTTACGGTCGTAATACTGAACCGATTTTGGAAAGATTTATATATTTTTAATGGTGTTTTTACATAGATGTGCACAATCTTAATTTCATTTAAATCGGTTTAGTATATTGGTAGCTATCAGCTTTTAAAGTTGCTACTAACACATGCATGTATCAGCTTCAAGTTGAAAAATAAGCAAAGATTGCATGTGTGTTTGTCAAATTTGCTTTTCCATATAAATGAGACAAAGCTTTTTTCCATATGTAGTTTGTAATAAGAGAAAGCTAAGTAAGAGAGTTTTAAGTTGTTTATTTAGAATGTTTTTTTTTTGTTTTTTTTTGTTTTCGTATTTTATCGTATATATTTTTATGTAAATGCTAAATATTTAATTACTAGAATGCGGTCGCTTCGCCGTCGGCCACTGAAAACACTAATAATAATAAAAATAACAAGAAGTTTTGATTTTTTGTGCCATTACAGCTCGCAAACGACTTCCATTTCTTAAAAAATTATATGAATTTTAAGAGAAGTCCTTGAATTATTTTAAGAGCTGTTATTTTGAAGAAAAGTTTTTAAGTTTAGATTTCAGCTGCTAGGCGCTTTGTTGCACCATTGTTGCATTCATTGCCAATTAAAATTACTTTAACTATTACAATAAGGATGTGGAGGGAAATCTTACAAGGTAATCAATTCTTAATAATGACTTCTTAAAAAAAATTCCAACTTAAAAAAAGGTGTGACCCTAAATGACAACAATGAATTGAGGGCTTTTTTATTTCGAACACCGCATTTGAATAATTAAAAAAAATTAAAAAATGTTTTTATTTTTTTCATACAAATTCTATTTCCAAGCAAATGCATAGAAAATCGCAGATTTCTTTGCCTTTCATTGTCTCTATATATTATTTATCATAATATTTTTTCTATCTGTATAAAATATCTCCCGTAACAATGTATCAAAATTATCTAATGTTAGAATTTTTATTAAAAACAATAAGAAATATATTAAGTATAAAATTAAAAATATATATTATCACTTTTCTGTGGTGTTTTACGCAATTATGCCGTAATATTTAAAGGAAAAAAACAAAGTTTCGAAAATTCCCTACATTTGACTTAACATTAAAAATTGATCCTTATTTTTCTTCTCTTTAAATTTTTTAATGAATTCCCTACCCTACTCTTGGCATCACTGCCTTAATGACACTTTTAATTTGTATCAAGTTAAGAGGCAACTTAAATCTAGATACCAACTATAGGTCCTTCTATTCATAGTCCAGTTTTTAATAGCTTGTAAATACTTTCAACTTAGTTTTCCGATAAAAGAAAAATAGCTCCGGTGGATATAAGATAAAAAAAACTTGTGCAGATGGATAAAGGATACAGTTTCTATAATAAAATCAAATTTTATATTCAAAAAAATTTTTTTGTTAAGGGTTTTAACTAGTATATCTATATACATGCATTTCATTGCTGCTAATGCCGGTTCATAAGTAGATCTTCAATCATATTTTTGAAAAGTTTCAAACATCTTTATCTTATACAAGAACTTGTAAAAAACCAATGAGAATTTCAAAAATTACAAAACTATAAATGAGCATAGTAGGCCTTGAAACTTATTAAAAAAAAACAACAAACAAATTACATTCGATATGTATCTATTTTATTTTCTTTACAACCTATTGATGATTTAGCATTAACACCAATCAAATTCATTTACATATATAGACTAGCTAAAAAACCCTCAACAAACAAAAGTTATGTTAAGTAAGGGTCCGTTTTGGTCCATTGTAATACTACGGGGACTCTACTTATGAAGAGTCCCCACCGTTGAACCAACCAGAGCTCAATATAAAGCTACTAAAGCTACTAATACGTTGTAGTTCAACACTGGCGACGTCAGAAAGTTCCCTGAACTCAAGAGCGCCCATTGTGGCCATTTTCTTTTTTGCCAGTCCGGGACAGTGACACAGAAAATGTTTTGCACTCTCCTCTTCATCGATATCTTGGCAGCTGCGGCAGCAATCATTGTTTTCGACCTTTTACCTTTGTGCATGTCTGCCTATGAGACAGTGTCCGGAGATTTGTTTCCTATTTCTTAAAAGCAAAAAAGCAAAAGTTTTTGAAAATCTTTGAAAAAAGATATCGAAGCAATCTCGATTAATAAATTTAAAAAAAAAACAAATTTTATTTTCAGTTGTTTTTTTTTGGTATTTAAAATGTATTCAGAAAACTAAATTTTTTGATTTGATTTATTTGATTTATTGAGTAGATTTTCTAACACAACAAGAAATACATATCTTATAATTAAAGTATTAGAATCAGATTAGTTATATTAACGAAAAAAATGATGATTCTATAATATAATATAAATAACAAATATAATATAGTAAAACAAAATATAAAAAGAGTGGAAAATTATGATTAAAAGAATACATTTAAACATTAGTAATAACAAATTGAAATTATTTTCATCATAATTGAGTTTACTAAGAAAATATATAAATATAGAAGAAGAAGATAGTATTGAAAACAAAAGTATAAAAATTATTTTATTTATCTCATATGCAAGAAAAAAAATAAATAAAATTATATTATATAAAAAAAAAAAAAAATCGTGTTTTAAGTGAAATAGTCGTAAATTAACTTCCTAAATCTTGTTGCGCTGTCGGTGTTCTGAATATAATTCGGAAGTTGATTCCAGAGACGTATGGTTGATATTAGAAAATGACATTCTGAGGCATGAGTATGATATCGTAATTGAATAATATATCTACTTCTTCGCGATCTTGCGAATCTAATACGATCATATAAGTACCTAGGTTCTGCTGTTACAATAATTTTATGAAGGAAAATTAAGCTTCGCGCTTTCAAAAGGTTACAGAAAGATATGCTCATAAAGCGACGGGAATATGCACTTACTCTATCAAATCTTTTGAGACTGAAAACGTAACGAATTATGTTGTTATAAGCAACATTAAGTTTTCTCATATCCTGGTAGCTACATGCAGCATATATCTCGGATGCATATAGGAGTGTTGGCAGTACATATGTTTTTGCTAATAAAACTCTTATATTTAATGGGGTAAAATACTGAGTTGTCCATAAGCTCCGTAACATGCCATATACTTTACCACATGCCTGGTTCACATGATCAGTCCAGGTTAAAGATCTATTGAAAGTCACACCTAAATTTTTGGCAGTGTCTACAAATTCAATTTTTGAGTTACCAATGAAAATATCCATGCAAATATCAATTCTCATATTCCTTTTGCATATTAATAAGCATTTAGATTTATTTGGATTGATTTTTAAGCCATTAACAGATGCCCATGTAAAAATCTTATTCAAGTCTGAGTTCAACTCTCTTACTCTCAGTCCAATTAAATCCCTTGTACCACTAAGATACAACTGAACATCATCAGCATACATTTGTATCTTAGAGTAATTAAGCCATCGTGGGAGGTCATTGGCATATAGCGAATAAAGCAATGGACCAAGAATTGAGCCTTGCGGCACTCCTCTTGAAATCCTCAAAGCACGAGAAGCTACTCCATTACTAACGACTGACTGACTTCTATCAGACAGATAGGAATTTATTAAACGTGTAGCATATTGGGAGAAACCAAAAAGTTTCGACAATTTCATACAAAGAATAGAGTGGTGGACCGTGTCAAATGCTTTGGAGTGGTCCAGCAGTACCAAAAACGAAATTTCATCTTTATCCAAATTACCTCTAATTTCCTCTATTACATCCGTAAGTGCCGTAATACAACTATGACGAGGCCTGAACCCAGATTGGCGCGCAGTCAACAATCGATTATCATTCACATGTTTGTATATCTGGCCGTGTAGTATTCGTTCAAACACTTTAGAAAAGTAGGGTAAAATGGCTATTGGACGATATTCATTCCGCGCTTTTGGTATCGGAACAACTTTTGCATATTTCCAAATCACGGGAAAGGTGTTGGTCAGTATAATGTGATTGAAAACATGAAGCAGTGATTCGGCTATCCAAGGTAAAATTATTCTTATAAATTTTGGGTCTATTCCATCCAAGCCAATTGAGTCTGACTTCACCGAATGACAGGCGGTAACTACGTCTAGAACATCAACATAATGAAAATTAAATTCACCAGCAGAAACACGAAGAGGTGTTAAATTTTCATAGTAGTCCATCTGGACATTAGGTAGTGGAATGTTTACAAAGCTTTCATTCAATGTGTTTACATCCACATTAATTGGGATAGTACCTGACTTTCCAACACTAATATTATGAATATATTTCCAGGTTTTCCTGGTATTGGTAGCTGCACTAAATTTTTCTAAATAGTATGCGGTCTTATCTCTTCGTATTTTAGCCACAACAGACCTTCTCGCCAAACGGTACTCGGTCAAGTACTCAGGTGTTTTGTAACGTTTCCATCTACGATAAAGCTTATCCCTGCGCATTATCAACAATTGAGCCTCATTGGTGAACCACGGCCTTGACCTCTCCCTTATTCTACTCATTTTAATTGGAACACATTCATTATATATACGAAAAATTGCGTCATTCAAAAAATTCAATTTCTGTTCAGCAGAAGGTAAATAGTATATGTGTTCCCAATTAACCTGTACAATGTCACTTTGAAGACGCGAATGATCTATACACCTAAAATTTCGAAAATAATAGTACTGGTCCTGTTGCTCTATTGCAAAACTATAAGAAACGAAAATAGCATCATGTCTGGAGAAAGCAGTTAGAGCTAGCTGTTCATAATGCAATACATTATGTTGCTTATTTACAAAAAATAAATCTAGAAGGGTTGAAGAAGTGCTCGTGAAATGTGTAGGTCTAGTTCTGTTTACAGGTATTAAGTCAAATATAGACAATGCTGTGGCTAGTTCACTGGTGAGAAGCAAATCACTATTAAAATCACCCGCTATTACTACTTCAGAATATGCCACCGAAAGTAACTCCAATTTCTCTAAAAGGTTGTCAAGTTTAATGTGTCTATCCGGTCTGTAGATACACCCCAACAACATTTTGTCTTCTGTTATTTTTTTTCAATATTGTCTTGAAGCATTAGGACTGCTTATCAATACGTACTCACATCAAATCTAATTTTTTTGTTATTTCACAAACTGTAAAATAGTACAAATAATCATATTTTTCTACATGATTATAAAATCTGCATCGTGCTTGAAATTCATCGTCATTCATTTTTAGTTAGTATCCTTGCACTTTTAAATCTTAGACCTTTTTATTACTTTAATATCTTTATAATTTTTTTAAGTTTTAACTTAATTAAGTTTCAGGCTAAAACTCACTTTTTAGTTGAAGCCAAGCATATATAATTAAATTAATGACTAACTCTAGCAGCAACTATATATAGATCAGAGTTAAGTTGAAATTAAAAGCGACTATGAATATGTGCTCAACTATTAAGTTTACTTAATTATTAATTCAATTCAATTATTAATTTACTTAGTTTAAGAAAATAGTTCTTAATTACAAATTCTAGAGTATCTTAAGGAACCAACAGAGAAGACTTTTTTTGCAGGACAATGAAATATGAAACATTTTAAATATTTAATAATATTAAAACCATCGTCTGGCCTGCATGCCGTCAAATACTAACCAAACAGAGAAGCGTACAGTTGTAACAATTGCAGCTGCTTTATAATTTTGCAATTAAAATTGTGTTTTTACCTTTTCAAAATTATTTAAATATGAATTTTATTTATTTATATATTTATATATTTTTTTTTAATTTTCAAATAAAATGAGTCCGATTATTATGGTACACGCGATAAAATACATTTACGTGTATATAAACAAATGCATCAGTTTGCTTTGTAAAATTGTTACCTAATTTATTTATATTTAAAGTTGTAAATATTTAATTAATATCATGTTGATCATTATCTATTGTTAACAATAGCAACACAAACCGCACATTTGTTGCTGTGCTGCTATACTTGCATCTTTATGTTGAAAAATAATGAATAAACAAATTTTGTATTTTGCATTTTTAATTTGCTATTTGAAATATAATTTTTTTATTATCATTTTCCGTATAAATGATAGTTTTACATTTTAATTGTCATACATTTTAATTAAATAGGAATAATATTTTTTTTATATGTCTTATTGGATGGTATTTATAGATAATCGTGCAAAAAAAATACTTTGTAATTCGTAATAATATTATTAAATATAATAAAATATATTTGATTTAATAATATTCCATTTAAATAGTTTATAATATTAAATAGTTTGTGGCGAGCAAGAGAGTTCCTACTTGAGACGGATCTCGAAATAATTAATCGATTTAAATTGTTGGTGTTTTCAATAATATAAAAAGTTGACTTAGGCAATCGGTCCTTAAAAAACAGACGAATCTACTATATTATCCTGCTTTTGTGGAAGTCGCTTAGTTGACCTTGTTTCGAATTCTTTACGCTCCGATGACTTTTTTACTTTCCCTCGTTATACTGTAATTTTCAGTTTCTTTAAAAACGTCACAGGATTATTAAATGTTTTTTAAGAGTATCTCTCTCTATCTCTTTCTTAAATAACGTTTGTTTTGTAAACAAATGAAATGAATGGTCTTTAAGTCCATCCAGTTACTTTCAATTATATATGTTTTTAGGCCATTAAAAAATTAAGTGCTCTTTATTATAGCTTTTTAATAAACTAAAGACAGTTGCCATAAAAAGTCAAAACAAAATTATATATTATTTCTTTTGAAATTTTGGTTTGTCTCTTCACAACTTAGAAAAATATGCAAAAGCTGCCCACAAATATTGGCCCTATTTGTGTTTTTTTTTTGAGTGTTTCATTAAAAGTTAACAGAAAAATACATAAACCTGTTGAAACTTTGTCTATTTAAAGTTTTTTTTATTTCCTTTTCTCTTGCAGACAAGATAAGTTTTTCTTCATAAATTGTTTTTTTTCTTCTTCCAACATTTATCACAAAAACTAACTGTTAAAATAAATAAATGCAGCAGAAAATCCCAGCACAATATATCTTTTGAATTTAAGAGAGAATTTGAGCTCCTAAAAACAAAGTAAATGCAAATATTTTATGTTAAACTTTGATATAATAACTCATAAAGGTCAAACAACCGATTAGCAGAGAAGCATTTTTTCAATGAAAATTAATACTCAGGAACTTAATGCCTACCAGTTAATTGATGTGTTAACTTCTTGGTGAAAGGAATAGTAGAAAGAACACAGATGGTACAGTGAGCATGTTTGCTTCTATTACAGCTCTGCTTTGCGCGTTTTGTTAATTTTAAGAGCAGCTGTTGCAGCGTCTCTGATGTTAAGTAGGCACATTAAATTGTTTAAGCTCTATATCAAATTTATTTATTATTTAACTTCGCCTACAACCCGGCTACAAGACTGACAAAAGGGGGAGCTGCCGGTACTGTCCAGTGACCATTGGATATGCATTCGTCAGTGAAACAGTTCAATAACAATTAACGCAATATCGCACTAACGTACATCAGAAAAATTCTTCATGCTGATGACTAGCCCGAAACTTGGCTCGAACTTACGTTCTCAGTCGTCATTTGCACGCGCTAACTACTTCAGCCAACAGCATCTTTTTTCGTGGTTGCTTTTGTTATTTAGCTTTCACTTCTCATGTGCTCGGCTTGTTTTTTCTATATAAGTGAAAATAGCTCAAAAGATTTGGCCTGATTTTGCTAAGTACAAAGTTGCCAAAACTAGAATAAAATTTTCTAAAATTGTATTTCACCACACAAATGTTTTTTTTTAATAAGACCCTTAACAAAAAGCTCGCATTAAATTGAATTGAACGATCAATTTTATTTTATTTATTGAAAATTTAGCTTTAGTTTCAAAATAACAGAATAACAAATGCAAATAATTTTTTTTATTTCGTTGCCTTCTGAAAAGCTGCATCCAAAACATTATCGTTTATCATTTATGCTGGGTTATTTTAGACACACGCGTGTACATAAATTTTAAAATAAATGAATACGATGAATAACAAATAAAAACATAAAGTTAAATCTCTATTTAATTGCTTTCAATTATCCACTCAAGCATGCAAAAATGACAACGACAGCAGCAACTAAACACATACAAACAAATGCAATTTTGTGTACAAGCCAACTTCAAGTCAAAAAAGGAAAATAATTGAAAAAAATAATCAACATCAGAAATAGAAAGAAATTTTCCATTATGTACTGACATACAAACATACATATATAAAATATATTTATCCTTCTAACACAAGCACAACAAATATAACAATCCATCAACTGAAAATTTACTGTTAGAGCTACTAAATATATACTTACACTACTGCAAGAACAAATAGAACAATATCAATAACAAACACCACTACATTCACAGTAGCAACAACTGTAGAAGAAAGAAAGTTTTTTTTTAATAAAATAACAAGAAACCAGAGCACAGAATATGAATGCGGCAGGAGATAATTTTGCATTTTAAATTATATGCCAGAGAAAAATGCAAGAAGGACTGTTAGCAGTCCAAGTTGCTTAAAAAAAAATCAAAATGCTACTAAAAATAAATGCATTCCCTTTGTACTCCAATTCTGTGGTGAATTTTTAAGACAATTTTCTTTTTCTGCTCGTTTTTATACAGTATGAATTGACTAACAAAGAAATTCAAGTAAATTAGAAGTAGACTTGCTGCACAATCGTGCAAGGAGATTCCGAATTCGTTAGAATTTTTTAGAACAATTATATTTAATTTTGTATGTGCACAGTATTGTACATGTAAGTTAAGAGAAGTGGTCTTTATCGTCAATATGAGCGACAAAGTCTTGCATGTTCTCTTTTCTTCTCTTAAACACTTTTGATGACAGCGACTATGTCCTAAAGATTGTCTTCTATCAAACATTATCTACGACAAAATGAGCAACGTGTTCTTTTATATTATCTTTTATACCTTTTTATCTACAGTGTCTTAAATGTCCTCATTAATAAAAATCGCTTAACGACCTTATGCGGAATAGGTTTTCTTAAATGAAACTTTACATACGACAAGATGAGCGACAATATCTTAAGTTTCATCTTCAGTCAAACAAAGGAAAAAACATTTTAGCTAGTGCTGTTACTGAGGTGATCAGCGTGCTGACTTAAAGACATGTAATGATTTGATCGATTCGGATTCGTGTCCTTGTCTCAACATCACAAATTTTAATTAAGTATTTTGGGTATGAAAATTTCGCTTTAGTATGATGACTTGATATTTCTTTTTTTTTTCGTTAGCGAAGTTGCCTATTTAGACTTTATCCTCAATGTAGGCGACATTCTCTCCCGGATCGCGACATTTATTCGAATATGTCTTCGACAACTTCTTCCGGCTATGCCTCATATGACGTCGAGAAATTCGCATTGCCGTGCAATCGTCGTTGAGGATGTCTTAAAGACGCGGTCAAGTGTGATGTACATATCGACGGCTCCATTCTAAGACATGCTAAGTCGACACAGCATGTTCTGCTGGGAATTTCATTTCCGAATTCATCATTTGTTAGATTAGATTTTGTAAAAGTTTGATAGTAACCGGACGATACTATCCAAAGTTATAAATAAATAAAATATAAAAAAATTATTAGTACAGTAGTTTTCCGATTTAACGAACCTAATTTTGGTCAGGTCTGTTCGTTTAAGCGAATTGTTCGTTATATCCAGTACTAAATTAAAAATTAATAGCGTCGTCTATTTTATTCAAAAATATATATATAGAGTTTTTTTAATATTTAATTTAAATTATAGGACATAATTTAAAATAAATATTTCTTTCAAAATATGTATAAAGCACCCCATACACGTTTCAATCTAATTAGCAACTGAGTCGGTTGTCGGCATGTATGGCTTTGTAAATTGATTAGTATGGCAGTTGTCGAGTTGGTTGAAGAAAAATCAAAAGGTTTTGATTTTTTCAAGTTAGCTAGTAAGTCTTTCAACTCAATTGTGCTGTGTGTGCTTGAGTCTCTTTATCAGCTGTCAAAATTTATGTTTGTGGGTTTCTTTTGCAAAGAAAAAGTTAAGTATTTTTAAAATTGTTTTTAATTTCATTGAATTTAAAAAAATATATAAAAATGACATTAAAATTTTCCAATTGCTCGAAGAAAATCCAGAGGGCAAATTACGGCATTTAATATCGAACGAAATTTCTATACAAATTCAAAAAATTTTGTATGGGATTTCGTCCGATATTGAATGCCGTAAATTTTTAGATCCATTTTTCTCCTTTGTTTGCCAACCGATTTTCTTTATTAAATTACCAAATGGTAAACATTGGTGAGCTTTAATGACCCGACTATATATTATTTAAATCGGTTCAATATTAAATGAATAAAAGGCTTCTAAATTAATACCACTACAAATGCTAAAAATGCACACGTACATTAACTTATGTAAGTATTGGTTCAAGTAAAAACATAAGCAAAGCAATGAGAGTGTTTGAGAGTACCTACATCTATATGTATATGAATAATACGATTTTTCTCTTCAAATGAGTGAAGTTGAAAAATAAAAAGAGATCAGAATTGAAAGAGATGAGAATTAAAAATGGTTGTACATGTTGATTACGTATGGATGTGTTCGTAAGCTTCAAGCAAAAACTTAACTAAATAAATGTGCGTGTTTGTATGCAATTTTATTTTGTTTATTGTTTTTTCCATGGGAATAGGAAATTCGGTAGTTTTTTTCTCTTTAAATGAATGCAACTAGAATAGGTATATGTTTAAGCTGATGGTCGGATTTTGACTACTTGGCAAACTCTCATGAATCAAAAAAACAAGATTGCGCACTCCGCCTTACAAAAAAAATTTTCTACTGCGCATCTACGTCATCATAGAATACAAATGAGTGTTTGTTGTAAAAAATGTAAGAGTTTTTTTGCGCAAAACTGGAAATAAGTACATAACTTCTAAACGGGTTCATCGATTTGAACAACATATATTCTATATTTACGTCACAACACAACACAATCACACACAACAAAATAACGGACCTGCGCAATGCGCAATCTTGTTTTCTTGATTCATAGCAAACTCTAGTTTTCTTTAATTGTTCTCTTTTAACTACAAGTATAAATAAGAGCCAACGTATTTATTATCTATATCTGATTAGCAACGCACTTAGATGCACCATTTTGTTTCAAACCTAAATAGATTTTCACTAATGTGATCTCTTTCCACCCACTGTTTAATACAAACTCTGGAAAGAACTATAAACAAGACAAAGCAACAATAAGAATAAAAATAGTACAAACACTTTAGTAAAACAACATCTTTAAATTGAATTAAACTGATGGATTACACATTCATTCAGTCATTCATTCAGTCATTCACTCACTCATTCGACAAAAGCAAACGCCTACAAAACAATACTTGTGCACATTTTCAATTGTTATGGACATTAAGTAAAAACAATGACAGAGAAACTAGCTGAGAGTCGTTCAATTTAAAAGCTGAACAGTTGACGTAAAGGCAAATAGTTATTAGGTCTGTAGGTGAGTCGATGGTTGTTAGTCGGTCGGTCGTTCGGTCGGTCGGTCGGGATTTTGTTTAGCATTTCTATGAAGTTAGTTAAAGCAGAACAAAGGACAATAAACCGCATGCAGATGTTATTTATTTGTATGGCATGCAAATGTATTTGTATTTAGAGAGGAAAAAATTGCAACAACACCAACAACAAAAGGCTTTTGGTTTACAAATGACAGTTTGTTATCATCGTCAGATTTTCAGGAAAAATAATTGTAATTTTAAATTTTGCCTTAAACTTTTTGTATAAATATTTGCCTTCATTTAATATGTTTAATTTGCAAAGGCTTTTGCACAAACTACTATAGTGAAGTTAATTTAATTTTATTTGACCAGCAAATAACTATAGATACTTACATACACTTGACTTTATTTATGCTTCGTTTGCGTCATCATAAGCATCTCATTGCATGCTTTGGGGGGTTTTAGTAATACAATTAAAATTCATTACATATCAAGTTTTTTTTGTTCTACACGTTCGAAATTTTTCATTATATTAAATAGATTACTGGAATATCACAGAAGTAATATAGGTGACATCATGATATTGTGAAATTTTCTAATAAATCAATAACCAGATTGACTTTTTGACTTTTAAAAGCAAATCGTACACTTGCGATAATTTGAAGCCATTGATTTAGTACTTGCAATATATTATATAGACATTAGAGGCCTGTGTAAAATATCCCTATTACGAACTTAAGACATTCGTTTTGTTTCAAATATTTTTTGCGCAACAATAATGTGTCGACGCACATACATCAATAATCAATTTCAATGTATTTTTAAGAAAACATACTCTATAACTAAAATAATAATTTTGGAAAAAGCACATTACAAATGGGTACTAAACTGTAAAGCGAAGGAATCGAATCTTAACGTAAGACTTGCTGCGTACGACGCACTCCAGAACGTATGATTAATAACACCCATGAATAAAATTAAGTATTTTTCTGACGCGTATATTCTTTTCTGCATTACCAGTTTAGGGAATTTGCCCCTAAATCGGCTGGTGTCTTGCTTTGGAAAAGAAAATTTCTGGTTGAGAAACTGACTTTTTTTATGTAGGAAAATTTGTATTGCCAATAAATCTTAAAAAAATGTATTCTTTCACATTAGATTATCTGTAAGTGCTTTTTACAACACTTACCTCAGTTTGTATAAAATTCATAAATTCCACATGTCTATTAACATAAAATAAATTGTGGTATATTAATATAAATTTTCCCTCTATATTGTAGCCTTAATTTACACATTTACATATGTACATATGTGTTACTGAGAGAACACTGAAGATGGCACATAGCCGAAACCGGTCTGTTTATCAACCAAATTTGACGTGGGAGGACGGAAATTCATTCCAAATTGCATCAAACCCCGTCGGAAGAAAAACACAACACTTATGTGTTATTCCTTTTTTATTGTTCTTTGTTTAAAAACAAAAATGTTTTTTTTTGCATTTCGCATTTAAAAAGTTTATTTTGTAGCAGTGCCTTGCGTAATGCCTTTTTCATAACTTTAAAAAATAAAAACATCAACAAAAACTTAAAAACAGGTAAGATTTCGTATAAATGAAATTGACTTTATGTTCGTATGAAAGCTGTTGAGTTGTAAAGCGAAATAAAATGCCTGAGAAAAAATTGTCGGGTGGAGTAAGTTTTTCCTCAAAAGCTAATTTAAACTTGTTTAGAAACTCATACGGTAATTATTGTTAGCAAACAATAATATAAGTAATGTTTGTGGTAAAGTAGATAACTACTTACCTCCTAATGTTTTTCTTTTTTTATTATTATTACAAAACTTTTCTACACAATTTTTTTAGTTCCAAATCATTGTTTTTCAAACATGCATATTATTTATTTTAACTAGTTCATTAAAAGTTAGATTTTATACACAGTTAAAATATAAAAATTTGAGAATGCACATATGCAAAAAATAAACCTCAAAAGTTTACGCAAATTAAAAAAATAAAATGTTATTTATTGCACATAAAAAATAGAAAAAAAATATTTAAAAAATTTATTTGAGATCGCTCACAAAGTTTCCTTTTAATATAAGGTAAAAGTTGATGAGTAAAATTTTTTTCCTATTCAATTTGTAGATGTAAGATTTATGTATTTAACAAAATACTCAAAACTTCCATGAACTATACGTTAAGAAATTGAGTAAGAAAAATTTTTCTATTCCAACTTTTACCTCATATTAAAAGCGAACTTTGTAAAGTTCTAGATTTTTTTCATCAGCATTAACCGAATCCAAAAACAGCTACACTAAGAAAAACATGCAACATATAAACGGAGCTTGACGTACATATTACGAAATATTTCGCCATTTTGCACCACAAAATTCTTTCGTAAAATATACAAAATGTACGAAACTATTGTCTACAAAAAATAAAAATTTTAAAAACTGTCCTGTTTGGTGTATGAACTCACGTTTTTTGGACTGAAATACATATACTCTAAGCGCTCATGTACTCTAACCGTTGACTTGAACTTTAAGGAAGCTTGTTCCAATATAAATATTTTTTCATAGCGTAATTGTATAAAAAAAATTAAGGCATGTTTATACATGTTTATATACAAAATATTTTATTTACTTCCGTAAATTTATAAAAATATAGTCCAAAATTATCTTTGTATGTGGAAAGTCTCAGAAACAGCCCACCTACAACTTATTTTTATATATTTCTTAAGGAATATTAGACTAAATATTTATGTAATTTTATAAATAAAATAAATGTAATTCGATGATCATTAGTGCACAAATTATTACCAAATCCTCTAATACCGCAGATCTTCTAATTTCATACCAGAAATTAAAAGTTTTTAGATATTTAATATTTATACGTAATTGTTGAACTGTTTTAAGGTATATATTGAAATGAGATTTTTATGGCTTGAGTTCAAAACTGAATTTACCCATATCTTCTTAATTTAAGAAATTATTTTTGGATAAATTCATTATTTTATTAAAAGAGTACTTTTTATTTCAAACAATTAATTAATCAGACTAGCAGAACAGATCAGTACTGATTTCGAGATATCAATACTTTAGTGTTAATGAAGGTGGCCCGATCGAAAGCCATATTTTTTACATTGAATTCACTTCAATTTTAGTAAATAAAATTTTTGGTTTACTATTTTGGGAACATTGAAATTAGGTATGAAATTTCCGAATATAAAATTAAATAGAAAAACTGCAACTTGTGTCACGAAGGGTCCACGTCTTTTAATAAAGACGACAAAATTTTTGGCTGCAAGTACAGGGTATCCGCCGGGACACCCTTTGTATAATTTTAACAAAATGTATGAAATTTTTTGACGCTCTTTGAAAATAAGTACATGTTCCAACATTAATGAACAGCAAAAACCAAGATATGAAGATATACGTAAAATAAGTAACGCAGCAAAGTTTTGGCTCGAGATAGGAAATTTGCAAAATAGATTTGATGAAAATATATATTGAAATTTGTATTAATTCGTTACAAATATATTTACTTTGCCTAATACAGGGTGTCCGCCGGAAAGGTATACTACTTTTTTATACCGCCAATTTGGTAAACAATTCATATTTGGCAGACGTGAAGTAAACACGTGGCAAATTTATTATGGAAAAATATTTGATAAACCAACGTGTTTTAATTGTTAAAACATTTTATCAAAATCAATCATCGATTACTGTGACGATGAGGAAGTTAAGTGAAATTTTTGGGAGAAACTACGTGCCAACAGAACGCACTATTTATCGTGTAGTGAATGATTTCGAAGAAAGAGGATCTGTGATAGCCCCAAGCATAGACCATAACGTACTGCACAATGCACTGCAAGGTCCGAAAACATTAATTCTGCTCAAGAATGTGTTCAAAACAATCCATCAACCTCAATTCGACGCTCAGGAGCTGGGTCTTCAAAGAACAACTTTGGCCACAATTTTGCACAAGGATTTGCATTTGTTTCCATTTAAGATTCAGTTGACACAAGAGCTTCTTCCACAAGACCATTTACGCCGCCATACATATGCCAATAGGATGTTACAGCTCGCCCACGACAACCCCGATTTTCATAAAGAAATCATAATGAGTGACGAGGCAAATTTTCATTTGAATTGATATGTGAATAAACAGAATAGTCGGTTCTGGGCAATGGAAAAACCTCAAGTAATTCATCAGTCACCTTTGCAGCCATTAAAAGTGACAGTCTGGTGTGCAATTTGGTCAGGAGGAATCATTGGAGCTTACTTCTTTGAAAATGAAAACGGCGTAACGGTAACTGTGAATTGGGAGCGATATCGTGATATGATAGAAAACTTGTTAACGCCACAACTGCATGCTTTGGGCTTGACTAACATGTGGTATCAACAAGACGGTGCCACATAGCATACAGCAAGGATTATAATGGAATTTCTGCGAGACCTCTTTCCACAACAAGTTATTTCAAGAAATGGTGATGTTGATTGGCCTCCATGGTCGCCTGTTTTGACTGCTCCGGACTTTCTGAAAAGCAAGTTTTATGCAAACAAACCTGAAACGCTTGAGCAACTCAAACAAAATATTCGTGATGAAATTAATGTGCTCAAAAAGGTTGGCATTTCCGAGGCTAACAGAGGCGGACATTTATCTGATATTTTATTTCATACATAATTGCCGACATTAAATAAAACATTTATCAATACAAGATCCATTCTTTCATTTTATCAAAAATTGTAAACACCTTCACTGTGGACACCCTGTATTTTATTTTAGAATTCTTTTATATTCATCTTTCTTTTAGGAACTAGATTTTGTGTGCTTTATTATGCAAAATCCGCTAAAAGTTACGAAAACACAGTTGAACTTTCAAAGTTACTTCCGTTTTTTTAGCGTGCGTTACAAAACTTTGCGATCAATCATTTCGCAACAAATATTCCATTCGAAAGTACAATTTTATCCCACTAAACACCATGCATAACTTGAAGGTACCTCTTTTGAAAGACCAAAAAAATTTTATATATTAATGTGAAAATGCGTTTTCGTTCGCGCAGCGTTCGTCACAGCATTGCCTACATGTATTTTCATAAAAAATGTCAACGGTCGCAGAGATCGGTTAATAATTATGTTGAAAGATGTACTTTTTCAGATCTTTCTTTTTTATTTCCAACCGATTTGGAACTATTGTCAAGCAAAATCATAAAAAAAAGAAAACAAGCACCACCCTAATGTACTAACTTACGTTTTTACACATCCAGTTTAAAAAAATTATTTTTCTGCTGACTTCACTTACAAAGTTTACAGATGTTGCTGCCATTTCGACATTGATATTAAATCTTATAATAACCCAGCAAAAAATAGACGAACGAGTTTAAAATTTAATACTCGTAGTATTTCCTTGATTTCTTAAGCACTTCCTTTATCGAATGCATTCATAATGCCATCGTAAATTTCAATAACACTATAGTTTTCGAACTGATAAATGAAGCATGCAACTTTGCCAGATAAAAGAAAAAAAGTTATGCAAAAAAGAATTAAAGCAGGAGTTTTCCAGGAGTTAGTAAAAGAAAACACGTTTGAGCTCATAAAAATAAGTGGAAAATGGCTTCGTTGTAGAGAGCATATCTAGAAGTCTTAAGAGCGGGCGTTCGTAATGCAGCTGAGACAATTTTTTTCTTTTATTGCTGATGTTCACATGAAAGAACGTAGTAGAATCATCAACTTTTCGTTGGCAATAAGCACTCATTTGAATGATGAGCAGTTTATTTGAATGCGAACGCATGACCTGCAATGGACACTCTAATTTTGAAATTGTGCATTTTTGAGCCCAGCTGGAACCATTGCAATTTTAATACAACTTAAATCCTTTTTTGCGTGTATTATTTTTTTTTTTGCTGGCCATTTATCATAAAGGATGGGCGTTCTTAATTGGATCCATTTTTTAATATTCGTATGATTGAGTTCATTTTTATAATTAAATAGAGAAAAAAATGACACATGCCTGTATATTTTTTATGTCATGCTGCTGCTCAGTGAACATTAAAATTATAAAATAATGAAATAACAATCTATACTCAACGCCCTCAAATTACGTATTTTCTATGAATTCGCATAGATGTATAAATTGAAAAAAAACACGTTTTGTTAAAAATGTTTAAATTTTTTATTGAAAAGAAACAATTTCATAAAAAAGGAGTGTAGCTTACAGGCTACAATGAACTACAGTGTTAAAAAAGACACAAAAGAAAGAAACTCTCTAATATGAAAAGTTAACTCACATTTTTCAAAATCCTTTCAGCTTAAGCTTGTTTCTTATTAAAGAATCAGTACAATTTTAATATCTAAAAGTTTCTAGGGACCATCGTAATGTGCATTGTAATCTATCAAGAAGTGGATTTAGATTTTTTTTGTAATTTAGAGCTTTTTTGAAATCATATGACTGGAATGATAGACATGTATGTCAATGAAATTTTTTAAAAATTTTAAATTTAAAGCACATAAAATTTTATTGCATCTAGAATGCGGACGATTGGTTCAACCAACCGTTGACCATAATAGTTTAATATTAACGTGCAACATATAACCAATAAAAGTTTTACTTTTTATTTATTAACCTCCTCCACTGTGGCTCAAATCAAACTTTTCGCACTTTGTATTTAGAAGAAGTAAACTGTCGTTATACAAGAAGTATAAATGTTATAATACTATGTACATATAAGTACTGTACGAGTAAACTTTTACATACATATTTTACGGAGCTGGCAATTTAGAGGTGCAGAGCACGTCTACCATCACACCTTCAAGAGCATGAACAATTGTCATGAATTCTAATGTTGAGTTCGAGGATGGCAAAGAGTAAGGATGCGAAGCGATGAGAAAAGTATCTTTTACGTGGCTTATCTTTACACTTAATTTCACACTAAAAACAAAACTTGGCTTAACAAAAAAAATTAATATTGTTTGCCAAATAAAAAGGTTGAAAAAAAACTGAAAGTGAAGTGAATAAATGCTCTTGGGTTTAATTCTTTTTTTTTTTCATATACTATGTGTACTTCAACACTTATTGTTAAACTAGCAAGTGTCAAATTAAAAGTGTTGTATTACGCTGCTGCCATGATAAATGCACTCTTTTTACTCTTGTCCTTCTGCCACTTTCTATACGTTTTACTTCGCATTTCTATCATTTTACGCATACAATGTTGAGAAAAGTTAATTAATGTACACGTAGTTCAAATTATTTGACACTATCGTTTGTTTGTTTGTTTTTTCTGTTTTCATTTAGCTGTTAGTGGAAGTTTTAAAGTGTACGAGTATTTAACACAAAAAGTAGTTTTTCAGCTTAGTATAGATTTTTTTATTCTTATTTATTTCAACATGGTCAACTTTTTCTTGAATAGTTTATCCTTTTTTTACCAGTTTGCAAAGCATTATAAGTGACGCTCTTTTTAAATTACTAGTGTACGCCAGTTTACACGTATACCTTTTTTAGTTGCATTCATTTAAAGAGAAAAAACTGCCTAACTTCCCACTCCCTTCCTCATGGAAAAAACAATAAACGAAATAAAATTGCATACAGACGCGCACATTTATAAAAAGATCTTATTACTCATATACATATATCTATGTATGTACTCTTAAACACTCTCATTGCTTTGTTTATGTTTTTACTTCAGCCAATACTTACATAAGTGAATGCGTGTACGTGTGTATTTTTAGCATTTGTAATGATGTCAACTTTATGAGCCCTTTATTCCTTTAATACTTAACCGATTTAAATAATATATAGCTGGGTCACTAAAGCTCAACAATGTTTACCATTTGGTAAAAGAATGAAGAAACCCGGTTGGCAAACTAAGGAGTAAAAGGGATCTAAAAATTTGTCTTTGCCTATTTATGTATAGATAAACTTAACTTTAGTTAGCAAAAATAAAACTTTAAATAACTTAGTATGCGTTTACACACGTCATGTCTTATTGACATGATTGCGACTGTATAGGCGAGAGAGATGAGGGGAAATACGAGTACTCAGATGCATGTACTGTCATTACGTTTTGTCTTTTCATTCGTAATTTTAAGCCTGAAGGCAAGCAAATGTAATCAATATGACTTGACTTGTATGAACAACAACGAAAGTTCAAAGAAGAAAAAGTAAGAATCATGTCAATAAGACATGAGCCATCTAAATGCAGACTTAAGGAAGGTCCTAAGAAAAATATTTCGTAAATAACTTGCATCAATATGTGGAAGTGTGCCACATCGACTTTAAACACACTTTTTTTTATAATTTGTCTACATCGGAACGTTTATATACAGCGCTCCAAAGAGCTCAACCGGATACTGCATTAGGATATCTTTGTAAAATGGCCAAAAGTTTCAAAACTTGTCTCCCTAATTTGGCCTAAATTTGTTCCTGCGCAGAATGAAAAACGTCGTACTAAATTCAAGTATTTTCTACTTATTTTGAGTACAAACCGTACTCAAAATTTTGAATACATTCTTTAATCAAGCCGAAAATGGGATTACTTTAGATAACCAATCCTGGAGTTTCTTTAAATGAGTACAAAATTCTTTAATCACGTGAAAAATCTTGAATCAATTAAAAAATTGTTAAATTAAATGGAGCATTTGAATCCGTTCGTACTTAAATCAATCTTTTTGTACCTGTTCTTATAAGGTTTTATTGAGTGATTTTGCTTTAATTTTTCAACCATATTAAAAAGCGAGTATAAACGTGCATAAATTTAATTTTATAAAACAACATTTAATTTTGTATATTATTATATTTTTTCTTTTCTACATGTCAATAATAAAATAGCTTATCAACTCCTTGAATAGTTTAATAAAACCTCAGCAATATTATCAAGATAAATAATCTTTGCCGTAACTGCTATCAATCGAATAAAATGCCTTTGGCAACTATAATCAAGAAATATTAAAATTAATTTATTACATGTGAATAAACTCCAATTGATTGAAATCATTTGCATTTAAGAATATTTATTAAAATTGTATAAATTAACATTTTAAAAAGAATTTGTGGCTGCAATTCTATTTAGGTTTCATTGAATAAATTTTTTTTTTAATTTAAATTGAAATCTTTTTTAAACTTGTGTGTTTTATTAATTTGAAAAAGTCAACACATTCTTCAACATAATAAATAAAAAAATAACACTCAAATATTGAACTCTTGGTATCATGTGTATATTCTTGCAACAGTTTTACATACATACTCGTAGTATGTATAACAAAGTTTAACTGAAATCTATTTTTCATACTTCGCTATCTTTTGGTGCCAATGAATCAGAGCACATCCTCGGGGCGTGCCATTATTACCAAACAAATTTCAACTTAAAGTGTTGACTTCTCGTTATCAACTTTGACAAGTTCGTTGAAGTTACTGTTTTTTTCCTTAATTTCATTTTATTTATTTTTAGCAAAAAAACCCCTATTGGAAATTTAGTTTCTTAAAAAGTTGTAATATTATATCATAACTTATTAATTTGTTGTGTTCAAAGACAATAAGTTAACAAACAAAAATCCTCCTAAGATATTAAAGAAAGAAAAGCAAAAAAATGCATACATATATTTTTAATTTTCCAATAGAGAATTTGCAGATGTTAATGCAAATATTTAATTGAACATTTTTGTTAAATGTTGAAAAATGCAGATTAAACTAAAAAACACGTACCAGGTTGCAGTTAATTGAAGAGTATCGTACAAATGATTATTTGGGTATTAAAAAATTGTATAAACAAATTTTGTTACAACAAATCGTTTCCCCTCTCAATGCATATCGGAATAGATTTGGAAACAGTTTGGCAGCACGTATTCAATTAATTTTGTTGTTACGACGAACATTGTATATTCAATTAGAAAAATTCTAACTCAACCCTTTCAGACCCGACGCTAAACTACTGAAATTTTTTTCATAAATTTTGGAATATGTGGTCTCTATATCGTATGAAAATATAATCAATGTTTGTTTCATTATTTTTATATCCTTCAAGGATTTTCAGGATACGCACAATTTATTCTTCTCGATAAAATTTTTAGCCAAAACGTTTTTTTATTGAATCAAATGATTTCAATTGCCTTAAAATATTAAAATTTTTAATTTTTTTCTTAACATATGCCCAGTTCACTATTTGTTAACGATTAATGCTTTTGTAATTGAAAACACAACTTAATTCTGCGGCTCATTTCGACAAAACTGAAATGTGAGGCAAGAATTTCGCAAAGATTCAAGAAACGATAAAATGAACAGCGGAAAATGTTAGAAACAAACATTAAGAACAATCAGCGCAATCGATGCATGCCGATCTATTGGACATTGGTCAAATAGAAGCGAAAATATTGAGACCGAAATCCACCCGCACAATCGATGCATCATGGTCTGAAAGGGTTAAAATAGTGTCGAAAATTTTTAAAAGCTGTCAGAAAACAATGGTTGACTTCCTAAACGGGTGTTGTAAAGAATAATTCGAAAAATTGCGTATGCAATCCAAAATTTTTCTTGGATGCAACAATGCTTTGCAGAGAAATGTTTTGCGTATAAACGAATGCCGTTGTGCAACATGTTTTATAAACATATGGTATTAAATCGAAAGAAATTTTGTGCAATTATGCAAATAATAAATGAAAATAAACACTTACTCCGCCATGGCAGCCCAACAGTTTGCATCACGTTGACTTACAAATGAAAATGTATGCAAAATTTTGACAGCTGATACTCATCAAACTGAGATGCCAACCGATTGGAATATTAGGCGTTGAACGAGATTTCATTTATGCGTTTACGAAGTCTATGCATTGCAACTTGCGTTTAGGCAGTCGACCTATACTGTGATATCATTATTGCGAAATTAATTGACAACAATTTTAATTTTGTTCAATTAATTGAACTTTTTAGGAATAATTTATTCCGGAAACTAAGAACATCTGAATAATGGAATACAGTATAAGGCTGGATAGGGGTGTAGCGGCCTCCAAATTCGTTCCACTTCTATTCTTGCAATAATCAGTTTGTCTTTGCCCATTTATTGCTTAAAAATTACGAAATATGTTTTGTTAAAATAGGATAAAAAAATAATATTTAATTGCAATATTTGTTTACGTTCCCTTCCTTATATCTAGTGTACGACCAAGCGTTTGGGTTAGGCGTTGGAGTTCGTCAAAAAGCTGTGTTCAGTAAAAGTTCGGCGTCCGCTAAAAGGTTTACCGAACACCGAACCTTTGTACATCAAGGATACGCAAAAAATGTACCGCTCTAACATATTAAAGAACAAAAAATTCTATATTGTCAAAATAAAATGTTTTTTGTATGATAATTTGGTTTTTATGAAATAAATAAATCGCAATAATTAAACAAATTTCGGTTTCGGGTTCAGGTTCGATCTGAAAAATCTACCATAGTTCGGGTTCGAACGAAAAAAAATGCTTTCAGTTGGATGCTATTTAAATCTTAAAACTTAATAATTTATCGGTTTTCCGGTCCTGTTCTGTAAACCGAGTATATTTAAATCGACTATATTTCAGAAAACAAATTCAACTAATTTCTCCATTTTGTCTTATAGTTTTCTATTTTTAAAGACATACTTATATGATATAAAAATAATCATGGAACCATTATTTATTTTTGGAAATATCTTTGTTTAAATCTACACGATTTGCAGAACAGAGGAAATTGTTCAGCTTTCAACGAAACTCACAATAGAAAATGCAAAAAGGGCACACAATATCCTGTATCGGCAGTGAATATGCATTCTATTCGTCTAATTGCCAACTCATACTACATGGTAGGTGCTTTAGTTGCACGTTTTGGTTACACTAAACGAAGAGAACAAGGAATATCGCGCTTGTTCATGGTTCTTCGAATCATAGATTCGCCCTTATCCTCGGGTATCAACAGAACTTACAATATGATACATCGAATACTGACCAAGTAGTAGGTACACCAAACGCTGTGTGCAAGGTTATATTAAAAGACCACCACACCCTCAAATGAGTTCACTCCCCCGCTAACCTGATATAAGATCTTTCTTTAGCATTTAAAAGATTGTTAACGACATTCTCTTTTTTGGCAATCTTGAAAATATGAAACGACTACGAGAACTGCATTGTGTTTCCTCGAACAAAAATTCCAACTCTGTTTTAATTTTTCTTCTCTATCCTTTAATGTCATGATTATGTGCTAGGAATTAGTAATGTACAAACAATTTCAACTTATTCAATAACTGACAAATTTGGAAAAGAACAAAAAAACCAGTCATTCATTGAGTCACCAAGTCACTCACTCACTCATTCATTTCTTGTTGATGATGATGCTTCCGGCAAACAAGTGGCTTATACTTTTATTGAATAAAGTGTGATGAGACTGAAAGGAAAAAGAAGTAGGAGATGTGTATGCATTGTTGAAATGTAGAAAAGGAAAGAGAAATAGAACGAAAATCAAAAGGAAAAAAAAAGAAATTGATAAATAACAGTATGTAAATTCATGATTATTCTGATGACGACATAAATGGAAACGATGTTGGCCATATTGTTGTTAACTTTGGTCTGCTAGATATTCATATTTACACATATTTTATTAAATATATAACTTTTTCTATTGATTGGAGTTAAATAAAAAAAATATTGATATGGTTTTTCGGTTTATCTAATTCTACAACTAATTCGGCTGCACCCAGCAAAAACTTTAAAAAATTCGCTAACTTGTAGAGTACTTGTTTTCAAATGCAAAGGAATTTGTGTAGCAGCTTTAGCTAAAGCAAACATTTCTTTTCATTTTTGATTTTACATTTCGATATTTTTAAATATCAATAAGAAGAACAAAAAGTATTATTTTTTTGTGCAAGTAGAACAATTTAGTTTCGGTGTTACAAGTTTTTCCCCTAAATAACAACTGCTGCATTAAAAGAAAAATAATTTGAAGTTAAAAAAAAAATATTTTAAAAAATTTATTTGAAAGTAGACTTGAAATACAAATTGCTTTTCTTAATGCGGCATTTAGTAGCGGCATAAGCAATCTGTTTGCTGGGTAGTGGTTCTATAAATACTTTCATACAATAATGATCATAATAATAATAATAATAATAATCATTCCAACATAAACTAGACATAAATAAAAAATAACACAATTGTATATATTGAATTTTTATTTAAATGCTTCACTTAACTTATAACATGAGCAAATCCATACTTTCTTGTTATGGATGCATAATGGCCATATTGCATATGAGTGGATGTATGTATACATGTTCATGCACATGCAGAATAGAAAGAATTTCCACATAAAATCAATGGCTAAGGATACGATTATCAATTTTCATTTTAATACCAAGATGATGTACCATAACAAAATTATGTTTAAAAAGTAAGTCAATCAATGCAGAATGGTTTTGCTACATAAGTAAGAGTTAATGGAAATAATGTGTTATTTCTTAAATCTTCTTTTTTAGAAGTTTATAAATTTAAGCATATTAATTTTAAAAAAAATTGTTTTTTGCTCTAGTTTGTTTTCCCCTGCACTTCTTCTGGGAGACCGAAAAATAAAAATAAATCCCATAATTCCAAAAATTAAAGAAAGTAATAAAATTAAAATTTTCCAGAATTCATTGCTTTGTATATGAAACTATAGCAAAAGATAAATAAATCATACTTGTTTTTTAATATTGTTGACCTTTCTTTGTTTTTATTTTGTAATTTTCTCTTTATTGGGCTTTTAAGGTCATGATATGTAAAAATAAAAATAAAAGATTATTTATTTTTAAATTTCATCCTACGTTTCGTTGGAATTTCCCAACTTCCTCAGGGATGTTTTTTATTTAATCTGGTAACGTTTTAATAAAAATATAAAAATATAAAAATACAATAGGTATAAGTTTATGTAAATAAGTAAGCAACTAACAAAATTATAAAAACTTTATACTAACAAACAAAAATTTACTTACATTTAATCTTTATTTTAATTTATTTTAATTTAATTTAATTATAAATTAAAATAAAGATTAAATGTAAGTAAATTTTTGTTTGTTAGTATAAAGTTTTTATAATTTTGTTAGTTGCTTACTTATTTACATAAACTTATACCTATTGTATTTTTATATTTTTATATTTTTATTAAAACGTTACCAGATTAAATAAAAAACATCCCTGAGGAAGTTGGGAAATTCCAACGAAACGTAGGATGAAATTTAAAAATAAATAATCTTTTATTTTTATTTTTACATATCATGACCTTAAAAGCCCAATAAAGAGAAAATTACAAGATAAATAAATCAATTTTTTGTTTTAATTTGAGCTGTATTTCAAAACTATTTCACGAAAGAACTAAAAATTAAAAAAAAATTAATAACAAAAAGATTCTAAATAAATGTTGGTGTTTTTAATATAATTTGTAACCGTATGGCTTTCTGATTGTAAGATCTCATCAAATTTCTTCACTACGAATTTTTATTTAAATTAAATTATTGTATGTTAAATTTTTTCCATTTTCCATTTCTCGAAAATGTAAAAAAAATATGATAGATAATTGCGTAAAAAAATATTTTCATGTTATTTTTGGTTGTTCTGAACTTCTTCGATAATATATCGCAAGTAAACTATTTTCCTCTAATTAGTTTCGATAGTTATATAACATATTTATGTACTAAAGTCAAAATTATATAGACTTTTTGATAATTTAAAATAGTCAAAACGCAGAATTTTATAGCTTCTGGAGAAAATAAAAATATTTCATTATATGAGTAATATTAACGGTTTGAAATACTAATAACAAACAAAACACTAATCGCAAAAAGGCATTGAAATCTTTTAAAATCTTTTTTTTTTTAATAAAATAAATAAATAAAATGCTTCTAGAAAATTTATATATTTTCGCTTTCGATAATTTGGTTCTGTGAATATTTCCTAATGAATTTTAAATAAAGCACGCAAGCAGAAGAAGTTTTGTATCAAACAAAATGAATTTCTCCCAGCAACTGAGAAAAACGCACATTCAACGACAAATGACCGTTCGAAATTAATACTTTGGCAAAAATCATAGTTACAAAAGTTAAACCCAATTGCTATAAAATTTTATTTTGCATAAATTCAGTTTTTGTCGTTTTTTCCAATTCTACCCGTTCTCAACAAACAATTATGTTAAACTATGTTACATATATGCAGTGACGTGCGTTGAAGTTTCTGCCAAGGTGTTCACAATATTGTTAGATTTCACAATAATATCTATACACAGTTTTTTCCATCACCACGAAGGGCGATTTTTTCATTTAATTTTTAAAACGAACGTTTATTATTTGCCAATGATAAGCATTTGTTATCCTGACAACGTGCTTTATTAAACAATTTTTTCGTCCAACCAAGTTCTAAAGTGCACTGAGATAGCCAGCACATTTCAATGTGTAAAGTGCATCAGCTTTGGTTTTGAATCACAATACAATATCAAATGTGCAAAAGCAAAATAAATCTACTAAGAAAACGCAATCTGACTGCTTCGACAATTAGCAAAGAAAAGAAAATACGTTGCGAAACAATTAAAGCAATTGTAGACTTGCTCTGGCTTAAGTTCGGTGGCTATTGTTCTCCTCTGGCTTTTGTAAACATCCTAAAAAAACATTAAAAGATTTTGTATGCGAAAGTGTTTTAGTTTTTTTTGTTTCTCTAGTCGTACTGCTGTTATAAATACAGAACTTTAATTGAATCTAATTCAATTTTATCAACACATTTTCAAATATATATAATATGAACTTGTATATGGGTGTGCAGTGAACACCTGTACGAATTAGAAGGAACGTCACTGGCTCTACGTGAGCGTGCGATTGTATTTGAACAAGAGAATGAAAGAAAATGAAAATGCTTCAGAATTAAATACCGTAAAGATGTAAATTAAAGTAAATGTGGGTGTGAGAGATAAAATAAGGATCCTGAAAGACTTACAGGGAAAACAAAACAAAAGAATGAACCATGTTTTTTCTTATACTTTCAGTCTTTTTTTTTGTTTTTTTTTTCTTTTGGGTGTTCTAATGTGTAGGCGTGTGTGTGTATATTTGCGTTAGGCCATAATGATGGTCCTTTGCTTTTACGGCCAGTGTTATTAATGCTGGTGTTTGTGTTGCTCATCAACTTTGTTGACGTTGCTTCTACTGCTGCTGTTGATGTTGCTGTTCTTGTTGTTGCTGCTATTATTTTATATATGTCATACAATCTCAAATTAAAATCTTGGCGACTTGTTTACGTACATAATTTAGAACTTTCACACTCTGAAGCACACATACACATACTGAACCCCAGAAAACAAACATGCATATACATACTAACCCTCTAAGCATTTTGGTTATTTTTGGTGTTAAACGTCACATCTCAGTCACATGTGAAAGACAGTAGGAAGGCATTATAGTCGCATTATTTCTGATCCTGAACGCTTAAGTTTCTCTTTGGCTGATGAAAAAGTTTGTAAGTATGTACATTTCTTACAAAAGCCTACGCATTTTGTTTTTATAATCAAGTGTTTTGCCACTTCTTTATGCCGCTAAGACGTCACTTCTCTTGGTGATTCATCTAGTCGGCTAAATATAACTTCCACGGGAAGCAATGAAAATTTCTCTCCGTAATATGAACGGCACAAAATGTTTGCAGGGAAACATGGTCCTTTAGATACACACAACAGCATACGACTTGCATATGTATGCATCATATATTTTATAACAAATTTTAAACGGAAATAACCAGGTTATAAATGTTTTGGATCAGAAGAAAACAACTAAATATGTATACTTGTTGACGTAAATGCATGTGTACATGCGTGTTGTTTAGATTGCAGCTTTTGCTGTTTTGTTGCTCTCGTACGTACATTTTGTTGACGAGGGCTGCCAGAGAAACTTAAGACAACATTACAAAATATGGGCGAAGGTAAAGTAAAAAAATCCACGCTGATTTAAAGAGTTGTTATTGTTTCTATTCTTTGTATATTTTGAAAGAATAATAAAATTGTGGATGCTTTTAAGTCAATTTACGTAGTCCTATGCGATGGTGTAAACTCTGCATTATAAATTGAAGCTTATGTTTCGAATAATGTCAAAATTATGTGAAATATATTAATTTTACAAAAGACTTTTACACAGCAGAAATTGGTCAATTCAACAGCTATGCCGAACTTTGATGCGCTTCTTTTATATACAAAATTTTACAGTCTACCCTCGTCCAGCATTTACGCAGCACAGCACGTATAACGATTTTCTTGACATGTTCTCACCACTTAAGCCAAAAGTCTATTTTATGTAGTGCATGTAAACAACTAAACTTAACAACAAGAAATAAATTATTTTAGTTGAGGTT
Organism: Gymnocheta viridis; assembly: GCA_956483585.1. NCBI lineage: Eukaryota > Metazoa > Arthropoda > Insecta > Diptera > Tachinidae > Gymnocheta > Gymnocheta viridis. Next base: position 17,688,043 of record OY101441.1, on the reverse strand, counting down.
TGACTGCTGCTACAGTTTCTGCATTGTATACATACATACATACATGCATATATGTACATATATGTAGAAGCATATATCACACTTATAAACCTGCACACATTCAGTTAAACATCTTAAAAACTTTGAGTCACAATGAGTACACATGGAAGTATGTGAGGAGTGCTGACTGTAACATTGTAAATATTTTACTCATACACACACACACATACATACATACATGGCATACATTCAATCAATTCCATACAATCCTTCATTCATGAACATAAACTTTCATAAAGTGAACTTTTTCGGAAGCATTGACGCTCATTCTTTATGGCAGACCGACTGCATGTGTATGTATGTGTTGCTTCGAGTGTTTAGGAATGTGATAGAAATCTTTAAAGCAAATAGAGCTTTGACTATATAATTATAGTGTTTATAATTTAAGTTAACTAAAAACATTAAAGTCGAGCGATAATACGAGTTCATACACATCTACGTATGTATGTATTCGTATATTTAATGGGTTTCTCTTTTGTTAACCAAAAGACATGCAGCAGTAAAACTAACAATAACAATTTAGGTAGATTACTATGTGTTGTTCCTCTGCATAATTAAAGAACTAAAATTCAATTTTCTTTATCTGATTTTTGTTAAGCCATGTGTGTGTGTTTTCTTTAAGTTTTAGAATTGCAATATTGGTAAATATTTTGGAAATTTGCATGAGCACGGTCATATCTTGTACGAGTATGTCTGTAAACAAAGTCAATATGTATTTTGAAATGAGTTGGAAAACTGGCCAAGTTTTTTGCAAACATGAAGCTTTATTACTTTTCGTTTTCTCAAAGATTTATGGATAATGTTATTTTCTTTATATATTTAAGAATTCATGTTCATCTTTCAGAAATTATCATTGATGAAATAGACATACATACATACATATATATTTTTCATTGAATGTTTTTTTAATTTTTGTTTTTCTCCCCCCTTTTGGCGAATATTTTTAATTTTCGCGATTTTTTTTCTCTAGTGATTTAACCCTTGCAAAAGTTCAGGACATACTATTTTACTTTGGATGGGGAATACTCTCCCCCCTCGCTCCTATCTAACCAGTTTTCTGCTTGATTGCACACTTAAACTTGAAAATAACCCTCACAAAATTTTAATTTAATACTCACAATTTCAGTTTTTCAAATAGCGGATAATTAATTGTGACTTCGTATGCGGGGTACTATTTCACACGCTCCTATCCTTCCAGTTTTCGGCTTGGCTAGGCACTTTATTTTGAAAATAATCCTCACCAAATTCGTGGACTCTGACTATGTTTTTGCTTGGCTCTACGCACTTTATCTCGATGATGATGGGATAATTAATATTTACTTTGTACGAGGGTGACCTTTCACCTTATTTATAAAATAAATTATCCTATTTGAATTTCCCGACAATCAGTGAGAAGGTTCTAAAATTTCATCGTTTTAGCCATTTGGCTTCCTATAAGGAACATACAAGCAAATAAATGAACAAACAAACAGATTCATTTTTATATACATGTATATGTATATATGAATGTATATAAATGTAACGTGTACGGCATCCTTCAGTGTATGTCATTTCTGAGAAATTTGTAGATCATATAAATAAAAACGCAACGACAGATTTTAGAAATATTGTTATTGTTTCTCTTTCACATTCACTTAAAGTATGTTGCATTGCTAAAATTGGTTCATTGCCATTGCGCTAGTTAAACTCAATATATAAACATCACAAACACATTCACACTCTTACATATGACATTATTAGGCAGTAAAGAAGAGTAAAGAAGAGCCCTTTTAGTCAGGCCTTAAGACAAAATAGTTTTTATGAAAACTTGTGTTTACAATTTCTTTTGATTACCTTTTGTTTATAAACAGCTGATTCCCTTCACAAAACAAGTAGTTAAAAAGTAATAACCTATGTGGCTTTTATTAACATATTGAGTACCAAGCGGTTTTGACAAAAACCTTCCCAGGTTGCCAAACACTTAGAAAAAATAAATAAATTTCATAAATTGTTTGCTTTATAAAACCTCAAAAATCATCCTAGAACAATGAAGGGTTTTGCAAAAATGTTCCGTAAAGGATATTTAAAAATCACAACAAAAAACAACAAATTTCACTTAGTGTCGCACATAAAAGAGCGACAGGCTCTAAAAGTAAACAATCGCTGTCGCACGGAAACGTACGACGTGGCACCTCCCCAATTAAAAATAAGCTCGTTTTCTGGCTTATTATGACATTTAAATTTTTTTATTTATTTATATACTATGCATTATCTATTTAACCAACTCACCTTCGGCGCTATATCCATCCAATATGAATCTATTCCGTCCGTCACTAGCTCGCCCATAAACCATTTAACCAGTATTCTAAGGTTCCTCATACGACGCAGTGGGCAAAAATCATAGCCATGAATAGGTCCCGCGGTACAAGATATGGTTCTAGTCAGACGGGAGTAAAAACTTATTCAAATTTGGAATTCGGGGTTTAATAAAACTAGTTGTTGTAACCAACAAAATAAAATGCCTCCGGGAGTGCCTTCAAAAGAGCCTGTTTAAAGAAGGTTTGTTGATTTTTACTACTATAAAAAAAAATTAACTTGTACGAGTACATGTGTATTTAATTTATGGATTTTTGCTAAATAAATTTGTGTTTTGTTGTATGTGCATCTCGCAATATTCACTCATCCGTATGGCTGCTTTATTTTATGAACAAAACCTACACTGACATAATTACATATTAGAACCCTGTACAAATACTTTCGCAACAATAGATAATGTTGCTTCAAACATGCATACATATAAACGAAGCAAATGTCTTAAAATACGCCAACAAGAAAACTTGTTCAGGGCTCTATTACATATTTATATACATGTGCATTTCTATATAATTTACTTGTGAGTATGTATTAGTTTACTAACAATGCTCGAAAAATTAAAACTTAAACGCGGCCGCTTTCAGTTTTCTTATTTTCTTAAGAAAAGATTGTTTAGGTATTTGTTGCCAAATGAGTATGTGTTTTTAGTTCCTGGGTTTTTCTAACTCTTTACTACAAATTTTTAGTTGCACGAGATGCATGGGAAGTGATTTCGTCACAAAAATATGTATTTGTTAATTTGGATGTGGACAAAGAGCAAGTCACTACAAAAGCTTTGTAAGTAAGTAATTGTGTATACTTGTAAGTACTTGCATATCGTTAGTTAAAATAAATTTCGAAATCTTCTAACAGAATTATTGCAAGAAACAGCCAAATTATAATACAAAATTTAAATAATTCTGTTTAAGCCCATTAATTATTTAGTTTTTTCTTTCTCCTGTAAAATTAAAAAAAATGTAATTACGTGATTTTAGCATTTCATTTAGCGATATGCAACTCTATACATAGTTATTATGGATTAATTTTGTTACAGGTAAATATTAAAAGAAAAATCACGGGGATCCTAAATTATTAAAAATGGTTAGATTATCTTTTTTCCATTATTCTTTCGGCTACCAAAAATTTGAATTCATTAAATTTGAGTTTATATTTTAGTAACTGCTGCTCAATAAATTTATCGTCGTTATTATTTTTGTAAATCAAGAGCACAAAATTATTCTTTTGAAGACCTGGATTCAAGGAACGGCATTACCACCCCTCTTTTTGGCTTATCACTCCCAAGTGTGCCAAAATATTATTTTTAGTTGGCAAAATTAAATTTTGCAAAGAAAAGGACCGTCAATCATTTTTTTAATCTTTCGATCTGTAATCTTAACTTTTGATTATAGTCGAATTCTTTTTAGTTCTCAGCAAAGACTTCTTTCTGTTACCAAATAACCTAATCAAGTAATTAGAACAAATTTATTACTCAACTAACAGTACATCTACTTTATAATTTGATCAGAATATCTCTTTCTAAAGTATATATATCTTATTGAGGCGTGAAGAAAAAACTATCAATGAAATATGGCGAAATAAAATATCTTCCACGTCAAAAATTAAACGAATTTTCAGTCTGTATTTCAGTAAAAATACACACAAAAATATGCAATAACTAACAATTTTATTTTAATTCAAAACGTTTTCTCCTCCACAGACCGCTTACATAGAAAAACTTCAGCAATTGAAGGTGTTAATTCGACATACCATAGATTAGAATATATTGAGCTCTAAAGAAAAAGGGAAAGCCGATAGCCGTAAATATGCATTTAAATAAATTTTTTTGACAAATTAGAAATCATCAAACGAAGTAGTAAGCTTGAAAAATAATAAATAAATAATAAACTTAAATTGTAAGTACAAAAAATATTTTTCTAATTTCCATTTATAACCGAAGGAGTAGGCTATCAATTCATTTGTGTCTTTTTTATATATTGGTCCTTCGCCCGTCCGTCTGTCTCTCTGTTTGTAATCATTTTTTAACAGAATTATTCAATTCGCAAAAAAATAAATGAATTCCAATAAATTCGGAGTCGTTGCATAATGCAATAAATTCTAAAATGCTTTTTGAGATATGTCAATTATTTTGGAATTATTTCATAAAACCTACCATACACTATTCATGCATAGAGTTCACTCACTCACAATAAGAAATATTTTGTTCTTATTCGATACAAAGATAAAATAAAATAATGCAATCCTACGAACAAGACAGTAAAATATAACAAATAAAAACTATTATAAACATTAGAATCCTTGTTATGAAAGTATAATATAATAAATTCTATGGGGACATGTATCAGTATCTATTTATCTCTATTTTATATCTCTCTTATGTGTACTTATATGCACTTATATAAGGTTTGTATACTTTATCTACTAAGAAACTGCATACATATATAGTATGCATGCATAATATAAGTATGTATGTTTACATGTATCATATCGTAAATTTCACTGAATTTATTAACACAGACAGATTTATCACGATATAAATAAATAAAAAATACTAACAATGTAGAATTATACAAACTTTTTTCAATAGAATAAAAGCAACAGACTTCTGATTCAAATTGAAATAAGTTTAATACATTTATGCATTTGAAAACCTTAAAGTTCCATAATTTAAACAATGAAATTTTTTATCTGAAAGAAAATTTTTATGAAATTTGATAATTTTAGTTTAAATCAGGTGTTAAAAAATTAAAAAGGTACAGGCGGAAAAAGGCTACATATGTAGCTCCTTTCTTTGCGCTTGTTGCCACAATAAAACGAATTTTTGCATTTTAATTCGAATAAGTTTGTATTATGATTGAACACGAGAAGCTGAAAGCTTCTAGGCATTATAATGCGCTCTTAAGATTAAAACATTGCACTTGTTATTTTTAGCGGCATTACATTTTGATGGTATTTAATTATAGTCCACGAACTTTGCTTTACTTCCGCCAAACAGAAGCCACATGGTCTAATACCGATTGCAACTAGTTCATGGTTCTTCGAATGGGATGGATTCTAGTTGCCAGCATTGTCGGCGCTTCATGCTCAACCTCAGCGTTCACTATCTTATGTTTACCAATCAGCCACAAGTGCGTCTCCCATGGAAAATGTGAGTGGAATGGAACATATCACTCAGATAGTTTTTGAAACATCCAAAAATTATATGTAGTAAATTAAATATTTAGAAGAGCCTTACAAATTCTTGTATTTTCTGAATAGTTAATATTTCCAACTTCTAGCATCCTTCTGAAAAGTTCTTAAATCTAACAAGCACTTGATCGCTGTTGATGATGATGTAACGGCAGTCAAAAACATTGCTGTTCCTTTCTGCTAGTGGAATTTGCCTTTTTTATTCATTTCTTATTAAAATAATTTATGATACAGTGAATTCGCGAAAACGTGAACACTCGAAAGTGTGAACGTCTCAGAAACGTGAACAAATTTGTGTTTCCATGGAGTATTCTAAAATGTGAACAAAATCCGAAAGTTCTAAAACGTGAACACTGTTTTTCAATTGGGAAATCCCCGAATTAAAGGATATTTTAAAAATTTTAATTCGTGAAAGTGAAAAATGTATTTTAATAGAGAATATATCTCCTCTAGAAATAAGACAGCTAGAAAATAGTGCGGTTCTACTTCTTCAAGCGCTGAATTATCAGGATTGTGTTATTGTAGGTTTTACTTTTTTAGAGAACTTAATTAAAATTTAATTACAAATGGATGTTACTCCTTTATCCACCGGAAAAGATTGCAACAACAATCCTGAAGAAAATTGCACAGAAGTAGGAAGTATTGAAATTCAGGATGATATCGACGATGATGATGATTCGATTATATTCCCGCCAGAAGTTACAATTACATCCAGGGAAGCTGTAGATGGTTAAGGCTTTAATATGGGCTGAAAACAAGACGGTAGACTAAATTGACATTAAAGTTCTGAGAAACCTTAAAGACAAAGCTCTTTTAAAGATGGCAAACCAAAAAACTTACAAAAAAATTACTAATTTTTTTCTTTAAACTTTGTTTAACTGGTTCTGAATTATCCAACCAAAAAAATGATTCGATTTCCTTGATTTGTATTGATTTCCTTGGCTGTGTAATTAAGCACTCGACAGATAGTCTTAAATTTTCCCAAAGGATGAGAGAAGAGCAAATGATTTTTAATCGGCTTAAAAAGCAAGAGGTTATCAATTCCTTTTTTTATGTGTTTATTTAAGAACTCTGACTTTCAAATATAGATTAGGAATTACTTTGTTGAAAAGGATATACTTCTAGATGTCTCTGCTGTTTAATTTTTATTTGTGTAATCTTCGATGTTCATCTGTCCGTCTGTTTGTACCTCTGTTTCTATTTTAGTTGAAAAATTCTTTATTCTTCAAAAATACATACTTTGGATTCAGAGCGATAGATCTTCGGACTTCTGCTTTCAAGGGCGGATCCAGCCTTCAGTTCAGTGGGGGGGCGGTCTTGTGAAACAGTGAAAAGTCAGTATGGACAGACGCCAAGAACAATTTAACTAGAATAAGACCATGTCTATCCGTCTGTCTGTTTTTCTTAAGCATACTAGAATTTTTTTTTTATTTGAAAGGATATATGTATTTCCAGATATGTTCCATCCATGCGTTTCGGAGTTGGCGTTTTGCAAGTATTATTTGTTATAATTTTGTAGAATATTATTAGTTCTTTTTTTATAATATTTATCTAAAAATAATTTCTTTATTTAACTAAATGAGTTTAAAAAAATGAAATATTTTAACTTAAATAAGAAACAGGAATATCGAATAGGAAAGTTTGTGTGAATGTTGATGCAAGAAGAGATAAATAAATATTAAAAAGTTTAATTTAGCTCTCGTTTAGATATCAAGTATGCGTGAGTGGGTGTGGTTGTGTGTAACTTAGAGTGCATTAGACTTGTGCTTTGCTAAGAACATGCTAAGTCAATGGGGTTTTTTAATTCTCTTCCTTTTTTGTAGGTGTTTGTATTAAAAATTTTATTAAAAATTAAAAGTAGTTTTTACATTTATATATTTTTTTCATATAACACGAGAGAGAGAGTTTAATATGTAAAAATAAAGTAGGCAGATGTTTTGTTTTTCTTAAATCTTTTTTGTTTTTTAAAAGAGAGAAAGAGAGAGAGCGTTAGAAAAAGCCTTACATTTTATGAAAAACATTTTATGATGAAAATAAGTTGCTGTTAATTTTTTTTGGTTTTCTTTTTCATACAAATTTTGTTTTCATATTTTATTTGGAGAAATGTGTAAAATCCTTTCTTAATATTTTTTGAAAATAAAAATAAATTTTTCCTTTTTTTCTTTCTTGGTTTTGTTATAGTGGTAAGAATAAGCTAATAATAACTATATTGATTTTTTGTTGTTTTCTTTTTTTTTTAATTTTATTAAATGTAGTTAAATTAATTTATTCTTCTTCCTCCTCCTCCTCTTCTTCTTCTTCTTCCTCTTCTTCTTCCTCCTCCTCTTCTTCTTCTTCCTCTTCTTCTTCCTCCTCCTCTTCTTCTTCTTCCTCTTCTTCGACCACCTCCTCTTCGACTTCATCTTCATCTTCGACGATATCATCATCAGCCTTGGCATCTTCCTCGCCTTCGGGTGTTTCGGGATCACCAGCCTTTTTGCCGGGTCTTTCGCCGAACCACTTGGGCAATTTGGCTAAAGAAAAAAACACAAAGCTTATTAAAACTCAATCATTTTATAATTTAAAAAAAAGTACAAATAATTTTCTCTCGTTTTACAAAAAAAGTTAAAACAAAAAATTATTTTGATGCATTTTTAACAAAACAAATTTGAAAAAAAAAACGAGTAGACAACACAAAAAAATGGAAAGAAAACATTATTTCTGTTTAGTTCAACAAATGATTTGTGAGATTTATTAGTCAAATAATACATACATTTTTGGCGGCCGGAGTGTTGATCCTTCTTTTCGTTCCAGATCTTTTCATTGACCTCTTTGCCAAGTTCTTCCCAGCCCTAATGGGGTTTAGCATATATGAGATAGACAACAAGATGCAGACAGACATTTTTTACGTAACATTTAACATGTAACGAACGATTAAATTTAACGCCATCATAAAACAAATAGACCAACACATAAAAAAGTCCAAAGAGGTGGGAGAGAGAGAGAAAGAAAGATAGTGTATTCGTTTATAAGCGTGTTTTAAAAATGTAAAGTGTAAAACTGTTAAAATGCCCACCCACAACTAAAATAAAAATTTTGTTTCACTTTGCGTTTTGTTTGTTTTTTGTAAATGTGTTTAAAGCAACATAAAACGGGGGTAAAAGTGTAGCAATTTTTTTAAAACAAACTGAACTTTATAATCCACTTCGACTTTATGGTGTAAAATAATCTGTTAGGGCTGTTTGTTGTTTCTCAGCAGATAGTGATCGTCTGATATTTTATAATTGTAAAGTGTCGTTCGTTAAGGATAAAGTTATGTGATAGTTGGATAACAAAATTGTATTAAGTATTATTTAGATGCGAAACAACGTAGCTTCAATTACGTTCTTAAATTATGATCAAATTGCCTGAGTTAACGAAACATTAAAATAATAAAATGAAGAACTTTGTTTTATATTAAAGCAAATTATGTTTTGTTAAGAACGACAAAACATCACAACATAGACCATAAAACATAAAAGGACAAATGTCAAATTGTCACACAGACACAGTGAGACATAGAGAGATATAAATAATGTTTGTTAGAGAGTGTGAAAAGAAAAGCTTACATTTTGACCGTTGCATAAATCTCTCTTGTCTTTCTTGCCAGACTTTCTCTTTAGTCTCCTTATAGAGCGTATCGTAACCCTTAAGAATTTTATTTATTTAAGAAACAATTAAAATTTTAATAGTTGTTGAATAAATTTTCAGCAAAACAAAAATGTACATTCTTATATCCCCATACACACTAAAAAGTAATAATTTTAAATAAAAATAATACCAACGAATACTTACACCTTCGAAGAGTTTCTTCTTGTCGTCATAAGAGCGGGTATCTACACGTCTTTCGTATTTGGAGGCGACTTGAATCTTGGGCGGGTATTTGCCTGTCAAAGCTTCGGGGTCGAGACCCTTCTTTAAAGCCTTGTGTCTGAGCTGTTGTTTCTGTCTTTCCTTCAATTCTTTCAACTGCAATAGCAAATTTGTATGTCATTACTATTCAACTTTAAATCGAAGAAGTGTATGATACTTACATCGTAGTCCTGACGTTTCTGCCTTTCTTCCAAATCATACTTCTCAGTTTCCAATTTAACAATGAGTTCCCATAATTCTTGGGCCTTTTCGCGCAAAGAGGATTCACCCAAACCTTCAATGGCAAGAGGCTTAATACGGAACGACAAAGAGATCTTCTTCTCTTCTTCGAGCTGCTCCTTAGTCTTATTACGTTCCATGGCGGCGGAGGAGAGACCCAACTATATTTTGTTTAAGCAAATTACACAAATACATAGACAGATACACAGACACATAAAGACAATAGATTTTTTTTCGCACAATATACAAACGATATGCGACATTTAAAAAGAGAAGAAAAACAAGAACATGTTTTTTAATGTTATTTTTGTTTTTGGTGCATGTGCAGTCGAATATTTAAAGGACATTTTTTTTAATTCAAAAAAATATAAAATAGTCAAATTAAAAGTTTTTGGCACAAGGAGTTTTGAATTGAAAATTATGGATAATATTGATATTTAAAGGTTGGTTGTTAGTATTTAAGGAGAGAATGATAATAAAAAGGAATAAAAAAGGAAACTTCATAAGTAAATTGCAATGCAGGAATTTGAAATAATTACCACGCCTTGGTCCTTTTTGGCAATGGTAAAGTTGGGACCCTTCTTGTCCTTGTCCTTCATGGCTTGGAGCATGGCTTGACGTTTCTTTTCGGCCTCTTCGAGACGTTGACGCTTTTCCTCAATTTCGCGTTGTTTCTTTTCTTCAACTTCGCGAACTCTGCGTTCTTCCTCCTCCTTTTTGCGTTGAGCCATCTTTTGTTCTTCCTCAGCACGGGTGACCTTGCGCTTAGCTTGCTTTTCTTTAAGTTTTTTCAACTCATCCTCTTCCTTGGCTCTTTGCTTACGCCATTCGCTGATGTATTCTTTTAACTGATCATCGAGGTCAGAACGCTTTTGATCCTGGCGCTTGATGAACTCTGGATCACCCTCACCTCTAAACAATTGCAAAAGAAAAAAAAACAAACAATTACATTAGTTTAAGTGTGTGATGGCTTAACATAAACATTTGCAGTAATTATTATTTTGTTCTTTTTTGTAGTAGTATAAGATTAGTGTCCTTTTTTCGTTTTCAATTTACAACTTATTTTACTTTTGTGGTAAAAGTAGTGATTGTAGTGATTTATTTAGTTTGTTTAATGATTATTTTTGCATGAACTTTTGCAAACTAAACAAGCTTTACAAAAAGTACAAAAACTTATGAGCAAAAAAAAAAGAATTTGTAGAAAATAAGTCATGAAAATTTTCTTAGATATAAACAAAATTAAAGCTTTGATGAGTTTTTATGTACATGGCGTAAAACTAGTAAATGTTCTTTAACTTTTATTAATTTTCGTTTCATCGTTAAATATGTATTCTTGCTATAAAATCTTCTAAATAAAAATCTAAAAAAATTTTAAATTAAAATATCTTGCAGAGAATGAAATGAAAATGAAATTCTTTTACTTTTAAAAATTCTACAAAAATTGAAGAAAAAATTACACGTGCCCCGTTAAGAGGGACGGAAATCATGGTATATTGCGGATTTTGTTGATACCGTAGTACCGCCACAACGTATAAGGTACACTTTAAAAATTACAATTTTTGTATTGTGATATTCTCTTTATTTGGCTTTGTTGTTTTTAAATTTTAAAAGTGACCATTGTAGATTGTTTTACATGGTTGGTTATTAACCAACTTCCAATAAAAAAAGAACTCAGAACTCCGTCATTTATATAAATTTCCATTTTCCATCCCTGCCCGTTAATGTCTGTGAATAGTGATCATTAACTACCAAACATATCATTTGACTATCAAATTATTGAAGATTGTGACTATAACATAATAAAATAGTCACCTCTAAAAATTTTACGAAATAAGTTTTGATTTAATAAAATTAACTTCATTAAGAAAGAAATGCAGCCCATTGAAAAAGGACCTTACAAAAAAGTTTATTAATTGCAGAACTTTGGTATCTGAAATAGCGCATATTCGATGATTTTTACATAATCGTGTAACGGTAAGAAGTTCTTTTTTTATATTCCTATTCACAGAAAAGGAAGCACTGTTGACAGTGTTAATTAAGAAAACAGTTTTTGGGATTATCTGGAAATATGTATTTATTGATGGCAGTTATGCGTACCCTTGCATTTATTGAAAGGACCCACCCGTCCCACCTGTACCCTCAACTCGTTTCTTCTTATGTGAATATAAGCGAAAAATAGCATTTTCATTTAAATTTTATTAAATAAATATATTTTTATTAGTTAAAAAATAAATCATAACATTTCTTTAAAAAATTAAGATTTTAGTGCAAAAACTATAAATATTTAAAAAATTAAGATTTTAGTGCAAAAACCATAAATACTCGAATCAAAATGTTCTGTAAAAGTAAATTTTTTACACGCATTTTAGATAATTTTTTAATATATCTATTTAAGAAATTGAATATAAACACTTGATGGTTAGGTTGCACAGGCTGCCGATTGCAAGCAACTGACCCACTTGGGCCCAGAAAAATAGGTCCCTTTGTGATTAAGCACTTAGTGATACTTAGGAAGCAATCAAAATGTGAATTCTTAAAAGTTACTTCAAATCTTATTAATTGTGACAGCAGCATTCGCAGCTTAGTTATTAACAATGCCAACTATTTAAATACATTACTTAATGGCAAAGAATAAAAGAATTCTATAATTGCTCATATTCATTTTAGAATATTAACTCAATCGATTAGTGCACTCAAAAATAATTAGATTTTGTTGTATTCCTTTCGAACTCCTGCCTAATTTAATAACATTCAGTCATATTTTATTTGCATTCATAAATGCATTATTTGTGCAATAATGAAAGTTCAGCGTCCGAAAGGCAATAATTGGCAGCATATTTTTTCGTAAAAAACTTCGTTATGCAAACAGTTAAAAGTGCTACTATATGTTATTGCAACTACGGCAAAATTTGTTTGTGTGCAGACACCTTACACAAATTTACTGCAATTAAAAATTCATCCTGTGCCCTATTGAGTGGTTAGTGTTATTTTTATTTGCTCTGTCTGACCACTCCCTTCGCTTAGCAAACAAAGAAAGCTGGCCTCAACACTTAACTAACGAAATTGCACATAAAGTTTTGAAAGAATCAACAAACACACACACGCACATCACACAAAGGATTTTTCCACAAAATATTAAAAAAAAGTGTTCCATTGAATGAGTGTGTATGCAACAATTATTAATGGAAATAAATTGTTTTTTGTGTGTGAACAATTATTGCTGGAAATAAAAGTGTGACTTTTTAGACTTTAAAGCTCTAAGCTTCTGTTTTTAGTTTATTTTTAATATCTTAAAACTTAAGTTGTTCGTGTGTATCAAGAATATTTTATCTTGAAATTGTTCTTATATTTACGGCGTTATTTTAACATACCTAAGAGTGGTTACTTAACTTTTCTTTATTTACTACATTAAAATATTATATACATATTAAATATTGATCTTATTAAAAGCAAATGGTGTGAGTAATAAAAAACAATTTAAGCCTGTTTTACTGAATTCAAATTAATAGCATAGAAAAAATTAATACTTATAATTGATTTAATATCGTAAAAAGCTTTTTCTGTTTTTGATGTTATTAATATTAAGGGAGGTGAGTGAGGTAAAAGAGAACGAAAAAACAAGAGCCGAAATTTTTGTTTTTGGAAGGATGTGTACTCTTAAAAGCGAAACTTAATTTAAAATATTAATTTTTATTCACTTTCAAGCAAATCCTCCAGTTTATGTTATAATTTCAAGGTTAATTTTAAGAATTTTGTAAAATATTGTTGCTAGGGTTTGGATTGTGTGTAGTATGGGAGTTTGTAGTTGGCTTTGAGTAGAAGACCAAGTTATTTACTAACGCTCGCAATTAGTTTTTTTTAATTAATTATGTTTGCAACAACATAATTTCCATACAACATTAAAAAAACACAAACATTTTTTAGTCTTAATGTTGTTTGTTTATAGAAAAAAAAAACAAAAACATTTCACTTACTCGGCTGGTGTTTGAGGTGGTTTTCTACACAGATTCGTAACAACAATTATTTGAAATGATGATGTTGGTGAGTTTTTAATATATATTTATGTTGTTTAAAAGTGTTTTTGTTTGTGTAACGTTTTCAAAAAAAGTATTCAAAAATTTTGTTTGGTTTGATTTGATTTGGTAAATTAATCAATGTGAGGAAGGCCCCAAAATAATGATGCGTTCAAACGAATTTAAAAAATATATAAAAAATAACAAATTTGGAATATTTATTTTTGTTGGTTGGATTATTTAGGTTGTCATTTGTTGTTTCAAACAAAACACGCAAAACATTTCAACAAAAAGTTTTTTTTATAAAAAAGAAAGAAAAAGAAGAAAAAACTTTTGTTAAAAAATGGGAAAAAATCAAATGTAACTTATCGAATCTAAGCAAAAATTTTCAAAGCAAAAAAAATTACTATGAATTTTTTACAAATGAAAAATGGTTTAAAAAATCCTCAATTGAAATAAATCGAAAGTTGTGCTAATTTTGGTAACAATATGAACATACATACATAAAAATAATTTGATTAAGGAAATAATTATTTTACATTAAAAAAAATAAATAAACATAGAAGAATTCCTATAATTCTTTAAATCTTATTTATGCATGTTATATTGTTAAAAAAATTCAATACTCTATTCCCATTCTCGGCAAATTTGCAGCATCATTCTATATCTATGCTTCTACTTTGGCACTTTGACAATAACGACATCAGAATGTCATTACTTAGAAGTCAAAGAATGTACAAAGCAGAATAAAAATTAAATATCTGAGTTAGGTGCGGTTTGAACTCGTGCGTTTCAAGTTTTTTTTGCGTTTGATGTCAGGTGGTCTACTCACTCACTGATTAGTTGCAGTACTATTTTAAAATTATCACACTGCCTCGGCTGGTGTTGAACCGACAAATTCCACTAGTACGCCCGCCAATGCAATAAAATATTTTTTGATCTAATAGTAAGCAATTATATAACTAAATGTAATGCGGACGGACTAATATAGTTTGAGATTGAAATATTGTTATTAACAGCAAACCATTACCAAAAATTTGCAGGGCAGATTTTGAGTTTTATTTTTATAAACTACTTTTAGAGAATCTGTCCCACATTTTTAGAAATGTTGTTGCTAGATAGATAATCATTTCGATTTTCCGTTTTATTTTAATTTGATTCATCTGAAAATCAATCACTAATTTAAACTGACCGCATCCTTTTTGATTTTAAAAAAACGCATCGGTCTCAGGCTCAGCAACAATATAGTTTAGTCAACGACTAAAACTTGAAAAATATAGAAGGAAAAACTATTCAAAATAAATGATGCACAGAATACTAATAAATATTTCGCCAGATAGAATCAGCTTGTATAATTTATGATTCTTAACTTCCTTGATGAAAGACATTCTACGACTGTAAATCTGCCGAGTACGAAACATGAGCTCACTAAAACTTTTAAAAGCAATTTTCTTTGTTATGTTTTTGCTTAGATATAGACTTTTTGTTTAAAAAATATTTTGGCTTTTCTCTTTTTTTATTTAATTTTTAACCAAACTTGCGCAATAAACTTCCGAACTTCAATAACTTACTTCCTGAAATTAAAAAATTAAAAAAAAAACAAACAAATGAAATATAAGGAGCAATAAACAATTTCAATATATAATTATTAGCTAAGCCAGGAAGAAAAAAATTTTGTACAAAATGTTCAACCAATTTATAAAAATTTTAAATTTTTAGAAGAAGTAATAAACCAATATCAAAGTTAAAAAATTGTTATTATTAAAATGGAATTTCCTAATAAAAGGGTATTTTAATTCACTTATGTTTTTTTAGAATGTGTTTTTTTTTTTGGTTTTGTGTCTCAATAGAAAGTTTTGTTAATATAAATCGAATAATGTTTTTAACAGTTACGCTTTTTGGTTAAAAATAGAGCTTAGAAGATGTTTTTATTAAAGGAAACAAAAAATACTTACTCTTTGACTTCTTCGACCTCCTCGATAACCTCCTCCTCCTCTTCGGAACTGCTTTTAGGTATTTAAATGTTTTCATTACAGGAAACACATTTTCACAACATGACACAATCACATTTAAACATTTTCACAATTGTCACAAATTGTTTTAATTTCAATTATAGTTTGATTGGTAGATCATACAGTGAAAGATACAGGTGATTTGTTTTGGTTGTGGTAGTAGTTGTAGTAGTAGTAGTGGTATATATTCAGGTATGATATTTCAGGTTTATAGTATAGACAGAGGTGTAGTGGTTGGTATGTGGATAAGGGAAAACGCATATGGAAAAGAAAACGTAATAACTTTATAACATTGTACAATAACTAGCTGGACTAGTCATAAGATGGATTATTTATAAATATTTTACACGAGTATCTTATGATTAGTCTTGATGAAAAGGGAATTTACTAACGTAGTTTTCTTAAATAAAAATACCGTCCATTTGATAATAAAATCCAAACAAGATGTCCAAATTTTGTTCAAGCAACTCTTTTAATATGCATACATACTTTTTTTAAATTAAAATAAATAAGAATAAAATAAAATATATAAAAACAAAAGATTTTATATAAAAACATATTTAAATCGCATATTAATAAATACATATTGACAAATATTTACAAAAAAAATATGTAAATTGAATGTAGTGCATTTCAGTATACAAGTACACACCATAAACATTTGTAAAATCATAAAAAGTATTAAGTTTGTGGAGTAAAAACGAACGGAAAAAATTGTTTGCAGTATGTAATATACTTGTTTGGTTTGAGTATTAAAAGTTGTTATAAATGTCATGTCTGCAGGTCTGTGTGTTGTTGTTTTTTTTCATTATTGTAATTCTATTTTGTTTCGAATTTTTTATTTATTGATAATTCGTTATAAAAACTTACGTGTACTCCTCATCGTCGGACATGGTTATGGTTTGGGATTAAAAAAACCTAAAAATAAAAGAAAATGTTTTTTGTTTTCAATAAATAAATGTTCAATTGCGTTATTTAGGGTAAAGGATTTTGGGAGATCGAAAAAAATTGACCCCGTGTAAAGTATTTAAAATAAAACAATTTGTTACTAAAGAGCTAAAGCTTTGCACAAATGTATATTGACAAATATTGCAAAAACGTATTATTTTAAATAATAACAATATAAAATTTATGAAATAAAAACAATGCTTTTTAAAAATATGTTTGCTCTATTTTCTAATACCAATCATTACGAGTATCAAAAGTTGCATTTCTTATTATATGTTAAAGTAAAACCTCTTTGACATTTTTGACAAATAATTTTTTATGACACATACGGAAATTTTGCCATGAAAAAAATACACAGGTAGACATGATAAAATGATATATTTTAACTGTAACATAGTTACAGACAGTCGAATTGAAATAGTGCCCTAAATTTTTACTACACATATAAATTGATTTCAGTTATAATAGCAATCATTTTACTTTCCGTAATAAATCTGAAAAGCGACGCCTTAGTACGTGGGTCATGGGTTCAATATCTTAGTGTTTCTGGAGCAAAAAAAAATATCTTCACAGCTTTTGTCTCTTATTAGAAATATTGTCCAATTTTTTTCATTTAATGTTTCTTCAGTAAAAATTTTTTTTCAATTAACATTTTTTATTAAAATATTAATTTATACAATTAAAACTTTTAATTGGTTTGTGTATTTTAAATCAATTAAATTAGTAATCAGTTCAATTAATTTTTTAATGGTTTTGATCTTTTAAATCAGAGGAGGAACCCTGATTTTTTTCTAATATACCAATACGTTTTAAGTTAGCAACAAAATTATGGTTTATTTGTTGTGGTCAAATTTTTTTATATGCTCTAAAATCTAAGCTAATTATAGGGAAAGCAAAATAATTAACAGCATTGGTTATAACGCATTGAAAATTGATACACGCCTACCTAACACCAAAGGCACTGCAACATTGGTGAAAACATGTTAAAATTAAATTGTTTAATGATTTTAATTATTGTTTTTATTGAATTTTTAAAACTTTTTCAAATAGTAAAAAAAATTTATTATTTCAACTAAAAAAAATTAATATTTCAATCAAATTTTCAAATAAACGAATTGAAATGATGAGTTAATACTAGAAAGTTCGTAATAGGCTTAAATATAATCCATATTTTTATCAAATGAGCATTTTTTTTTTTTGTTAATTGAATCTTGTTTTTACGTTTCTCTGTGTTGCCTGCATGAATCAAAAACAAAGACATACTGCCATGGTCATGACAACTATACCATGTATGGTTGTATGGAACTAGCAAAGTTCTATTGTTTTTTATATATATTAAACACAAATGTAGCCAAGCTAAGGAACCTTTCGTTTGCGCTAGAACACTACGTTATTACCAACCACAATAATTGCAACCTGGTATTATATATATAATCTTTCCGTTCATCTAAAACTTCGATCTAGGGATTTGTTTAGCTTTTAAGGGCTACAACAGCTGATCAATTAGGTTTGCTTAAAATGCCATGGAGAATCTATTATTTGAAATTTATGAATAGAATTAAAACATTAATTTTAGTAAGCCTTGCTTTTTTTTTTGCTCCGTACTCAGACAAGCAATTTATGACTACCAACCAGTTCAAGGGCTACCTTCTTTGGAAAAAGGATAGATAGTGTAAAGATAACAGAGGATGAAGTGAGAAAGCTTAATTCTTTCACAACTCTGCTATTTTGCGATTTGTTAATTTTTAAAATAGTATTAAGTAGGGGCATATACTTGTTTAAGCTGTATAGCCATTTTTTGCCGACGATTCTGCTACAACAACGACAAATAATTGCACTGTGTTGGCTTTGGGATAGATAACAATTAACACAACTAAAGCACATCAAAAAAATTCATGATGGTGATGACTTGTCTGGATGTGGGCCCGAGCTTACGATCTCAGTCACCATTTGCTTTGAAATCCACCCTCTAACTACTTCAGCCAACAGCACCCATTTTTATGATACTCAACTCACACCGTGCATCTCAGCCCAAAAAATACCAACGTATTAAATAGGTGTTTTTCTCTATAATAATGTCTGCAAAGTTTTTATTTTA
This sequence comes from Gymnocheta viridis, assembly GCA_956483585.1. Lineage (NCBI taxonomy): Eukaryota > Metazoa > Arthropoda > Insecta > Diptera > Tachinidae > Gymnocheta > Gymnocheta viridis. The sequence continues at coordinate 17,669,285 of OY101441.1, read as the reverse complement.
TAACAATTAATATTGCAAAGTTCACAAAACTAATACTCCTTTAAGTTAGGGGGTAAAAAAATATATGTGCTTTGCTTTCACACCCAGAAATATATTGTGCTAAGGAGATATCATGTATTAAAGAAAAGTTCGCTGAATTTTTATCGCGTAAAAATCATTCGTTTCCGTTCATATTCAAATGTATCAACTGTTTTGAAAATAAATTGTATGCCATAACATTTTAATCAAAATAATAAAATTTTGTTTTACATTAGTAATGATTTTAAATGTATAACAGAATATTTAGTTTAGTTAGAATTATTCAATAATTTGTTGATTTGTTTTCAGATATTTAACAAGTAAACAAAACTTTTCTTAAAGTAATTTTAAATATTTTAAAGATTACGCATCATATTGAAAAATAAGAAAGAAAAAAACAAACCGTGTATATAAATATATATTTAAGTATGTTTAAGCAAATATGTATGTATATGTCTTGTACATATATGCATGCATGTGTAGTGCAAGTGTGAATATATTTATGTATGTATAAATAAATTGAGGTGGTTGAAAGAAGAATGGTGGTGGTCACCTACAATTTTCAAAATTTAATATGCATGTATTATTGTAGATACATATGTATGTACTCGTATGTATATTCATAACACATATTTTCAAGCAGAAAAAATATATATTTATTTGTATACATAGATACAAATATTAAAATATATTTTTAAAAATAATACATACACACATACGTATGTACATAATGTCATAATTTCTCTCTTCTTTTTAACACACAACAAACATCTAATTTTTTTGGGTGGGTTTTGAGGTGTTTGCATGTTTGTGTATTTGAAAAGAGAGAATCCAAGTGTGAATAATGTAATGTTGATATAAGCAACAACAACGGTACTTAGTTGTTATTTGTAACGTTTCGTTTTTATGTAGATGTGTTTAATAGTTAAAAATAGATCGTATTGAATTTCCAAGAGAATTATTACAAAGAGCGAAAAAATTGAGATTCTAATAGTTGTTTGATTAAAGCTTTTTTACCTTGGCACTTATACTAAAACAAAAAGAAAATCATACCCAACAAAATATGGTATACCAAATCTTGATATAAAATATTCATTTTGAATATTTTAGGATTTGTGTTGAGAAAATTTGGCTGAAATAGATGTGGGTGTATTTAGTTAGCAAAAATATTTATTTATAAACAAAAATTTTCTTTGAAATTTTATTTTAAAAAATCATTTTAATTTCAACTTGTTTATTTAAAAAAAATCAAAATAATTCAGTGATATTCTTAAATTTATTATAATATCGGAAGTATTCAATTTTAAAAATATGTAAAAATAGGTTGTTTTGTCGTATTAAAATTTCAATTGAAATACTTGAAATAATTGAATTCATTAAGGTGTAATTGCTGGTTACAATTTCCTCGTTTTACCAAACACAACTACATATTTACAGGCTGGTAAAACTGTTAATCGTTAAGAAAAAATATTTTAAGCAATAACGCTTAATGACTGCTATTCAATTGATTGTCAACGAATCCTTAAATCTTAACTGCAATTGACCTACTGTCTGTTTTTATTTTATATATTGACATAAAATGACATCAAATTATCAAATTAAAAATCTTTAATTGACCCTAAAAGTTAATAACTTTTTTCAATGTATATGAAGGTGTATGAGTGTGTGTGAGAGAGTGTGTGTGTTCCTGAGTGCCAATTTTGTATTAAAATAAAACTAAAGTGTAGTGTGCATATTATATGTATGTACGTATACTTAATATTAATTTAAAAAAATATGTTGTCTAGTTTTTCTTAAAGTTCTATAAATATTTCATATCTCCATAATGAAAAATATTTTAGATGTATCCAGAAAGCTTTTTTCATAAAGTAATATCTATTTCTCACGTTTATCTTCTTGTTCTCTCTAATTATTAGAAAATTCGAGCACACACACACGCTCCCAAAGTACGAATATTTTCACACACACACACTCTAATTTGCAGTTCGTTTTCCCCGTACTTGTCAATGATTTTAAGGCGATCTTCACTTTTTACGCAATTTTCTGTGCTAAATTGAATTTTATTTTTTATTTCACTAAAACGCTCGCTGTATGTACATGGGCTCTTCTGCCAGGGAAATCAGTGCACAAAGAGTGTAACAAAAAAATTATTTTTAATTTATTTTCTGTGATTTCTTGCTGCTAAAATATTTCAAGATGGTTTTTTTTCATTGTATTTTTACTTTTTTTTAATTATTTTAGTTATTGTCTCGTTTTTATTCGTTAAAAAAACTGAAATGAATTTAATGTGGTTTAGCTGCATGGTAAAAATATATCATGTAACACTTTGAGGTCGGTTGCTAATTCTAAAGGAATTTTCTATTTTTAGTTAGATTTTTTTTTTATTATTATGAAAGCTAAAACACGACTGTTTAATTTTTTAACAGCAAAAATTTTTAATTCAGTTTCTTCAAGTCTTTTTTTATTTTTCTATATAAGTATTTGTTTCATTTTTGCTTCTTTTATAATGTTATATAACATTCGTTTTTTAATAAGTTTTCATAAATATATCCGTAAGTCCATTATTATACTATGTTTGCTGTTTTAATCCATATTTTCATAGTTGATATTAATTTAAGGATTTTGAACACTTTTTTTCAGTGTTTTATTTGGTTTTTAAAATTTTACTTTCTGATTTAATTTTTGTGATCAGAACTTACTTCGGGAAAAGAAACAAATTAAACTCTCTACTAGTTGTCCGAACGGCTGACGTAGTTGGAGCGAATGCTGCGGTTCGACTAAACAGACTGACGATCTATCAAGAAACACCACACTATGTTAAAGATTTTTCACAAAATCAAATTTTCCTATTTTTCCTAGCACCACACTAACATTTGCATACTGCATGCTCTTGCACCACAATTGTATATGTGTGTGTGCAACCATCACAAGCGCAATACTCTTCGATCTCTAAGGAGAGTAATACCGTTGTATGTAGAACAGTGAAAGTAGCAAAAGCTTTTCTATGTGTTAAAAGGAGAAGGCAATAATCCAAATTTTTTCCGTGTGTAAACTCTTTTGCACCTACACAAGTGAGGTGTCGAGGGTATATTCTGATTCTGTACATCTCGTATATGTTGTTGGGTTTTTATCTATCATAAATATTTCATATTAGAAAGAACAAATGTTAAGGCTCATAGCATAATTTTGAAATAGAAACTTTTTTCTTATAATAAACTTATACATGTCTGAACACTGTATATATAGAAAGAAGAAGAAAAAACAAATTTCTATATCTCCTAGTATCTTTCAAAATCTTATTTCTGTATGGATAAACGCCGTCAAGCAAAAAACAGCAAATTAAAAGAGAACATTTTGATCGTGGGTGTTTGCGAGGGTTGTGGTTGCTGATTTTGTTCAGTTTGCTGTTCATTTTTAACAATTTTATAGATTCCTCACATTAACATACGCCTGATGACGATTTAATAGATGTAGATCTGGATTCTATAGAATATTGGGAATTTGTTTGTGTTTTCAATATTTATTCTTTCGATTTAAATATGGAAACGTATCGTTTAACAAGAGCAAAATTATTTATTTTAAATAAAATGAATTTAATTTAAAATCAGAAATACTTGAAATAGCAAAATTAAATAGAAAACATAAATTGTGTGCTAAAACTAATAAGCAATTCATTCGTTGTTGTTTTGACACATATAAATTGAAAATATGCAATTTTCATTTGTAAAAATAATTAATTGAAAATTATTTTTCTTTAAAAATGTTTGTAAAATTTTTACATGACGTTTCTTTTTTCTGTTCGTAATGCTATTTTTTGAGAAGGTTAAAACACAAGGGTTTCCTGTTTGTATATTTTGCAACCACTTTTAATCATTTGTGCTCAAACATAAGCCAAAAAAAGTTTGTATGTGTTATGGGCAATAGGCCAAATAGCTCAATGCAAAAATTGCACCGTACATGAATAAATGCAATATAATTCGCATTTATTTAATTCAGCTGTGCAAACCGCTATGCTTGTCTGTATAATATTGACGAAAACATTCACTCATTTGTAGTTAAAATTATTTTATATTAGTTTTTTAATTACAAAAAGTTGTTATAAGTATCTATAATATAAAAATAATTTCAGCATTCTATTTAATATCAGCTCAATTACATGGAATGGTGTGAAACATCAATCAATGTGAATGGAAAACAAAGAAGGGGGCTTGTTCTTTAGCATTTTTTGTTTGCTTATTCCTTTTATTTCAATCAACAAAACTAGTAATCCTGGGCTAAAAAAGTTATATATGAAACATAATTTTTAGATCCATATATATTTCATGTGTTTTTTATATATCTTCATATATAATTGCATATACGATGATATAGGCATGCATGTACTTATTAAATATACATGGAACATATCTGGAGCATATAACCTCAATTCTCGGATCCAAAAGTATATGAATAATTTATAAAATTTTTCAGGGAGTTAAAAAGGAAACTTAGAACTATTTAAGTTTATTGAAACACAAGTAAGATGCTAAAAATGATAATTCAGTTTGTTTTTATAAGCTCTTCTCATTAAAAATGCAGTTCACTCATTCCAAAAAAGCTGAAAGGAAATAAAAAAATCTTTAAAGTTCGTATTTGTATAAAAAATAGGTCCGAGTTGGTAGGCTCTGGCTTCCGCTGCTTTATAAAGTTGGTCTTCAAAAAATTTTAAACTTGTAACATTTTTCTTAAGAGCATGTTTTGATAACTAAGACACAATTAACTTACTTCTTTCAAACGCCGAAAAAGACATTTTTTTTAATTTTCAATTTAAATTACTTTGACTTTTTTTAATTTTTTTTTTCTAAATTTCACATAGAATTTGGTTTAGAGTCCGAAAAAAATGTCTACAGGAAAAGTTTGTGTTATGTTAGGAACACAATTGGGACGAACGACGAGATTGCGGCTGCGAATATTCGTCGCAAAAATTTAAAATACACACAATCATGGCGTCGCTGAAATTCCCCATACACGGCGAACTCTGCAAATGATTTATTTATATTTACTACGCCGTTGAACAAATTAGTAGCATCAAACCATGTTTGTTTTTAGTTTTCAAGTGATTTGGTAAGTAAAGTTATTGTTTACTTTAATAATTGTTTTATTTTTAATTAATATGATTTAAAATAGATAACTACACAAAGTGTTAATATTTTACTACATACGAGTATGTATGTAAAATATTAATTATGGGAAATAGTGCGATTAAAATTTTAAAATACTAAAATTTTAGCAATTTCCATAAAAAGCACCAATTAATATAAATTGTTTTTAGTTGTTTTCTGTCAAGTATTATTATTTTAATGTGGTCAAACTATCCAGCACAACCCTTAAACAACTTTATCAATTATAAAAGCTGTTATTTTTTCGTCGTTATTGTCCTTCACACGACAAATTTGCACAGCGACTTTACGCCGACAAATACGGCGCGTTGGACGAAATTCGCCATTCTCCATTCGTCCCAGTTGTGTTCCTAGCATTATGAGCAAACAAGTGAGCTACAGTAGGTCAATAATTAAACATATGATTTTTAGACTCGAATATCTCGTAAAGTAAAAGAGATAATGTGTACATCTAAGGCATTTGTTTTTTAGACTTCAACTAGAAGAAACCACATGTAATACATTTTTTTAAATAAAATCAAAAATAATTTATTTTTATCAGTTTTCCATACACACGGAATACTACACTTTGAGGCTTTCTGATACCGCTCTCTTTGAGATCAATAGCCCAAATTTAGCGATTTAGCTAAGGTTAAAATTGGACTAATAGCTTAGAGTCTGTAGATTTATTTAAATATTTTTTCATAATGCTCCCACAGCTCAGTACTATTACACAAGTCTTCATATTATTCAGTCAACTCTTTGTTGCTCCATAACTGAAAATTGTTTCTGAGGTCACCGGAATTGGTCCTAGCTTTCGAGATATCCCTTTTTATCTTCTGTTTGGTTAATTATGTATAAAAGTTGAAAATATTCAGCCAAACTACCTTTAAGATATGCCAAGATGGTTTTTGTATATGCCCAGGAGTTTCAGAGATATCGTGAAAGTTGTGCAAAAACAACTGTTATACAAAACTTAAAAGAACTTTTTTGAAACTACTGGATAGAATGGCATGAAAATGTAAATAAATGTCGATTTACCATTTTAACTGCACTCTTAACATTTCGTAGTATTTTCATGCTTTGTGGATTAAGACACTCTTGTATTGTATATGTAAATAACAGGGGGAAAATAAAATACATTTGGGGTGTTCACACTGTGGTCATATCAGTCATATTGTCATAATGTCTTATTATTTTACAATGGTTTAAAAAAGTTGTTGTTGTGCTTCAAGCAAAAAAGTCATAAAATAATAAGACTTTTTAAGGTATGTTTTTGGTTTGTCATAAAATAACAGTAGAAATCTTAGTCGAGCAGCTGTAACTCCTTATTCGAGCCGGCAATAATATTAACAAGCCGCCGCTACAAATAACACAAAATGAAAACAAGGCAAATTCATTACCAGGAGGCGAATTAATTATAAGGTGGTTGCAGTGGCGAATTCACGTGAATTTATACATTAACTGTCCTGTCAAATTTGTTACATATTTTCCATGGTGTAACAATATAAGGTGCTCTTATCAAACAACAATAAAAAACAACATGCATTTTGTTTGTGTAAACGGTGAATTCATTATATACGCTGTCAAAATTATCCATGCATAAAAAATTACATTAAAATGGCGCCGGAAAATATTTAACAAATTTGAAAGTGCAGGTAATGTATAAATTCACGTGAATTCGCCACTGCAACCACCTTATAATTAATTCGCCTTGAATGAAAATTATGCGTTTGTGTAAGCTATCTGCCTGGCAGCTTATGGATGTTTTTCTACTTGGCGCCGTAAGAAAAAATATTTCGGCTCATTAGTTTGTTCTTCCTCCTCTTCATCACCTAGAAAAGGGTGCATTTAAATTTGAATACATACATACATGAATTTTTTTGTTCATATTTACTTGAGGTAGCCATTATTACGTTTAACATGTAATTTTCGCACAAACCAGCTATTATTTTACGTTTTTCACTTGATTTCGGCATTTTGATATGAAATTGTATTTTTAAATGTTTTTTTTGTATCAGCTGGCACAATTATGACATAGCACACTAAATTATGACGGGGTTGTTCACACTTGTCATATTTTGGTGTGCCATTATTTTATGACATATGACTTATGACTACAGTGTGAATACCCCAATTGTCAAATTTAAATTCGTACTTTCAGATGTATTAACGTTTCTCCTTTTTAAATTTTTATTATATTATTTAATTTGACATCTGAATGTATTTTTATTCTTTTGTTGATTTTTTTCTTACACTAAATATTTATCTTGGCATATTATTTGAACTTTTTAAATGTATATGTATTAAACTTAGTATTTACATATACATAAATGCTTTGGTGCGCTAATATATGTAAATATTAAGATGACTGCCAAACATATTTTTCTTTTAATATATAAACTATTATATATGCAGACTTTTAGTTAAAAATAGTTTTTTTTATTATTATTATTATAAATATCGTCAGCACATTATTGAGTTGGTGCATATGCAAAAAAGTCGGAATGGAACAAAACCATGAAGTTTTCTCCAAATATACTCGTACCTGATGTTATTTTCACTACTGTTTCCGACATACGTTTTGAACTTTGTAAACTTTCATGAAAATAGGAAAAAATTAATATTTTTTTAAATTAAAAATTAAAATTTCGTTTAGTGCCGCATATGCAATTTCTTTAAGCAGCAGTTTATGTTACATAAGTACACTAACTGCCGTGTATTGAGTACCATGTTGTGATTATGTTCACCAAATTTCTTTTCTTACAAGAAACCGCGGCTGTAATTTTTCTAACCATAGATCCCCCAGCTACGCTCACAAAAGATAAACAATTAATTGAATTGTATTTACTATAAAGAATAAAATGAAATAATTTCTCTTGTACTTATGTATAATTAAATAAAACAGATATTCTTTATTTTTTTATTTTCAAATGTTAAATAATTTTATATAATAACATTTAACCGGGGGTTGCTAGTAGGTGATGATTTTTTGCTTAGCCGCTGAATTTTTGTTTCAGCTCCTTTCTTTTGTTAGCTTTTTAGCATTTCATTTTACTTTTCTTTTAAATACTTTGTTTGTAATGGAAATAAAGCAAAGGAAGAGTGAAATTTATTTTTCACATTTTGTATGAAACATTTGCTGCAATCGCCAAACAATGGCGTGCAGAGCAAAACAATACTTATTAAAGCTTAAAATTGTTTATATAGAGAAAAATAAATGTTTGATAGCTCAGAAAGCATAAACGATTTCGCTAAAAAGATTTTGGATTCAAAAAGGTGATTTTTCAAATCTTTATACATATTCCATTCCAATTTTATTTCTAAATGGTCGGTGCTCCAAACCAATAATAAACTGCTTATATGCATATTTCGAACCGACAGAACTGATTATTTGATTAAAAAAATACTTTTGGGTAAAAGTAAGTCCAGCAATTATTAAGCCATTAGTACGGAAAACGGCTCAATTATAAAGTTAAGAAAATACTGTTTACACGTTAGCGCCGCTAAATTCACACAAAAATTCTTGAGTTATTTGGGACTCCCTACAATTTTGCTTGGATGATAATTTTTGTTGTATGTATGGTATGTATGCCAAGCTATGCAAAATATATTTATATACTTATGGATATGGAAACATATATATGTGTATACATTCATACAAACGCATACATATGAACATACATATGTTTTGTATTTTATTTTTCTCTACGTAAACAATAATCTTTAGATATTTTCTTTATAATCAAAAAATGAATATTCTTTCGTTGAAAGAAATATTTGTTTTAGATTTTTTTAAAATATAAAACAATTGCAATTTTCTTTGTTTGTAGTGCCGATCGAACGCACTTTTTCAGATCGAACCGAAAATTCGGTGGATTTTTTAGAGAGATCTCGAGCTGGAAACCGAACATTTTTGGTTTCATTGAATTGAACAATTCAAATTAAATTTTTTTATTTATTTAATCAAAACTAAATTCAAACACATAAAAATATTTATTTTGGAAACGTTGTATTATTTGTACTTCAAGACTTTACAGGGTTGCATTTTTGTGTATCTTTGATGATACATATACAAACATGTGCAAAATATTTATGCAAATTTAGGTGTTCCGCGAAAATTTTAAAGAATGCCGAATATATCATTTTGCCGAACTTCAAGATCGAACCCAATCGTTCGGTCGGACATCAATGTTTTTGAAAAAAAAAATTGCTGCTACATTATCATATAATTTTCATTTAATTTTCTTATTTCTAAGTGAAATTTTTTCATAATTTTAATGTCATTGCTTTTAGAAGCTTTTTAGATTTTAAAAGCAACAACAGAATAAAAATTTTAAAATATTTTGTTCTAATAAGAAAATATATTTTATATATTTATATTTTTGAAAAAACCGTTCAATATTTCAATATTTTTCTAATCAAACTTCAAGATGTTTTTCTTCTTCGAATGATACATCGAATATTATTTATTTTAATAAATGCAAATTTGTATTTAATTATCTATATGATAATGAACCGATTTTGGAAAGATTTATATGTTTTTAAACGGGGTTTTACATAGATATTGTGCACATCTAATTTTAATTCTATTTAAATCGGTTCGATAGTTAGGTAGCATTAAGCGTTTAAAGTTGCTACTAAATGTAATTGTACGAAAGTATGACATCGTGGGTCTGGCATTAAATTTTTTAAATAACAATTTATTTTAATAATCCAATAAATTTCCACAAATACCAAAGCAGCTGTTTGCTAACCGTTAAGCTCTCAATTATTACTTTATTATTTCCCGGGATCCCGCATGAAAAATTCCAGTAAAGCGGGAAATTTTAAGAGTGGAATTCCCGGGAAAAACCCCTAATCACTATCATTCATACTTATTTTGGAATCGGAAGCTCTTGACGTTTTTTGCCAAATTCTTTATTAATACATTTGTGGTCGCATGGCCACTGAATCGCAGAACGCAGTACAGAGAAAATTCATCCTTTAAACGTATATGGAATAAACCTCTTCCCAGGCGCCCCTCATTTTTGTAGCATTCCTTTACAAATATATAATTTTACATGCAATTTCTTTCCCAAAATCGTCCAAAAACTTAATGCTAGATTCGCATATGCTGACTGCAGATATCTTTCTTGTCACTTACGTAATTTATGGCTCAATTTGCCAAAACACGACTCAAGAATTTATGTTAAAAATAAAAACAAAAATTCCGAAAAATAAATTTTTGTTTAGAAATTCTATGCGACGTGTTTTATAAAATTGGGCATATGAATGAATCTATTTGTTCATCGAATGATTTTTATTTTGGTTTGTATATTCGAATAATTTTTGTTCAAGCGACAACTCAAACACATATTAAAAGTTTATAAATAATAATGTTTGATTTTTTTTTATATAAAATTGAAAATTATGTACATACGTATAAAGATTTTTTGTTTCTAACGCTCGAATACAGCATGAATTTAATTTATTTATTATTACATGTTAATTTTTATAGTCATAATTACTTTCAATATAAAACATTCATAACTACTGAGCATTAACATCATAAATACTTATTTATGTAGATATTTTGTCTTAATAATAGTTTTGGCGTAAAATTTATGTTGGATTTTTATTATTTTTTTAGCATTAAAATAAATTCTTATACATACTTATATATAGTGTGTTTAAAAATGTTTCATGTAGAGAAATTTAAAAATTGTCTATATTTAAAGACTTTATAAATGACCTAATTTTTGGTTTTGGCAAGTATTTGAAAATAAAACAAATTTTGTAAAGCAATTTATAATAACGTTTTGCTTTTTTGATATGAATATGAAGAACAACTTTGAAAAAATTAACCTGATAATAGTCGGTTTCAATGTATACAGTCGTATGTACTCCTTTTTCTGTGTTTGTCATGTTTAAACTTTTTAATGTCACACTGTTAAGGTAATTTGCAAATAAACTTTTGCAATCACAATTTGCCATCCAGGTTTTATTGTTCTTCTATTATTAATTAAGGGGGTAAATAGATTTTGTTTTCATATATAATTTTTATTGCATTAAGCATATGAGGGAATTTAGAACTAAATATGAAAATGTGTAACTTTTTTTTAAATAACACCAGTCGTGATATTATTTATGCATATTTATCCAACATTTAACATACTTAAATTTAATTTTCTATAAATATGCTTATTGAATATTATATTTATTTTTTTTTTAGATTATACCCTTAATAAACAAATAAACGCAAAACCATTTAACTACACATCATTTAAAATGAATTAAAATGCCGAAAATAAACAATAAATAAATTTGCTGTATTTATTGGGAATGACTGCAACTGATACAAGAACAAACCACTGGTAAGTAAATCTTGTTCACATTATTTTATATCGCGTCAACGTATATTTAAAGTATGTTATTATAATTCAAAATTAAAAAATAATATCTTAATATAAAGGGTTATTTTTTTTGAACTTTCGGATTCGATTTAAGAAAATTCAGAAAATTTAGAGAAATATATGAAATTTTTACTTGAGTCGATAGAACGATCAATATAATTCAATGTTTAAAGATCATTTCATGTATATGTTGACCGCGGCTACGCCTTGTGTTCGATTTTGACATACTCTCTCCAACATATCGGCCGGTATCGCACGAATAAATTCTTCAATATTGGCTTCCGGTTCGTCAACCGTTGTGGAGTTGTCCCTATAGACAGGTGCCTTAACATAGCCCACAAAAAATATCCTAAATACGTTAAATTGTGCGAGCTAGGCTGCCAACTGATCGACCCCAAACGTGAAATAAACTGTTCACCGAACTAGCCTCTCAACTGCGCCCTTGTTGTACGTGCTGTGTGGATTTAGCACCGTCTTTTTTAAATCACATATCAGCCAAGTCTAGCTCTTTCATTTTGGGGAAAAAATTTTAATAATCGCACGGTAGCTATCGCCGTTCACAGTAATGTTACTGACTTCGTCAGACGATATTTTCCTCCGTCCGCACTCTACGTATGCGTGACATTTGGTGCGAGATTAATACCAAGATTCCGATTACCCGCCTCAGAAGATCGCCCAAACGGACCATAAAATGGAAGAAGTGCACGATGCACTTTCTTAACCGAGTATTAGTTTTGATAATAAAATTAATAATCTGCAAACGTTGTTCGTTTGTAAGTCGATTCTTGGTTAAATTTTCGACCAAACTAAACATGGTTAACGGTAACATGTTACAATTAAATTTATGTTAGAATTAAAGAAAAGGAAAATTTGGCTTGTCTGTTGGTCACGTTTTTTTCGGATAATATTTGGCAAATACCTTTAATAACATATTTTAAAAAATACACAGATATTGAATTAAACTCTAACGAAGTTTAAGTCAGACGTGGCAATTAGTTTAAGAAAAAAGTATCACCACTAGGGTGTGCGGTATTTGGGAATTTCAACTCCTGGGACACAGGACTTATTTTGTTACAGTATTTTTTATAACACATTGTTTATAAAGTAAAATATTTTTATTTTGTATACGTAAAAATCTAACAAATAAAAATAGAAAACAAATCATATACAGGTATGTTCTACATTCCACTTTGAAGTGGAATTCGATTGAAATCAGTTTAAATTTTTTATGTTCTGCATTTTTCTTTTTACATTTCAATTTCAATATTCCATTACAAATATACTCTCAATACAAATACATATACTTTTCCAGAACATCAAAAATTAAAAGTTTCATTTTCATTTTTCAATTTCGCTACTTTTGTGGAATATGCTTTATAATATGAATTAAACAAAAACAAATAAGGATACATCCTTGTCTAAAATGCAAACCCATCTAACTAACGACCTTAGTTAGACCTTTTTTTAATATGACACTTTAAATAGAATTGGTTGTCGGAATCTTTATCATTGCCCGAGAAAAAAATCAATCTTTGATATTTACTTGATCCATTTGGAAGGTACGATTTTCGATTACTCTTTCCAGCATTGCTACCGGTATATCGTGAATTATACAAGTAATGTTAGCTTGTAAGTGTTGAATCATAGCTGGCTTATCGACGAAGACCTTTGACTTCACAAATCCTCAAAGAAACAAATCTAGGGATGTGATATCACACGATCTAGGCGGCGAGTTTTCAGGACAGAAACGCGAAATTAGCTGCACACCAAAATTATTTCTCAATAAAGCCGTAGCACAAATAGCAAATTATATTATTCGATATGAATCTATTTTATTTTCTTTACAAACTTTATACAATTAGACGTCAAAGTACTCAACGTACGTTAAAAGTTAAAAACGGAGAAATCGGTGAATATACATAAAAAGAATATACAGTCGAACATAGAACCTCCTCCTATTTTGAAGTCGGTTAAAAAATTTATTCAAATAAATTTACAGAGGAAAATTTTTGCTATGGAACGTAAAAATATGTGCTTTTTAACATCCCATATGCAATACTTCCGATTCCAAGGTTCTTTCTGCATTTAATTGACCTCTTTTGGATGACACTTTTATAATTGGTACATATATTTATATCTTAAATAAGTACATATGTATGTCTTATTTAATTGCCTAAAAGTCTTGCAAAAATTGTGGTTAAGCTGTTTTCGTAAAATATCTTCCACGTCCGATCGTTGAGGAATAATAGAGTATTTTTTTTAGTTTTCCTTTAAGAAAAACTGAAAATTATAAATACACGTGCATATGTATGTGTGCATTTATATATTTTTTTCACATATTTTAAAATTTTTATTTTTTTGTGAAAAATATAAAATTTTTAATAAAATCCTACAGAACAAAATATATTTTAATGTGAAGCTATTTTTAGAATCATGTAGGCACAGATCGAGAATAGAAAAACACAAAATTTGTTTAGATTTCTGCAACCGACTGACACTCAACAATTTTATAAAACAAACAAATACACCATTTCTAACTTTTTTTTTTTTGCTTTTGCATTAAGTAATTAGAAAATGTTTATTAAAATTAAATTTTAATCAAAATTAATAGTACATGCAAATACCGATATAACGAAGGGTATAATGTCAGACCCATTCGTTATACCAAAAAATTCGTTATATCGCGAAATTTTTTGAAGTTCCTTTTTATTAGATAAACAAAAAATCATTCAGTTCATACATACTAAAAAAATAATATCTTTTACTTTAATATGAAACTCAAAAAAAATGGTTATAGAAATGGTATTTTATACAGGAACCGTAGTTGCTTTATCTGTTAACATTTTTCACTTGAAACCGGTTTCGTTCGAAGTGGAAAAATTATCGAAAGCACATTATGTACCTCTAGAATTTTTCGTAGTTTTATTTTAAACGGATTTACTAACATGCATGAAAGCCATAATTATATTTTCTTTGTTGTAATTTCTTTGGCTTTTGATTTTAACGCAATTACATATATTGGCAAATGCTTTTCCCTTTTGTTGAGACAGCAACCACAGAGCTCCTTTTGGATGCTGCAATACCAACCATTTCTCAAAAATCGACTTCATAAAAGTTTATACTCTTTTTACATTCACTCAAATTTTTCTGTTGTTTTCCATTTTTATTTCACTTTGACGAAAATTTTCGAAAAATAACTTTACATATTTTAATAAAACCAAAAGATCGTGTCAAATTGATTTTCAGGATTCATTTACTTTTTCTGATCTGAAGAACGGTGTCGAATAACGCAAATGTGATCTCAATCGTCTGAAAAAGATAGACTGATATATAATTAAGGAATGTTTTACCGCTTCTTGGTTAAGCTTAGTGGAAAGTTTCAGGGATGGTTTGCAAAGTCAGCAGTTTTCCATATTTTTTTATTTCGGAACCGGTATCCATTTTCTCTTTTTTTCATCTGGCTCTTTCGATCCGCTTTTTTCAATGAATTGTTGTTATTATTAGAAGGCATGTAGCTTCAAATATTTTTTCTAATACAAACGGTGTAAGTATTCTTTGCGTTAACAAAAATAAAATCTGTACAAAAACAATCTCTCCTAGATAATTGGAGCGTGGGAGGAATGAAAATCAGATAAATTAATGTATATGGATATGTGCAATATGTATGTATGTATATAAATATAACATATTATTTTCTACACGTAATACATCAGAGTATCTAATAAATATATACTTTATATATAAAAAAAATCGTGTTACATAAATATTCGCATTTACTAAATAGTACATAGTACGTACCTCGCCTCGGGTTTTCCTTCATACTTAAACATAGAGCTCGACCAATTTGAAGTTACTTCGAGAGCTGATTTCTCACCGACCGATCGTTTCGCATTCGATTAAACATATGGTAGCCGCTTCTGCCGTAAAATGGGATCAATGCACATAACGTTTTTTCTAACATAGAGTAATTTTGATATAAAGTTTTATAATTTATACATGTTGATCACTTGTGCAACTTGCCATGCTGATTTGACATAGAATATACATATTTAAAAGGGATTTCTAAAAACGAATTATGCTGAAATCGTTTTCTTAGAATCGCACATTGGAAATTAATTTGTAATAAATGAAATTTTTTTAACGTCTTAGTGAAGGATTTATAAGATGCGGTATATCTGAATATAGTGTTATTACCTGCTAAAACTCTATCGATTTATCGAGTCATACATACATACATACATACTACGTACACCATTTGAAATTCGAATTAACCCAGATACACAACTATCGCACATTTACATGCAAATTTAAAATAGCTTGGTTTATTATACATATCTTGCTTATTGTACATGTGAATGTTTACAAATTCATAAAGTTCTGATAATGATGGTCGCTCGTAGTCCATTATGGAATGAAAAGAAATTTCAAAAATAAAGGAAAGAATACAAATTCTACCGAGTGCGTGGGAGGTCAATTAAATTCGATATGTGCAACAAACGTGATATGTACATGAATGTTTTGTTTTTTCCTTCATTTTATGTCTGAAATGTTTATATGATTTTGTTATTGGTCTATTACTCGTATATTGCATACATATTTATTTAAAGGTTTTGCTTATTTTTTATGCAGTTGTTTATGGAAATGTTTTCAGTTAGGAAAATAATTAAACTTATGAAAAGTTTGAAATTAAAAAGCTCTATTCTATTTAGGAGCCCCCGTACACTAGTAGTTAACGTACTAGACTATTAGTCTGGGGGTGGCAGGTTCGATTCCCGCCTAGACCCTGGGTGTTTCTGCAGACAAGCCAAAATGGCTTTGCGGTTTGTGTTTGTTCTTCAAAAAAAATTTGGCACGTTATTATGCAATCATAAAATGCAATTTTTTGTGAAATTGTACGCAAAATTGTGACTTTTTAGGTCACACATATTTTTATGTAAACTAGAGTACGCCTAGGGGTGGAAATTCAACCGCCTGTTTAAACGTATACCTATTTTAGTTGCATTCATTTATAGAGAAAAAAAACTACCTAATTACTTATTTCCTTTCCCATGGAAAGATCAAAAAACAAAATAAAATTGCATAGAAACACGCACATTTATAAAAAAAGTCTTATTACTCTTATACATATGTATGTACTCCTAACACTCTCATTGCTTTGCTTAAGTTTTTACTTGAACCAATACTTACATAAGTAAATGCGTGTACGTGTGTATTTTCAGCAGTTGTTGTAGTGTCAACTTCATGAGCCTTTTATTTCTTTAATACTGAACCCATTTAAATAATATATAGTCGGGTCACTAAAGCTCACCAATTTCTACAATTTGGTAAAAGAATGAAAAAATCGGTTGACAAACAAAAGAGAAAAAGAGATCTAAAAATATGTATGTCTTTGCCTATTTCAATTTTTATGTAAATTCATAAGTACAGTCGAACTCGAATTTTCTCTAACTCGAACTAAATAGATTAGCAGTAGCGTTAAGAGAGCAAACAACATACAATTATCCTGTCTTAATTCGAAATTCCATAACTCGGACGAAAATAGTTACATATCAATTCTATAGCTCGAAGTAATTTGCTTACTTATAAGTTGGGCTGGTGCGTATAGCTTACAGTGTTTTGACTTTTATTCGGGGAATTCAAAATTATGCGGAATGACGAGTGATGGTAAGCTCTTGCCGTAAGAAACTATTAATCAGCCTTCCAGAAACGACGTAAAAAATTCTTTCCCAATATTGGATTTATATTTGCAAATGAATGACAGTACAACTGATGAGCACTATAAAGCACTACATATGTATAAGATTAGAGTAATTTTTTATTGAAAATAACAAAAAGAAAAGGAAATTTCAGTGATTAATTTCGCAAAATTTTACTTATTATATGCAGTTTTCTGTTTTAAATAAAAAACGCATATTTGTCATACAACACACTCACATACTTACAATTGTTTTTTTTAAATTCTGAAACTCGAAGTCTCCGTAAGTCGCAGTTTTTTTTTGCAGATAATGGTGATTCGAGTTATGGACGTTCGACTGTATGTATATACCCTGCAGATAATATTGGACTACATGGTCCATTATAGCTGAAACGGAATAGTTACAACATGTAATGCAGCCATGTACTATGTCGTTTTCAAACAAGAACTTATTGCTATACGACAATTGTTCGTGCTTTCACGATAGTACTCGTGCCGAACAAACTACTTGTGCGTGGTCCATTTTTAATGAGAAGGAGTAGTTTTTGGGTTAGTCCGATGTAATGCAAACCTGTACCATATGGTCCAGCCCTAGGGCATTGTAATGTGAAATAGGCCATGTTTTCTACATACATTTGGGTTACTTTTGGAATAGTCCTAGTCCTTTATGGAGTATACTTTATATGCGTGTTTGGACTAGTCGCGTTATCCGCATATACATATGTACGTATGTATATATGAAGATATGTATATGTGCACTTTTGTAGAATGTATTACAAAAGTTATATGTAGATACATATCCATATGTACATACATACATATTTAATGACAAAGAGCTATTATTATTTTATGAAAAAAAAAATAACTAAGATGTTGATAGTCTATGTACACATGTATGTATGTATATATTTTTAATACTATTATTACCGAACGTTGGAGCTACTTTAAAATGCACAAAAGTTTCAATAACCTTTATAAGCAAATAAATATATGTACTATGTATGTAGAAGTTATCCAATATTGACTGGTATTACCAATAGTGAAGGAGTTGTCAAACAATGTCTCTCTAGGCCAGATATTCTTGGATAATAAAGTGAAGTATTTATACAATATCGTAAAGTATGTACATATGTATGTATATTATTTGCTTGCAAAACTATCATTAAGGAATTAAGTAAAGCACAAGTGTGCGAGTTCCAAAATTAATTTTTGCTTTGATATGTCGCTCACTGTATCTAGTAGGTTTTTTTTTTAAATTGATAAAAGTACATTTACTATTAGGCAATATCAATTCTAAAACAAATTCAATATGACAAAAATAACACGGACTTTCGTTTTTTAATGCATATGTACTGAGCTTAGTGAATAATATTAATAAGTGATAGCGTGTTATCTGATGATGGGGGGCAAAGTAGAAGAAATGCTGTGATGTAATAAATAAAGCGTCCTGAGAAAAATACATGCCGCATATCATGCTCTTGGAAAGCGGAAGAAGCTTCCGTTATTTGCTTTCTAATTTTTTACAAACAGCAACATCTACGCATATTGTATTTTTCCTGTCAAGCTCGAAATGTTTGCATTTGTTTTCTCACTGAAACAGGTTGCTAGAAATTTGTAAGAAATTGTTTCTATGTGTAGTTTTGACAGTACGAACAGAAAATTAAGGAAACCTTACATATGTGTTTTCAATTCTTTCTAGTAAACGAATGTACTGCTTATGTTTAAAACTTCATAAGGCTAACGGTCTTGTAAATTATCTGCAACTTGGCATCACTTTTGAGAGGTTTTTTATACCTCTCACATGAAGTAGTCACAGAGTACTTTTCTTTACAACTCTGTATCATTGTCGTTGTGTTGTGCTGTAAGTGTTGGAAAAGAAACAGTCAACAATATTTATTTGTCCATTCATATCCAATACACGCATTTTAGTTGAAAATTTTTCCAAACCTGAACGTTTTATTATTGCTTTTTCAGTCGAATTCTCAAAGTTCGATATTTCACAACATGAATATAAAACTATTATTTCGTGCAATAAATATCTCTTCGTTGGCATCACTGCGGACTACCTTATTATCTCTTGTTTGACATTGTTTTAGTTGTTTAATTCTCTTTGCTCTTCTTTCGGTGTTTATACGTTGTGTGTTTATTGCAGCTCCATTTTTCACAAGTCGCAAAATAATAAATTGAAAGTTATTTAAAACATTAAAATGTTGATATCAAAACGAAGCTTTTAACTAAATAAATTACATAAGTTGCTGTACATTACATAAACTATATATTGGCAGGAAACTACATTTATTAGTTGGGTATTATGAAAAAACTTTAATAAACAAATGTACTCTTGAAAAGTTATTCATAAAAAACAAAAACGCAATTGTGCTATTACACGCCATTGTCAAATATCATCCAAAGCGGAAAAAATTATTAAATAATACGGTTTTTTCATTAATTTTGTTTTTGTAAAAAAGTTGAAAAATATTGTGGTGAAAGAAAAAAACGCAAATAACTACTTAAAAAATAAAAAGATGAACAACGGTTTTAGTACAGGTGAAGAAGACTCGAGGGGTGGGCATACAGATCAAACATGTTGCCTGATTGACGAAAATGAAAGGTGCAATAGACCAGCAGGTAATGCCAGCTACAGCAAGCGCATTCAGAAAACTGTGAAGGACAAACGTTTAAAATTGAGTAGTGATCCAACTTCACTACACATCTATATCTGCGATTTCCATAAAGAACGTATACAATCTGCTCGCTCAAAGAGAAGGCGCAAGGAATCTGAAGATGACAGTAATGATACCGACATTGACCTGCCCGAAGTACCCGACCTCTACCAATTACAAGTCAATACTTTAAGACGTTACAAACGGCACTACAAATTGCAATCAAGACCTGGCATGAAAAGAGCCCAACTTGCTGATGTAAGTAATAAAAAATATACATATGCATTATTTTTACACCTCTATTCCAATTGTCAACTTCGACGTCTCATCAATACAATACCAAACATTGGGGCTTTACTCACTCTCGAGAACAATTTTGCACTACCAACAGTCTATATCTGTTCTCTAAGTTCTATATAATAACATGAATCAGTCAATAGTATTCAGTTGTTTTCGACTACGGTTAGACAAGACCCAATTTTTTTGTATTGTATTGACGTGACGTCGATGATGACAACTATAATAAGGGTGATTGAATCTATAATCGACATGTTAGTAAACAATATATATGCGTTTTCCATGGTTTTTCGTATAATATAATCTTTTTGTATTTACTCCCTAAAACTTTAAATGAGAAACAAACATTTAAAAAAAATATATTAATTTTTTGCAAAAGAAATTTAACAATTATCTATTTTCTGATTTTATTTTTATTTTTTAGTCCATTATGAAGCATTTCAAAACGATACCTATAAAGGAAAAGGAGATCATTACGTATTTCGTATATATGGTAAAATCGAATTCTAATAAATTGGATATGAAAAATGGTATTAGCAATGAAACGACTTAAATTGTACCATATAAAAACTGTCTCGTACATTGATGCTCCAATATAAATTAAATATAATATAAAATATTATTTTTAAAATAATGATACCGAAAAATTTTATATAATTTCTTTAATTTAAGCAATTGTTATGTTTAAGTCATTCAATATTTTGTGTAATATTTTATATATGTATTAAGCTTATTTTTAACCTAATAATATTCCTAATTGGTTGAAACTACAGTTTAAAACAAAATAGACAGCTGTAATTAAAATATAATCATGTTTTACATATTAAATCATTTGCTTTATCATATTTAGATTTTTCTCTAAACCCTTAAGATAGAAATAAATATTGCGAGAAAACGTAAAAGTAATGTTAATAAAAAAATATTTTGAAACAAATGAAAAGAAAATTGTGGCAATAAACATGTTGTAATAACTCAAAATATTTCGGTTTTTCATTTGCAAGTAGATTTGTACGTTTATTTTTAAACTGCTTATTTGCAGATTTTTTTATAATAAAAATATAGCTCTTACTTTTGTCTCAAAAGGTCGCACCTGTGCTACACAGTGTAAAACTGTTCCAGTTGGGTAATAATTGGCCCCTTTGTCTTATTCTTCATAAGACACTAAGGGTATCATCATTTCAAGAAAAAAAGACTTTTTTAAATGAAACATTTATTTACTGATTCAAAAAAATTAATAGACTTCTATTATGCTACATAAAAATAATTCAAAAATCGCCCTTCAAAGCGCATGTTAAAACATGTACATAGGTGCAACACCAAACGTAAAAATGCATTTATATACACATTTTTGAAAATCAACTTTTATTTCACTGTAATACAATTTTTTATCAGATTCTTTCGTCTGGATCATAAAACAACTTGGTCTTCTTCTTCGGAATCAGATGTAGAATTTTCTGAAAAAAACAATATTTTTTATGACAATCCATGGAAAATTGTTAGTAAACTTACTAGGATAATCTTGTTGAACTATTTTTCTCGAATGTTTGGTTTGTTTTTGTTTATTTGTGGTTTTGTTATTGTTTGTTTTAGACTGTTTTAAGCCTTGATTGTGAAAATGTAAGTTTTCATCTTCACCACTATCAGTAGATTCCATAGAATCATCTTTAATTCCATCATCAGGCACCCATTTAGAACCACTCTCCGTCATAGCCGTATGAACAGATATTGGATTTGAGGCTTTAAGAACTTGGGTTATTGAAGGAAAAGAAAAAAGTCCACTTACTTACCATTAATACTTTGAAGTGTAATTTCACCCTGACTTCCATCGCTATCATCGACATTTTCAGCCAACTTTTTAAAGAATGCATTCTTTCGTATTTGTTCTTCAGTTTCGGCTTCATTAAATGTAAAATGTCTCAATTTTAAAACCAAACGATCTTCTGCTAGACTTGTTATAGTATTTTGCTTTAAACATTCAGTAAAGCCTACATTTTTTCGACTTTCTCTAGCGGATATATCTTTCTCAAGTGTTTGTTTGACTAAATCTACAACTTTTTTCGCTTGGTTTGATGCTCTCTTGGACGATTGTAACAGCAAAGTTGAACTTGTGAGCGACGATCCACCTAAGTTAAGGCAGCACAACTCTCTAAATGAATTTAGACCAAAAACCATCTGAGATTCACTAGTTCTTTCTTCCATTATTGTTGGATCCGCTACCGCTAGGCGGCCGTCGTCGAATGTGCAATAACTGACACACACCGGATAATGATGCATGACCATTGGAAGAGGTTCCTTTTCAGCCGCTGTATGTATAACAACGTCATCCTCCACTAAGCTTACTTCGGGTCTTCTAAAATGCATTAAAGCACTCAATGTTGCAACAGAACAACAATCAATAAGATTTCCCTCGTGATTTAGAACGTTTAAATCAACCCGCAAAATCCATACTCTTTCTTCAGCCTGTATACATAATGACTCCAAGTCCAAGCATCTGGATTCTCTAAATGTTCTTTCCAATGTTCTATTTAATTGAACCGTGAGCTCACAATTACGACTAACTTCGAAATGTGAAGCCGCCATAGGACCCAATTCAACGTTGATGTGTAGCATGCCTTCGTTGGGTCTCGTAGCTTTCGGAACACCTAATTCACTTGAAACTTGTGCTATAACTTTTGTTTCACCCAAAGCAACTATCACGCTTCCCCAGTCGGCTCCGTAGTTAATTTTTATCTCCCGGAATTCATCATTTTTACGACCATCCAAACGCTTTAAAAAAATTTAATCATACAGATATAAATGAGCTTAACATATTTACCTGATTTTGTTTAATAGCCTGAATTATGAAATTTCTCTCGCATGTTGATAAAGGTGTTTCTTTCATATTTTTTATTTTACAAAATAATATACAATCAGTTCGTACTTGAATGAATATTTTTCGAGGTTAAACAGAATGTTTTGCTTATGTTCTTCTTCACATTGGCTATGAAGTAATAAACAATTTTTAATATCTGGCAACAATGACAATTGCTTTAGCTAGGGTAGCCAAGAAAGAGAAAACGCATTAGTACCGCTTATTGGCGATTACACAAGATTGAGCATTCACAGACGAGAACAATTTTTAAGCCGCACAATTTTTGTTCCTTTCATAACACGAGACTAATTTGTCTGGCATGAAATGTATACGTATACACAGCTTTATGTGTTTTAGTGTTTTTTATATTGATTTGACATATGCGTTTTTTTAATTGTGTATGCAATAGTTTTGTGTTGCTAATGCGGGGTTGTAGCTGGTTGAAAAATTATGTCAACCAGAAACCATTCTCTTCACCGAATTTGCCAACAAGTTGCCATGTTATGCCAGCATAATTATGCCCGTGTGTAAAAGCCCACCAAACAATGCATGTGATAGACTAGCTCCACAAGATTAAAACTTATAAAAATTATTTTTATATTTTAATTAAAATTTCTTAATAAAATATTTCTTAATGATGCTGTACTTCTGCAATTACGTTAAATAAATAAATATTGGATTGCAAATTACATGATGAAATAGAAAAACACTTTAACGTACACCGAAAATCAGTCTGAGCCCACAAAAAAACAGTAACGACAAGATTTCCAATAAGAATCGGATTATTCCTTTTTCTTTTACGTTGTTCAATTTATAGGATTTTGTTTAAAAAATAATGAAGTTTTATGAAAATTGTATATATCGAAAATTTTATATATTATAAACATTAATTATAGTTTTATGAAAATGTTATATTTTATTTGTGAGAGTAAGACTCAATGTATGCGCTTTATTGCTAACAAAAAATTTCTATAATGCATTATTTTGTTTTTTCTTATTGTCTAACAACTTTTCGTACGATTTTCTCTTTCCATCTCACACAAACTTGCATTTAAGAAAAAATATACAAATTCCTTAAATAAATTATTTTCCGGTTCCAAGTTTTGTAGCTTATGCTACAAAAATAGCTCTCGACGGCTACTTTTTGTTACACACTATCTTTCAAAAACCAATATGGGCGCTGAATGCTACTCAACCGTAAAAATTTTTGTGTTTTACTGTTAACCGACAAAATTTGTGTTCACACTGTCGATCAAGCCAAAATTTGAGAAAAACTGTCACTCATGTACGATAGTGTGTACCCAACTTTACACTTATCGTATTTACATTGTCAATTTGTATGGCAAATTACGATAATTTTTTTTAATTTCATCACTAAATTTTTCCTAACCAGTCTCCCATCTAGCATTTTCGATCGTAGCGATTAAATGAATCGTCCACGATGTCGTATTCCGATCGCGAAAGTTCAGTACAATGGGAGAAACTTTGTTAAGATGGCGACTCTTCCATATGAATCGTCTACGATGTGCCTAATAGAATCGTGTAAGACTTTTTTATTCTTAGTTCAAACGAGCCTCGAATAAATCGCCGTAATGCGTCTTCTACGATGCGCGGAAAAGGATCGCGTTAGACTCAGATAAATAAAAAGTATTTTTTTGCGTTTTTATTTTTTAATAATAAATGATAATAAATATGTATGTATTTTAATTAAAAATCACTTTAATCAAACGAACACTATTTATTACCACTCTCCACGCCAGTATGCGCAATCGGCGATTTTGAAGTAAAATAAGCAATAAAAAGACTTAAAAATATAATTTACAAAATTTATATACGATTACGGTGAAATAACGATCATTCAATGGTTGTCAGAATACTTAAAAGAGGATAATGAAATAACATAACAAAACGCTCGTCCAATAATCATCAAAATCATGGCCAATATGCGTAAATGACGATTTATTTGTCCAACAATCGTAAGAATAATTTGGGAGAGTAAGAAGTAATTTTACTCCAACAATAGTCTGGACGATTAAAAAAGAGTCGCTAAAAGTTTGAAAAGTCTGGACGATTAAAAAAGAGTCGCTAAAAGTTTGAAAGTATGAGTGGATTAGTTAAAAAGGGTGAGTGTATTAAAGCTTGAAAGGCAAAACTTGATCGGGTAACCCCTAAGTGAATCCCTAGAAACAAACCCTAAAACTAAATATAAAATCGCTAGACTGGACCAAAATCGCTAGTCGTCAATACCGCTTTCAACCAAGCTCGCATTTCTTCTTCACACCTCATCCGAATAAGTTGGTTTTTAATTTCTTATGAAACTACTGGGGTTTGTATATTTTTAAAGTATTTTAGTGAAAATATTATTTCAAGTTTTATACAAGATATTTCTCGAAGTTTGAAAAAGTTAATTACTATAAGAAAAAAATTATAAACGTCACAAAGCCAGCGAAAGTGTAACACCTAAAAAGTGAGAATACATGGATTGAACAAAAAAAGAAAAGTAAGAGTTGGTGGAAGAATTAAAAAAAATATATTTGTGTGTGCGTTGAAATTGTATAAAAGTTGGTGATTTCAAATAAAAGATTCTCGGTTATTAAAGTATTAATTTTGTATTAAAGAAAATAAACAAAAACTGCATAATGTCATTAAACAAATTTACGAAAGGCTTATCAGCAGACGAGAAAGCAGAAATACAAGAAAAATTTATAGAGGTAAATACATAAATTTTTAATTTTTTTTAATTGTTATTATTGAATAATTGATCATTCAGAAATCAGGAAATAATTTGCATTATTACTATTTAGATGAGTCATATAAACAATAGCTTGTCATTCATTAGTTGGAGTGGGGAAAGGTTGTTTGGTTACATTTTTTATTGGTTTGCAATACATAAAGAAAGCTCAGTTTCAGGGAGTGTAAATTCTATTTACTTTTTTTATCTTCATTATATTTTTCAAAAGTTGTTAATAATTGTTCAACCCCAAAATATTACAGAGGATTTCTTTGTTTAACATCCTTATATAGTGGTTTTCAAGGCTACACATGCTTATCTTCCCCACTGCATGCTTCTTTATCATTTGATGTTTCTCTTTTGTTGCAAAGGGTGTGTTTGTGTGTACATAAATGTCTACGTTATTTGTTTTGTTGAGGGGGTAAGTTGAAGGGGTAGGAACAACTTGAAAATGTGTACTACTCAGCGAAAGTAAATGCATTTTTTAGTTGTTATATGGCCACATGGGTGTTGCCGGCTTGTAATCGACATCTATGCAGTTTGCTTTTCTCGTTATAGGCAAGTACAGAATTAGCATTCATAAATGGAAAATCACATCTATCAACAATAAGAATTGTAACTCATTCAATTTATTTATTTCATAGTTTGTACATGATTAAATTTTATTGTGTTGTTTTGAAGAAACACTTAATGAGAACATGGAGTATATGCATGCGTATAAGTACACTTTTGTGTAACCCGTGGACGGGAGGTAAATTTTTGAATTTTTATCCAATTTTGTCAAATGTCTTTAATTAATTATGAATCATTCAAAAGAAAAAAATAATGGATGTATGTATGTATGTGTATTAATGATTTCATAAAAGTTCCTAAAAAATCAATTATTTCCATAATGAAATTTATTAATACAATTTACATGCTGTTTATGTCTTAATGTCAAAAAGGGAATTTAATATAAGAATACACATTTCCATTTAAACAAGCATTTCCATTGTGCTGAATTGATTATATGTATGTACATGTACATGTGCATATACATACATATGTATATACGTAACAAAAGTACACAATTGCATGTGGTCTCCCATCCACCACTTGAAAATCAGTTTTATTTTCCTTTATAATTCCATCATAATTGTGTATATAGCGCCTTTTAATTTGTATTCATACTTAGTTTATAAAAGCTTTTTTATAGAAACTTTTTTAAAATAATAATAAAACATTTATTAAAAAAAGATAAGTTGGGTTTGAAATGTGTTTTAAGAAAAATATGTATGAAAAACTTGTCTTAAAATATGTACATATGAAATCCAAGTTATGTTTACATGCTTTATAATTTAATAATGCCAGAGTTCAGCAATGTTTATAAATTAATTACAAATAATTTGTGTACAAAAAATTAGCGATGTCAATAAAATAAAATAAAAAATCCTTAAAATTTTTTTAAAGTTTCTTACTGAGGTTCAAGGCGAATTCAATTAATATTACAACAAAAAAAATAGGAAAATAAAATTTATTTAAAATGTAAATTAGCATCTTTTAATACAATTTATATGCCCCAAACAAAAATATTTGTTTCTTTAATGCAATCAACCCAGAAAATCATTTAAACACAGCTGAAAACACGAAACATTGCTGAGCTTCATAATGTATTTTCAATTGCTTCAAAAAATGATAAATTAGAAAGTTTTGAGATACAATTTTAAAAAGCATGTCATGCATAAGGTTCATTGTACAATTCGAATCCAAAGCAAATTATTTCGATTTGCAATTTACAGTGGCAGAAAAGAAATTAGAAACAAATACCATAAAAATCGAGTCGACTGCAAATCAATGGTGGAAGGATGTGCATAAATCATAAAGAGCTCAAAGAGTAGGTTTTCAGTGGAATCCAAGCCAAAAAAGAGGGCTATAGCAGTCACCCTTATTCCAGTTGGCGACATCGACGTCACGTTAACACAATACCAAAAAATTGGAGCTTGTCTGTGGGAGCCATTTACGGCTCCTCATCGGGGTCAAAGGTCAAAGGGAAAACGTGAAAAATCCACGAAAAACTCAATAACTATCCCTGAGTCCCTCTTAGGGGGTAAAATATAAGACAGACTCCCATTAATATTAGCGCCCCTATATATTTTCTGAACATACCTAACCCCTATCTAGCCTCCTTAAGGGGGCTCCCATACAAAGTCCTATTCTTTATAAAATTAGCCCCCGCCCTAACTAGCTCCAGAGTGCTATCGAAATCAAAAAGTTGTGCACTATCCCACCTCTAGCATACATATGTACATATCGCATACTAAATCATAAACAGTCACAACTCAAAATTCACAAATGTTCATTCAGGAGAAGCAAAAAACTATTTTTAAAAACATACCTAGTTGTAATTTTATAGTAAAACTAAGTTCTACAGTAAAGAAAGTTAACTTCATTTTTTTTAATTTTGTGCTGTAATTTTGGAAATAATTATTAATTTTGAATTGTGACTCTAGTCGTAATTTTTTCAGTGAGTAGTGTGTATTATATCAAATAATGCAGGCGATTTTGCACTCTTTTTTTCAATTAAATAGGCTCAACTCTAAATGATGCACAATAAAATTTAACCCATTTTTACTTTCAGCATGAAATACTAAAATTTAAATCAGAATTTGAAATCAAAATTTAAATAAATTAAAAAATAAATTATTTTGCTTTATGTATAACTCGAATACTTATTCAATGTTTAAAAATTTTTTTAAAATATTATATACATTGAAAGCTCCGGTATATGGGCACCAACCGATCATAACAAAATCATGGGAATTTGTTCGTCTGCACGGTGACGGCAGCTACCCGTGATTAGAGCAATATTTAGGGAATATATCCATTATTTTACGTTCTATCTCTAGCAAATAGCGTTGGAAATAAAATTAAAAATTACAACAAAAAAATCAATTTGATTCCCAATTTTAAACTAGAAACTAATTAGCTAATCATTTTTAAATGTGTCATAATAATAACAACACCAACTTTTTTTAGTAATTGTAACCAACAAAATATTAAAAATGTCAGCTTTATCACTACTTCGTGGCACACTCTCCACAAGGGCTCGAAATCTATAGAGATTAGAGTATTCAAAATACCAACTTTTTGAGAAACCGGGTTTGGAATTATTCGAAAATAAATTTTTTTGTAAACCCCGGTTTTGTATTCGGTTTTGTGTAAAAGTATAAAGTACAAAGGGAAAGCTTTGTAATGACTTTCATTAAGCACGGCATGCTTTTGAATACATATGTATCGTCCGCATTATTTTACAGTAGTTAATCAATTACTATTTATTAAACATATAATTTATTCTCTGAGTGGCGCGAAAGTCGAGCTTGCGGTTTTTACACATTAGATAAAGGGTTGAACTCCCGCGAAGCAAAGTTATTTTATTGTAAATTCAGTGCATGGTCGTAAAAATAATTTTTTAGCGCGCAATAAAGAACTTGTGTCAGTGAATAAAACACTTGACATCAAACACAATAATAACTTAAAAAGAAATAGTTAATACTCCAAACACCGTTAGTTATAAGCTTAAATGGTAAATACTTGATACCAATTGCAACTCCTTGGTGAAGCCATGAGTTTAAGTAAGAAGTTTAAAGTAGTAGTGAAAAGCATGTACTTCATATTTTTATATAAGTTAAACTCATTACGTTGTCATCAACTTTTTTTGCTGGGTCAGAATGAAAATGATATGATTATATAAGAGTACAAATTATTAGCACGTAGGTGCAGTGGAAAAAAACATATATGTGACCTGGTCTATTAAAACGGACCTTACGTGTCAAAGAATCATTTTTCACGTTCTTGTCGATTCGGATAGAGTTTGGGATGCTCTTTCACGCGGTGAAATCCGAAGAAATCATAATTTGTTTAAAAACTTTACTAAAAGTGAAGAGAAAGAAGAGTACTAATACGAAAAATACTGTTAATTTTTTAAAATCTGAAATAAGGAAAATACATCGGTTTATAAGATAAAACAACAATATTATATGCTAGAAAAACATATTTTACGCCAAACGAACATAATATTCTTTAAGTCAACAAAAAAGTAAATAACGAGAAACTGCCGAAATAAGTTGTTTCACTTCAATATCTTTTTTCATGAAAACTTGCTGTCTCACGTAAGGTCCCTTTTCATAGACCAGGTCCCATATGTATGTTGTTTGCTGGGAGTTTAGTTATAGACTGACAACAAAGCATTTACATTCTTGTTTTGACAGACTAAGTAAACTCCCTGCACATGTTTTTTCTACTGCACTTACCTGTAATAGTTACCATGGTACCCTGATTAAAAATAAAAAACAAAAATAATTTTCCGTGAATAAAACCGGTAAACAGGCACCAAAAAACCGGCCTGTCGAATTATTTGAAAGCGTTAAATTTTTTTTAAAGCACACATCGGTAAACCGATTTTTTAATCTCTGATGATTGTATGGAAGTGCCCGATGCTTTTTTTCAAAAGTTACTTAGATTCTATGATTATTTTTGATATATTAAACAGTTAATGTTTCGGAGTTACGTGTAATACTTTATAAATAGTATATTCATGTAGAAAACTTATGGAAAACATTGAAAAGAAAACCATAATGGTAAAAGGAAAAAATACATGTGAATGGGTGGGTTAACTAGTTGACCACCAAAGTACATGCACATTTATTAAAAGAAAACTTTTTCAAGCCATAAATAGTCTGTGATATAAGTACATATGTACAATACTCGTATATATTTTTGTTTATATAAAATTGTGCATAAATAATGAATTTGCGCATTTGTTGAAATGTATACATGTCATTACATAGTGATCTTTTATACTACAATTAAGTTGAGACTGCTTTTTTATTAAGCGAATGCAATGAATATTTCTTTTGTCGCTGTTGCCGCCGTCGTGAATGAATGCATCCAATCAAAATGATGTCATAATTTCTTCATACAAAAAATGAAAATAGCGTTCTTTATGCTTTAAGTTTGGAAAAACTAAAAATAAATATTTAAATTATTCTTATTAACAATATAAGAATTATTGATCTGTTCAGTTTTCTCGAAAACAAAATAATTACTCCTATCGACAATAACAGATCATGTGAAATGTGTTCTTTTCCTTAAAATTGCTATCGCACATTTTTGTATTGTTGTTGTCTACTACTTTGTTCCACTTTTTCACCATTTTATACAAATACAACAACAATACATTTTCGATCAAAATTTTAGGAATAGGAAAATTTATTAATGTGTAAAATTTATCAAGCAGCGCTACTTAAGTTTTTCAGTCTTATTTTTTCTCCTGGACTCAATGCGCTTGACATTATTCTCTTATAAATAATTATTAATAATAATTATAAATAATTTCGCAGGTGTTCATGGATTAAGAGCCAGTAAATTCGTTGAAATTCTTCTTATCAGTTAACACTCCTCTACGCTATTGCTAAAGTATTCAAAATTACGCAAATTTACTCAAAATGAATCACTTTTTATAACTAATAACGTAACTGTGAACAAATACTAGATTAGCAAATTTACTTGGAATTTGCCTTAATTTTATTTATTACATATTATTTTTTTTACAATGTACAGAAAGCTAAAAATATGATTAGAGTTTCGGAAAAAATAAAAAGCAGATTTACGTATGTTTAATTTTGTATAAAATACCATCATTATATGTATGTACATAATATTTTTATGGTTGTTTTTTTTCTACAATTAGTATTTTAAATATAAAAAGTTGAACAAAATAATTAAATGAACCTGTTTATGTGGTCGCGTGCCCAACGTTATATTTACATATATATTTTTCTTGGCTACAGGTAGCTGCATATTGAAAGTAAAAATACAAGAACTGCGTGATTTTTAAACGCAGCGCTAAGAGTTGAGTAGTTTTACATAGAGTTTGTTTTTGTAACTTAAAATAAAAATATTTTCCTAAATACACTGTGGTTCATCAGGATAGAAACAACACATTTTATAGTAAAAAAAACTATAAATTGCAAATACAGATAGAATAAAAAAATGTAGCTTTGCAGAAAAATAATTGATACTTAAAATTGCAATTTAAACACATAAAATTGTATGAAAATGGATTATAACGGTAGTTTTTTCTCTTTCTTTGTAGTCAAGTATAAAATCTTTATTTTTTGGTTCAACAGAAAGAATCACTTGCATTTTTATCTTAAATCAGTATTAGGTTGTGATAAACCTTTATAAAAACCAAATAAATTTAAAATTACAGTTTGTGACTGCAGTTAGCCAAATTAATATGGGAAGAAACAGTTTTTTAAAATCGGAAATGGTAAAAATTGATGTTTACCATTCTGAAAGGTATTCTTATCGCGAAGAAATTACAAAGGAAGTACTTGTAAACCTCTATCACCATAGGACAAGCGACAAATTATGCGAATGGCCTAAAATTTATCCTAATCTACCTCTAAAATTAAGCATTAAGCAGGAGTTAACTCCATTAAATGCAATCCGTTAACAAGAGCGCCTTCAATTTGCCAAAGAACAATTGACATCGGATGTTCAAAGACAAAGTGGCGAAAAGTAATTTTATCGGATGAAAAAGTTTAATTTGGATGGCCCCGACGGCTACAACTTTTATTTTCAAGATAATGCGTAAAGAGGAAAAATTTCTGAGCCGCCATCAGAGCACAGAGGGGGCGTTATGGCATGGGCTGCAGTTTCATACTACGGTACTTATTACCTTTTTATTCAAAGTACCCGAATGACCGGAAATAATTAAAAAAACCTATTGGAACCGATTTTTTATGTTTAAATTTTCATTTGAAGTAATAATTATTTTTCTGCAAAGCTACATTTTTTTATTCTGTCTGTATTTGCAATTTATACGGTTTTTTTACTTTAAAATTTGTTGGTTATATCCTGATGAACCACAGTGTTTGTATATCTATACATTATAGATACTGGAAATCGGAAAGAAAATAATATATACTAATTGTTTTATTATTTTTGTATTGGTATTCACCATGCCATGCCGATAGTTAAAAATTGAATTGGTTTAAAGGTATTACAACGTACAATTATTATGATAAGCTATAAACTGGTAAACTCGGTACCTGAAACACACAACAATACTTTTATTAATTATTTTTGTATATAAATGAAATTTTAAATCTTTTGTTCCGTTAAAGTACATTTTACATTTTACTTTTCTTATTAATTTTATCTCTTAGATGTCTGTCCAATTGTAAATCTTATTGTATCAACAACCTTTACAAAACCACCAACTCATTCAAGCATAACACACCTTTTAGCACATTCAGGCTATAGTGTACAAGGGGTCAAAATATAGTAATATAGTAAACCTCTAATGAAGAAAAAAAAACACACACACACACGCACATAAATATAATTATCAAACTGAAAATATTTTTTTGTTTTCTTTTTAATTATATTTCCTCGTGTAAATGACGTTGGGGTTTACGTTTATGCTTCATGTTCATTTTTTTTCTTGACCACTCACTGGCTGAGTCATTCATTTCAATTTTGTTTATCACTAGTTTATATACATATGTAATTGTAATATGTACTATTTTAACCGGAGAACTCAACTAATCAGGTTTCTGCTTACTTTAAGTAATCAGAGTAGAGATATAATCTGGTAATTCTGAGTTATTCGACTAGCCTAATAAATTTAATTTTAATACGCACTTTATATCGTCCATTGCCTGAAAAGGCAATTATAATTTCCGTCTTTACACAAATAAATACATACTGTATTTACTAACTATTTTGCGTGTCCTAATCCCTAAAATGTTTATATATTTATGTATGTGTAAATTCATTTCGTTAGATGAAATGAAAAACCATCTAGTTGCAGTTTTTTGTATCTTAATTTTATAAGAAAATCGAAAAAACTTTATAAAATCTTTCAAGTGATAGTAAATAGTTGATTGTTTATATATTTTTTTCGGGTAGAAGCTTAAAAATTTGTTCACAATAATTAACAAAAAATAGGATTTTGAATTTTGTCAGCTACAGGAATTTCATTTTATATAACGATATACATACATACGTATGAATGTATGTGAGTACACTAGGGTCCTTTTCAAAAAAGGATTTTTTTCAATTTAAAAAGAAAAGAAATCATAATTGTGTATCATGCTACGAATATCTTGTATTGTTGGAAGATAATCAATCGCAATGCTACAACAAAAAGTTTTTATAAACACATTGAAAATAATAACAAAGAGTACTACGTACATTTAAAGTGTGTAGGTGGAATTTTTTTCTATGTACGCAATTTGAAATACTTTATTAAATCCTGATTTTTTTATGATTTCATTTTCGTTTCGTAGTGGTTTGTGAAATTTTTTTTTGTTTTCGCATTTATTAACCTAGACATACTTTGTTAAATCACTAAACTACTTGGCAGTCTTCTCAGTTAATTATGGCACAATCAATTAGTTGAAATAGAGTACAAGCACATTCATACATACGAGTACATACATATGTACGTACTCGTATGTTCGTACATATAAACTTTTATCACTGCGTATCTTTGGCTCAGGTTAGTGCTGTATGTGTTTTGAATTATCAATTACATTGCATTATAAAATTTTTTTCTTTCGTTTTGAAATAGTATAGTACATTATTGCATGCATATGTTTCTAATTCAATTTTAATTTACTGTTGTAGGTTTTCTTTATTAGTTTAGTTTGTATGTAGTATATGTAGGTATAAATTATTGTGATGAACGTCATATAAAGGTTTTTCTTTGACTTTAAAATAAATAATTTATTTATGATTATAACGATTTACAAATTGAAAATTTTAATTTTTCCTAAATATGACAAAATTTTATATGTCAGTGTTGGCACTTCAAAACATATTTAACTATATTTAACTATAAAGTTAAATATGTTTTACGTAACCTCTTACGTCGAACATATTTAACTCGGCATATTTATCTTCACACACATTTTTTGAAAGAGATATTTGTAAAAATTAATTTTTTCTACGTTTACAGAGGTTTCATTATTTTATTAATGCAAATTTAAACAATTTTATCAGCCAAAAAATAGCCAGTATACTTTGTACATAACGGTCATTTATACATACATATGTATACTGTCGTAATTCCAAAAAACGTGATTTTAGAATTAAGAATGCTTAAGTTATTTGTCGTATCTTTCTTCATCTTTTATATGAAGTGCATATATGTAAATATCTTGTTTAATCACCTGAGCGAATAATGCACATAATCATAATTCCAAAGAAAAAAATCTTTTACTAAAGAATGGTACCAACATTTTACAGGAACAACAAATCAATTTTGTATTCGATAAAAAATTAATTAAAAGCCATTTCACAAAAAAAAAAAATACAAGAAAATAATCTATTGTAATTATCTTACTTTATACCAACACTTCTCTTAATGGTGTATATACTTTTCTTTTTTTTATTAATAAACGACAAGTTGTAAAAAAAATTCGTTTTTTTCTGTTATATTTTCTTGAAGGTTCTAAGTTGAAAAAACTTCTGCTTTCATTTATAAAAATTTCATATAAGTATGTAAAAAAACATACACAACAATTTGTATTTATAACTAGAGATGTGACCATGAGAAACTTTCCCTTCACTTAATTTTTTAGAGCCATGAACGTTCATGTGAGTGTAAAGAAAAATTTAATACCATTCACTTCTTTTATCATTTCTTTACTATTGCCATAAAAACGTATCAATAACTTTTTTTTGAATTTCGAAACTTTCGCATTAATTTTCAAAAATATAAAATTACATTTTAGATCTTTTCAATCATGAACAAATCTTCCAAAAATTTTATTCACGCCGAAACTATTTATACTGTGGATGAATCACTTGAGCGGTGTCCATCTCTATTTACGAGGCAATCACTAACATCTTACTCGCCATGATTTTGTTTTTAATTAGTTAACTGAATAATATTAATAAAATAATTTTTTTTATGGTTTTGGATTTTACTTACTTTTCGAAACCATGAGATAAATTTCATGCCTCAGTATCTTTTTAAAGTTCGTGGCAATTGCAAAATTGTCACTGATGGCATCATTTCTGGTTTATTTTATTATTATTTTGTAAGTCATTTTTTCAATGAAAAGCATTTATTATTATTGTGTTTTTGAGGAAGTTAATAAACGATTTCTTTTCTTTAATTTATGTTTATCTTACAGTGTTTTTTATATTTTCATTTTTTTCTTTTGCCGTGAAAGTAAATCCAATTACAACACCTTGAAACTCTTTCAAATAATAAAAAAAGAAGAAATGATCTGTTAACCTGGCAAATGTATGGGAAGAAACAAGTCATCAATATGATCATAGTGAATTGTTTTGTTTTTAGTCTTTGTTGATTTGTGATGGCCGCAAATGAGAAGTAAAATATTATTAATAATAATAAAAAACATAAATTTTACTGTTATAGCGAAACTGTTTTTAGTTGCAATTCAATAAATAATTTTAGTGAGATTCACGATCGCTTTTTCAACTTGAAATGGAAAATGTATTTCATTATGTTGATAATTTTTCTGTGTCTCCACTCATGTTGTCGTCAAAAGCCATTTCTATCCATTTGGGAAGACTTACTTACGAACATCATCAATTTAATTCCGAGTCATATTCTTACAACTAATCTCAAGAAATCTTCAAAAACAACGTTTTATTCACTACATTTTTGTATTTTTTCAAAATTATTTCAGTTTAACCAGTACCTCCCCGTTTCTATTATATGATCGTTAATCTTCTCAAGAAATTTTCAAAAATGATTTTCTTACTACAATTTGTTGTTCTTCTAAATTTACATAAAATTTTCCACTGTGTATTATATTTATATTCTGTAGAACTTAAATTTAATATAAAAGACAAATAAGAATAAAATTATTGATAAAATTTGTTATTTCGGGTTTAAATATTTTCGTGCCGCTGGTTGTTTAATTCTGTTCGGAAGTCTGTTTCATAAACTCATAGCATTAATATAGAAAACTGCGAACTGTTAGCCCACTCTTGTATTCAACGTTTACTTTACACTAAATTTTTTCCGTCAAGTTTCTAGCTTTAAATTTGGCGGCTATTAGAATTCTGACTATTGTTTTTTGTTTTATTGTTGGCGGATTCTTTGTATATTTTTTTTACAGTTTTTATTATATTTTTGTTGTGTTTAAGTGTTTCCGTAAATGATTATTCATTATTTAATAATATCCAGTAAAACAATTTACCCATATTTGCTTAAACTCAAAATAGAAACTAGAAAACCGTTTTTCTTATGACTTATGCAAATTTATCTATAGAAGTTTTTTTTCGGTTGTAATTCTAATTATGATATTCGCAAAATGTTTATTATGTTATATGCGTTCTCTTGCATCACATTGTATTAACATGGAAGCTTGTTTGTTGGTTCATTGTTGTTAAATGGCTTCTTTTATTTTCGCGTATGTACTAGTGATGTAACAAATTCGAGTATATTAACGTTGAAAAAAAATACATGAAGTGTGAATAAATGCAACAAAAAGGTTAACCCTAAATAATATTTATTGGAACCGCTTTATTTGTATTTTAAAGCAATAAAATTTTAGTAAAATAAAACAAACCAAAAATATAATGCTCTATTAAACTTCTCACACAACGTCAAAAATTAAATTTTCTAAGCCTTTCCTCCTTTAAGCCTGTTGCGATGCGAATTGCAAAAAACGCCACACCACTAGACACTCCCTCACTCGAAACACTTACCGGTGGTATGACTAAATATTGCCTACATAGGCTTATTTGCTCTCCGTCATGTCAGAGGGTCGACCGACGTCAATTGCTACCAATTTTTCCGCGCATATTCCACGATAACTTTTCGAATAGAAGGATTAGCAGTATTTTGGAAATTTAGTTGAGTAATGTTCTTTCACTCGTGTTTATGAGAGACCGTCAGTTCCAAAATGTTCTTTCTGTATGATACGCCCTTTAGTATTTTTAAATAATTTGATTTCATATCTGCAGTCAATGAAGGGGTTACCGTGATAAACAATATACATTTACTTCATTTGCTAAAACTTAAAATGTGCTAATGGCCTGAAAAGATTTTGAAACGATTGCAAAGTAACCAATTAATTCATCTAATGAAAAAACTTTTAGTGAAAAATCAAGTTTCAGAAAAAACATAGTTTTGTGATAATTTGTTAATTTTTTTGTTATTGATGCGAGGGGTGATTTTTATTTTTCAATTTTAAATATTTTGTTTTGTATACTTCGAAATCGAGCCATAGACAAGTGGCGCTGAATTTCAGATTGAATAATCGAATTCGCGAATATTGGGGGGGGGGGGGGGGGGGTATACTTATTCGCAAATACTTATATATTGATATTCGTTACATTACTAGTATGTACGATTGTTTTTGTACATGATTATTTTTGTCTACACACATTTCGAACACTGATCGAGACCATTCCGTTAAATAATTGTTTAACTTGGTTGTATGTATGTTGAAAAATACTAAAAATAAATAAATAAACACGAAAAGTTCAATTAAAATGGTATTGCTATGATATAATGCAATTGGTATGCAACAAGCAGAAACATCGTTAAGAACTTTTTAAGCAATCGTCGAAATACACACATACGCAATTATTAAAATAATGTTTTATTTTACCACACAATCAGATTCAGCCGCACTGAATGTAAATTTTTTTATGTCAGTGAAATAGTTAAGCGCTAGACTTCATCTCTTATCTATATTTTAGGTAATGAATATTGTCGTTTCGTTGGATGTACCAGAACATGTGATATGATTTTAATTATATTGCAAAAGAACATTGTTAAGCGTAGGAAAGATATAAAATGTTTTAGCCGATGGCATTTCTGTTACATACGAGTTACTGTCGAAAAATATGTACATACATATATACCAACCTTAAAGTATTTTCTGAAATCCCTTGGTGTTTATTCTTACTGTTAGGATTTGAAATAAATACGTCAGAAATTCAATAATAAGAATTAGGACATTTAATTAAGTAATATGGTATTATAGTATCAAATCGTACAATAAT
Source organism: Gymnocheta viridis (assembly GCA_956483585.1). NCBI lineage: Eukaryota > Metazoa > Arthropoda > Insecta > Diptera > Tachinidae > Gymnocheta > Gymnocheta viridis. The sequence goes on along the minus strand of OY101441.1, from coordinate 17,630,453 downwards.
TGAATTGTTCGTTAAATGTTTCTTTCATTACATCAATAGTCTCATGCTGTCTGGTATGGGGCATGTGGCATGTGGCACCGTGTTGACGAAACTCCATATGTGCATGTTGATGTACCGCTCACTACTATTCCACCGGTCCATGAAGCGCACCAAACGTTGACTTTTTTCTGTATTTCGATAATTCCTTGTGGATTTTCACAGCTATAAAGAAGCGCCATTTCTGATAATTGGCTGACACACATATAATCAAAAATATGCTTCATGACTGAAGAATCCAAACTTTCGATACCTATTTGAAAATAAAATAAAAATAATATATTCTTAGTCATTAATTTCGGCTAAAGGTAAGGTCAAACGAGGCAAATATTTGACGACTATTTATTTGAAAATTATGTGCAATCATTCATGGTATATTTAATAGATATGTAATTATATAAAATTTGTATAACCAGTGCATTACCAGAAGAAGACATCCCTTAATTACTAGGCCTTTTTCGTCAAATATTTGTGAGAACCTTAAGAAAAGCAATTTTATATACACCGAAAAATTCATTCAAAACACGAAACCTTTCGTACATTCTCTAAAATATACAAAATTGTGCACATTTATAATAAAAAATTAAATAAATAAAATAAAATTAATATTTTAAATTTTTCTTCGCCCTTTTTCTCAAAATTAATATTTTACTTATTCAGTAAAACATTAAGAATTTTGTTAAAAACAAATTGCAATTGATTATTGAGTGGTATAGCTTGATCCTATGCGCATTTCACTGTTGCTAATGCAGATCATCAGGGAACTTTACCCAAATATTTCTTAGAACAATTTTTTACTAATTTTATTTTTCTTTAAATAATGTGCTGAATTTTTAGTACTTTTGCGAAGAAGTATGACTTGAATACAAATTGTTTACATTTCATTTCAAGCAAAATTGCTTATTGGGTAGGAGTCAAATTCAAGTTTATTGCTTGTTATTTTTTTTTTCTTTATCTATTTTCAAACAATCTACTGTAACACAATAAGCAAATGTGGTAACTTAAATAATAAAAGTTATGTAGTCCCAATGTACTACATAGCTTTTATACAATTACATTTATATAAAAAATTAAATATTTACATATGTATGTACCTATTTACACTGCGAAGACTAGTCTCTAATAGGCAAGTCACAACTGTCTTTTAATAGTGCAACAGCCAGACAATTACTAAGGCTACTTAATACTTGAAGATAGTTTTCGCTGAACTTTTGAATTTCTCCTCGTACTGGGGATATACTATATTTAAATCATTACGAAAGTTTTTGAATGCTGTCTTTCTAGAAGGTCGATGTTTGATTTGCTTGCTTTTCCCTATAGCATAATTCATAATTATCAGTTAAAATCTAATTCCGATTTTGGACCTAGTAGCCAATATAATTTACTGGTTTTTATCTTCATTTACTGGTTTTTCTTGCTTCCATGTCAGCCTCCTGTCTGTTTTTTTAAATAAAATAAAAATTTTCGTTTGGGAATTTATATTGGAACAATAAAATACTCAAAATTGTTTTTCTGTCAATCCCATGAAGTCACACATATTCGTTCTTTCGTTTGTTTTTGTTTTAAATGTAATTGTACGAAAGAATGAATACGTGTGACATCGTGAGCCTGGAATTTTATTTCCATTATGAACTCGCAACCGAAAAAATTTATTTTATTTCCGAAAAAAGACTAATATAATTTTATAGAATATTTCGATATTTTCGATATTAAACAGGTTTAATACAAACTGTAAAAACTTTCTTGTATTACTATCGTTTGCGTTATAAAAAAAGATGAAATATTTTTTTAAATGATGAGTAACAACACAACGAAAAATAGCAACTCTTATGTTTCACTTGAATCATTTAAATGATCGAAAGCTCATTTGTATTGTATTGGTATAAGTAGATAAGAAATACTTATCGTTTATTTGGTCTTGAATTCACAATAAAACTTTGTACACTTTCATAATATACTATGTAGCCAACGATCGATCAGTTTATTTTGAATTCCGCACCGAAGTCGGTTATTTAAAAGTGCTTTTCGCGAACAAGAATATTATAACAATATAAAAAAATCTTTTCTGTTTTGCTTGAATTTGTAAAGAAATAAAAGTGAATAAAAATGGCTGAAATTTTGGATTTGGAGTATCATCACTATATTGAAGAGTATAAGCAAAATCTGGAGGAATTACTACCAACAGTAGGTTTTAAAAACACATACATACAATATACAAATACATTTATATTTTTATATTTTTTTCTGTTGACAATGTTCTTATCTATATTTATTTTTATCAATGTGAAATCTACAAGGAGTTCAATATATCCGTGGCTAAAAGGAATAAGTGCTTAAGTTGACATAATCTAAATTTGAGTTAATACCCACTTTGTAATCTTCACATTCAGAAATAACCCTGGGTAAAGTTTGAATTATTTTGCACGATTTTGTAACCTTTTTTCCAATTATGGTATAACAGCTTAATTTTATATACAGTTTAGTTTATTTCCTAAGTTATAAGAAATGAGAAACGAACTTGGCAACTTTAACTACAATATGATACAAAATTTTAAAAATTCACCTGAAGTTGACACCACTTTTCCTACAAATTTGTAAAATATGACTTAAGCACTATTTCCTTATTGCCACAGATATACAAATAATACTTATACATACATATTTGCACACATACACATATTTACAATTATGTATTGAAATTTTTTTCCGATTTCAAGAAAGTACATAGTATTATTTCTAAAAATTAATTTTTTTATCTTATCATTATTAAAACTAGAAATGTGTTTTGTATTTAAAACTATGTGTATCACCATTGATATGGAATAATTGGAAATTATGGAAATTGTGCAACGTAACAATATAGAAATATTTATGAATAAGATATGAAACAGTTGAAGCAAAAAATTTTTTATAAAAAGTTTTAAACTGGTTACTCCAAAAATGTAGTTTTTTTGGGAGCTGTGAGCATGAAGTCAGTGGGAAAGGATGAACTGCAACCTCATCTATTTTCAATATAATAAAAAAGAAATTTTCAAGACAGGAAACGAGAAATTCAACAAACAAGATTTTTTTGTCCTTTGACGTTGACATAACATGAAACGTCTGAAAGAACATAGACATTTTGAGTAAGATTTTGTGACTTGATGGCTCCGGCCGGGCATCATGCCGGGCTTCAGGCCTTTCTTCTCTAGGTATATCGAATAGTGGGTTCGCTGAGTAAAGATTTTCTGTGTCTCTAGCCTCCGTCCGGGATTAAATTGAGGGTGCTGTTGGCTAAAGTAGTTAGCGCATTGACTACAAAGCAAATAATGTCTAAGAACGTGGGTTCGAGCCCAGTTTCAGGCAAGCCATAACTCCCAGCATTTTTTTTCAGATGTGAATTAGTATGCCATTGTATTTGTTGTTGTTGGACTGTTTAAGTGACAAAGGCACAGCACTGGTCACTAAACAGTACCGGAATCAATTGATACTGGTGTATGCTAGCGTACGTCACAGCGCCCTCCTTCGTCGGTATTGTAGCAAAATCACCGGCGAAGTAAAATAATGAAAAATGGATACACAGCTTAAAAAACATTTAATGCGCCTACTTGACATCAGAGGCGCTGCAACACTGACCTAAAAACTAACACAACGCCCAATATCAGAGTTGTAAAAATTAAGCTTTCTCTCTCTTTCACCACCTATCCTCTCTCACTATCCCTTTCCCAAAGAAGGTAACACACCTACAGATTGGTAGGCCTACTAATTGCCTGAGTGTTACTTCTCTTAAAAAAATGGTTTCTTAGGGTTTGTTCAATAGTAGCATCACAGGCTAAAGATTTTCTGCTTTACCCTCAGCTTCTAATGAAAAAATTATTATGACATGCCGAGGAGAGATCCCTTCACCTCGGCCGGTGGTGAACTTTTACTCAGAGGAGCATTCGTTCGGCATTCCCAGAAGAGAAAAATCTTAACCATGGTCTAAAGCCGCTTTATTAATAAAAACAAAAAATATTGTCGATGAACATTAAAAAAGTATATAATAATGTTGGATGTTGTTACATGTCACCCCTTGAAGACTTTTAATATCTTGTTACGCATGCATTCGATCATATAAGACTCTTGAGACAACTTATATACATAACTCCAATTGAGCGTTTATAACAAACTTCTCCATCTTATTCTAAATTCATAGATTAAACTCTAGGCTACAGTAGACCGATTGCGAATACTAAACGAGTTTCTATCTATTGCTTTGCTATCAACAACGAATTCTCAATTGCCGACTGGTATCCGGCCTATAAGATATATTAGGAATTAAAATTTTCTAATTGTTTTTGTGGAATTATTTTAAAACTAAGTACTTGAATAAAAAAATAAACACAACTTAACTATTTATAAAGTTTATACACATAACAAAACAAATATTGGCGCAAATTCAACAATTGTTTTCAAAAAGTCCAATATTCCTAGCTACAACACCGCCTTCATAAATGTGTTTACTGTCTATCCCCAAATAATATCGGCATTTCTTTATTCTTTGGGAATGTTTATTTTGTTTGTTAATAATAAGTGTGCTGATTAATACACTGAAATTCTTTAGTATATTAAGTGGGCTTTACAATTTGATAGGAAATATTTGAAACGGGTTTAAATATTATTTGTCAATAATGAGAAATACTGTAATACGGGTTTGCCAAAATAAATTAATGTATGTACTTAGGTTTAAACATAAAAAAACTGTTTTTAAAAGTATGAGTTTTAAGTGATTTAAAGTAGTGAGAATAAATGCCTTAATTTTCTCTCTTTACATTCTTAATATCGTTTATATACAGTGAGTCATTACCGGTACTGTAGGCAAAACGAATAGCACTATGTTCAGGATGAATATGAATGATTTTCTTTATAATAAAAAATGTTTACTATTCGTTTTTAATTCCTTTTCGTTAGATTATAATGTTATGTAACGTGTATCCTTTCTGGAAAAGTACCGTTAACTCTAATAATATCAAGTGATGTTTTTATGTTGATCAGTTTTTTTAGTGAAACGCAAAATTTACCTGTAAAATAATTTTGATCATAATCAGTGATCATAATTTTCCTTCGAATTAAGTGATCGCGTAGTTGTAACAAAATAATATAAATATACAATTTTATGTGTGTGAAGATAAATTTAAATTTAACTAGCAGGGACATGAACCAAAATTGTTAGCGTGCTATTTTTGCAGTTAACAGAGCACTTTTATACACTTAACAGAGCACTGTTAAACATTTAACAGCCATAGTGAAATTGATTAACTTTATTTAGGACACCAAATCTAGGATCAGGGGCCAGTTCCGTACTAATCAATTAACGGAAAATGGTGTCCAATATATTACTTAAGATAATTATAATTATGGGAATTCTACAAATAATAAATATAACATAAAAAAGTAATTTTAAAAAATTTATTATTCCGGAGATATAATTGAACATTATGGAAAAATGGTGAATAGTACAGATATCCCACTATATAAAAATGGTGCAAGAACACATTCTAAAAGCCATCCATATTTCCACTATTCACTGTAATGACAGTTTAACTGACCCGTCTGAAAATGGAGTAATTTTTTTATGCATGGATGTGAGCAAAGTTGTTGTAATTGGCGAAAAAAATTTATCTTCCGTATTCTACGTGACATAGAAATGAGACAGACTTTTAAGTTGTTTATTTGGAATGTTTTTTGTTTTTGTGTTTTATCGTATGGATTTATGTAAATGCTTAATATTAATTTCGAGAACGCGGTGGATTGAGTCGGCCGCTAGTTACACTAGATACAAGACTACAAAACACCAAAGTTCAAGAATGAAGGCGTATGTATGCCTATTTCCTATAATAGTGAGTGTGTCCAATACTCCGGATAAAAACAATTACGGATAAACAGAATTACGTCCAAGTATTACAAAATTCTGTGTTGCCTTCTTGATAATGGATAATGACTACAAATATACAAGCAGAAAGGCTTTGCAATGATTTGTATACAATTTAGTTGACGTATTGGATTGGTTTCGCTAATCGTCAGACCTAAATTTGAATGAAAATAGTTGGGCTGATGTCCAAAAATACGCGTCTGTGTGAAAATCGCCTAACAATGAGTAACTCTGGGGTACAGTTTAAGTGTTGTGGGAAAGAATTTCTAAGAAAAGTTGTGAAAAAATGTTTGTTACATTCTTGTTGTGTCCCAAAAATAATTTGTTGACTAAATAGACTCCAATACTGTTATGAAGACAAATATTCTCTATAGTGCTATTTTTTACCGCAGCTAAATGTATATATTTTTGTAAAATATCAATTAATTAAAAAAAAAGCATGATTTGATCCTTTAAGTTTGAATTTTGTGTGTTGATTATCTTTATTTTATTCCAGATTGATGCCAACAAAGACGGTTTCATTGACTTGAGCGAACTTAAAGATGCTCTTGATCAGGTCGGCTTCAAATTGCCCGGATATCAGGTTCGTGAAATGATCGACGAATTCCAAAACAAACAACGTACTTCACATCAGGGCAAATTGAATTTGGAAGAATTTGAGATTCTCTGTTTGGACCTTAAGTCAAAAGATGTAGCCAGTACATTTAAAACAGTGGTATCAAAAAAAGAAAACCTTGAAACGTTGGGTGGTATGTCTAGTATCTCGTCTGAGGGGACCACACACTCCGTACGTCTCGAAGAACAATTAGCCTTTTCAGATTGGATCAATTCTAATTTGGGTCATGATCAAGATTTAAAGCACTTATTGCCTATTGATAACGAAGGCAAACGTTTGTACCAATCCATCAAAGATGGTATTTTATTGTGTAAAATCATTAACCATTCCTGCCCAGATACAATTGACGAAAGAGCCATCAATAAAAAGAACCTCACAGTTTATCGGGAGTTTGAAAACTTGACATTGGCTTTGGTGTCATCTCAAGCTATAGGGTGTAATATTGTAAATATTGATGCTCACGATTTGGCCAAAGGCAAACCACATTTGGTTTTAGGTTTGTTGTGGCAAATTATACGTATTGGTCTCTTCAGCCACATCACATTGGACAGTTGTCCTGGCTTGGCAGGACTCTTGTTCGATGATGAACGTCTTGAGGACTTAATGAAATTGTCTCCAGAGGCCATATTGCTACGCTGGGTAAATCATCACTTGGAACGCGCTGGTATTCAGCGCCGTTGCACCAACTTCCAATCCGACATTGTAGATTCCGAAATCTATTCGCATTTGTTAAAACAAATTGCTGGCAATGATGCAGATGTTAATTTGGATGCTTTACGCGAGACCGATTTAACATCTAGAGCCGAAATTATGTTGCAACAGGCAGCCAAATTGAACTGTCGCAGCTTCTTGACACCACAGGACGTCGTCAATGGAGTCTACAAGTTAAATTTGGCGTTTGTTGCCAATCTGTTTAACAACCATCCTGGCTTAGATAAACCAGAACAAGTAGAAGGTCTGCAGGCGATTGAGGAGACACGCGAAGAGAAGAGTAAGTACAAGAAAAATTTCTTAAAGAAAAAGTTATTCGAAAAGCTAACATAAAATACAATTCACTAGCTTATCGTAACTGGATGAATTCCATGGGAGTAAGTCCTCATGTAAATTGGTTGTATTCTGATTTGGCCGATGGTTTGGTAATTTTCCAATTATTCGACATCATTAGACCCGGCATTGTGAACTGGAATCGTGTACATAAACGATTCACTCCGTTGCGTAAATTTATGGAGAAATTAGAAAATTGCAATTACGCTGTCGAATTGGGCAAACAATTAAAATTCTCATTAGTTGGCATCGCAGGTCAAGATTTAAATGACGGTAATGCCACATTAACTTTAGGTAAGTTAGTTGTTTTTTAATGCTTATTAAATTCAAAGCAGCTTGTTAAATTATATTTGTTTAATTTCGAATATTTGTTGTAGCTTTAATTTGGCAATTGATGCGTGCGTACACTCTTTCTATTCTTTCGCGCTTGGCCAATTCTGGAAATCCCATTGTTGAAAAAGAAATTGTGCAATGGGTTAACAATAAATTATCCGAAGCCGGCAAAGAATCCACATTAAGGAATTTTAACGATCATGCAATTGCTGATGCTAAAATTGTTATTGATTTAGTTGATGCCCTTAAAGCTGGAAGCATAAATTACGAATTAGTGAAAACAAGTGGAACAGAAGAGGTAAGTCTTCTCTGCATTGCAAAAATTTGAAAAAGTGAAATCTTTCTAAAATGCGTATTGAAAAATTTTTAAAATAATGGACAATTTATGCATAGTTGTTAAACACCCAGCAAAAACTTTGACAATAAGCAGATGAAGTATACGAGTGGTACGTTCATTCTTTTCACTACTTCTACTTTATAATTTTAACTGTGCTTTAATTAACATGCCGATGTCATTGGAGGTAACTACTTACCAGTTTAGCTTACATATAACGACTTAAAAAGGTCAATACATAGAAGTAATTGAATACACAAAATGCAATGCGTCTGCTACTTAAATTTATTATAAAATACATAGATATATGTACAAGGTGGCGCAAAAATAACCTTCCCATGTTTTTTGGCTGTAATTTAAAAAAAAATGTAAAACTTTGATTCTTCTTGTGGATTATTTTTATTTGGTCTTTTAATTTTTTTTACATCAAGTCGAGAATATGATGTCATGTAAATGGCCGCCGCCACAATTGATTGTCATTTGAGCCCTTTTTATGGCATTTTCCATCACTTTGGCCAAAACTTCCGGCGATAGGTCTTCACATTCTTGACGGATATTGTCTTTAAGAGCTGCAAGAGTCTGAGTCTTGTTGACATAAACCCGCGACTTCAAAAAGCCCCACAAAAAGAAGTCTGCAGCGGTCAAATCAGGCGATCTTGCTGGCCAGTGCAAATCGCCAAAACGGGAGATTAGGCGCCCGGGAAATGCATCCTTCAGCATATCGCTTGTGGCACGTGCAGTGTGTGCCGTTGCACCGTCCTGTTGGAACCACATGTTTTCCAATCCCAAGTCATCAAGTTGCGGCAAAAAGAACTCGTTAATCATTGCTCTGTAGCGCTCACCATTCACAGTAACCGTTTGGCCCGCGGCGTCTTCGAAGAAAAAAGGTCCGATGACTCCTCCAGCGAAAACAGCACACCATACAGTGACATTGAGCGGGTGTAATGGCTCTTCGTGGGTTACAAGCGGATTTTCAGTGCCCCAGAAGCGTAAATTTTGCTTATTTACGTACCCGCTCAGATGGAAATGGGCCTCATCACTCATGATTATTTTTGATGAAAAATCATCTTCCTGTTGGTGGTGATTAAGGATGGCTTGAGCGTATGTTAGACGCGATTGGCGGTCAGCAGCTAACAGCTGATGCACCGTCTGGACTTTATATGGAAACATCTTCAAATCTTGTACCAAAATTCGCTGTAAAGACCGTCGACTGATACCCATTTGCGTGGCACGTCGTCTGGTCGATGTCGACGGCGCTTCCATTACATCCTGGGCTACAGCAGCAATATTCTCTGCAGAACGGCTACTCCGGGGTCTGCCACGCCTGGCAGCATCTCGTGTTGTGCCAGTCTCTTCGAGGCGAGCGGCTAAACGTCGCCGTGTTTCACCAGTAGGCGTTGGACGGCCAGGAAATCTGCGACGAAATTCACGTTGTGCCAAAGTCACCGACCGATTATTGGTCAAATAAATAGTCACCAATATTCCGCGTTCTGGAGCAGTGTAGCGTAACATTGTTTATTAACGTGTATTTCGCATGTGTTTACTACACAAATGTCAAAACAGAACTGACATTAGGGGCCAATCGCAAAATTTATGGCATTTTCTGATAGGAGGATTACTTTTGCGCCACCTTGTACATACATATTATGTATGCATATCAGGCGGGTCGACCAGATGTTCTTCCAGCAATATGAGACTTGAAGCCCCAGGGACTGTCAATATCAACATATATAAGCAAGGCCGGCCCTTTCTTTGCCAGATCGTTAGCGATACTGCTTCCCGGAATGGTCCAGAGTCCACGCACACATTTAAGGATGTTTGATTGGCTCGCCAATCAGTTTAGGGCTGTGCCACATTCTCGGACCAGATTAGATGTGTGAGGGAACTGACCGCAGATTGATTGCAGATATCCTATGAAATCTTAGCCAATATGTTGCTCTTTTGATGGCGGATATTTCTGCTTGTTGGACGCTACATTCGTTTGGTATCCTGAAGGACATTCTGATCTGAAATTCCTCCAAATATACGCCGCCGACAACTCTCAATGCCCGATTAAAGAAATCCGTGTAAATATGAAAAGCTACCGGTTTCAGTCAAAGTGAATTGTAATTCTATTTCGAAAAAGTGCCTTGGAGTGCAGTAGTCAATAACCATGAATATTTTTATTGTTTCTTAAAATGTCGGCATAACCCCACTGTCTGTTATTGTAATTGCTGTGCGTGGTGCTAACTTTTTCTACAGTAGATCTACCGGGATCCAGTACAACATAGCAAAGAACGCATTTGTTGACGTACATTTAATGGCGCGAGTAAAAATATGGGTTTGGTGCTTCAGGTAGAGCCCTATGGATAGCCGTTAAGGCTATCTGCCTAAAAATTGTCTTTCCAATATAATTTGTTGTGCAGGATAACCCCTAAGTATTTTGCGTTATCAAAAAGGGCTATGGAGACGACATTTAGTTTGGAAGTGTGAAAGGAAGAATCTTGTACTTTCTGGGGAAGAGTACAAGTTCCGTTTCATCTGGACTTACGTTCAGACCCTCTTTTAGCACCAGCTACTGGCCGTTTGGGAGCTGATTCCAGTCGACGTGATAACCTATCTAAGCGGAAACCAGATATTTTTACTGGCACATCGCCTGTTTTAACATTCATGGAATCCATTTTATGAGAGCATTAATGACCACATTCTACAGGAGGTGTGAGAGCAGTCCACCTTGAGGTGTACCTCTACGGTTTCACATGGTGACACCCCCATAGCTGATGTGATTGTTCCACAAAAAAAACATACCCATACTAAGCCAATAAGCCTCCAGAGATTATGAAAGCGACTTCGATATCCATGACCATTGATCAACCTATCTACTGTCTTTACAAAAAAGGAGGCTAGAGTGTTTGGTCTAAAGTCCTTTGCTTTTATGAGAAATGCTTTCCCTCCCTTTGGAATAAAGATTACATTACATTTGGTCCACTGATGCGGAATATAGTGACCAGGATAGACAGGATTTATATATATTTATCAGCCAGGGTGTTGCTATAGCGATGTTATGTTGGTGATCCGCAGGGATATTGTCATTCGGTGCAGAAGATCTGAACGAATGGATTTCTTTCATTGCCCAGTGCAATCTGTCCTTAGTTAGGATACAGGAAAACGGCTGAATGTGGGAGGTGCATTTCGCATGAGGATCTCTAGGGATTCAATTGTGCAATTTGTTCAACTGCCATCAGTTCTTTCAATATATCCAGATACTGACGGCTGCTTGGCCAGGATCTTTCGAGGTCTACAAATCTTGGACGAGCATTTTGTACCGCAGCAGAGTTCTTTCCAAGACTGGTATTCGCTTTTCTAACTTGGTTCTTGAATTTGTCCAATAAAGATTTGCATTGTCTAGTTACTTACCTCTCCTCTTAGCTTCCTTGAATAACCCGCTACAGCTTTTGCGAGATTCAGCTATGGTGGCAGACCACTAGGGTGGTTTTAGATTTGAGCGCTGTGCAGATGGTCTGCAAGATGTACTTGTTGTTTCCGCAAAAGCATTAGTCAGCCTATCAATGTCGTCTGCTTCCTCTATTGTTGACGATTGCGGGATTAGATTTACGACGATTCGATTTTATTTCTAAACCCTTTGCTAAAGGAATACTATATATAGCGGTGGTATGAGTCTTTCCAACTATGAACTAAATCAACAAGTACATCTTGTAGACCATCTGCACAGCGCTCAAATCTAACACCACCCTAGTGGTCTGCCACCATAGCTGAATCTCGCAAAAGGTGCCCTCCCATCTGCTTGAGACCACGAAAATGGTTTGGTTATTGTCTAGTATGAAGCCAAAAATTATGTGTGTGACACAACCCATCCGCATTAACAGAGTTGTGTTACAATAATAACATATGATAAAATGGAATTATGACCACATATTTTGACCAAATGGATAAAAACTAGAATTTTCTATTGCTTTTATAAAACCACAAACATTTAATGCAAATATGTATCGCAACTATACTTTCTGACACACAAAAAAACTTTAATATTCTTTAAAGGAAGAATCTGAATTCCAGTCTACTGGACATACCTGGGCATGTAAAAATGAATGGATTTTATAGATTTTATGTTTCCTTATGACACCCAGTGGTCTAGTGGATTCTAGTGAATTTGAAACTTTGGAACTTCTGTAGAAGATGAATTCCGGTCTACTGGTCATGCCTAGGCAAGTAAAAATTAATGATTTTTATAGATTTTATGCTCCCTTATGACACCCAGTGATCAGAAATCTCAACAGTGGGGATTTTCAATGAAAAATTGGGATTTTAGTGAATTTTCAAATTTGGAATTTCTGTAGAGGATGAATTCCAATCTACTGGACGTACCTGGGCATGTAAAAATGAATGGATTTTATAGATTTTATGCTTCCTTATGACACCCAGTGGTCAGAAATCTCAACAATGGGGATTTTCAATGAAAAAAGTTGGATTCTAGTGAATTTTAAACTTTGGAACTTCTGTAGAAGATGAATTCCGGTCTACTGGTCATGCCTAGGCAAGTAAAAATTAATGATTTTTATAGATTTTATGCTTCCTTATGACACCCAGTGGTCAGAAATCTCCTCAGTGTGGATTTTCAATGAAAAATTTGGATTCTAGTGAATTTTAAAATTTGGAACTTCTGTATAAGATGAATTCCGGTCTACTGGACATGCCTAGGCAAGTAAAAATTAATGATTTTTATAGATTTTATGCTCCCTTATGACACCCAGTGGTCAGAAATCTCAACAGTGGGGATTTTCAATGAAAAATTGGGATTTTAGTGAATTTTCAAATTTGGAATTTCTGTAGAGGATGAATTCCAATCTACTGGACGTACCTGGGCATGTAAAAATTAATGAATTTTATAGATTTTATGCTTCCTTATGACACCCAGTGGCCAGAAATCTCAACAATGGGGATTTTCAATGAAAAATTTGGATTTGGATTTTTTTTTTCAAATTTTTCATTGAAAATCCCGCTGTTAATATTTCTGGCCACTGGGTGTCATAAGGAAGCATAAAATCTATAAAATTCATTAATTTTTACATGCCCAGGTACGTCCAGTAGATTGGAATTCATCCTCTACAGAAATTCCAAATTTGAAAATTCACTAAAATCCCAATTTTTCATTGAAAATCCCCACTGTTGAGATTTCTGACCACTGGGTGTCATAAGGGAGCATAAAATCTATAAAAATCATTAATTTTTACTTGCCTAGGCATGTCCAGTAGAACGGAATTCATCTTCTACAGAAGTTCCAAATTTTAAAATTCACTAGAATCCAAATTTTTCATTGAAAATCCACACTGAGGAGATTTCTGACCACTGGGTGTCATAAATAAGCATAAAATCTATAAAATTCATTAATTTTTATTTGCCTAGGCATGACCAGTAGACCGGAATTCATCTTCTACAGAAGTTCCAAAGTTTAAAATTCACTAGAATCCAATTTTTTCATTGAAAACCCTGCTGTTATTATTTCTGACCACTGGGTGTCATAAGGGAGCATAAAATCTATAAAATTCACTAATTTTTACTTGCCCAGGTATGTCCAGTAGACTGGAATTCAGATTCTTCCTTTGAAGAATATTAAAGTTTTTGTGTGCTTCAGAAAATACAGTTTCGATACTAATTTGTATTCAATGTTTGTGGTTTTATAAAAACAATAGAATTAGCAGCTTGTACCTACTAGTTTTTATCCATTTGGTCCAAAAATGTGGTCATAATTCCATTTGGAATATATATCCTTTTTTCTATGTTTAACAGCGCTATGTTATCATTGTAACAGAACTCTGTTAATGTGGATGGTTTGTGTCTAGGGTTATAAATTTCAAAATTTATCTTCACACACATTTAAAAATTCACTCACCTTATTTGTGTTGGTACGTGAGCTGCCCAGAAGTGGTGGTGCACGTTTTTGTCAGCATCCAATAGAAGAAGGATGCCTTCTACGTTTGCTGATCTTGCCACTTTTTGGGCCAGGTTGTGTAGCGGGGCGGGTACGTGTGGTAATGAGCTTGTTGCGTACAGCAGTTAGTAACCGCTGGCAAGGAGCCCAAGAATTTTGCCGTTTACAGTCCTGGACTAGCGCTATATCCTCCCCCTGCTAGGCGGAGGTTTAATGCAGCTGATGCTGCCTTTGAGTGGTGAAGATAAATTTGTGAGATCTTCATCATTTCAATGGCGGGATCGTAGTTGACGACGATGTCGGCTTCTTCTGAAACAGGATCCAGGAGAGCGTCTTCCTCAAAATATTTTAGTATTCTGTCGTAGTTCGTCCAGAAATTACAAAACCCCTTGTGGTTGCGGGAATTAAAATATATAAATATACTTTTTAAAATTATACTGAGTTACTATTTTCTTGGGAATTTCTAAATAGATTACGAATATAAGATGGAATACTTATAATTGGAATATTTGATAAATATGTATGTTCAACAATAAAACATAAATTAATATTTAATTATAACATCATCAAATGAAACAAAAATTTTTTATTATTTGTAGTATTTCGAGAAGACATGAATTGGGTCACCCATGTAGTGGAAGTAGCCCAGGACCAGTATATTCCAGCAGTATACACATTTTTCAGATTCAGCTCTATATCGGAGAGATATATATTTTTTAAAGAATATCTTTTTTACCATTCACAAAAACAGAAATATGTGTTTTTAGTGCATCCAATTGGTATTTAAAAAAATAAACCGGTCCATACTCCCACTATAAGGTTGACCCGATTCTTGTTGTTTTCGAAATACCTTTTATTTTAGAAAGCTGTATCTCCGATGTTGGGTTGAATCCGCATAGGGAATTTATACTTCTGGAATCTATTGGTTCTGGGCTACTACCACAATTCCGGTCGATTCATGTCGAAGCGATCGGATCTAATAGGTATCCACTTGAAAATTACACATTTTTTGATTTTATTAATGACCAAGAATTAAATAACCACAGTTGACATTGTTAGTTGTAATTAAATATTTATTTATAATTAATATTTATTCGTAATTGTTGAACTGTTTAAGGTTTATTTATATTGAAATGAAAATTTTTGGCTTAAGTTCAAATCTGAGTTTACCCATATCTTTCTTATATAATATAAACCTTAAACAGTTCAACAATTACGAATAAATATTAATTATTAAAAACGAAGGCACCCGTCAAAAAAACCATCATGTTTGCATTGTCACAGGTGGTTGAATACTAAGAAAGTCAACTACAAGACAAAAATAAAGTAAACAAAAATGGAAAACTGCTTGATCTCAAAGCCAACGGCTTTGGAAAAAGCAAGAGTCTGAAATATTTGGAATAATTAAAAATCAGAGATGGAATTTCATACTAACCGAAATTGATTTAACTTGTAAGAAATGAATAAGATGCACTTTTCGTATTCTAATTCGTTAAATAATACGGTTAAATAGTTGATATTCCTAGTTACTAGTATCCACCGTAAAAAGTGGTAAAATCGAACAAAGAACGCTGATAAAATGGTGTAGCGACCTCGAAATCAGTACTGATCCGTTCTGCTAGTCTGATGAATAAATTGTTTTAAATAAAATAGTACTCTCTTAATAAAAATATAATGAATTTATCTAAATATAATTTCTTAAATTAAGAAAGATATGGGTAAACTCAGATTTGAACTTAAGCCAAAAATTTTCATTTCAATATATTTATTTATATTTTTCATAATTTCTCTAAATTATTACAATGAAGAATTTTAATATTTTCAAAATTTGTTGAAGAGTATGTGGAACTTACTTATTAAAATTTATGGAAAATTCACATTTGAAAAGAATGTGAAAACAATGTGACATTTTTTCATTGAAAAATATATTATACTCAAGGCCCGAACTCACAAACCATTATAGAATTTTAAATTGATTTAAAAATGATTTTTCCATGCAAAATTTATAATTTAATCCTATTTTAACTTTAGTGAACGTTTATGAATATGATCAGAAATTTTTATTAACGCTAATTTAAAAAATATTTTTAATTTGAAATTCTATTCTCGTAGGATAATTTGGCGAATGCGAAATACGCCATATCTATGGCTCGTAAAATTGGTGCGCGTGTCTACGCTTTACCCGAGGATATAACAGAGGTGAAACCCAAAATGGTAATGACCGTATTTGCTTGTATGATGGCCTTGGATTATATACCGAATATGGATAGTGTGGTCAATCAAAACAATATTAACAACAGCAACTAATATGCCAAATATTAATAACAACTACACGTAATCTTAATAACCACCACCACTACAAAAAAGAAGATAAACAGTCATAACAAATTTATTGAATTGAAATTGATGAGATAAAGAATTCGCATATATTTGTCATATAATGAAGCAAACCAGAGAGTTTATTGTTTTTAATAAAATAAATTAAATTAAACATTTATTTGTGTGCAAATAAATTCATAAAAACGCCAATTAAGTAATTATGTATACTATATATAAATATTTTAGAAGCTTTTAATTTATACAAATTTTTATGATGTTAAATTAAAGCCTTAAAGTGATAATTTAACGTAAATTTGTAATCATGTTTTTAAATTGACTTGATTTTTTTAATTTTAAAATACCATTTTGTTGAAAATAAAATGTTTATGCTTTTTATGTAGAAACACAAGAAAAACAAAAAAGAACAACCTTATTTTATAAATAAAGGTTAGACTTTATGAAAAATTAATTATCAATCCATTCAATTTAATCCTGTACTATATATTAGATTATGAATAATGAGAAACAAAGTATAAAGTTAACTGCATTTACATAAATGAAAATATATTTTTAATATAAAAACATATACATTTAAAATTGGCATATTTATAGTATTAAGGATTGATTACAAATGGGAACAGTTCCTTTCCACTTTTACAGTTTGCAAAATATTGAGTGAGTAAATCAAACAAACAAACACATGTAGAGAAAGGAAGAAAAAGGAAATTTTAGCACAAACCATAAGCAGTTCAATTTTTGTAGCATTTTTACGCACATTACTTGATAATCAATCACTTATGTATTGAACTAAATTTAAAGCTTTAAAACTATTTATGCTTTTTTTGTTTAATCAAGAAAATATATAAAAATCTGTCAACGAACTAATTTAGTAAACTTATTATCCGAGTTATTCTTCCAATTTAATTATTAATTTTTTTACTATGCTTATAATTTTTTTGTAGTTCTGAATTGATTTTTGAAAGTTGGTTTATATGGTAGGTTGTTTCACACTTTTGAAGAAAATGGTTTAAGGTCTACTGATACATAGATAGATATATAGACTAGATCAACCCACAACAAATGAATACTTTAAACAACACTTAATTGTTTTTCCGGTGATCGAAAAAGTTTAAAAATTCCCAAAAGTCTGAAAAAGGACATGGTATAATTTTGTACAGGGAACTTATAGAACTCCAGGTCATTGAAGGTCTAATAGTTTGCTTCAATAAAAAAATAGTAACTTTAAAGCTTAACAAAATGCTAAAGTTGCTAGATTTTTCAGTAGGCATATAACAAAAAAAATTGGTCTGTTTGCATTCGTAAAATCATCAACTAATTAAATGATAATGAACAGAAAAATTACTATTGAAACTTAAGAGTATCGGAATAAGTTATTACGAATGCATATCAGATGATGGATGCATTTCCTAAAAAGTGTGATGATGCAAATATTAACGCGGATATGTAGTTAAGCATGCGCATTAGATACAGAAATAATTTTCTTGGTTAAACAAAATAACCGCAAACTTTTTAAAAATCTTTAGATTGAGATTTTATAAAAATTTTAATACTTTAAGATGTCATAGTGCCATTGAAATTTATTTTTGTATATGAAAAGTAAGGAGACAAAAAGTGAAGCGTTAAAACGAAATACGCGAATAGTGTAATGTGCAATAATTTTTAAAAAGGAAAAGTAAATAAGAAAAAAACCTTTGAATATCATTAACGAATTTTATTTTTATAATCATACTTTTAAGCTTAGCCGTGACAAAAGATTACGATTAAACAATTTTTAAATTGCGTTTAACTAATTTAAGTTTAAATAATTATTTTATTTTTTTTTATTTTGAATAAGTAAAAATTTAATAAGTATCTACATTGTGTATAAAATATAAGAAAGTTGATTAATAAAATGCGTAAACATTTTTAAATAAAAATATTTGTAATTTTCGTTAAATGCTTAAAGAAGCAACTGTTTAAGTATTTGCGGAGTATTTGCATGGGTAAATGAAATGGTTCTTTTATAATATAATCTCTGTTGTGACTTGTTGATTTTCTTTGTTGCCATTAGTTTCTTCCTTTTTGTTTGCTACTTCTTCTGCATTGGTCACTTGCTTACCTTTACTATTTTCGCAATAATAGCAAATTCTATCTTTAATTTTATTCATAAAGAACGTCGAAGTATCATTTGATTTATTACTAACTTGTTTTGCTTTTACCGCGGAAAGCTTCTCCTCATCTTTATTATTTTTGGGGATAGCCCGATATTTACGGTAGTTTTTTTTCTTCTCAAATTCATAATTCTGTGGTTTAGTTTCTTTATTGTAGGAACAACTTTCAGAGGTTTCTCCATCTCGGGTATTTTTACAAATAAAACAATTTTGTTGGCCCCGTATAATATTTTTACATTTTTCTGTTTTTATTGATTTTTTACTAGCCTCACTTACAGGCTCGTGATCTTCTTTGGAATCAACTTCTTCACCACTATAAGTCTCTGGCTCATGTTGTTGAATGTCAACATTTTCAGAACTATCGCCAGCAGAGAGAGCATCAGTTAAGGAATCATCAAAATATTTCTTTACAAATTCTTCATAAGCTTTATCATAATCGTAAGATTTTTTCTCCTCTAAACTTTCAGCTGACTCCTCGCTTGTTCTTCTTTTTAACCGAGAATTGTCTGGACTTAGTTGGCCTAAAATATTTCCATTATTTACGGTTATCACTTGCTTAGGCTGTGTCAAATGATAAGTAGATGATGTAATAGTATCCAAGGATCTTAATAGCTCTCCTGGTCTTGTAACTTTCCAAAAATCACTCAAAGTATTTTGAAGTTGAGGTCTTGTATAAGCCAAATTAAAACAACAACAAAATAGTATTACTCCTTTGGCTGTCATCGTTGTTAACCAGTTTTCTTTACTATTGCAACCATTCACAAATGTCAATGCATTTTATAGTGCCATATAACGTATTGCGATGTTAAGCGAAGCATTAAAACGTTACTTTGTTTAACCACAGATTTCATTACATACATAGTTACAGGCAATAAAAAAGATAAGCGGAAATTTAAGCTTCAGAAATGTTCAATTGGTAAATGTCGATGCCATTAACATTACTGACCAAGATTTTTTGTGTATGTGCTTCAAACGTAATAGGCGAAAGCGCTAAAAATTACTTCACTATGAAGACTGAATTCGCAATTTTTTTACATGTGCACATAATTCATTCAAAACCACCCCATTTTGTTTTTTAAAGTTTTGGTTAAAGTAGTTTCAACAATTTTTACTTTTATTGATTATAAACTCGGATCCATGTGTGTGAGGTTAAATTTTAAAATATAACACCCTAGACACAAACCACAGAGTTTAACAGACTTCTGTTAGCATGCTAATATGACTCTGTACACATATAAAATCTTATTTAATGCATTAAAAATGTTGTCGTCCCTTACACCACCTTAATTCGAAAAACTGGTTGAAAGACCAACTGTTAAAGAATGAGCAATAAAAGAGGAACACCTTGCCTTCATATCCCATTCAATTTTGTCAGCCCATGTTGACTCCTTCCCAAAAATAATTCCAATTTTATTGCATTAAATAAGATTTTATATGTTAGCATGCTAACAGAACTCTGTTAAACTCGGTGGTTTGTTTCTAGGGTGTTATATTCTAAAATTTAACTTCATACATAGGGAAAAACCCATACCCAACTTATTAAAATATGTATCTATTATTTCTTTGGCTTGACCTGCAAAATGTTCAGTACCATATTCAATTTCCGCCCTAAATACTATCATAAAGCTTAACTTTTATCCGCGTCTGATTGATTAAAATAATTTTCGGAACAAATTAATCAAAATAAATAAAACGAAATTAATAAAAAATTTCGAGATCTCGGTCTGTTGTCCAATTTTAGAAATTTTTTTCCCAGAAAGACTGAAATCTCAGAAATAAAGAAATCGATATTCAAAATATATAGATACAACAAAAAATATATAGAGGGAACGAGTTTAGTTTAGTGACACAGCTCCAAAAAAAATAAAAGTTACATAAATGTGTAGAAAATGGAAAGGTAAGAAAATGTTAAACAAAAATGGGGGAAACGCATAGTTTCGAGTTATGTCCCTCTGAAGTTTCCATATATACAGATCCGGTCAAAAAAATAGCACCAATGACAAACAAATTTATTCGAATAAAAAACAAATATGTGTGCTTATTATTTGCACATCACTAAGCGATGCCTTTATACTAAGTTTATTCTCTTTAGGAGTTCTTATTTTTTTCCAAAAGATGTTAACGGTTCTTTATCTATTACCAAAATTTAAAAAAAGTCTTTATCAGTGCATTCATTAAAATAGCACCGATTGACAAAGATTGTTTTAAAAAATTAATTATTTATTAAATAATTGAAATAAAAAGGAAAAACTAAAGGTAAGATTATTTCTAATTGCTGTTAATAAAATTTATCAAATATTTTGTTTATATTGCAAGAAATGGGACGTGGAAAACATTGCACGGCTCAAACACGTGCTATTGTAAAAAAATATGGATTCAGCTCATAAACCATATTCTGAAATAAGAAAATTTGTTGGATGGTCTAATAAAATGATTGTAAATGCAATAAGCTTTACTCAAAAATCTGAAAAACGTGGTCACAAGCCCTTTAGACGGCTGTTCAACAAATATGGAACTCTATTCCGAATGATATGCCAAAATCTCGTTAATTCCATGCAAAAACATTGTGCAGAGGTTATTGCCAATAATGAGCACGTAACATAATATTGATTTTTTATATCTTAAGATATCGTAAATATAGTGAATTCAAAATCTTTAATTTATTTAAAATTTATTCTTGGTTGAAGTATTTAATTTCAGTACAAAATATACTATGGTGCTATTTTTTGACACTGTTATTTAGTTTTTTTTTAATTTAAAACTCATAATAAAAGAAAAAACAAGATAAACGTTTTTTTATTTTATATTTTTACAGTCTTACGACACATTTTCAATCAAATATGTTCATCGTACATACATACATATTTAAATATATGTGACGAAAGAAATTTTTTTTACCATAGCTGTATATATGTATGTGATTTTCCACTACATTTCTAAACGTATATGGCCAACATTGGTATAATTTTAAAGCTGTTGAATAGACCTTTTAGAGTATTCAAAATGTATCAAAAACTATTTAGCTTCGGCCGGGTTCTAGGATTTTCTCCTCCATGGTATAACAAACACCGGCTTCGCTAACTAAAACCTTTTTGAATAGCCGGCCTTCGGCCGGTCGCAAGGATTTTCTCCTCTATGGTATAACAAACACCGGCTTCGCTAACTAAAGCTTTTTTGCATAGATGACCTTCATATGGAAATAGCAAAAACAGCTCGTTCGATGAAAAGTCGGACAGTTGCAATGAGACTACTCGATTTATGAGAATGAAAACACAAATAGAAAATAAAAAAAATAACAAATATAAATATTTTTTAAATTGATTTCTAAATTATTTTCCATTGAATTAAATTAGCTTTCATTTTAGTGTTATATATTATATATTTTTAATCAAATTTAAATACATATTATCCTTTTAATAACTTTGTTTTTAGATTTATATCAATATGTGTTCCTATGACCTCTCCTGAAGAGAAATTTTTGTTAAATAAATATGTATATTGTAAAAGAAACTAGTGTAGTATACTTTAAAAAGTACTAGTAGAAGACTATAATTACGAACCAAGTCAAAGTTACAGCTAATAATAACTAGTGACTTTACTAGTATAGGAAGGAGTGGTATATATTTGTCAAAAACTCAACTAGTATAAAACTGATTCAAATAATACTAGTAGTTGAACTATGACTATTCAAAAATGAACTAGTTGGGCTCCTATGACTAGTTCATGTTAAAATCTATAGTTCGATATATGAGAAAAAGACAGACAGGCAACTAGTATAATTCTAGCCACATACTAGATATTTTGTCTGGATACGTTTAAAAAAAGTAGTGGAAAATCACATACATACATACATGTACAGTGAAATCTGCCGAAGAAATGTTTTCATAATATTTTAAGTTATCTAATATTGAACTACGTTCAGAAATTTGAACAAATCTACATACATATGTATGTATGTACATACATAGTTTAGCCAAGCTGATCCAAATGGAAAACAATCTGTTTTATATGAAAACTTCAATAGCCCATAAACTGGAAAACATGCGTCGCCATCAATTCTTGTATTTAATATTTTTTTTATTTTTCAATTTTCTATCACTTGGCTTTTTCGTTCAGAGCAGCTTTGGGTAAAACTAAAAGCCGACGCTTTTTTGTAGCAGCTGCCCTTAGTAGACTTAAGCCCTTTTCATGGGCTTTATATCATTGCCCTTTGTTTATTTATTCTAAATTGTACGACACTTGAACATATATTTTTTTACTTACCGCTTTTGTTAACATTAATTGATTCATATACATACATATGCACATATGTATGTATATATGCTTATATACCATTTTAAGCAAAAATACATATGTATGTAAGAATGTGTAGGTATGTATGTACACAAGTAGATGGTGTTTCACATTTTTTTCTGAATAAATTTCAGAGTACAGGAATCTTGATGATTTGGAACTTTAATCGAAGATCTCAGATGGATCGTTTTTAGCAAAATCTTTACACTGATGGATACTATATATTACACTTCAAAAAATGTTTAATTTCACGGTACCCATAATGAATTCTCCACGTTTACTTTCTTTTAACACGATTTTCGACACTCATATACACAAATTAAGTGTCGTGTATAAACTAACAAACGTTGCACTTGAGAAATAATTGCGAACGACATAAATATTAAAAAAAAAATGTTCACTATAAAGAAAAAGAACTTGCTTTAGAACATGTTTAAGCGAAAATAACGGCGGAGTAGAAATAGCGGTACTCTTCTGACAGCTCAAATAAATAAAGGCTTAGTAGCCACAGTTGCACAGAAGGTGTATTAATTTTAAAATATATTCGCCTCGGTTGTATATTTACGGTTTATTTATAAGACTACTAATTTTTTTACGTGTCCCCTGCTCATGGGTTTGCGCTTAATAGGATATAAACTTAAAATAATTTTTTTCCATGGCATTTCAAATACATGATTTATTTGAACTTATTATATCAAATCCATGTGTTTTATACACATCTAATTCCTTACATTTTTGTACATAACAAAGAATCAATCTAATAAATTGCGCCCAATAAAAAAAACGAAAGCTTATAGGTCATTGTGACGGAAAAACAAGAAAGGAAAATAAGACTTAACTACATATAATTATTCCAATACTAGGAGATAGCTTGGGTGCCATATAATCCTATGTTCTGCGGATAGCTAGACACTTGATCTGGTTTGTTAGAAACTTTTTGCCTCATAATACGCATTTCTCTACGCTTTTCTCGAATAAGTTGTTTTGCCTGTTCAGTATCCATTTCCTCCCAATCACCAGAGTTTTCATCAACCCAATCTTCCAATTCAGCCTGTAAAATAAATAATTTAAATGAAAAATAAATAAATAAATGATGAGACCTACGTTTAGTGTTATGGGAACATCTGTTTTGGCTTGTAGACGAGAAAAATCTGTTTGATTTTGGCTGTCATCACCCAAATAATATTTAAGTTGAGGTTTGATAACAGGTGTCAGTTCCTGGTGATAGAAATAAAATAATTTGTAATTTTTTCAATAACTATTAACTTAATTACTTTGAAAAAATCCGGTTCCTGCACTTCATCTTGCGGTGTAGGAGGTTTGGCAATGTGTTGACGATATTCTTCGATATGCTCTTCAACTGTGCGTGGACTATCATCCCAAGAGTTCCAATCTCTCTCAGTAGTCTAAGAATATTTATATGAAATTTATTTACCAATTATTGATCTTTTAACCTACCACAGATCTAAGAATTCTTTGTGAAGACAAATTAGGTTGCACCAAAACATTCGTCATAGGTTCAGAATAACTTGGTTTGCGTTTACGGGAAAAACAACATAATGCACGTCGCAATAAACCAACAATACTTAATAAAATCAGTTTTATTTGTTGAAAAACCATTTATACAAAATTTACTGAAGATTTTTGCTAAAAAATAAATTGTTGTTTGTTGACATTTGTTAAGAAATTAGTTACCTGTCACATCAACTTGGCTGCGTATAACAGTTACGTCAAAAAAGAAAACAAAAAACAGCGTAGTATTAACATGTAGTTTATGCAAGTTAACTTTTATTATGAAACGGATATATACTAAGTAACCACAATTACTTATATTTCGTAAAAACAAAAAATTTTATTTCCGTCAACAATTAAATTTATTTATGTATCTACAACGGAATTAATTTGTGTGCGTCTGCGAAATTTAACCAATATTATTTCTAGAATCCAGGGAAACGCACACAGGGCCATGAAGAAATTCAGCAAATGAAATGTTATTATGTAGTCTTGGGTCATATCGCGTATATAACCAACCACTGGGCTTACAGCAAACATAATATTTCCTTGCAAACACATAAATAGGCCGTAGCCAGTAGCAAATCTAAAAATATATTAAAAAGCATTTTACTTTAGAAATAAATAATTTACAAAACTACTAACCTTTCTTTTGGCAAATATTCAGCAAATATCAGTGGTATCGGTACGTGTACCCAAGTTCGTAAAAAGCCCATTACAGCGGTTATAATTGACATACTTTTGAAATCAAACGCATTTAGAAAAACTAAATTAAATATATAATTATTAAGTTTAGATTTATAATGTTTGCCATGATTTTATGTTTTCTAGAGCAACGATTTAATTATTTTTTTATGGAATGATAAGAGATGACTAATTAATTGCATTTTATTGCGGGCGTTCTGATATCATTATTAAAACATGCATTAAAAGTACAATATTATAGTATTAAGCTATTCTATTTGTCTATTAAAATAATAAGTTGGAAAAGTATTTCATTTAAAGAAGATATAGTGTTTGACCCTATGCTGAGACCAAAATCTGCCAAAATTTCCAAAAAACAACCGTACCGATAACGCTTATTGCTTATTTATAAAAATGAATAGACAAAATTTCTATAAGGGTTTATATCGTATTTTTTTAAAAATTCTCTTTTAGCGTCTCCAGAGAAATGTACAACTTTGGTGTTAAGTTCACTTTCGATGATAAGAAATGTTCATAATAATTTGGAAAAGGGTAGATCTTTTTGAAATAATCTCGAAAAGCGTAGATCTCTTTAGGAGATGTGCTTTTATTGCATTAAATATAAAACAGTTGACCACGAACAAACTTTTACCACATTTTTTGTTTATTATTATTATTTATTTTATTTTATTTATTATTTATTTTATTAAATAGGTCTACATATTTAATTTAAGTACTAATTTTAAATTTAGACACCTGATATTAAAGATTCGACAAATTTTTTTTTAAATTGTATACCACATAAAATTCGAAAACGATACATATGCATCTTAAATGTAAAATATCTAAAAATGTATGTGTTCATACATATGTACGTGTATGATAACGTTAAACTTCAAATATTTGTATGATTTTCAATTGCTAATTAGCCAAGAAATTCATTTAAAGCCCAATTTTAAGAATTTTATACTTTGGAAAATAATTCGTTTTTATTATTTCCTGAACAATTTAAATTTTCAGGGACGTGACATTTTCGATGTTTCCACTTCAATTAAATTAAGTTGATAATTTTTTTAAATAATGAACTTGGTCTATGCCTTTTTAATTATTTTTTATACATCTACAAGAGTTTGGTTTTCGGTCAAACTAATTCCGACGATCTTAATAGAATGCCCGAATACAAAAAAACGCGCACGCTACTGTTTTAAGCAAAATGGATTTTAAATTAAAATCATTTTTAATTAAGGGCATTTATGTATATATATATAACATTTTCTTGCATTCATAACTTAAAACACCTTTGCGTAATTTATTAGAATAATTATGTATATATGCATAAATTAATGAAATTAATATTCTAATAATTATATATTATTATATTACAAAACTTACTTACCAAATCTTGCGAAAAATGTAAAGAAAGCTCCAGCTCCATATATATATCTTGAAGGCATTTGTATAAACACCGCAGAAAGTGCTAAAACTATACGAGAACTCAGATCTGCTGCAGCGCCTATGGCAATAATATTGGCAGTATCCGGCTGAAAGAAATAAAAGCAAATATTTCCATGCAAGACTTTACTTTACAAAATCATATCCCCCAAAAAATGGTTAACGCACCTTATTAAAACCTAATTCGAACATATACAGCGGTTGCAACGTGAAGAAAGTTATATCCGAATACAAAGCAAATGATACACCCAAAACTATGTTGACATAGATGGGTTGCTTTAAAAGACCCAAATCCAAGAAGTCTATAATAATTTGACATAATGAACGTTCATCTTTCTCACATGTCTGATTTTCTTGAACGCAAACTACGGTAGAAACTCTACGAGAACCAATAACATTTGCAAACTCTGGAGACGCATCTGTTACGACCATAGGCCCAGTCCAATTTCCAAGACTCGTTATACTAGAGCAACGACTGGAAATTTTCTCTAACATTTCGCGCGATAGTTTCTGCGAATTTTTCCTGTTATACATTAAAGGTGAAAGATGATCTAAATCAGTTTCATGCGATTTATTAACATTCGATACTTCCACTTCCGGTATGTTAATATTTCCCAAAGATAATTTTTTACCAGCAACGTTCTTTAGCTCTAAGGTATTGCCATTCTCACGTACTTCTTCATCATTAATGACCACTTTTCGCATATGCCATTCCACAGGTTGCATTAGCAACATACCCAAAACTGCGTGTGAATTTATGGCTGCTAGGATTATTAGGCAACCTCTAAAACCATACATTTCCAATAGTTTTTGCATTAATAAGGGATAGAACATTGTGCCAATACCAATTAAAGTCTGCGCAAAACTCATCCACATTACACGGTTTTTGACAAAATAATTATTAAAAGTGGTAAAAGAAGTGGGCACAATTAGACCGAATCCAATACCTTGTATTAGACTAAAAGCTAATACAAGTGTAAAGGTTGAGTTGACAAAGATCTGCAAAACGCAGCCGATAAAATACGAGAAGCCCCCAAATAAGCCGACCGGGCGCAAACCAAAACGATTAAAGAGGGATCCTGAAAATAAGCCCGCAAAACTGAATGAGCAGAAGAATGCACTTGTTATGAAACTAATTGCACTTGTTCCGGCTCCCAAGTTCTTAAGGAAATCACCAAAAACCAAACCAAAAGAAGGCAAGGCAGCTAAACCGCTAATCTGTAATTAATTTTTGTATTATTTAAAAATATTTTCTATATATTACATTAATTTTGAATACATACAAATGACGTGGCCATTCCCATGCACACTAGAATACCCCAACCTCCATCTGGTGGCTCTAAGCGAGTTTTTGTTTTCATTTTCTTTCTTACTTAGTTTCACCTTTTCTATAGCACTATGATGATTCAAATGAATATGCTGGATTTAAAATTTCTTAACTTGGCCCAATCTAACAGAAGCATCTTTTATTTGCTAACTGGGTGTTAAAAGATAACATAGATAAAGTCTATTTATAACACCTGATACAGCAGATCTGCAGCTAACTGGCATAATCAAATGTAATTAGTGACATAAACTAAGCCAAATAAATGTTGTGTTATAAATTTATCTGATATGTCTGTATTCTAGGTATGGTTGTCCGTTTGGCATTCCAAATGAATTACTTCAGATAACTAAAAAATCATTTTTATATTTAAATACCAGACAAATATACCACGAAAAAAATACTTTCTAATTACGAAATATGTATGCTGAACAGATAAGATCTTTACCACTTTTAAAATTAGCTAAATCTGCATTATCTTACTTTTGAAAAAAACACGTTTTAAACACATATTTGTTTTTCTAGTCAAAAACGATGGTGAAGATTCTACTTAAGCAGAGGTAGGGAATTTAATATTCGACGCAGCTTTACTTAGAATACTTACTTGTTTTAAATATCTATGTAAATATCTAACCGCGCGATCTTATACGTAAATACTTTACGAAATATTTTTAAAGATAACGAACTTACTATGTTCCTTTTTGGATAATAAAATTTCATGCTACTTATTTTATTAAGTCTCAAATTTTTTATTTATTTTTTTATTATATTGTGAGTTCCAAAGCATGTGTTGAGGTGATGCATTTTAACTACCGAATCAAAACAAAGAAACCAAAGCGTTATCAAACTTCATAAAAAAATTGCACACATTTTAATTTTTGGCAAACTTTTCGGCATTCATTTGTTCCTTATCTCGTAAAGATTTTTTCATATCTAATTTTTTATGAAATTAAATTTGTTTCAGTATTTGATTCTTATTTCGAAACTATAATCATTATAAACTATTTAATAAAATAGGCACATAATGCTTTTAATATTAAGCGATAAAATAGAAAATAAAATTTCGTTGTTGAAGATTAGTTGTCTTATTTCGCAAAAAGAAAAATATCGAATGCCGTAATTTGTGATCTGGTCAAATCAAAAAGTATTAAATCATGAAATTTCATAGCCTTAGATTTTAACCCGTTACTCCCTACTGCAATATGAGATTTTCTTTGGCACAAAACCAATCATACAGCGCATCTGCCATTCTTTTTAGTTCTTTAGTTGCTATTCTGTAGCAGGATTTTAGTGCACCTATTGCAGCCAAAACTTGCAGCTTATATTTTCTTATAGTGCAAATGGTTGACTTGCTACAAATTTCATATAGAAATATTCCACTTTCACTGTCTTTTATAATTTTTAACATATTTTCTAAAGATATTTGCTTCTTTTTGATTTCTTTTACTTTAAACATTTTACATACAAATTTGGCAATTAGCCGCAGCAAAAAGCAAGAAAATACAAAAAAAATGTCCCAACTTAATATTTTACTAAATAAAAATAATCAATTTCAACACACAATTTTTATCATTTTTGTTCGAACGAACAAACATTTTTCAATTTCGAATAAAGAATTATTCGAATATTTTTCGAATAATCGAACATTCGAACAATTAATGAACGATGTATAAAATCATTAAATACTTTAATATTATTCCTGAACTCTGGGAATTTCCTATCCAAAACTAGCTTTTTAAAATATGCCACAGGAATCTAAACAAAGGAGTACGCAAATCCTTTGTTTTCCCAATTATTTTGTGATAAAAATATTTATTACGAATGACCTCGACTACAATGAAGAATTCGATGACGTTTCTGAGGTAACTCATAACGTTTTATTAACTGATCTAAAAATAAAAAA
The DNA here is from genome assembly GCA_956483585.1 of Gymnocheta viridis. Taxonomy (NCBI): domain Eukaryota; kingdom Metazoa; phylum Arthropoda; class Insecta; order Diptera; family Tachinidae; genus Gymnocheta; species Gymnocheta viridis. The sequence continues at coordinate 17,600,613 of OY101441.1, read as the reverse complement.
TAAAAATAAATAAAGTATGAAATTGTACCAACGCAAAAATCGTTAACAGTATTGAATTTGATCTGAACTATTTAGAAACATCAAAGAAAAGAACAAACAAACTTGATAGGCTCTTTAATGGTGTTTGAACTGTAAATTTTTTACTCTTTGTTCGTTCGAATTATTCGAAAAAAAATCTCAAAATTATTCGTTTATTCGAGCAAAAAAAAATATCATAAGATTTTATTCGAACAAATAAAAAACACTAATAATTGACAGCCCTAGCAGATACCCAAAATACAGAACTATTTTTCCGATTTGGCAATTTTCCGAATTCTTAGTGTTCTTTATAGTTTTATCGATTTGTATTAAACTTTGGATCATTGCTACAGTTTTTTTAATTTTTGGAATTTCCCCGGTTTAACCAGTTCTTAGTACTCCTCACAGTTTCAGCGGCTTATATTACATTTTTGCAATTTCTCACAGTTTCTATTCATTCGTGAATTTGTTTAGTGTTATTTTTAAAACTGATTTTATATTTTATACAAATTCTCATTATTTTCGCATGTGGTTCTCTAATAGCGATACTTTTTTTATAAGCAACGTAAAATAAATTTTTCAAATAATAATTATCATTAAATAAAAAGAAAAAAATTTATTTTAACTATAACTAATAAGTCATGCAGTAAATTTATGATTTCAGATATTCTCTCAATTTAATTGTAAAAAGTTTTTATTTGTTATGGATTGAGTGAATCTAAAAATATGCATTTCATTGGTGATGCTAAACCGAAGTTGCACAATTTTGAAAACTTTAACATCAGTTTGCAATAAAAGAGCGACATAATATCATAATTATATATTTTTTAGCTTCATAATTTATTAATGAAAAGACCTGTTATTTTTCTTTAAATCTTTGTTTCAATATATTTTAAATTACAGCCTATTGTTTTCCTTAAAATTATTTAACTCTAGCTTATACGAAATTAAATTTAAATTGTAAAGAAATGTTTAAAATACTACTTATCCAGATACTTTGTATATTAAGTTTTTTTTTGTATAAGTACATGTACTGGCAAATCAAAATTTATGATTTATGTGTATTAATGCTCGGTATATGCGACAAATATTAAATTATTAAGAAGTTATAAGAAGTGAATGTTTGTCAAATATAATATGACAAATATTCACACTTTGCAAGTGTCGCTTACCTTGAAAAATGTTTATATATTTTTAATAAATATCGCAAGTTCAAATTATTTCAGGTGTATGAAGTACCGAACTACATATACATATGTATTTATTCAAGTACATTCAAGTCTACAACAACACATTTGAGCTGCATCGCGTGTTTGTCAAACTCCATACGAAAAAGAAACCCGAACTAAATTTCTTGTACGAGTATGTATGCAGTATGTAAGTATGTTTGTGGAGACAGTTTGACAATCAGGCGATGTCATCGTTTTCGTTGTAGAGATGAATGTATGTACTTGAATAAAAATACTTTATAGATTTAAATTAATACGATATTTCTGTTTATGGGTTATCTAAATTAATTAAAATTTGGAACTATCACATACAAGTTCGATTTATTTGTTGGCGAATTTATTAGTACTTAACTAACTAACAACTTACAAGTTACAACGTACAAGTAAATACATACATAAATACATATAAAAAATAGTTTATGTTATATAAAAGTAGTTGAGAGTTATTTCTTTTTATGATTAAAACTATGATCGAATTGTATGTGTGTAGTATAGTGTATGCAAATGTATTTTTGTATGCGAATGTATAATTATAAATATGTATTACTTAAAGATTTAAAAAACTTTTGTTTGTTGAGGGTTTTTAGCTTTTTTTTAAATCTTTGAAAAAAGATATCGAGGCAATCTCGATTAATATAAATTTAATAATTATGTATTATTTATATAAAATATTATAAATTGGTCTAACGTACATATATGAATTTATTAAGAAGATCCAAATTAAACCTACTACTGTTTGCAGCTAATTTCTGGAGCATTATTATCAGACATTGCAGTCTCTTTTTTTATTTTTCTTAATTGCAAAAATTCAATGAAATACTCAATGGACCAGGCCACACCACACAATATAATACAAAAGCTTTGAGCATGAATACAAATGGGATAACTGTCGGTTACATCACGAATGAGACCTTTAAAAAAAATAATGAAATGCATTATTGGTATGATTATCTAAATAAAGAGTTTTCACAAAATTAAGAATTCCACTTACCAATCAAAGGACCAAAGCATATTACAAAAACTGCTTTACCAACTAAATGCCAACCAAAGGCTGAAGGTAATTTCTCCAGGGAACAGTACTCCGAAACTGTAAGAGTAAAGTTACTGAGTGCCGATCCTCTGAAGAAACCACAGATTGACAGCCATATCATAAGCTGGTTCCATTCGGTTTGTTCGGCCATAACTTGAAAAAAGAAATCATATTATTAAAAGTATGTATTTATTAGTATGCACATATATTTTGTAATTTTTAAAATAAGCCAAATTTATCTACAAACAAATCGGAGTTGTGTAGTGTAATTCGGCTTTGCTGAATTTTATATACCATTCTTTCGAAATTTGGGAGAATTTTCGATTGTTGGAATTATCGGAATCGGAAAAAATTTAAATTCCAAAAAAATTGAACGGAATTTCAATAGATTATTTTTAAGCAAATTTATTATTCGAGATATTCTCTTAATTTAATTTAAAAAATTTTTGTTGGGTTGAGCTATTTTTTTTATTAAATATGATTTAAGGCCTACTGTTGATTTGGGATAAGCATCAATGAAATGCATGTATATAGACTAGCTTAACACCCAACAAAAAAAATTTTGTTTATTTTTAATTTCTATGAAAATTTACTATTTGCGAAAATTGAATTAATTTTTTTGATTTGCCTTTCACCAGATAAAAGGCAAATTCATACATTCTTTTTTTTAACGATCACTGCAGACAATTTTTAATTAGATCTGTAACAATACAATGTTATGTAAAAGAAGTTTTATTGCAGACACTGTTCTCATAAACTGAATTTTAAATTTAGGAAGCCGCATACACAACTACCTTTCAATACTCATTAGAATTTCATTTTTGTATAGGATGTACAATTAATAAGAAAAATTTACGTTTAAAACTCCGAAATAATAACACATTAGTAGAAGAATTAAATCAATAAATAATTAATAAAAATTATTAATTAAGTTAAATAAAAAACTATATATAGATACAACTTACTGGATCTTGTTATGGCCACAAAAATTATGGACACTAAAAAAACTGTACGTTTTTTAATGCTCGTTCGATCGAATATTGGCGGCAGCACTATACGAGCAGCAATATCCGTTATGGCCGTTATGGACAAACAGTAGGCCACATCTGCTTTGTTATAACCCAAATTGGCAAAGAAGAATGGTGTAACCATTTTGAAATTCATTTCAGCTACATAAAATATCGATAACCCAAAGAGTATATTGAGGAACATTTTATCTTTCAGTAAATCTACATCCATAAGATCAGCAAATCGGGCCCAAAAACCAGGCTTCTTTTCAGCTGCTTTTTCGCCTGCAACATCGGTGGTCTTTTCAAGATCAGTAAGCTTCATTTTGATAAAAGAATCACAATGGGCATTTCCAAAACCTCCCGTAGCTGTGCTAACTCTTTTTAACTCACGATCGTTTCGTTCAAACTCATCATCTCCCACGTTCATGTGAACTTGTAAAATGGAACCCGTAAAGTCCATATACGATAAATTCGAAGTGACGGATTGTTTTCGATTTCGTAAGGTAGTATTAACGTCGCTGTTTGAGGGATAGCCGTTAGCAGCAGTTTGAACACCAGCCAATGACATGATGCGAGGAAAGGTTGGTCTTTTCGGCAAGCCCAGCCTGGACCCGACCATAGTGTCCATATTCATTTCGGAAAAGTTCTTTCTCATTTGTTGCTGTTGGTGATTGTGTTTGTTGAAGAGCAAAGTATTCATTTCGGGCAGAGCATCTTCTTCGGTGCCGTCCTCTTGGATAACTTTAAAGTCTGGTGGGGCTGTAGCGGCGATAACCATCATTTCCTCATCGATTTTTTCATCTTTCATATGCCACTTGGCCGGCTGCAGTAATACAGAACCTACTGTAGCATTTAAAGCCACGCCAGCTAATAATAATACAGCTCCACGAAAATCAAAAGCTTCCAATAGAACTCTTACTAGCTGGGGCATAATCAACATACCCAAGGCAGTACCAGCCATTGATAAACCCACAGCCTGACCACGTTTGTATTTGAAATAATGATTTAATGCCACAAACGCCGCAGAAGTTGCTAAGCCCACGCCAATGCCATTTATAACACCATATGTACCTAAAATATGGGCCATACTGGCTGCCGGACTGGTACAGGCCAAGCCAAGGGCACATAATAATGATCCAGCAATGGCTACTTTGCGATAGGAAAACTCTTTCAGCAAGGGCCCAACAAAGAGGCCCGAAAAATTCATACACACATCTAAGGTACTAATAATCACAGCTGCTCCAGTGGTTCCCACATCGAGATCACGTAATAAGTCACCGAACAATAAACCAAACGAAGGTTCTATTGAACGTGTGGCCAACTAAAAACAAGCAAATTTTTAACGGTTTTAATTAGATAAAATTAAAAGTCTATTTATTGAAGACTTTATAAAGGTTCTTTATGTGGTTGGTTGAATTGTGAAAATTTTAATAAATTCTATAATGAATGTTGACTTTACATTGTATATTTCTTTCTCTATAGCGACTACGATTTTTAATTTCCCGCAAGTTATCGTTTCCTGGGAAATTTCCGCGGGGCTCAAGGGAATTCTCGCTCGAATTAATACAGAAAACATATATTTAGGTATTATCAACCAACTGCAATTAATTTATATTTATTAAATTACACTTACGGAGAGAACAAACAACTGCAACGAGGCGATTTCCTAAAAAAAATATAAGAAAAACGCCACGCCGACGGCAGTCAATAATACGGTCAAATTACGGTCGTCGAATCGACTCAAAAATTTCCACTATATTAAAGAAAAAGTGGATTTCGTAATAATGCCTAATATTTTTTTATTTGTGTTTTGTTTATTTTGAATTTAAGTTTTTATTACAAATTTTAAGAATTTAATCAATACAATTTTTTTATTTTAAGTATTTATGATATTCAATTTTATTGTGCATTGAATTGTTTTTGTTCGTAAAATAAAATTTTTGATCGCATTACTGTTGAGAGAATTAGAGGAAAAGATTGAGAGAGTAATGAAAACCGATAAGAAAATAAAATGAATTTTAACCCAACCGGGGTTCCCAGTTTTATTTTATACCTTATCCAATTATGCAATTTTTCAAACCCCAAATTCCAAAATAACTTATTTCTTATCCCCAAAAATCCCCACAGATCTGTAATAAGAATTTTCAAGATTATAAATTAACAAATAACAAAAAGCTTTCTTCTGGAATATTTAACATTTATTTGTAATAAAGTCTTTAAACAATATAAAACTTTGTTTTAAACAAAATTTGCAAAATATGGAATATAATCAAGTTTTTCGATAATTTATAATTTGGAACTCAATCAATAATTATAATAATCTCATCCCACATATCCTTAAAAATGAAACAATATTATGTCAAAGGAAACACATGCATATATTTATTTACTTAATTAAATCCATTTATGTAATATTATTAGAATTAATTTATACTTAGAGCTCTAAATATTTACTGTTTATCGTGTTAAAAACTTCAGAATCATCAGCCAATGCAATTTTGATGAACATGTTGGTTGTTTAAAAAAGTATTAGCATTTGAGAAGATGGAATAAATTCGGCACAGCAATCTAAATTATTTTTAAAGTGAATATTTCTTCTAAAAAGAGCTTCTAATAAGTCATACTGTATTCTGTTGCGAATTTTTTCAATGTTACCGTCATCAAGCAGAAAAATATGATTTGTCAATATGTACATGAATTTGAATACAAAAAAGAAAAACTAAATAAGATTTATAATAATATATTATCCGCAGCGAAAAAAGAGCTTTTCCCCGAAAAATCCCCTAGGGATTTTCCCGAAATTTCTATCCCCAATCACAAAAAAAAAATCACCTATTTGGGGACAAATTTCCAAAACTGAGAACGCCGATCCCAACGGCTTGTCGTCGACCGGAAAATCGGTGTTGAATTTGTATGAAAGATTTTTTTATTTATTTATTTATTTTTTAAATAAAGAAAGCAACCCATATAAAACAATTTATTCTAAATGAAATACAAAAATACGTTTTCAATTATTAAACACATTACATAACATTACACATTACAAATTTTCATTAAAAACATACACTTTAAACACTGACGTTGGGGTGGCTCCAGACCACAAGTCTAAAGTTTATTATATGTATGTCTATTTTTTAGGGGAAGCGGGAAACGTAAATAACTCAGTTTCCCGAAAAACAATCATTTGTGGTGCAAATTTCATTCCATGCATTAATCGAAGAATTTGATCTATTATTTGATCGAATAATCAAAAATCGCTAATTTCGATTAAAGATTAATTGTCAATTATTGGATTAAATTCCCTAAAATTGTGTCACATGTTCACTTCTTTCCGTTATATTTAAAATGATATATGCTTAGTTTAATCGTTGCTCTTGAAAAAAAAAATTATGCAAAAATTCAGCTCGAACCCCGCAAAAAAGGAAAAACAGGGGGCAAATTACGGTATTCGATATCGAACGAAATCCTATACAAAATTTTTTGAATTTTTATGGAAATTTCGTTCGAAATCGAATGCCGTAATTTGCCTCCAGTATAATGTTTAACTAGCTATCGAATTTTCTAGCTCACTGTGCACAATAAGAAACAAGAAAAATAAACCTTAATTTTCCGAGTGTATGAAGAGTAACTATTTTGCTTTATTATCAATTATCAGCAATTTACAATGTGTTATAAAAATTTTAAAGAATTTATCATTTCTATTGGGTGCCCGCATTTTCAAAATTGTATAATTATGTTTTATATTTTTTTCTTTTTTGCTAGACTAAACAAATATTCAGCTTTATAAACGATCGATAAACGTATTCAGAGTGACGATAATAGTACACGATAAATTGCGTGAAAATTATGCGTGCGTATAATTTCATAAGCACATACAAATCTAAAAATTACATCGGCATGCAAGATTTCATTCATTCTCATTGCAAAAACAAATAAAATATTCGTTCGACAGCACATTTTCTTTTATTTTTTGAGTATGTGAAAATTTGCAATTCTTATCGAAAACCGAGGCAATAATTCATTAGTATTAATGATAACAAATACATATTTTGCCTTTGTGTACTACGAGTAAAATTCTTGAATGATAGCGAGTTTAAGGACTGCACAGTTATTGGCCATTAAATTTTTTATGATGTTTTTGCCAAACAATAATTATGCAATTCAAAACTTTATACAAAGAAAGGTATTAATTCGATATTTATTTTTATAATTACACTGACATAATAAATTGCTTATTAACCTTTATTAAGCGTTGGATTAGGTTAGTTCAAAAGAGAAAAGGCTATTTACAATAAGTCTCATTTCACGGACATACGCTTCATTTGTAATAAGACAAAAGCTTAAAAAGTTATAGCTACTTCTAACTATTGCTATTCCTCAATACTTTCCCGCAATCTTGGCAGTGGTACAGCAAGTGTTTTATCGATACGATCTCCTTCCTGCTTGTATACCATTTGCTGTCTCTTGTGTGACCAGTATCTTGTAAGGACTATTCTGGGTAACAGCACGCGAAGCCTTATGTCACAATAAAATGTAGATTTAAATGTATATAAATCAAAATCTTATTTCATTTTAATCTTTACAAAGAAAATACAAAATCGCTTAAGCGTTTAGCAAATGTTATAGCCTTCATGATAAAATTTGAATATTTCCAATTAACATTTACTTTTTTTTAAACACTGCCAATTATCACAGCAGTAATAAAAACATGGATTCTATTTTCAGTTTTTTATTTAACTTTCTTGTTATTCTGAATTCAGAAAAATATTGACCTAAAGTTTTCAAATTCAAAACATAAATATCATTATTTGTCAAGTTTTTTTTTTGTTGGCACAAGTAAATTTTTTTCGAGTCTAAAATAACAACCTAACAAACAATCACAGCTTATTTGTTTAGGCACGTTTTTGAACTGGATTTCCCTGTTACTAAGTTGTTTTTCTTATTGCAAATATTATTGTTATTATTACATTATTTATTTATCAGAATTTGTATTATGTTTAAACAAGTTTGTGTATTAATTATCAGATTTTATGCCTTTTAAGAGCCGTTTATATGGACTGAAAACAAAATTTTGATATGATAAAAATACTATGTACACATGTACATATGTATGTTTGTATATACGTATGTATGTATGGACAATATAAACAAAAATCGTGAAATTATAAAATTTCATGTTTTTCGTGTTGCGTTGATTTTGATAGATTTTTTTTCTGTCAATAAATCAACAAAGTTGTTCAAAAACCTATTGGTGTTAATTGAAATGTTTTTATAACATTACATAATGGAAGTGTTGTTTAGAATTATTACTGTAGTCGATCATAAGATTAAGAGGTAATATTGAAAGTAATAAAAAACGTAATAATTTTAGCAGATAAAACAATAGCATATCAATTATCAATTTCTGTTATAAAACGTGAGTGCACGCTCAAGTGAGTGTAAAATAAAGTTAATAATAATCACGAAAATTCAAGCTCCCGAAAAAATGGGTAAAACTAATGAAATAATTTATGTATTTTTCAATTTAAATAGCATTACATTTAAAACACGAAGAAACAATTATGCAAACATTTGCAAACACGTGATCATGGGTCATCTACACAAATCACAAAAGCGATTTCCATCTCCACTTCTAATATTTTTGTTGCAGTTTTGTTGCATTTTGTTGAAAATGGATCAGATGTATATTTTATGTAAAAATTTTATATTTTTTTCATAAAAGCTTAAATCAGTTGGCACCAAAAAAAATTTTTTTTTGGGTACCAGATATTTCCACGGACATGGATTCTAAACATCCTCCGAAGGCAGAAAATCTTTTCTCATCGATGTCACTATTCGATATATCGAGAGGAGAGAAGCCTTTTGAACATAATTTCCATTTTAAAATTAAAATAATGTCCATGAACGTTATTTGCTATTTTTATGTACACATTTCTATTTTAAAAAGGAAATCTTGTCCAAGGACATTATTTCCAACGAGCTAAATCAAAAGCAATTTTGGTTTAAATTATACATACATACATATATGTATCTATTATTTTCAGGGGCATAGCAATCAATACTTCACGCAAATATAAAATTACTTCAATTAAAAGATCTATAAAAAATTCATTTGTGCAATCATCCACTACTAAAATAACTTATAATGAAACTCAATTAAATAAAATTCGTAGGCTGATTTTATGATCAAATGAAATGCTATGACATTTTTTAATTAATTTTGATTAAAATATGCTCATAAATACATGTTATGTATTTCTTTTGTGAATTGCATTCACTTAAGTTAATAATAATACGGACAGACAGAAACACATGGAGTTCAATTTTCAAACCGTTTCAATTGAATCCGGTTACCAGGCGCGTGATCATCATGTGATTTATTATAAAATAAACAGTCAACCAACAATTAAAAAATAAATTGATCTTAGAAATTTCAGGCAAAAGCCAATGAGAACATAATTATGAATGCAAAACTGGAAGCAGAAAATCCATTAAACAAGTGAGCAAAGCAACAAAGAACAACATTTATTTTTGTGACGCTTCTTTGGATTTAAAAGATTTTTTATTACTATCGCTCATCGAGTTGTTCCAATTATTCGCTTTGAACAAACATATGTACATGTGTATCATCATTGAATATAGATTTATTATTGTTTTTATTGTTTTTATTTAATATGTGTATTCATTATTGGTTAAGAGAAAAAGTAAATTGGTATAAAAAAATTATCTCTAGAGACAAAAAATGTTGATGTTCGTTAATTTCTCTGTATAAGTAAATACAGAGTAAATTTTAATAAAACAGAATTTATTGCATATTTATGGACTTTATAAAGCTACAATAAGTGTAATTGCATCCATGGACTTTATTCACAAGTTATTATTTAAGTCCTCTGCAAGAGCTTTTATTGAGATAGTAACTCGAACTCAACTGTTTGCAATATTTCTTAACAAAAATGGTAATTTGAATGCAAAAGCTATTGCATATTATTATCACGAAATAGTTGTATTTGATTTCCCAACAGCAATCAATTTTGTGAGATTCGCATACAAATTCTTTAATATACTTTAAGTTTTATCAAACAACCGCCCAAGAGAAAATTGTTCATACTGAACAAAGAACGAAAATAATTTAAAAAAAATCAGAAAAGATTTTGTGAAGAAGCACCCAAATGTTGAAGTTCAAAATCGCCTTCTGTCAATTTATAGTAATCTGTCATGAATATGAACCCGCTTATTTAGGACGTGTTGCTCAGTCTTCGACCGGGATCTCAAGTTTTTCCTTATTCTATATTGAACAACGGTTTCGTTTAGTAAATGTCTTTGCCCAGTCGGCCTTGAATATCACAAATTACGGCTTCTCTGAGTAAAGATTTTCTGTCCGACTGGTGCTCGATCGGGCTTAAAGAGTTTTCTCTACTTCATATAGCGAATTACGGGCTAGCTCAGCAAAGTTTTTGAGCCAAGCCTCACTTAGGACTACGCAAGTGCTCCGCGAACCCTACATTTGGAGATCTCCGATCAAAGGCACAGGTAAAATTATCGATCCTAAGACTGTGTTTAGACGCGTCATATCTTATTGACATGATTCTTACTTTTTCGTCCTTGACCTTTCATTGTTGTTTACACAAATCATGTCTTGTTGACGAGATTTACTTACAAAAACCTTTAGGCTTAAAATTACGAATATGAAAATTACGAAATGACAGTACATGCATGTGTGTACTCGTTTCTTCTCCCCTCGTCGCTCTCGTCTATAAAGTAGCAATCATCTAAACACAGACTAAGAATGGTTCAATTTGAAGTTCACATTTGAAGCAAGTAATTTATATATATATTTTTCAAAAATTACAGTTTCCTCTACCCAATATAGCTGGCACATTTTTATTATACTTTGTATTTCTTGCACAAATTGTGCTTTGTTGGTCTTCATACAAAATGTACGTCACGTGACTAAAGTCTTGTATCATTGACTAGTAAGTAACATCTTAAACATTTGAAACGAGTCAGCCAGCTGCTTTTGGTTCCAGTAAGCCAGTCAAGTCAGTCAGTTAGTCAGCATAAACAAAAAATATAAAAACATAATTACATGGTAAACAAATGATTTTATTTTTAGTGACAACTAACCGCAATGCAAAGCAACAAGTGAGTTAGTTGTTTTCTGTTTCAGTCGGTTCTTGAACTTTAAAATGTCAATATATGCACATATGTGCATATTTAAATGAAAATAAAAGCCAAATTGAAGTAAAAATAAAAAAGAAACGGACAAAAAGAAAAACCTGTTTTGAGTACGTAAATGTGTGCAATAATATTTTTACAATGCTTTTAAGCATGACCGTTTATTATATTCAACCTTACTTACAAACAAGTTTTGATGCGCACTCTACATTAAAAACTTAGTATGTGTTCTAATCAGTATGCAATTTGTGCAATATTTGTGGGAAATTCGTACATTTATAATAAAATGCTTTGATAATGTGTTTTTCAACATTTGCGGGAAAACTAAAGCGATTACTCAAATTAAAATTTAAAAGTTACTGAAAAAAGTTATGAGTAGTGATTGATGGTGTAGATCAAACATTTTGGAAGCTTTAACATGAAAACGAAAATTATTAGAATTATTAGATACATACATATGTATGTACGTACATATTTCAATCTTCGTATCCTTTTTTCCAAAAATAGTTCTATTGTTTTAGTTTGAAATTTTCCTATTGCAATTTATTTCAAATATTTCTGAAGTTTTGGCAATGATCACATTAATTTATTAGTTTTTTCCAACCCTAATACATATACATATGTATAAAAAATTCAGTATGAAAACCAAAAAGCACAAATAAAAATAGGATTCTGTAGAAAGATGTTACCAACAAAAAAGTAATCCAAATTACCAACACGAAATTCCCCGAAATATTTCAAAAATATTTTAGAAATCTGCACTGGAAGTTATGATGTTTAATTTTTTTGGTATTTGAATTGTTTATCATGGGTTAGTTAATGTTGAGATAAGATTGCTAGTTTATTGTTTGTCGCTCCTTTATTGCGACGTAGTCATATCTAAAAAAAATCTTGTTCTTCAGAAAACGAATTAAAAGTTTTTAATTTACTCACACATCAATGGAAAAATAAAAAAGTATTCTCCTTTCAAGAGGTGAATAAACAAGATATTAATATGTATGAATTTTTCAGACAATATGAAGAACGATACGATTAATAATTCTGCATTATTTACTAAAAAATAAACGTTTTTTGAGATATAACTACGTTGCAATAAAGGAGCGATATATTTTTATCGGGAATAAAAATTCTCGGAATAAAATTCCCTGAAATTGCGTTTGGCAATTTTGTATTGTTGTTATGTTTGTGTACTATTTTGTTCATTTTGGTCGCCATTTATTGTTCATGACAACTATTTAGAAACACTAGTGTATACAGCGGTCGACTCAATCGACCGCATTTTAGAAATTAATATTAAACATTTACATAAATACATATCTATGTATATACGTAAAAATACAAAAAATAGAAAACATTCTAAATAAACAACTTAAAACTCTGTCTCATTTCTATGCAAAAGCAACTTGGACAAACACCCATGCACACTTTGTTTATTTTTCAGCTGATATATGCATGTGTATTAAGTGTGTATGGGTTAGTAGCAACTTTACATGCTTAGAGCTCCCTAAATATCGAACCGATTTAAATAAAATTAAAACTGTGCACATTGTTCAAAAACATAAATCTTTCCAAAATCGGTTCAGTATTACGGCCCCAAAAGGGATCCAAAAGAAGGTGTTTGCATTTTAATAATATAGATTTGTGTGATTAATATTTAAATTTACATTTGCAAGTGAGGACCCACTCACTCAAACTCATATAAAACTTAAACATATAAAACAATTAAAAAGGTAGACTTGAGCGCTGAATATGAAAATAAAATAAAAATTGTATGGTACGTTTTTTAAAGTTATCACTTTTAAGGTTATAACTTCTTCTTGAGAATATACGATTTTGATGCAAATAAATTAGAGCTTCAAATAGTACCAGCTTGTAATATTGCTTGTGTAGATACATAAAAAATATTTTGTAAAATATGTATTTCAGAATTCCAAACATTTTTTCCTGAGTGTATGATAAATAAAGCCTTTTCAAAAAGTGTGCACGCGTTTGTCACATGTTCGTTCAACAGAAAACATTTGATGTTTGAAGTTAAATAAACATTGTGTTAACAGCAGTAGCAACTAATGCGAAATGATTATTTTAATCCGGACATGGTTATAACTTATTGAAATTCAATTCAGTTTGCATTTCAATATCCCCCTTTAAACTTTAAAGGTTATTGATTCATCTATCTAAATTTTTGGCATTCAAATATAAAAACACATTTTTGAAGATCATACCACCCATTGGTTTAATTTTATTTTCATTAAATTTGCACGTTAGTTTAAAAAAAAAAACAAAAACAACAATTGATGATTAAAAAAGTTTAGCAAATTCAAAACCTGAATTTAAATGTGGTTGTGGTTGGAGCCTTAGCTGCCGAAATTTTTTATCAGAAGTTGTGGTGCATTTTTTTTAATTTTATAAATTCAAAATATGTACATACATACATACATATACATACATATTTAAATAATACATAATTCATGAGTTTTCTCAGGAAATAATTCATTTGCATTTAAACCTGTAAGTTTAATTTTAAAATATGCAGTAAAATGCAATTCTTCAGCGTTTAAAAAAAGAAAGCTTGAATATTTTTAATAATTTTTGTTCATTGTAAAAATGTCCTACCGTTCAACGTACATACCTACATAGTGTTTTCAAGCTTGTGGGTATCAATTACATTTACGTGAATTTGTTTGCACTAGAACCAATTAAAAGCTTTAAAAAATGTTGGGATCATTAACCCTGGAATCTTTCATTGAAAAACACCCCTTGAAAATCAATAACTTTTGGAAATAAGAAATTCACTATTAGCGATTTTAATAAAGGATTCCAATTATTTTGTACCTTCATACTTTAGCATTTTTAGTGTTTTACAGTCTATTAAGGAGTATTTATTTTCTTATCCTTATGCTTTTTGACGTGATCTTGAATTTAAAAATTAATTTTACTTTTAGAAAAGCCTTAGTAGGGAAAAATCTTGTACAAAATCAAAAGCAATAGCCGTGAGAAAAAGTATTACAAGCTATGTATCTATTTACTTTACTGACACAATCTAATTTTTTGCAATAAAAATGGGCTTAAATGATAATCTGAACAATAGTGTATGTAACATATCATGACACGACGGCATATCTCACATGAATGGACTTTCCTTGACTTATAATTGAGAGAAACTGTATCAATACAAGTGTTATTTATAATAAAATGTAAATAAAGTCAATGTAATTGTTGCACGCGGTTTTCGTTTGCTTCTGTACAGTTTTTTTTTAATTAAACAGAAATATCATTATCATGTCCGGCATTTATTTCAATTCAAATCACCTTGCAGTGATTACTTTTTCAAATGTCTTATATTTTTACTATTTTTGTTTCTGTGACTATACATATATTTTGCTTTTTATTGGAACAATAGAATAATAAAAATAAATTCAATTATAATTGAATTGTGCATTTTATTATGAAATAAAACTAAAATTTCAACCTTTATAGATGTTTTGTTTTTCCAGACTTTTGTTTTGATTCATCAATTATAAATTATTGATTTTCTTTATCAAAATTGATGTTGTGTAATAATTTCATGCAGGCCCTAATCGAACTATTGAGTATATTATTTAAGCTTTGGATTGTCAAAATAAGACATATTGTGGTCTACCATTAACATTGCATCACATAAACATAGTTTTGTTTAATTAATTACAATCTTATCCCGCAACATCATAATATGATCAAAGATAATTTATTGTTTTCATATAAAATAAGAAACCCAAACGCTGTGAAATCACCTAGTACATACTTGCACACTTAGTTCGCTTATCAGATCTCCAACAATTATAACTTTTTTTTAATTTTTTAAACTTTTATTTGTTGTCGTTCCGTATTTGTTTTGACAATAAAGAAATTGTTATAAACAAATCACGTGACGTTTAATTAATTTTATTTCATTTAATACAAATTCAGTTGTTCAGTACAAAAATGACACAACAAAAACAACTAAGAGTTATTAATTAAGTTTTCTGTTGTGCACAAAGGTCCACCGTTTTTGAAATTTTTAAAAATAAATCGGCAAATGATCAAACAAATATTTTACTTATTTTTTTTAATAATAAATACAAAAATTGTGAATCATTACAACTTCATATTTAAGAACTGCAGAAAATATGGTCTAACGAAAGATCATAACAAATTTTTTTTAATCGGGTTTTTGCATATTTGGAAAAATGCTACCTTTCTATCTAATCTATCGAAATATGCAGAAAACTCTATCATGTATTCATGATCATTATACATTACGGCAGCGTAATATTTTTTTATTATAAGAGAAATATATTTTTAGTTTTTTGTAGTACATATAAAAGTATATGCACAAAAAATAAATGTCACACATTTTACTAGGTGGTATGTACTTTTGGGAAATCTTTTCAAACTTTTTTAGTTTACCCAGGTACCTAGACTTTTGTTGCGCACCGTATGTATATAAATATATATATATATCTGTACATATCTCTAATACATTGTAGTAACGCCTAAAATATTACGGGCTATATTGTATTACAGATTTAATTATATTTTTTGTTTAAAAGTGAAACCAGTAATAATAAATGATTTAATAAAATTGTTAAGAACATTTTTGGTTAGTTAGTTATTATTTATTTAGTTAAAATTTTTTATTTATTTATTTATTCATTTATTTATTCATTTATTTATATATTTATTTAGATAGGTATTTATTATAATTGAAATTACAATAAATCTTAAAGCTAAAGCACCAGAAGCTAAGGCTATTTATTGGCTTTTAGTGAAAATTATTTTATTGCTTAATTCTAAAATTATTAGAAATACATGTATATGTATTTACATATGCAAACACTACTTTAAAATGCTCACTTTAAAATTAGTGACTATTAAAATTCACTTTTTAAATACGACCCTCGTATGCTTATTTTCGTATGTAGATATGTAAGTACATACATATTTTTATACATGCATACATACAAAAATATTTACAAAGTGGTCTGTATGTACATATGTATGTATGTATGTACCTGGTGGCATGGTCTTCAAAGTAATTTCTGTAAAATGGAAATATGTAATAACAACAGAATCAGCCAGTCATCAACAACGAAAACTATTTTTGAGCTGTTCACATTATTATTTTCTGACTATGTTTGTGTTTGTGTGTTTGCCTTGCAAGCAAAATCAAAAGCTACAAGCAGTGTTACCATATGTGAAGATTTATCTTGCTTTGGAAGTTTTTTGAAGTGCCAAAAAGAATAAAAGATTTTTTAGCTAAAAAAAAAGATTTTTTAATATATGATATTTTGCACTTATAGTCTATTACTTATCATTCAAAGTGCGAAAAGAAGTTAAAACCCGCAACACTCTTTACTTCCATCCATTTAATTGCAACGATGTTTTATTTTTATATACAAATTCATTTACTATATAATGAAATTCTTTGCTTGTATTTAAAAATATTTTAATACATAGTAAAATATGAATATATCTGTTTTGAAAAGTTCAACAAAATTGATATTAATAATTGTACATACACTGCGCGTCATCAGGTTAGCGCCCCCCCTTTCGCCGACCGATAATGTTAAATATTATCTTAAAAATATTAAGGATATATACTTGGGAGCCCAAATAACTATAGCACTTAGTTCTACTCATAAATTATCAGATGAAGATGAAATGCCATTTCGAAATAAGTGCCTAAAGTTTTATGTTGAGTTGTGTAACAGTTTATTAAAAAAGTTTGATTTTGACAGCGAATTTTGAAAATGTGGTGAGTTTTGGCATCTACTAATATTATGAAAAGCAATAATAAAAGTATTTCCCAATTTCGAAGTTCTTTCCAAATGCTATCAATTTGAATAATATTCAACAAATTGATGACGAATGGCGAGAATTGCTCCACTTCAACTTTTAAGAATATAATTTATTGGATGAAAAGAATATTGAAACATTTTGAATGCAAATCGTTGCGATGGCTCTGAAGCTTTTCCTTGTTTGAAAAAATTAGTTTACACAGTGTTAAGAATATGTACCAGTAACAACAGCTAACGTCGAAAGAAGTTTTTCTCAAATCAATATCAATAAGAACAAACTAAGAAATAAATTGGATATATCAACATTGTGGAGTATTTTAAGGACCAAAGACTTTTTGAAAAAATCTGATCGAAAGTGTACAAATTTTGAACAAGCAAAAGTAATGAATAATAGCAAGATTAATAAAGAAATGCATAACTTAACCATAAAAATGTATGAATTTAATGTAAATACGATATTACTCTAATTGTAGGCTTTTAGCTTTAAATTTGGCCTTTTCCAAAACAAATTCAGGTTTTTTAAAAAGATGTTTTGAATTTTCCAAAACAAACTCCGTATTTTACAAACTAAACCCAGCATTTTTCAAACCAATTTCGGAATTTTAGAAACCAAAATCAGCCCGTTTTAGATAAAATTAATTTGAAAAAGCCTGATTTTGATCTTTAAAACGCCGAATTTGGTTTGAAAAATACTGAATGTGTTTTAATTTGGACAATTCTGAATTTCTTTTAAAATACCTAAATTTAATTTGAAAAGGCTGTGTGCAATAAATATTTTGTGCTATATAAAAAAAACTTTATTGTTCTAGTTTAATTAAAATAAATTTGAACTGAATTTGCTTTCAATAAAATCACCTTAAAAAAAGGTTTTAATGCAAGAAAATAGCTTTTTTGTTCGATTCGAAGATTTTTGAAAAAAATATATGACAACACTGGCTACAAGACCAACAAAAGTAAACAAATAAATCTATGTGAGGAAATTTATTTGTAGTTAGTTAGTTAACCATCAAACAATGCACCTTTTACCAGATGGATATTGCAAATCGCCTATGCGTACATGCATTTAATCAAATGGATATCAATAAAGTTCCGGAAATAGAAAAAATGTACTAAATTTAGTTGCCACATTTTATGCACAAAAAATAAAATTGTTATGGGTACATACATACATAATTTCCTATTCTAAAAATAAGTATAAAAAATGGCTACGCATACATACTCGTATGTAAGTATGTACGTTAACCTTCATTAACTTCCTTCTTTTTTCTCTTATCACCATCAAACACAAGACTTTGCAAAGTAAACTTTGACCGTGGAAAAGCAGTCATAGCTTCACAATTTTCGACCATTAAAAACCACAACGCTACAAAAAATCGGCTGGATTATTGAACAGTCCTGTATTATTGGAACATGTTCATCATCAACAAATAATTTTTTTTTAATTCACTGTGCAGTCTTCCAAATAATTTAAAATTAAAGATATTTCATTTGAGGTCAACTTTTTATTTGTTTTATTGCATCAGTCGATTTCAATTGCTTTCACATTTTTTTTTAAGAAATTTTGTTCTTTACAAATAACAGCTTTAAAAGTGAGTGATGACAACGCAATGTACTTAGCAAAAAAAATAGCTTCAGTGTTGCTAAATTGCAATAACGTAGCAAATGCAAATTCTATTATTTTGTTCTTGGATTGCAAAGAAAAGCTACGTTATTTTGCATTTGCACTTAAGCAAAACCATTCGCATCAAACACTAAATACCGCTTATATTTTTCACCAGGAATGTCTGTTTTTATTACAAATGATTTATAGCATTGTCGAATTTCTCATTAATTCTTATTATTATAAAAAACTGGACCTCAGGACACATATATACGAGTAATAATTAGTAAATAAGTTGGTAAAACTCAACACAACACAAAATCGATAGTCAACTTTACGCTAGTATCACAGATCTTTATTTTTAATTTCAATAAACCGGCTACGGTTTGAAAAATCTCACCGAATCTTATCTAACCGCTCTTTTCTAAAGTATCTTGTAATTAGGAAAAGGTGTCCGAGATCGACTATTAAGATCGGTATTAAGTTTTTTCGAACCCGTTAAATGCTAGTTTTTTACGCCCTGAAACTATAGATCGGGTTGTTTTATAAGGATTCCCAAAAATAATGTTCGGGAGTTTAGTGCATTTCGCATTTTCTCCCAAGACAAAATATAAAAATTCCTGAGAAACCCTCAATTTAATGTATATATATTAAGTAAACTCCGATTTTCACACATACAAATATTAATAACAATGTGATATTATTTCGAGTTTGACAGATATTTTATTTATAAACATTATAGTTGCTTGTTTGACTCTGGACAATCTGGTGTACATAGGTAATTAAATAGGAATCTTTAGAATTTCAAAGAATACTCGGCAACTGTAATTAAATTGACAGTTTTTTTTCTTGTGTTTCTTTGAATTAAAAACACACTTCGCGATATACTACATAATTACTTTCAAACATTCAAACGTAAACTACTCGACGTTGCAATTTTTTGGCAGTGTCTAGCGCATCGTTTTTTGCCTTTTGTTTTTATTTATTTTCCATTAATACTTGTTTGTTATATACAACTGCTTCGATTCAATACGGCGCAGTAAAGCGATATAAAAAGAATGCTTTTTTGCTTAATTTGCTTTTATTCATCTTTTTCAGAACTGTTAAACAATTTTTGTCAGCTATTTCAAAGTCAGCACAATTTACTTTGAATGTAAAAGTATTTATTTATAAATAATATAGATAAAATATTATTTTAAAATGCTTTCGTTTTTATTCATAAATATTTAGATTTAAGAAATTTGTTTTCTATTTCTCTACTAAAAGATTTACTGCTGCTAACATCATCATTTTAATTTTGAATAATTTTATTACTTGGAGGTTTTTATAAGTTTTGAAAGTATTTAGATCAGTAAATATTAGATGATTTCGTAGAATAGTAGTTAGTGTGCTAGACTATTTGTCTGAGGCCGCAGATTCGATTCCAGCTACAATGGGTGTAGCCGCTGGCCTTTTACAGATTTTTTTGCATATTTCACTCTTAAGAGCATATTTACGGAATTTTTTTTAATTTATAATTAGAGACTTTTTAGAGGATATTTTTATAACTTATAAACATTTTAATAATATGCTTCCAAATATTTTCACAGTGGAAGCAAAAAAAAAAACAGTTTCAAATTCTGATCAACAGATTGATTTGCTATTTTTGATGTCTATCAATTCTATTCTACATTTGCTTAAAACAAAGTAATTTTTATATATGATGATAAGGAAATGTTATCTTTTAAATATGCCGCTTTTACTTTTAGTGGACGTGGAAAAGACATTTATTTTGTTGTGTATTGGCAATATCTAAAATGTTTAATTCTGATGTCGAATTCCCCATAGGAATTCAAGAATAACTTTTGTTTTCTGTCAGTGTTTTATTTCTTGTGCTGTTTAAATAAATGCAAAAGTTACTAAATTTTTTAGTAAAAAAATAATGTGTGTTATTTCCAAACAATCCATTTATTTTTGTTTCTTTTTAAGAGCATATTTTTAACAATTTTCAACGCATATTTTAATTTCTTACTGCATGTTTAAGCATATTCTCAGTTTCCCTGATTATTACATGTCGAAATGAGATACATATGTAAAAACCCCACGCGCAATGTTAATTGTATGAACGTCAATTTTTGTTTCAGTTGACGAAAAAAATCTCCAAATATTGTTATAACCCGGGCAAGTTTTTTATGCTTTTTGCATGCAAAATATGCATTTTGGTAACTCCTTAAAAAAATTGCTTGTGGTAACTGAGGTAACTGACGCAGCTCCATATATGGTCTCCGCAATGCAATCATTAAAAATTCTTTACCCCGAAAATGTTGCATGTTACATGTCTGGCTCATGGATTGCATGGAATTGCAGATTTTGTTCGCTTACATTTGGCAATGTTAACTCACTTGTTGCAAATTACAAAACAGTTTTTCTAATGGTAGAATTACATACATACATGTATAATATGTAGTATTTTTCCAAATAAACTTATTGTCTTAAGTAATTTCCAGACGCCCTGTCGATGGGGATCTTGGTTAACAACTTTATAGAAATAAGCAGCGTTTTAAATGAGCACTGTGATGATGAGGCAGAGTCGATATGTAATTTTAAGGCTTTATTTAAGAATTCATCAGCAAAAACAAATTTACCATACATTAAAGATAATTTTGAATGGATTTGCCACAGTAAAATCAAATTAGAAACCAAAGGAATTTCTTTACATGAAAGTTTATGCGTCATAGAAGACGTAAAAGAAAAACTTCAGAATATTAATAATAAAATATTTATTGAAAAACTTAACAAAGTATTTAATCGAAATGTTGGCCTTCAAACGTTGAGCAAGATGTTGAACGTATAGTTTCAGTATATTTGACCGTTTTGTGTGACAATCGAAGATCCTTTCAATTTCAAAACTTGAAAAAACATCTGATTACACTTTGTAATAAACATTTGTTTAAATAAAACTAATTAAAAGTAATTAGTCAGTGTTTTTTCGGGTGCATATTTTTGTGCATATTTTAAAGATTTTTTTGGAATATTTGCATGCATATTTTAATAATTTTTGTGCATATTTAAACTTGCCCCGGTCATAACATACCGGCAAACCAGAATTTCAGGTTATTTTTTACATATACTTTTCATGGAAGCCTGAAATTGTAGCAGAACTACATAGTAGCCTTTAATGTGAGTGATAAATCTAGGTATTGCGAGTCATTGCGTCAACTGTAAAACTTTTTATTATCAAAGGTCTGCTATTGAGCTTGTCACCACTGTACATAATCTCCGAACAATAATGTCAATTAAAAAATCCATAAAAGTAGAACATTTTTAAGTACTAAAAAAAGTCAACAATTTGTTAATGATAAGCGTCACGCAAAAACAAATTAAAGATATCGCTATTACTCAATACTTTTTTGACAAATTAAAAATTTCGCTTTCTTATCTTCATCTGAAACACTTGTGTGCATACTATATTTTTTCAATATACATACGTACATTATGTATATGTATATACTAAATAAATAATGATATATTGGCCGATTTTTATATTCATCAATTTTAAAATAATACCAAAATACTTGAGTTTGGCAATGAATGATAGATTTGATATAAGACTTTGAATTTTTTACTTTTATTTTATGAAAACAATTAAACCTTGTTTTCTACACATACTTGCTCATACACATCTGTATATACTACATACTTTCCTATAATTGTATACAGATTATAAATAAATACCTATTCAGGTATAAAATGACACAAATTATTTTTTGTTTGTTTTTTTAACAGGGATGGAAAATTGAGTAATAAAAAGTAATCGAAATTGTCACAAAAATAAGGAACTAACTACATACATACATATGTATGTATAACTATGTTTGATATTGTGATTATTAATTACATACACTGAAATACCTCAACCGCAAATATAAGTATGACATAAATATGTTTTTATGTTATATACATACATATATACCATATATACATACATAAACATATAATTTTAAGGATGTACCAAGGTTTTTCAAAGAATATCAGTTGTGGAGTTCTATTTGCTATTTCTACAATATTCATTTGAAAGACCGTAAAGTTTATATTTTCTTGTGGAATCGGTTAACCACCCCACAATAAATCTGTCAGAATGAACAAAATTAAGAGAAATTTATCCAAATCTAACGGCATAAAATTACAAAACAATAACAAACTCGAAATTTTTTAAAGACACAGCAAACATCATTTTTAAAAAAATAATAGAAATCTCTAAAATTGTAAATAAACGTCAAAATATGAAAAAAACAAAATCGATTTCATCAAATGATCAAAATTAAAAAATGCAAACGGCCGCAGCATTTATTAAAAAGCCATAAAATTATAAATAATGAGAATTAAATACATCATCACAAAAATTACTGAAATGTGAAAAAGTTCCAAAAACCGACAAAAGTTTCAAGCTCTATTAAAGACGGTTAAGCTGGAAGGTGAGCGAAATTCGAATAAATAACCGCATAACTGAAAATAATTTAAGCTTAATAGCACAAAATCTGGAAATACAAAATCGTGAAAATTAGAAAAATTACTAAAGTATAAAATAGAAAGCAAAATCGATGAACAAAAGGTCTTTCAAAGATTTTCAGAATTGTTAATTGCCAGAACTGCAATATCTCAAGAAAAATTACACAATTACTTAGTGAATGAATGATAAAGGACTAGTAATAGTCTTGTGATAAAAGCTTCCATTCCTGATATTTCCACATGTTAATTTTTTAAGAAGGCACTCAGAATTATTATCAAGACGAAAAAAACACTCAATGCGCACAAAACACCTTAAAAATGTTTTAAATTTAAAGGTATGTATATATATGTATGTAGTCAAGGTTAAATAGCAGTATGTTGAGTTTTCATTTCAGAAAGTTCCTGAAAAAAACATGCTATTTATTTGAACATGCATACACATTTCCATATACAGTAGAATCCCGATAACTCGCAATCCCGATAACTCGTAAGTCTCACTAACTCGTAATAATTGGTCGGTCCCTTGAAAAAATCGCGGTAACTCGTATAAAATACATGCATTTCGGTCCCCTCAATAAGTCGTAATTTTTTTGCAAATTCAATTTGGCAAAACGTCTTATAAGTCGTAATTTCTCACTAAAACTTCTTCTAACTCGTAATTGTAAAAAAAACAAAAAAAAAACAAAAAAATGTGCCAAATCTAGCGTTCAAAAAATTCGTGATTTTCTTATGCAAACAGAAACTGATGGATGATGCATCCTTTGAAGTTATTTTTAAACTGGACAATATAATTGATCGTTTAAGTGTACAAAAATCACATCAAACACAAATTACAGATTTTTTACATTAATATGTATTGACATTGCAACTCTTTTCATTACTTTATTTTCTTATAAATTCTCATAAAACGTCAATAAAAAAAAATAAATAAAAAATCCCTCTAAGACGTATTTTTTAAATTTTACTCCCGATAAGTCGAAATCTCACTAACTCGAAAATCTCAATAAGTCGTAATAAACGGTCGGTCCCTTGCGACTACGAGTTATCGGAATTCTACTGTATACTTACTTGGCTGGAAGGAGATCATAAAAGGCTCTTTTTAAAAAAAAACTTTTGTTGATGGAAAATTTCTATACGTACATACATATGTACATACATAAATTCTGAATTTCAAAATATGTATATACATACATACATACATATGTACATACATATATTAAAATCTAACAATTGGAATATTTTTGAAATAACCCAAACAAAGGGTTTTTAACTTTTGTGTGGCTCCAGCCTAAATAATAATTTATTTTTTTTAGCAAATTATTTTAAAGTGCTTGCTGCTTATGTCATCCAAGCGGGAACAACATCGCAGAAAAAATTTATATGAGTGATTCTGTAAAGATTATCTATACGATTTGATCAAATGGAATACATGAACAGCACAAAATAATAAAAAATCTAAATTAGTTAACACTAAACAAACCTAAACTAATTAATATCTGGCGGCATTTTTATTTGGTGTCTAGTAATTTTTTTTTTGTAATTTTAATGTATTTTCTTTATCTGATAAGTAATAAAAATTAGTTACGGTTTGTCAACATATTGAGCCTTTGCTGCAATAGGGTTAACTCAAAAAATAGTTTTACAAAAAACGAGTTTAAAGTTTTTAATTATGTACATATGTAGATGTCGGAGCATACATATCTCTAATAATTTATTTATTAAATGCTTTTAATTTGCTCACAGCTTAATGGAAAAATAATATAACAAGAAGAACATTGTGACGATTAATTAAAAATCGGCGTGTTTGAGTTATTGTAGATGTTATTGTAGAGCACTTAACTTTGTATGAAAATTAAAAACGTGTTGTTACTCCTATAAAATTGAAGTTCGGTATGTTTTAAGAGGATTCCCAAACGATGTGCTATTTTTTAAATGTTGTCTTGAGGAAAATATAAGTTTTTTAAATGCAGCCCAGCCCACGAAAACCTCAAATATATGGGAATTTTCAGTAAAAGAACCGATCTTTAATTGTAGGGGGGTAACAAAAAATTTTTTTACGTGAGTCGCATATGCACGTAAAAACCAAACACGTAAGATTTTTTCCAACACTGCGTTTACATTTATAGCAATTTTTATTGTCAGCAATTGTCAAATTCCATATGGAAAACAAACAGTTTTTTAGTGTCTACTTTTCAATATTGTGATGAAATCAATATTATAAGAATTGAAAATTGTTATATTTTTTAGAATTTTTCTGTCACTCGTCATCGTTTTGTATGAGTATATAATATAGTATGTTGCTATAAAAAACTGCACATGAAATTCTGGTTTTTTATCACCCATACCAAAAATTTTTTGTTTTCTTTTTCGTCGACATGCGGAGTCATTTGAGTGCGTAATAACTAGGGATGCCAAACAGTAAATATATATTTATTTTATTTAATAATTTTTAGGTATAAAGGGATATATACAAATTTATTTTTATATTTCTATTCGTTAATATTATTGAAGTTATTATAATTTTAATAATACCCTTCACTTTGCTTAATTGTATTATTTCGCAAATGAATGAACATTTGTGACACCTTGTTTATAAATTAGCTACTTTGCTGCTGTCATTTTATTCGAAAAAATCCAACGGAATATTAATACTTATCGTTGTCGATTTACAAGTAATACTTGTTCAAAACAAAAATGAGTTTTGTAGATCATAAAACAAAAAGGAATGACAAAAGTTCTGCATGGTAATCAAGGATCGAAAATAATGATTATAACAGAAATTGTTTGCCAAAAAGTAATATGGATCCAAGAATATTAACAACATGTTGTTTTACAATAAATTTATAAATTTTCGACACCCTTTACAAACATACAATAAACTTATATTATTTATACTACAAAATAAATAAATAATTATCATTTTTGAGTTTTATTTCTTTTTTATCCTAAATAATTCGTATTTTTAATTTATTTTTTTTTTGCTTAAAATAGAACGATTATTTCTTGATTTTAATATTTTGCTTAAACGTTAATTTTTCTCAGGATGAGGTAGTTATATATAAACAAACTTTGCAGATAAACTTATCAATCATTTATTAAAATCACAAATTAAGCTTTGCCTTAAATGCGAAAATTTAAAATCTGTAATTACGTTTATATTTATGTAAGTAAAATATAAAAATTAAGATAATTGTAATATTTCCAGCAAAAAATAATATAAATATAACTAATCGTTATTTGTCAATCAAAAAATAAACTAAAACAAAATATTTATAAAACCCCGAATCCCGGTAATTTTATAAATCAATTTCAGTTGTTAACCCTAGTAATAACTTTGGAGTTTTTGTTCTTTTCAATAAAATAATAAAATTGTTGATTCTTTTGCAAAACAGTGACAGTGTAACCAACAACAAATGATTGGCAGGGAGCAGTTTTTTTTCTGGTTTACTTGTTGTGAATGCTCAAATATTTGTTGTTGCTGTTTGTATTTTGTAGGGATCACTTTTTAACCCAACTTCTCACATTTTGTTTTTATCGATTCATTTTACACAACAATTTCTTTTGTTCTCCTTTAATTATAAAAACGAAATTTGGATAAATGTTGAAAGCAAAACATAAAGTGGAAACTTTGTAAGCAACATTTTGTATTCAATATCTTAAAATGATTGTATAAACAACATTGGCATAGAAGCAGAGAAACAATGCTATCACGTTTGGAGAGCATGATCGCACAAAAAAAACATCTAGGTGTAGCAATTGTAAGAAGCAATTGGGGCGTCCATGTTAAGTTGGTTTATTTGCGATATTTGTTAGGCTGACTTTTGTTTCTGAAATTTGAAGAATTTTGTTTTTGATATTTTTTTTGGTTTTTATGATTTACTAGCAACCCTTATTTTGGAGTTTAATCAATAAATTTATGTACATATGTACATACATATGTGTGGATGTAAAAGATGTTATCCTTTTTTTAAAATTAAAAAAAGAGATCTTAAATGAAATTTACGGACATTTTCTAATTTGTTATAGGTATTTCTTTAAAATTTTTAATTATTAAATTTATTATTCGAGACAGGTCTCGAAGAATTCAAAAAGTTTTGTTTGTTGAGGGTTTTTAGCTAGTCTATATACATACATACATACATAGTTACATGAATTTCATTGGTGCTAATGCCAAATCATCAGTAGACCTTAAACCATATTTTTGAAAAGTTTCAAACTTTTAAAAAACCAATGAGAATTTCAGAAATTACAAAAGTACATATAATTAAAAATTGCCTCTTGTTATTGTATTGTTGTAAATGTTATACTAACAATGTCACCATTAGATACTAACATTATCCGTAGTTATAATTAATTGCAAGAAACTCACCAAATAGGAGTTTCAGAATGTTTGTCCTCTTTCTTTATTCACACACCAGCACAATTAGGGGGTCACAGAAATATCTTATGGCAATAAGAAATAAGTGCTTAACTCGACATAAGCTAATTTTGTGTAAATAGCACCTTGTGTCAGACCGAAGAACGATCGGGTGTGGTGCCAGAGTTCCACGAAAAGCTATGTTCGTTTGATGTTTCACGTACGGAAAAAATTTTGCTGATCTTTGTATAAATTGATTGTATCAAAGAGACACAAAAATGTAACCATGTAAAATATTAATGTACAAAAAGCACAAAGTTTTTTTTTATTTAATGTAATTATTTTTGGTTGCTAGTAATTGTAATGCATATATCCGAATGAAAATTTCATTCTAGAGCATTAATACACATGTTTATATATTACAGGTCTGCACAATTATATTTATACACGTGAAGTACACATGTAGTGGCAAAGCGTGAACCCTTATTCGAAGTTTCACAACAAGAAAAGGTACACATTTTTGAGATAAACAAAGTTGTCGAAAAACTAATTGTTTTTACTCTTCGTCTTTCGGTGCCTTTTCCTTTTGTGTTACATGTACTGGGCTGTGTTCGTGTTAAGTACATACCACGATTGAGCTTGTTGTACAACAAATACTATATGAAGATTATGTCCAACGTTCAGTTCGACCAAAAGAAGGAACAATAGATTTTATGAATTTAATTTGTTCTTGTCAGCTTTCAAAGTAACATGCCAAGTGGCTTAACATTTACGGCGTTATTTATAAACGATTAATAAAGTCAATGTGTGCTTTTCGCATATAAAATTCATACCACAAACCTAATATAACTTAATTAATCGTTTATGAATAAGGCTGTTAAAAAATAACGAATAATTAGCTACCAATTGCTTCGTAAAAAATAATTTTGTTTTATAAGGTTTTATAAGGGATTTAAAAAAACAAATTTTGTATAAAAATTCGTTTTGAAAATTTTTTTTAAATCAAAATAATTTTTAGGAATAAGGTCTTTAACAAAGAATTTGGTTTTGTAAATTATTAAAGAATCAACTACTAATTTAATACAAATGTCGGAGATCATTTTCAATTTAAATACATATGTATGTACCTAAATTTCTTGTAGAGCTAATATAACAACCAATCTATTAGCATTTCATATTGTGGATATTGTGTCTGTTAATTGTTAAAAAGTAACATTATTTAAAAATTTTACATTGTTACAATTAATTCCTATTATGCTAGTTTTTTACATACACATTTCATTGCCTTCTAAAAAACCGACACCTTCAAAAAACCATGACATACCTACATATACTTAGGAAAAACCTAAACTCCTAAAAACCCACAAATGGTAATTTGAAAATTTACGTGCATATAGGTTTTTAGGAACATCTTTGGCTGTGACTACATAATTGTTCATTGCTTGTGTGCTAAGCGGGATAAAAAGTATATACTACATTCGAAAAAGAAAAAAACTTCACTTGTACAGCAAAAACTTATTCGATGCAGACCTCTAATACATATTTCAGGCTCTTGAAAATATTTTAGTCGCATAAACTTGCCATGAAAATCAAAACATTAATTGGCATTTTTTTAATGAATTTCAAGTGTCTAATTTTTTATATAATTATTTTGTTTTAGTACATGAAACGGAATTTTTTTATTTGAATGCCCCTAATATTTGCGATAAAAACTTCACATAAACACATTTTTATACAATAAGAACCTTTATAATTGTTTTCAAATAAGAATTATAAAATCACTAAAAGTTTACTTACATTTACTAAACTGACACCAAAACAAGCCACCCATCCCCAGCCACCATCTGGAGCAACTTTTTTCGTTTGTGGTTTCATATTAGCAAAATTATTTTAAATTTTTTATTTGTTTTTTTTTTTTTAATTTGGCACGTTTAAATTAACTTTGGTAATAAAATACTTTGTTACAAAAAACTAAACTAATTTAAATATATTTTTTCACTTTCTATTCTAAAAATGTTATACTTATATTTTTTTGTAATTTATGTGTCACTTGTTACATATTTTTTGTTCAAATTATTAAAATAGCTGTTTCTAAAATTTGATCGAGTAAAGGCGTTTGTTGAACAATTGTTACTTTGCTTTGTTTCAATTTAAATTTTCACTTCCGTTGTGTTATGTATGATTTGTTGTGTAAGTTGATTTTGGAGCAAATGATAGATAGATATTATATAGAAAATGCTTGGCCTTGAGTTTTTTTAAACTTTAATTAAAAAAAAATAAATAAATAAAATAAAAGCACCTAAAATATTTATAATTAACTATTGTTCCGGTTAAAAGTTAAAAATTTACTGAAAGAAAGTCGTCTGGTCTGTTGATGACAGCGATAAAGATGGTGATGTCACTGTTTTTTAAATGTCATTTCTGGACACCGCTATAAATTATTATTGATCTTCGAGTTCGCTATGGAAATTTTACTAGCTCTTCTAATAGCGTATTTAATCATTAAAAGTTCTTTTCTTAATATTTCCATGCCAAATGAAAAAGTATTCACTTCATTAGTTGCGAAATTTATTTTAATTAATACCAAATTAGTTCGTTTAACTACAAAATTATTGTTTTTAAAATTTTTCTTTGTTTAGGTTTGTGTTTTTCAAACAAAGAGTTTTTGTGTTATTCTTTTTCAATTTGTAGCACTGCTTTATATTTTTTTTCTGTCATATCCTTTTTTATAAATTTTATTCCCCCCTTTCGATCATTTTATTTTAGTTCCTCGATTTGTTTCTATGTTTACTTTAAGTTATATCGTGACTGATATTAAGTTGTGCATCACTCTTGTTTCAAAATAAGACTGGCACTTCCAGTTAATTAACCAGGCAAACAACCAGCTGATGTGATCCGCAAAAAACCACAAATGGTAAAAAATCCTACACACACATTGGAAGTTCTCATTTATTCAATATATGAGAGTAAATACAAAAAGAACGGACATATAAATTAATCAATTCTCAATTGAGAGAGCAATTACTGGGTGAGTGTAATTGCAGAAAAAAAACGGTAATAGTACTGAGTGAAATTTAAAAACCGAGACAAAATGAGTAAAAATAACACAATCAGTGATGCCAGATTACGGGATTATGATTGACCAATTAATATTTTTATACCTATAAATTTATTAGAAAAAAAAACATGTTACCGATTAAAATATACATATATGTATATACGTATATATTACATGTATACAGTTGTGCATAAGTTTAGTGCAAGCTTGGTGGTTCCTAGTATAAATAGGATCGTGACTAGCTTTTCACTCACGCTCTTGTACGATCACGATAAAAAAGTTTACTCATGCACGATCTTATACTTTCGGTTCACGTTCATGCACGCTCACGTGAGTGGAAACAAAATTTAGTCACAATCACGAAAACTCACGCTCATGAAATTAATAAACAATTTTTAAATAATATGAAAAAATTACAAATGATATTTTTACGTATACGATATCTATATTTTCGAAAGAACGGGTTTTTACATAGATGTGCACAGTTTTAATATAATTTAAATCGGTTTCATATTTAGGGCGTTATAAGCGTTTAAAGTTGCTACTAACTTATGCACACTTATTAAACATGCATGTATGTATTAGCTTCAAGTGGAAAAATAAACAAAGTGTGCATGTGTGTTTGTCCAATTTGCTTCTGCATAGAAATGAGACAGAGTTTTAAGTTGTTTATTTAGAATGTTTTCTGTTTTTGTATTTTATCGTACATATGTATTTATGTAAATGTTTAATATTAATTTCTAGAATGCGGTTGATTGCGTCGACCGTTGGTTACACTAGTTCTTTTTATTATGATAACTCATTATAGTACTATAGATAATCTTGAAGAATTATATGATTGTATTTTAATATTCAAATTATAAATACATAAAAGTGGGTGTTATTCTATGAGTGAGATTCTTTTGGACTAGGGTATCGAAGTATACTCTGGGCGCAAACTACTAACAGACATGTAAAAAGTGACATTTGCAAGTAGTACGATTCAGATAAATTGCTGGTGGTTGAAGAAAGAGACAACTATATCAACTTAATGCTACAAAGAAGGGAAAATAAACAAAGCAAAAAATAAAATTGTAACAAAATTTTGGAAAAATTGTATGTGCTTATTAGTTTGTGGGAAATGCAAAAATCAGAATCAGAAGAATAAAATACCACAAAGCAGTTTATGTAAAATACGTTAATACAGAAAATAAAACCACAAAGAATGCGAA
The DNA here is from genome assembly GCA_956483585.1 of Gymnocheta viridis. Taxonomy (NCBI): domain Eukaryota; kingdom Metazoa; phylum Arthropoda; class Insecta; order Diptera; family Tachinidae; genus Gymnocheta; species Gymnocheta viridis. The sequence goes on along the minus strand of OY101441.1, from coordinate 17,568,621 downwards.
ATATTTTTTCAATTTCTTTTTCGTTGCTTGTGCGTATAGAGAGAATCCGAAAATAAGCTTATATAGTTTTCCCCTTCTGTCACCTCTGTATGCTTTGTGCTTTGGGTGTCGAGGATTTTCGTGCATATTAGCACTGTTTTATTACGAAATTTTATACTTTTATTTATATAAAATAACTATAGATTCTAGTTTTAAATTACCAAGAATTTTTTCTACCAAAAACTGTAAGAATAAAAATAAATCAACTCTGGGTACAACTGCTAATTTCACAATTTTGACATCAATACTATCAGAAATTGTTTTATTTTAATTTATGCATAATACAATGTGTAAATGATCGCATCATAGCACCACTTAAACACATACTTACAAATGTATGTATGTATAGAGGTATGTATAGAGGTACAATAAACATTTTAATTGTGTTGTATAAAATGTCATACGCATTATAATTATGGTTAAAATTTCTGAAAAATTAGACAGTTCCCAATTATTAAAAGAACATACACATTTATGTGTGCATCGTATATACATATGTATGTAAGTATCTATTGTACTTAAAAATTTCCACATACAAAATTGTATAAACCATATTTAGTTCTATAAATTTTTAAAATGAGTTTATCTCTGCAAATGATGTTTGAATTTAAAATTAATAATAGTTAACATATTTTACTTTTGTGTTATTTTTTTTAACTAATATCAATTGGTTTGTTTAAAATGAATTTCTGTGAATACACACATAAATGCATAAATCCTCAATGTTTAATTTTAATATTTATTAACTTTTTAATTTTCATATTAAATTTGTAACACAAATTAAATATGTACATAGTATGTAAATACTCGCACGTGTGAATGTAGTAAGTATAGTATATTTTAAGCACGTACTATATGTACAAAATTATGAAATTAAATAAAAATCTATTATACAAGCGTTTAATAAGATATGTACATACTGAACATAGATACGAATACCTTTACGCGGATAAATTATTTCAATCTTCTGTATTTTAATGCTTTGATAATAAAACTTTAAATCGAAGCATAATACATGTATTTACATGTGTGCATATTCAACAGGCAAACAATGCATATACTGTGCTCTATTGGGATATGCCTAAATAAGCACAGAAAAACACTTCAGCACTCAAGAGGGGGGATAAACGAAGGCAAAAGAAATTTCTACAGTGACGTAATTTAGGATTGAGTTTTTTTCATAGAGCAAACTTATGTAGATATCTATCTTACTTATTATTTCTTTGTTTTAACCAAAATTCTTTAAGAGATTTATAACACAAATTTCGTAATAATAAAATCTGTAATTTCTGGCAACACTAACTGTAAGGAAGAGGTGCAAAACGAATTAACACAATATCATTTTCAGCCACATTACAACAAATCAATGTCAATAAATAATTATAGAAGCAATGAACTTTTCGAATTACACGACTCAACAGCTGATAGTTTCATATTTAATGAGTACATTTTTAATTTTATGTTTAGTTTTTTATATTTTATTTAATATGTAGTAAGTGCACTATTATTTTATAGCAATCGCTATTTTATTATATCATATGTACATAGTAAGTATGTATGTATATTATTTTCAATTCTTACGCAAAAATAAAAAAGAGGAAACCTTTAATTCAACAATAAACTGAATTAATTTAACCACCTGTTGTTAGGCTCCTTCGACGCGTTTCAAAATACTGAATAGAAATTTGTAGTAACCATCAACGTACAGCGATGAATACACTCCTTTCTTTTTTGCTTAAAACAACAACAAAATCACCTACACATTCCCTCACTCATTAATGCACAGATGTTTAAATTTATAGAAACGAAAACAAAAGCAAGAAGTTCTCAAAAACATACACAAACATACACAAACATACACAAACATGCACTCGTTCGTAAATGTATACATTCGCTCTGTATTTTAATATATAAAAAAAAATATATAAATGAATACGTACATATGAATGTACTTATATACATAAGTATGTACGTACATACTGCAATAAAGTGAAAAAACAAGGAATTGCCATTAAATGAGCATAAAGCAAATTTGCAGCAAAAGTTTACTGGCTGTTATTTTGTTCATTTATCCCCAACTGTTGGCAACAGTTAACAGCTTGAGTACAAAGAAAACAAATAATATTTTTTTTTAATTACATATCAAATTTGTTTTCTTTTAATAATATAAATACTCAATTCACTCATACTCTCTGTTACTCGTTGTTCTCTTTTCTGCTTTTGTTTACTCTCAAAAACTCAATCTTACTCAATATATTGATTTTTAGTTTAGTGCTAATTATGACATTTTAGTAAACAAATCAGCTGTTTACGAACACACGTATTCAACACACACACTAGCGTATACGCAACCAACCAACTACGCATTCAAATACGCACATTGCGTTTGATTTAATTATAAACTAAAACTTTTGCTACTATTGAGATTGTAATTCAATAGAGTAACCATTGAAATTTGATTTGCAACTTCACAAGAAATCCGCGTTGTGACAAGCTCGTCAATATGTAGAAACTACAAGACGAGGTAACAGCCTCGAACAGCAAGTGCAAACGAAAAGAAGCTATTATTTTGTAATTTTTGGGCTTTTAAGGTCATGATATATAAAAATACAAAATATATTTTTTTTTATCTTCGTCCTACGTTTTGTTGGAAATTCCCAACTTCCTCAGGGATGTTATTTATTGTCAACATTAGTCACAATAGTTTTATAGCTTAAAGGGTCATCTTTCCTATCATCGCTGACTTTTGTTAGATTGTGCTGGAGATTCCCATGCGGTGAATTCTGCGTCATACAAAAGAAACGATTGATTAAACAAATTTTAATGAGAGCTGTTTGAAGTCATAGCACACGCAGTAGCGGAAAGAACTGAGCCGGTGTATTCACCTGGATCTATGCGACATTTTATGTGAATGATAACTTGTATTACCCATAATGGAAAACCTTTAATAAGTATGTATAAAACAACTATTAATGTGTCATGTTGTCTCTTTTAAGAAACAGGAATTACCACAAATGCATGTTAGCTATATATGTATATGTATATGTTTTTGACCATCCATATGAAAAGGTATCAAATCTTCAATGAACTTAATTTTCAGGAGAGCTAAATAAATAAAAAAATGTAAAAAATAGATTTATATATGTTTATATATATTTTTTTATATCGAATAATTAAAAAAATAAAAACAGTATGAAAACCTAACCGGAGAAAAGAGAAAATTTTTTTCACATTTTAAGAATTCAAAGCTTCCACAAAAAAATTGTAAAAAATATCTGCACGTTCTGCAGGTTAAGTTTTTTTCATAAAGCATATAAAATCAATATTGACCTCGGTGAAGATTTGGTTGGTAAATTTTCATGTGGACGGTCACATATAAATTAATTTATTTTTTTTTTTAAATGTATATTTATTTTATACACACTATTTTTAAGTACATATAAATTTGTTTTTAATTTATTTAAACAAATGCCTCTCTTATTAAAATAGAAATTTTTGAATAAAAAAATTGGTCAAGAAATTAAAAAAATACATGTTTTGATGATATATAGAAATGTTTGTAAAGATACATAAAATTCATGATTACATTAAATTTGTATGGAGCTACATATGTGTGTGTGTAAATAATTATAATAATGTGCGTGTGGGTATTTATTTAAACAATTGTTTTGGATATGTGTTTTGTTTCGCTTATGCTTACTCACACACTTACTTTCGTCATACATACATTTATTTTTATTTTCTTATTTTTTCTAAAGACGCCTAAAAGTATGTGAAGTATTGCGTAAGAATTTGACAAACGAAATTAGTACCCACGAACAAAATGTGACACATATTAACCAAATGGTTAAAAGTATACACTCTATTTGACGAATATTTCTTCTTCATAAATAAAAAATATGTACATACATACATATAAAAACCATAAAACTAATATTAGAGGATTTACTGAACAAAAATTTTATAAGTAACGTAAATACTGAATTTGATATTTTTCGATAGTAATTATTTATGTACATTAGGGGCGTGACTATTTTCGACATGAAAATATCATAATACCTTACTTACCTTCTAGGTAATATTTTCCTGATAACACTCGTTTTTATAGTACATATGACTATTGCAAAATAAATCAAATCTAAAGCTTTCTATTTCTAATTTGTTTGGTGTATTTTTTTTTTTGTTCTTCATGTAAATACATTTTTTTGCTTAGTTTGTTGTACATATAAACTTTATGGGCTTGATAAGACAGAGCGATCGACATTGACTTTTTAGTAAAAATATGTGATTTTTATGCTATTTTAATTAAGAAAAATTTATAAAACCGCAAAAGTATGTAACTTTGAATTTTCGGAATTTTGTTACTATTCAAACACCAGTTCAGTAATCTAATTCTTTCCTTATTTATAAAAGGATTTTTAATTTGTATGGAAATTTTTTAGCAGCTTTAAATTCTCCTGTATAATTTTGTCCAAAGTATTTTCCTAGCTAATTTCTCTCTGAAAAATAACATATATTAGCATATTCAACTTTTCTGATATTGCAATATATTTATCTAATGTTTTCCCTTTTTTGCAGACGAAACCGAGGACCTTCTATTCATTGGAAATTTTATTAACTTTTAATCGAAAATTATTAAATCAGTGCTGAGTTCGTTAATTAAAATTATTTTTACTAAAAAAAGAATAAAGGAAACGCTAATTAATTCTGATAACACCGAAGAAGCACGGAGCCACATGCTGTTTTCGGAAGCCGCTACATCCATTCATCAGCGTTCATGTGTTTTTCACTTTTTAGCTTGATATCAGTATTTAAGAATATTAACAGTTTAATCGAATTTATTTATTATGTAATGATAAGGAATAAAGACTGATGCTAAGCTAGAAACAAAAAAACTTTAATTATACGAATTTTTAAACTAATTAAGGTTAAGGTCTTTAAAATATATTATTTACTGTTTCTATAACCGTCAAAAATATAATTCTACTAAAAGCAAGTGAACTGATGCTTTTTTATTGGTTTCGACGTTTCGAACATAAAGTTCGCTAAACTGCATCATCCGATTTAGAGCTCACGTATTTGAAAAAATTCGTTTTACGAAATCGTGCGGTTTGAAATCGAGCAATTTCCATCACATGTCGGATTGCTTTCAAAATATTTAAATTTGCGCAAAGCAGTTTAAAGTGATTTAAATATACATAATTTTAAAATATTTTTTTTTATTTACGGTATTAATATTTGATTTGATGGCAAGTAAATTTTACAGAACTATTTGATATCAATTACCGTGAAAACTTTCCGATAATAAGGCTAATCTGTGTGCGTTCAATTGTTACCATTAACATCAATTCAATGAGAATATTATGTGAATTCATACAAGCCGGTGATTCTCATCAATCAATTACGAGAAATGCGGCTTAAAAATAGGAAAATGCATGGCAAAGATATTCTTCTGTACAATAGCGCTCGGTCTCATGTCCCAAAACGCATAAAAAACTATGTACTTTGAAATGCTGAATTAGAATATTGTAACATAACCGCTGTATTCGCCTGACATCCCATCTTTTGATTACTGGTTGTCTCGACGAATGCAGCATGATTTGAAAGGACACAGTTTAGTATTTGTGCACAAATCTAAAATCAATATTGAATTCGATGTTTACCTAAGATGTGAAACAATTCAAAGCCTCTCAATAACAATAATAAACAATTTTATAAATTAAAAAAAAACTTATTTTTACTTCATAATATTTCACATGAACATACACATTATTATGCAAGGCGGATTCATAACTGGTGATCTTAACAGCTCAGCTGATTATTTTTTGCTCTTTGCATCTCCTTGCATTTTGATCTGTTTTGTTTTTCAAAATTTGTTAATGGTTAATTTATATTTAGGGTTTGAGTTGATTTTGACAAAGAAAGCAGGTATTTTTCAAAGCGAATTGAGGCGAGTCTACCTGTTATGAAATTGCCTTGATTATTATGTATGAGGTAAAATTAATATTTTTTTTATATATGTATATATTTTTTTATTAAGAAAAATACAGTGACAACATTTTATGGTAATACTGACACTTTAAAAAATTTTTAATTAATAATGTTATTAAAAGTACATTAAATTCTCTTCAATAATTTATAAAAATAGTAAGCGCATTTTTTTGTTTTCTATACAATATAATCGCTAAATATGTTAAAAGTTCATAACGAAAGAAAATATTTTCTCGAGATTTTATCATTATTTAAATTTTCTAGCATTCATATATGTATGTATGCGTATGTACTAAAGGGCTGCACAAAGCATTCTATATACTTAATTAATGAAATTTCACGAAACAAAGCCAGCTGCAGCAAAGTTATAGTTCGTGTTCTACTTTAAAGCAAAAAAAAAAAAAATTATGGACCGTCACGGTCCTTTTAATTTTTAATTATAATTTTTTGTTTTAAGAATAATTCTTATTTTTCAAGTTTTATTTGTTTAATTGCAAAATAAACGTAAATTCTTAAGTTTCATTTTTTGTTTAGAAAATATTAATTATTTTTAATTAAATTTAACAAATAACATAAACTATTATGATGAAATTGACTCTGAATATAAATTTGATCTTGAATCAGCAAATATTAGTTTTTGCGCAGAAAATATTGACAAATAAGTTTTGTTGGCTGATAAAAACTAAATAAAACAAAACCAAAGAACTTTTATTTTCAAAGCAAAAAATAAAACTTGAATAATGACTATTATTTGCTAAGCAAAAAATAAAACTCAGAACATACCAAGTTATTTCTTCTTAAGGCCGAGGCAAATAGAATCCGTCGCACATTATACGTTGCTTTTTTCAACTGACAACTACTCGTAAGTTGAACTACACGTTTTCTTATGAGCTTTGTCACATTCCGTACGTCTCCTTCAACGCAAAGTACTAAAGTTCGGCAACTTTTAACGTACGTTGAGTACTTTGATAAATATCAGTTTTTTTTGCTTTGTTTTTATTAAGCTTTTTGTATTGTGTGGTGACAAAATTAAATTAAATAAAAATTAAAAAAAAACAGAATATCCTCGAATTCCATTAAAAATTTGTATTTTAAGCAAATGAAGCTGATTTAATGTCCATCAGCAAAGTACTCCTCCGCCGATACTTTAATTTCAATTGAAAAAAGCAATGTATAACGCACGACGGATTCTATGTGCCTCGGCCTATAAGTATTTAAGAATTCAATATATGTATGTCTATGCTAATGTGATTAATTATAATATAAACAAGTAATAAAATAATTCAGTGGTATTAGAGTGTCTAACATTTGTAAGTAATTTTTGTTGTGCTTGTGCAGCCCTTCAGTACGTACATACATTTTTCTCCTTTTTATTTTTGCTAACTAAGATAAGACATCCAAAGACTTTGCCGCCTGCAGTATACGATCATTTACTTAATATTGTTTTATAATATAATTTTTTATTTTTATTTATAATTTCTAAATAAATATTTAGTAGTATTTACTTCTTAATAAATACAATTTTGTATTATCGGCTAAAAAAAACAGCGCAAACAATACGACGCAAAATCTTAGCAAAATAAATGTGACACACCTACTCAAAACGTTGGACTTTAGCATTGCGCCCCTAATCGGGTAATTTTTTACTCTGTAATGTTAATTTTTCTTATAAGAAACTATAGTTTAGTCTTGGACAATATATTTAGAAAAAAATATGTTTTAAAATTTTCTTTCTTTGGATTTTTAATTTAATAATAATTTATACATTTTCAATGACTGTAAGTCAGTTAATTATTATTAAATAATTTGAATAAAGTTTTATTACGGGGTTATGAATACGAACAAACATCTAATAAAACCATATAAAACAAGTTATTGCATCCTCCACAACAAAAATAATTTCGAATCTATTATATTTTTCATGCATACACTCAAACACACTCGTATATAAAAAAATATTTTTTAATTATTTGCCGTTCGCCACAGATAGAGTAGGTTGTATATACATACGTTTGTCATTCTATTTGTAATTCTATAGTAATCCTATAGTATTTTCTATTACTCGAACCGATCTATCAGATATGGTTTGGCAATAGAAAATCACAAAATCTCCCTATAAATAGCCGACATACATATGTAAGTGGTAATTTTTTAAGAGCCTTCGGACTTGATTTAAAAAAAACACATAGAATTTAGAAAAATATATGAAATCTTCATACGAGTCGATGAAACGATTGAATGTTTAAATGTTGACCGCAACTACGCCTCAAATAGTTCATACGCTGGGTCGAATTTTGGCATACTCTCTTCAACATACCGGCTGGTATCTGACGAATAAATTCTTCAATGTTTTCTGCCATTGTGTCAACCGTTGCAAGTTTGTCCCTATATACATGAGCCTTAAAATAGCCCCACAAAACACAGTGTAAAAGCGTTAAAGCGCATGATCTAGGCGGCCAATTGGCCAGTCCCAATCGTGGAATAAACTGTTCATCGAACTCGACTGTCAATTGGGTCATTGTTTCGCATGCTGTGTGGTACCGTCTTATTGAAAGCTGTTCCATTTTGGGGAAGAAAATTGTAATCATCGCATCATCGGCGCCGAATCGATAATTCACAACACCGGCAGATACAGCTGCGATATTTTCTTCTGTCCGTACTCTACGTATGCGAGATGGGGGTTTAATGTCCAATAATGTAAAGTTAGTGCGAAATTAATTCCAAGTTTCCGAATAGCCGTCTCAGAAGTTCGCCCAAGCTGACCATAAAATAGAAGAAGTGCACGATGCACTTTCTTAACCGAGCATGCATTTTGATAATAAAATTCAATAACCTGCAAGCGTTGTTTGTTTGTACGTCGATTCATTTGTTAAATTATAGACCAAACTGAACATGTTTAATAGTAAGATGTTACACGAAAACAGCTGAGCTGCCAAAAAATAGTTGCTAAAAAATCACCCTTTAGTAGCTTTTTAAAAATGGAAAAGTTATTGATGAAATGATCATGGACGTCATCGTACATAATTTATTTTTTTTTAATATTCTAAAAAAAATCTATTTGCTACCTATTAAGAAGCTTGAGTGTTATTTTTGAAAATAAATGATCTTGCAGCGTAACTATTAGTCGTTTTGGCAAATTAAGTTTAACGATTTATTTTATCGTGCCGCAAGACTTTCGACTTTGGGACACATTTGAACTTTGTATTATTTTATGACAAATAGTGAATCTAGTTTTTAAAATAAACATTTATTTCATTTCTTTATACTCGTAATAGTAAAACATTAAGAGCGGATTGTGCTAAACGTTAGAAAAGTTAATAAAATACAATAAAATTTTATTTGTTTATAGTGGAACGAACAATCAATGAAATGAAATAAATATAAATTTTCATTGATGTGTGTATGAATTTATATTATAAAATTAAGTTTTAATTATTACTTACATTGACAATTAAACAATATGTATCGGGTGTTTTTTTTTGGAGGCGGATAATTAAAAATTGCCAACACGGATTTCTCTTACAACTGATTTGGCTGTTAATGGTTGTTTATGGTACGTTTTGTTTGGCTGTCGCAGTTTTCCTAATTTGAATTTTTACGCCTGGGAAAATTGAACATTCGATAGTTGCATTCAAATTTATTATCAGCCCAAATAATTATTCTTGATAGGTATAATTTATTGCAACATAACTTTTGGAAAATTAAAGTTATCCAACATCTTTATTTTAATTTTATGGATTATGTATGAATTAGAGATGGGCATCGATCACGTGATTACGTGATCACGTTAGTTTAGTTTTTTTTAATAGAAATTTAGTTCAGCGTGATACAAAACTTTACAAATCACCTAAAACTGAAAGCTATCAAAATTACTACCATAAAAAGTTTTCTGAATGTACTGAAGTTTAGTTTGTAGTTCGGCATTTTCTATTTCATTTCTCTTTTGTCATAACAATAAATTTCTAATGCGTCACAAGCATATTTGAATTGTTAAAAACAAACAAACAAACAAATAATGAATAAAACTTAAAAAATAATTATAAATGTGCAAATAAGTTAAGTGTATATATGTATTAATGTATGTGTGTACATACATATATATTTCCTTAAAATCGTGTATTAAGCACCCAAGTCTATAATTATATTCGTTAAATTCCAAAGATGTCAATTAATTGTACAAACTTGTGCCAAAATGTGCAAAAGCAGCGACAAGGCTAGATGGACAAATTATTTGCGTGAAAAAAAAACAAAACAAAATGTAGAGAAACATGTCGCTGAAAACAGCTGATTTCTTAAGCAGCGTATTATTCCATGAACGAGAGAAAATATGCAAATAAATAATTTATAAAAAAAAACACTTGCTGATAAACGTTATCAATAAACTGTTGCTTTATATGTCTAATGAGAAATATAAAATTTACACGTCTTTGGCAGAGAGTCCACCGCAACAAGTAGTTGGCATTAGGAAACGCAACAGATAAGTGGTATGATTTTTAAAAATAACGGAAAGTTTTTTTTTCTGAAAAATTAAACGTGTTTGAAAATTGATTTGTGTAATAAAGTATTTTTAATATTTTAATTTTATGGAAGAAAAGTATAAAAATAAAACAGTTGCATACAAAAATAAAAAATAATTGTGGAAATTTGAGTAAAAATTAAATTTAAATTAAAAAAAAATTAAATTCAGTTGAATAAAAGATCAAGCAAATATTTGCAAATGTATGAGTTAATGAGTCTGTGTAAAGTTTTTGTGGTTCAAAGTGGTTTAAATTCGTTCTTTTTTTGTTTGTTGATAAATATATCTGGTCATTTCCGATCATGAGTTGTTTGTACATACATAATTACATATGTGAGCGGCAAATATCAATATCAGTAGTGTTTTTTTTCAATTTGTTACTTTTTATCAAAATTTAAACAATAACAAAATACACAAGTTAAATTAAATTGTATTATTCATATTTCATTTGTCAAAACAATTCATCATACAAAATGTAATTAAAATATTTTGGCAATTATGGAATAGATAACAAGCAAAAATAAATATATTTTTTATATTAAATCGAAACTAAAATAATCTAAAATTTAACAATTTTTATAATAAAAAGTAAATGTATGTATATTATACATATAAAATAAGATTAATTAATTCAAGTTTGTTGAGAAACAGATCAAATGCCACAATAAATATTAAAAATGCGTTAATTAAATACAGTGAACACATTAAAAAGTGATAGTTATGAGCACAGCTAAAGTTTCTTTTAGAACAACAGCTTCAGTTAAAATAGTTTTGAATAATGAAATAACTACAAAAAAGAGCACATTTAATCCGAAATAAAAAAAAACAACTGGACCAATCTGGAAGTAAGTACTTCCAAATAAAAAACAATCGGTTTACAAATGGCGGAGTTCTGAAATAACAAGCATTAAAAATAATAATATAAACGAATTGACAACCATCTTAGTTTTTTTAATGAAAAATAGAACTAAAAAAAGAGTAAAATAATAAGATGACTGCAAAGAAAATTGTGTAATTTCGTATAATTTTTATACTTTGCCACAATTGTATCTCCTTTAAAGCTCGTTCTGTACTGTGACATTTCACAGTTGCTACTTAATAGAACCGTAATTTTTATCACAAATATCGGTAATCATGCCATATAATGATTATTTCAAGTACGTATATAATTTATCGATTTCAAATGAAATTCCATTCTAAAGCGTTACTGTTGTTGTATGTACATTACAAATTGTGGTTGTATGCGTAGGCAGCTTTTGCAATTGCACGCGTGAGTGTGTGCTATAATTATCACAGATAATTTTCACATTTATCAGTACTTATTGCGATTTGAATGATGGCGCAATTTTTATTTAAAATTATGATTTGTGTGATTGCTGCCGACAAACATTAATTTTATTTCGCAGAAAGAAAACAGTAAAAACTGAAATTATTATAGATTTCCTTTTTAGATTTGAAAATGTTGTTAAATGTGGTTAGAAACATCAAGTTTGCAATTTATAATTGCTACCTACGAGTTGGGGAAAATATAACATAATTTAATTATGCATTGATGGATTTATGTATTTTGTACACCGACCCGTAAATTCGTCTAAGCAAACGTTTAAACAATTGATTTTAAAAAAGAAAAAAAAAAAACGAAAACGGTTCGAAACAAAGATGAATGAAGTGTTTCTTTAGCGTTATGTTTAAAGTGATGTCAGTGTTGTGAAATAATTAAAACTATAATAAGCTCATCAGGGGGAAAAGTTAAACAATCATACGCCCTCATACACTTTTTAATCTTTTTAATAACTCACGCCTAAGCGCGCTCAAGTGATTGTAAACAAAAACTTAGCTTAAACAATACTCACGAAATCATTTTTTTGATTTTGACTATTAAAGAATTTCGCAGCGGTAAATTAAACGAATCACTTAGATAATGATCAATACGCGAGGAATCTAAGTTCAATCAGATGTATCACACACTACTTCTAATTCCAATTATGATGTAAGCGGGGTGTCAATTACTGTTTAAATATGAAGTTCTTGTAGTAGGAAATGTTAATTTCTTTCAATACATTTTTTCTGATCAAGCCCGAACGTGAACATCAGTATATTTTCCAGACCGCGTCAGAACTGAATTCAAACCTGAATTTTATTTCTCATTGATTATAAATAATTGAAATTTTTGTGATTTATTTACTCTGCGGCCACACGTTTAGGTTTTTTTTAAGTTTTTACACATACAATTTTAAAACAAATTTTATTTGTCAAAATTTGATCATCAAGAAAACAGCATTAAGTTGTTGCTCTATTATTTGATTATAATTAGTAGTTTTAAATTGCGGCAGAATATTTGTAAAAAAACAAACCAAAAAATGATGACGGCACAATATTTGTAAAAACAAAAAAAAAAAAAAACGAAAAATTCGTGATAAGATTTGTATTCAGCTGTTTTTTGTTTTCTGTTTGTATATTGAAATCTGATAGGCAAAACTGATCGTGTAACCCGTAAGTTATTTAATAAGAGCAAAATTAACACACAAAAACTTTTTATTTTCATAAAGTTGTAGTTTTTGTACTTTAATATCATACAATCATGTATAAAAAAATTATCCAAAGTTTGGTATTCTTTAAAAAACGAGGGTTTTTTTCATAGAACTCTGGCTCCGAAATTGGAATTGGAAAAACATCTCAAATAATAAATGCTTTAAATTGCAATTTAATAAAATAAATATTGAAGGTTTCTTTCCTAGAAATTTAAAACGGTTGGCAAGTGCACTACAAATCAAATTTTAATAAATATGCATGTCACCACGACTAGCTTTGCCTTACAAGTGCAAATGGAGCTATAATCTGCACACATAACATTCTAATTTGGTATATAATCAAGCCCGCTTACAACTTCGCTTTTGAGACCTACTAACATCATGGCTTACTTTCTAAGCGAAAGTACTCCGATTAAAGAGCCACAACTAGCACTATCGGGAAATAAGCGAAAGAATCACATACAATTGGTACTAAATATTGCTTATATAATATATTTTTATCACCATTTGTATTCTTTTCCGCCTGTTTTCTCACTACAATATCTAAACTTGCCAGTGTGAATTTCGAGTAAAAAATTAACTCCACAATTCATTAATTTCTTTTCAGAAAATTCTAATTATATGTCGGACTTTTTCAAATTTAATTTCAAAACCAACCTCACAATATGGCTGACTTCCAAAACGTTTCAATACAAAGTTTGTATACAGTTGTGCTACCGTATTTAATCATGTACATATAAAAAGTTCCTAAACAATGCAACCATTTCCTAAGTTTGTGTTGACGTTATGAAATATAGGTGATGCAATGAATTATATTTATTGTTTATAAAAGTAAAAATGGAAATTTTTTTCGCTGAAAAATATATTAAAATATGTTTTAGCTGTTGTATTTTAATACTTCACCATAAATAAATTAACTTACAATTAATGTTTATAAGTAATTAGTCGAACTTTTTTTATTAATATTTATATATTGAAACGATTAATTTTGGCTCAAGTTCAAACCCGAATTTACCCATTTATTTATTCTAATTTATTTTTAATTTTTATTAGAAAATTTTTTGGATAAACATTATTTTTTATTAAGAGAGTACTATATATAGAACAATTTTTATTATTTATTTATTTAGTTACTGAGAGAACACTGAAGATGGCACATAGCCGAAACCGGTCTGTTTATCAACCAAATTTGACGTGGGATGACGGAAATTCATTCCAAATTTTATTATTCATCATATTAGCAGAACGGATCAGTACTGATTTCGAGGTCGCTACACCATCTCATCAGCGTTCTTTGTTCAATTGAATAAGTTTGTACTTTTCGTATTCTAATTTGTTAAATAATACGGTTAAATAGTTGATATTCCTGATCACTAGTATCCACCGTCAAAAGTGGTAAAATTGAACAAAGAACGCTGATGAGATGGTGTAGCGACCTCGAAATCAGTACTGATCCGTTCTGCTAATATGATGAATAATAAAAATTGTTCTATATATAGTACCCCCTTAATAAAAAATAATGTTTATCCAAAAAATTTTCTAATAAAAATTAAAAATAAATTAGAATAAATAAATGGGTAAATTCGGCTTTGAACTTGAGCCAAAATTAATCGTTTCAATATATAAATAAATTAACTTACGCTTATGAGTCGTTCATTTTCTTTTCATTTTATTTCAAGTTATACGTTGTCAGCAATCAAATATCAAAGCATCAACTTTAAAACCGACACTCTGATTGCTTTTTTAATTACCCTTATTCCAGTTGGCGACATCGACGTCACGTCAACAGAATACCAAAAACTTGGGGCTTGTCTAACCCGTTTTCGAAAACAACTGACTACATTGACAGGCTCAAGTTAAATTCTGGACCTTAGAGAACAGAAATAGACTGCCAGTAGCACAAAATTGTTTTTGAAAGCAAGTAGACAAGCTCCAATTTTTTGGTATTGTGTTAATGTGGCGTCGATGTCTCCTATTGGAATAAGGGTGAATGTGTTTCTAATACTTGTCGACGGCGTTTTGATGGGGCATACTCGTAAATTGTCAATGTTGTGTACTACGGCGTTATTGAAACACTATACTTTGTTCGAAGACAAAGCAATTGACGTTTTGGAAGTCAGCCTATATGAATCTACATATACGAATATAATTAGTTTCAGAAACCACAATTTTAATTTTCAAAAACTTTTCCGTCATATATTTCAAAGCTTTATATTTACACAGCTATATAAGTTTAGCAAGACCCAAGTAATTCGTGGTCTTAGCAACTTTATTCTGAATGACTGCGTTAATAAATAGAAGTATTCAGAATGAGGAAGATCGACCCGAAGTCGTACAAAACCTTCTTTTATATCTGAAGAAATTATGGCAATATTGAAATACATATTTATTCATATTAAATGAATTTGCTTTTTATTAATTTAAAATTTAATTTAAAAATTGGTTTTTAAGTTAAGGTTTAGTACCATGTTAAAATCTCTATTTTCCATCCCTGAGCGAAATAATATTTCTCAACTTCTCAAATATTGTATTCTTGAACTCTTTATTGCAAATTTGTGTAACTTTGTGTACGTTTAGGTGAGTTCGTTAACGACCTTGAACAGATCTGTGATCTACTTTAAAAACAAAACCAATTCTACTAACAGACACTTACATATCGTCGTCCCGAAGTTATTTTCACGTATCTCCAAAAAACCTTTCTTTGGGAAATTGATTCTAAAGTGTCAACGTTACATACAAAAAAAATTAGATGATCCGGATTTGCACTACTTCCGGAGCACAAGAAGTTCAGGATTTAAGACCTGGTTCATACACGTCGGGTTTGACTCGTCAAGTCTTGAGTTTTTAGGAGAAGCGGTCTTATCTCATATTATGTTTTTTGATTTTGTAATACACGTGAAGATAACTTCGGCGATGATATGTTGACCGAACTCCGCTATTTAATCCACTTTTTGTCTACAAAATCATTAGAATATTTTGTTCGTTTTGTGTAACTCATAGATAAGAATAAATCCAGGAGATCAAGGTTTTGAAAATTGTGTTTTTGGAGAAAGAGTAAATAAAAGGCATCGATAAATACATATAGATTTATCATTATAGTATTGTAGCTAGAAAACAGTAACAGTCAAACCTAAATTAGTTCGTCAAATATTTTCTATCTGTCAAAAAATTTTCATGCTCATACAAAATGTATGACGCAAACCCAAATAGCGCGGCGTCAACGCTTTGAAATTGGAAAATTCGATTTCGAAAGCGCGTTAAGTAGTGAAGCTGACTGTTAAAAAAATTATTTCAGAGTTTCTTTTGTTATTGATACAAAGTAATGGTAATTTAGCCATTTAATTTTAGGTCAATCTAGCGGTTTTAACTGAATTTTTTAATTATATTTTGTGGGTTCTTTTAAATAAGATAAGTTAACATTAGTGTTTATGACACAGCGTTGACAATCTTATTTAAGTAAGTACTCTTAGTGACAAAATATGTAGATAAGATAATAAAATAAATTCTTTCCATATTAGGGAGTTAATGACATTAACTATTATGTCAGCTTTTGTCAAAAGTAAAATTAAAAAAAATGTTCAACTTAACATTTCCACGCGTTAACTTGTAATCTCGCAATTGTCTTTATTTATTTTTCATATGGAAATTGACGCTTGTTACAATAAACATTGATTACGTGCAAAAAGTTCATTGCATTTCTTGTGAACCATAGTTTATGTTAGGCCACTCTTAATCTTACGACGAAGTCTAAGTTTACAACCGTAAAGCCATCTACTCAAATATTGCCATATCAAGGGTCTGCAATCTCATTCAAAAAAGAACAAAAACCAGTCTGATGTTAAGCCTTCTTTTTAATAATATTTTTTTTAATTACGTTACAATAACACATTCAATAAATATTGTAAAACCCGTTAAAAAAGTCTCCCAAATAAATTTAAAGCTTTTAAAGCTTTTAAAGCAGAAAATCAATGCACGAATATAATTTGTAAAAAAAATTTATTTTAAATCGCTGTTTCAAGTACGAATTAATGCAGAAAGAACATTTATGCCTTTTTAATTATGCCAATTCAGACAATACCTTGCGATTATAGTCTTACGAGATTATTCGCTTTTTCTTGCACCAATCAAAACGTCAGGCTTTGAAGCATTTTTTAATCTGTACTTCATAAAAATTAAAATATACATACAAAAAATTAAATCAAAGCCGCAATCACAAACGCATCATAAATAATAAATAATGAACATTTTATTTCATTAGCAGATTATCAATCGAGCGGAGAGTAATGAGAAATAACAGAAGATTACAGTATGGGAGATAATGTAACAGCAATTTCAAAAACATCTTCTAATGGTTCTACATTGACCACGAATGGTGACAAGAGCCATAAAGCAAAACTCATAGAGTCGACGAATTTGCCGAAACTAATAATTTCCGATAGTAAAATAAACAGAAATGAGAAATGCATCAAAACGAAACCGGCCAAAAAGAAACGCAGAGATAAAAGTGATTTGGGAGAAAATTTTGTAGCTCCCGATGGCGGTTGGGGTTGGCTCGTGGCAATAGCCAGTGGCGTTAATATTGTAAGTAATAATTATTACTTGTTTTTTTCTACCACATACACGCAAATAAAAATATGGTTGAGTCAAGTATAACCTATGAGCAATGTACTATGATTGAATTATATAGTAGTAGTTGCATCATAATATGATTGAGTTATATGCCATATTGTTACATAAAGTTACATCATATTGTTATCAAGCAAATGTCAGTGTATGAATGAAATCGTTGCTTAAGTTAATAATAATATTTTTTCAGAACAACAATATTGTATTATATGTAACACATACATATGTAAATGAGTAATCGTAATATGGTTCTAATTATGATCAAATATATAATGAAAATATAAATCATATCATAGCATACTCGAAAAGCCATTGTAATAGAAATCGATGCTAGACTATGGTTAAACATGATATAAATTCTATATTAAATGAGAACTGTAGCACATATTACTATAAAAAACACATATATGTAGTACATGACATTCATGTGGTATATATTATTTACAGGGATTTTAGATAAAATCTAATAAAAATTTGCTTGTAGTGCAATCATACTGCAGCTGTTATGAATGGCAATTACTAAATCACAAAATGCAAACCAGTACTTATTTATCACAGCTGTAGCCATGATTAAAATGTAAAAAAAGTAATAATAGATTGTTTAGTACAACAATACGTTGTTTTCCACAACCACAATAAAGTTGTGCCAACCATGTCCAGTCACATATTTTAACCGCGTGTAATACATGTGTTTGTTTAATACAAAATTACTTTTCATTTCAGTTGGTAACATTTGCCTTGGGTCAACAATTTGGTATTATATTCCGTGATCATATGCTAAAATTAGAAATATCGAGTTCACAATTGACGTCAATCATCAACATACAAATTGCTGTATCAGCAATAACAGGTGAGATGATTTTGAAATATGTTTTCCTAAAAGTATTTTTTAAAGGGCCTCATTGCCCATCTTTTTACATTCACTTCATTAAAAGTATTCCTTTTTAAAATATCCTTGAGTAAATGATTTTCAACCTTTGAAATCTGAATGAAATCATCATAAGGTGGACAGGACAAACCATTAACTAGTTTCACACCCTTAAGGCTAATATCGCCTAAAGTATTCGTGAGATAGAACCTGAAACCGTCAACATGCACTCACATGCATGAAATCGTGTTCCAAAAATAACGGGAATATAAAAAGATACTTGTATTTGAACAACCCTGTATGTTCATGCACGTCTTAAAGTATGTACGTACATTGTTGAGACTAGAGTCATGACGCAATCCAAAATTATCTTGAAATTTTCTATTTATTATCACATACTTGCGCTGAAACTTATTTACATTTAAATTAATTAAACATAATTAAGACTATAAATAAATTTAAAATCAAATCGAGATTAAAAAAAATAATAATAAAGAAAGCCATAACTAATTGAGAATACTATTTATCTGTTAATTTCTCCTATTACAGGTCTTCTTAATGGCCCTCTATTTCGAAGATTTTCTTTCCGCCAAGTGGCTCTATTTGGTTCAATTCTAACATTTATGGGTCTGCTGGCATGTGTCTTTGCAAATTCGTTTTTATTTTATTGCCTTTCATTTTCTTGCTGTTATGGTAAGTAAGTTCAAGTGCAAACTTGCTTTTAAAAATTACATCTACTTGAATTTAAATATGAATGTATTTTAAAGGTTTTGGTCGTGGTCTAACCGTATCGGCATCATCGTTAGCCGTTAATACTTATTTCAAAGAAAGAAGACGCACTGCCACAGCTTATCAGTTTGGTGTTGCTGGCCTGGGGCCAATATTCTTGCCCTACGTAGCCACTTTTCTATTGGATTACTTGGGCGTACAGGGGACAGTATTAGTATTTGCTGGCATTTCATTAAATACAATAGCATGTTCTCTGATATATCAACCGGTTAAATGGCATGTCAAGAAGCAATCATCTGATGTAGAAGCATTTAAAAACCTTTGTAAACATACAGAAGATGATCATATTATAGCACAGTCAGTGGAACCGGAAACACCTGTATTACCGCGTGCAAATGATGGCTGGTTTGGTTCGAAAACATCATTGAACTCTGTCTCCAATAGAAATAGATTAGGTTCTTGGGACAAGACACAGGAGGGAACACAATTAGTAGAACTAAAGCGTTTGAATAGTGGAGACAGCATAAGAAGCAACAGTTATTCAGCAAAAGTGCGCACTTTTTCTATTAGTCATAGTATCAAGGAGGTGGAATACGAAGACGAAGAGCATGAAGATCAAAAGGAAAATGCCAATGAGGAACAAAGTAAAAATCATAACATACAAACTGAGTTGGAACATTTGAGAGAGAGGGAAAAAGAAAAAGAAATGGAGAAGGTCTTGATTGAGGAGGAACATGAAAGACGTAAAAACTTGCCGTGGTACATGAAAGTGGTCATATTTTTCGATTTGGATTTGTTGCGTGATTTCACTTATGTAAATCTCGCTCTGGGTTTGACGCTCATTAACTTTGTTGAGGTTAATTTTGCCGTTTTAACACCCTTCATATTGTCTGACTTTGGCTTTGAAAAAAATCAAATTGCTTTGGCCATGTCCTTATTGGGTACCTTCGATTTGATAATACGTTTCCTTATACCGCTTATAACAGCCAAGATCAATTTGAGCAACAAAACCTTTTTCATTTTGGGCATTTTGGGAATGTGCATTGGTCGCATTTTCTTGTCCTTTACCAGAGATTTTTATATCATGATTGGCATATTTATATGGATGGGTTTAAATAAGGCCTTCCGTACGGTATTTTGGTCTATAATTATACCCGGCTATGTGCCGTTAAAGAGGCTGCCAGCTGCTGCTGGTTTACAGCTTCTGATGTCCGGTTTATTCGCTTTGGCATTTGGTCCTCTTATTGGTGAGTTTGCTTTATCCACTTTTTTCAAAACTTTTTTCTAAATTAGTTGAAAATTAGATTTTTTGGTTCGACTTCAAAACACGAATTTACAAATTTCTTTTAGTTTTATTAAGAATTTAAGTTTTTATTCCAACTGATGAGATGATGTATCTAAATCAGAGCAGATCCATCCTGCTGCTAGTCTGTTGATTAAAATGTTCCAATATTACTTTTTAAAGAGAAAGAGAAATAATTTTAATTTACCAAAACCTCTTAATAAAATAAAGAAATTTGTAAATTCATGATTTGAACTCGAGCCAAAACAATTTGTTCTCAACCTGAGCAGTTCAAAGAAATTAATTAATTAATTTTTTTTTTATATATTTTTCTAATTTACGCATTTCATTATATTTAATTACAGGACTTATACGAGACAACACAAATTTTGCTTTTGCTTTAAACTTCTTAAATGTTTTATGTTTATTGGCGATTGTTGGTTGGACGTTGGAGGCGATTGTGCGTAAATATAGAAAGAAATCCAAACCTGTAACTGAAGACTTGAAATGAAAACCTGTTTACGACTATTTTACCGACCGTAGATAGACCTGTCCATAAAATAATTAAATTTAGTATATCAAGTATTTAAAATCTATAAGATCTGATTTTTTTTTCACTCCTATCGTGAATAAGATGTGAAATTGATGTTCCGATGAAATTCGCATTCTCCTCCTTCAAGTGAAAATTGCTATCGCGAAGTGTAAGTAGATCAGTTCTCAATGAATGTAAAACCGCGAGAAGAATTATACTTATAATTTGAAAAAAAGAAAGAAATGAAAAATGAAATTATCATTTTATTACGACTCCTTGGAGTTTCCCGATCCATTGCAAGCGCTCCAATTCAATAACAAAAATTTAGTTTTAAATTAATTACTTTTTAAGTATAAATAAAGCTGTGTTTTTATATGTAGTACATATTTATATTCTGGATGAGATGAATGATCTCTTAGTGGATGCTTGCCAGAAATGTGCTGAAAGGGATTATATGTATTATTAAAAAACTTTTCTAAGCTTAAGATAAAAAATAACTAAATAAAAATTTTATTTTTTATAATTAAGTATATATAATTTTAATCATTAATTTTATTTATATCCCCGAAGAAGTTTTCCTTAGAAAAAGCGAAATATCCGAAAAAATAAACCTTTTATAATTGTTATTGTTGACCTTAAGCTTAGAGAAGTTTTTTAATAAAAAATAAATAAAAAGGTCGAAAAATTAGAATAATTTTTTATTAAAAATACTGTCACTTTCAACATTATTTAATAATCTTGTCATACAATTAAAGAAGTTTATAAACTTTTAAATTTAATTAAAAGGAAACAAAATGGTGATTGTTATCATGTTAAAATGAAGTGATTAAAGCCAGGGAAAGATTGACAAAAAATTACTCCTGTTAAGGAAATTTTCGCCCACAGGAAATGTTTTTATTCCCTATTTAAATATAAGCAAAATGGAAAGAATT
Source organism: Gymnocheta viridis (assembly GCA_956483585.1). Lineage (NCBI taxonomy): Eukaryota > Metazoa > Arthropoda > Insecta > Diptera > Tachinidae > Gymnocheta > Gymnocheta viridis. The sequence goes on along the minus strand of OY101441.1, from coordinate 17,546,575 downwards.
GAAATGAGGAAATATTCACGATAGAGGAGATTATTTTATATTGTATTTTTTTTAAATTTTATCCAAATATTGTCCACTTTCAATAAAGATATCTTCTTTATTTGTACCTTCATTGTAGTTCTTGTTAAATTTGGTTTTATTTTATATTTGATATTTTATAATTTATAATTTTTTTTGTTTTTGTTAATTTAGGAAAGCTTAACTTTATTAACTAATTTATGTGCAAATAGTTTAGAATAAGACTACAAAAATGAGCATTTTTCTCAAAAAGATTCCAAAAATATTGTATGTAGGTACATAAGATATTAAATTAAAAACAAATATTTTATAAGTCAAATATTTAAGCTGTTTAGTTTATTTAGTTGAATTATTTTAAATAAATTAAATATTTGTATGATAAAAAATTAAACACACGTGTCTGAAGCATATAAAAACCTTTGTAAACATGATGAAGATGTTCATATCATAGCGCAGCCATTGGAACCGGTAAGCCTGCATTACCGTGTGCCAATTATAGTTGGTTTGGTTCGAAAATTTTTTAGAACTCTGGCTCCAATAAACCTAATCATATTGGGTTCTTGTGACATATTGGGTTCTAGTATAACACGAAGAACATGATGACCAAAAGGATCACGCGAAAAAAGAACAAACACCCAAATCACACGATGTTTTTTAAGACGTCATTTTTTCATAATTCTCTTTTGAAGTTGCTACCAAAAATCATTTTTATTTATACGATGAATTTTTTTTTTCAAAAAAAATAATACCTTAAAGAGAAATATGAAAAATAATTTGTTTACCCCTCTTGCTTCCGTACACCGTTCGCCAACAAGCAAAAAAGAAATGTCGTAAAAGCGACGTCATAAAAATCATGATGTGAATTACGTGGAAGTAAAAATAATACAATACAAACTGAGTGCCAACATTTGAGAGTGAGAGAGTGCGAGTGAGTGAGAGAGAGAGACGGGGAAATAATGTAATATTTTTACACAAACAACATTTTGCTTCACAAACCCTGAAAAAAGCTCTAAAATACATTTTTTCGTAGAATGAAAATTCTCTCAGCACTCGTAAAAAAATAAATTCTTCTTTCTTGAAAAAATCTTAATGAATCTAAAAAACAATTGCAAAAAAGGTATGTAAATATTATCTTGAGATCGGAAAATTTTAATTGTATACCGTTCAGCTCTTCGGATTACTTCCATTCTATGACAATTGGGTGTTAATTAAATTCACTGAGGTTTGACCAGAAATGGAACTACTTAGAATTCAGTTTATGAAGGATATGCTCATTTTTTGCTGGTTTACATCCAATATTTTAAAGTTATCACCAGCTAAACTGGAAATATGCTTTAGAAAAGTATTTTATGCGCATTAAATATGTATGTACGTATGCAGTTAAAAATAAAAATTACTCATTTTAAAATAATATACATACATACGTATGTATGTACATATGTATGTACATATATTTTTAATTCAATAAAATTTGCATTTCAAGAATATTGTTAGTAAAACTATAAAAATTATGATGAAATTCACAAGGTATACTAACTATTATATCAGTTATATGGGAAACAATTTTCCAAAACTTATAAAATTATTGTTGATATTCTCCAACACTGAAATAGCAGCATCATTTTTACAAACTTAAACTCATACATTCGATACAACAATTAGCACGCTTGTGAAACGTGTAATAGAAATTAGATTAAAAAAAAATATTTTGTACGTCAAATATGCTGTTTAGTTTATTTAGTTGATAAATAAATATGTATATTTGTATGTATTTGCATAAGAATATATTAAAACGCACGCGTGGTTGAGCGATAGAGAATGATGTAGTAATTTTCATTTAGAATCTTTCAACAAGAAAGAGCCATTTATTTAGTTATGCTGAATTCAGTGAAGCTTTCAGCTACTGCTAAAGGTATCAGAGTTCTCAAGCGTTAAAAATATTTCCCGAAATCCAGGTATCATTATGTTTTTGCTAAGTCCGGGGAAAATTTGAGCGGAAATTTTCGGTCATTTAATTTTAGTATATTTCAAAACACTCAAATGTAAACGTTAATTTAATTTTCGCACGTTTTAAATATGCCAGTGCAACCTTCTCTATTTGCTTGTGTGTACTTGTGAGAAAACTCTAGGAAGCGCACGGTCTTAAAACGATCGTGTGTCCTGGTTTAAGTATTGAAAACGGAATTACTTGCATAAAAGCTAAAACTATTAAAAAGACTATTTAGATATACTTCGGAGTAAAATGCTCCTATTTGTTGAGGAAGAAATGTCGTTTATATAGGACGGACAATTATTTGAAATCCTCCGCTATAAGTGTGAAATTGTGGTTCCAAGGAAATCAATTACTCACAATGAAATTGATTCCTATAAAACACCTCTATGGAGTCCTAAAGTATCACATTAAAGACTTTTGGCCTTATTCACAAACGCTTGATAAAGTTAATGTGTACATTAAGACCGGTTTTCCCATATAAAAATCCAACATTAAACCTACAATAACTTTATTAACTGTATGTGAATAAGGCCATTTAAATCTAAAAATAAAGAATTTAGAAATAAAAAAAGGGTATTAAAGTTCAGAAAACTTGGATGTTATACATATTTCTATGGGCGTTTGGACAAAGCTCAAGTTCAATGAGCTGGCGGTGCAAAGAGGCTATAAATATTAAATGACCTTTTCGCAAACATAAGAAAAAAAAACCAATGAATTTTGCGAATATTGGAGGACTGAAAATTTTGTTATGTTTTTTTAGACAATTTGAAAATCTTCTTGTTAAGGTTCTTCAAAATATTTGTAATTAATTTACTCACATCTCAATGGAAAACAAAAAAAATATTCTCCCCCAAGAGTTAAGTAAACAAGATAAGAGTATTTGTGTGAATTTTTTTATACAAGATGAAGAATGATAAGACAAAAAATTTCAGCCGTGTAGGCTGAAATTAATTGACATTAACTTTTCCCTTGTTCCTTATTATCTCAGGTCCAGGCGCGGAAGGAGCTTAAGCTTTTGGGAGGGGAAATTTAAAATGAAACATACATACACTTTTATGGTTTTATTTCGCCAATGCAATGGAAATGAGGGAGTATTCCTTTTGCCTCCTCTGTGTCAGTCATGTTCACGTCCAATTCTTTCTGAATAAAAAAATCTCGAACTTTATTTAACCTAATAATATACGAATATTAATTGTGCATTTTTTACTCAAAAATCACGTTTTTTTGTTATGACTTTGTTGCAATAAAGGAGTATTATATGTATATTTAATTTTATTTATGTAAAGGCAAATTTAGGGAAATATTGAGAAATCCATTAGTGGCTATTATTTTTTACAACATTTTGCATGTACAAATTGGAATGGACAAAATTAAATTTTAATGAATTTTTATGAATACAATTTTTGTAAAATTTTATTTGATAAGAGTTATTTTTGTAAACTTTTTCACAGAATTTCTGCGAGCCAGCAGACTTACGTATGTACATATGCATATGTGATTTCCCGAGAATGACAAAAGTTCGAGAATTTCATGGATGGAAGGATCTTAGCGAATTTTGCTACGTGACCCTTATTCCAAATTATGCCATGGATACGTCAATAGCGAATTTTCATATTTTTTTAAATTAATTTTGCGCCCATTTTTTACGTTTTTCCACTTGGTGAAAATTAGATTTCATGGATTCATTTTGTTTTTAATTTTCTTTACTAAATATTTCTTTTCAAAGGGTTTTTATGACGTAAGTATTTCACAATTGAATAAACTATTTTCAACAGCAATCGGAAAAAATTAAACTATTTACAACAAATGGTAAAATTTAGTTCATTACCGTATTAGGAGGCGACATATATAATTTTAAAAACTCCCTTTGCCATCCCTGGCTTAACTACACAAAATAACTTTCTTCAATTCAACACACTTCATTTACACAACACTACCGAATTTGCAAATAGCTGCAGCCTATTTTTAGGCATTTCAAATAAAAATTCACAAATATATAACAAATAAAATTTGCCTCTCCACAAAACTACTTTTGATTAACACTTTGAGTGCCTCGGCGTGCGTTTTCCTACGACAGGGAAAGCGCATATTTTACTTTTTAATTCCTTTTCGTACGGCACTACGTCACAATAAATAATATGGTTTTAAAGCGTTTTGTCAAATTGTCCCACGATGACATTTTTTGGTCGTTCCGTGCCATCTATTACACACATTTCTAAGAAAAAAATGTTTGGCCCCTGTGGAAGTTTTTTTGTCGAAATGGCTTGGCACTCAATGTATTAACAAATACTATTTTATGAAAGAAACTAAATAAATATTTTCGACCTGCGGCGGTTTCCATTTGTTTTATAAAATTATTATGTTATTTTGTAAACAAAGTTGTAAATAGCAAAAGAATGTCAATGAATTCCAAAATGTAATGATTTAAACCGTCACCTATTGAGAGTTAGAAAGAAATACGAATTTAATATGCACGACGTTAACTTAATTAAAAAAATAATGTTTAAGAAGGAACACTCATTCAACATTAATTCAAAACGTACAAAGCCAAACAGACAGACACATTGCAATGGAACCAAAAATAGATAACACAACATGTAGACACAAGAAAGAACACAAGTGAATAGACATTAAATGTAAATTTATAAACTTATTTGTGTTGGGAACAGAGATTTCATTGAATTAAGTGTTATTTAAAAATAAATTTGTGGACGTTTCCGAAGATGTGGCTTAGATTAGCAGTGAAATGCGCATGTCCATTAGCTCACTCCATCTTATTCAGTTTCAGTCAGGGTCATTATTACAACTTGGCGGTAAAGTAGACGTAAGTTAAAAAAAGCACATTTTCTAAAAGTGACCGATATTCTGACCTTTCACAATTTTCATTATTAGCTTCCATGTAAGAAAAAAATCATAGTGGGAACGTCTCACACATCTTTGGAAGGCGATATTATGTTATCGTCTTCCAAAGAAGCTTAAGTCAATCAGCGAGAAAAATAAATAAGCTTCAAGTTTGCTGTAATCAATGAAGTAGAAAGTATTGGAACTTAGGAAAATATGGCAACTTCAAATAACTAAACTTCGCGATAAAGATCCAGCTGTTTTATACAGCTGATTTGTTTCTGGTTTAGTTTACTTTATATTTAAATTTTCTTAAATGCAAATGTTATTGAACTTTTAAAAAAAATGTATACATTATTAAAAAAAAAATTTTTTTTGTTTCTTTTTAGAAAAATTTTAATAAAACTTTTAGCACATCTTCACTTTTTACTGTATAAAACGCATATTTTCGGGTTTCATAGCGCGCTCTTAGAGAGGCAAATATATAACACATCTCTGAAACGAATACATTCCTTTAAAGGCCATCAGCTTTAAGAAGGCGTGTGTGTACTTATAAATAAAAACAAAATTGTTAATTTCTAAAGAACTGATCAGTGGCATAAATGTTGTGTGCTCATTGTAAAGTAGTTGTTTGTTATAATTTATGTAATGAAATTAATTTGAATGAATTTGTTTTGTATACAAATTGATAAAAATTACTTTATATGCACAACTCTTTTCAAAATTTACGAGACAGAAAAATAAAAATTATTGTTGCTTATACTGAATATAGTCAGTCGCCACTTGCCCCAAAACTAAAACAATCTGTAGCATAGATGAATGAACGAGTGAATGAAATAAGTGTTCCCTTGCCACTTAAAGAAACATAATAATAAAATTGTTTAAGAAAAGCGTAAATTAGACCAACCACCCAAATCGAAACTTATAGAGAATAATAAAATTGAAAAGAAAAGATTTATTTCCTTTTTCAAGCATATATATTACAAGTACTTCAGTGTACAAAATTGAGTTGAGTAAACTATAACGACTGGTAAAAAAAATTCATATTTACATAGAGTTACCGGTTATACGAACAACTAGATAAACAATGCACATCACTTCTTTTTATTACTTAATGATCAGAATTTGAGTGCGTGCAGTTTTGAAATTGATCACTAAAAATTCTATAAAGTGCAGAGCAGTACCAGTTTAATTGAAATTAATTGATTGTGAAACGCTAAACAATGACACATGAAAAAATATTATCTGTATCTATGAAGTACATTAAAGACTGTAAGCAATATTCCAAAACACTCTGCCATTAAAAAATGTGATATAATAAATAATGATTCGAATGAATTAATTAAGCAAAGTCAATACATATTTATTGAAGACATACTTATGTATGTACAATATATGTACATACATACATACATATATAGAATATTGTGTGAGTACAAAAAAAACCTCCATACAAACTCCACCTTACATTTGCTAGATACACTCGTACGTATGTGTGTAAACATGTGTTGTATTTATTTTATTCTTAAGTATTTTAACAGTTCAAGTGGTATTGTAAGTATTATGGTGGGGGAAAACGACTAATATTGACGTACTGTCTGCAATTAAGACTTTGTGGTTTCCAATAGCTTAAGTACTCTGTAATTAACAGTGAATGGGTCTTTCATTTGATATACAAATTAAAACAAAGCTTTCAACCTTCATTATGTTTTTTGGGTGCTACTTCAATCTATTTCTCATATTTTGTAATTGGCACCACTGCCCTGGAGCTGCGAGTTTGTCGATGTTCCTTTAAAGTTTCTCAGGAAAATAATCACTCCTATTCTTAATAATTCTTCTTTCGAAGTATTCCCCTTTTCCTTGATGTTCTAATCGAGAATAGTTCCTGCGAAGAATGTTCGTACGAATAAATAAATCTTTGAGGGGGATTTTTTCCAATTTCCCCTTAGTTTTGTTTGCTTAATTTTTGCAGGCGAACTGAATAAAAAAAAATCATATAACATTAACATTTTCCTTTCAAATTTATTTAAAGTTTATAAATATTTGTTTCTGGTACAAGATCAGTAAGTAGGTAGGTAGTGTTCATTATATTTCATAACAATTCTCCGCAATGCCTTTTTCGACAGAGTATGCATCTTTTTTGCTATACAACCATTGGTATAGAATCTGTACTATAGATTCAGTCACTGCACCTAAAATATTTAAAAGCACAATTCTATTTACACTTAAAAACATTAGATTTGTAACTGAAAATTAGTGTTTCTTTATTATTAAAATTTGTCTAATTTTTAAGCTTAAAAAATCTTCTTCTCTTTTATACATTCACTGCGAAGTGATAGCGGAATAGCTGTTAATTTTTTACTTTTCATTACATCTTTTTAATAACTTTGGATGAGAGATATGAGAGGTAAATATATAACTATATACCCGTATGTATTTATTAAAAATGTTAAAATACTTATATTTTAACATGTACAGATTTTAAATTTTGGGTATCAATAATTTTACAAGATTTTTAAATTTGATATGTGATAGTAAAGCTGATGCTATTGCCTTTCAAATGAGATATTGTAGAGGTCCATAGCTAAAATAATTCTTGATTATTATGTGAGTTCATGCAACAGAGGATTATAAACAACTTTAATGGCGTTATATCTTTAGAGCCAGATGTGCTTTGGATTCAAAATAAACTGTCTAGTATTTTCTTACAAAGAGCTTGTGACAGTTATTCTAAGCGCACTCGTCCCATGACTTGTGAAAATGGTTGTGGTATAAAAAAATTAGAAGTCGACTCCCACAAAAAAACTTTTATATAAAATTTAAGCTGTAGTTGCATTTGAAACAACAAAAAAACTCAAGAGACAAAAAAAAAATTTGTGTAATAATATTTATGTACATTATTCAAAACCGACAGTATTCTATAGGATAGTTTAGTGACAGGCGACAAGCTGCATAAAAAGTACCACACTAAAGGGGTCAGCCTAGACTACATGCTAAAGTGACTGGACCCTTTCATATGAAGGGTTAAAATCAGGACCGATCCCATCCACCAAGACCCCAACGACTTAACTAAAGTTTTGGCTTTCCCTTTCCAACCAAGGTATTTTTTTCACAAATCGAAGAGGTTTAGATTCATATGAAATATTCCATTTATAAAACAATAAAATTATTAATTGATTCATAAAAGTGTTGAAAATTAATCAATATTTCATCAACACGTGTTCTAATCTTTTTATTAATGTCTTCCAATCGACCCACTGTGAATTCTCTAACTATGACGGAATATATCAAAAACTAGTTTTTAAAAAAATACTCGGAAAATCATTACAACCGCACAAATCTTACTATTTAGTTTTTGTCTATAACCAATTATTTAAATAAAATTCCGGTTACCCAGATAATAAACTTATTTGACTAAAATATCTGCTAAAAACATTTAAACAAAATTGCGAAATCATGTTTCTAAAAGTAAAAACGCGCTCCTCGTGAATCAAAATAAAATGATAAACAAAATTTGCTACGAATATTCAAAAAACTAATAAAACACAATGTTTAAGCATATGAATACACATATGCCTATGCAAACACATTCATACATATACATATGTGTATGTGTTTACGTACTCGTACTAGTATGTATGTAGATATGTATGTATTTATTTTTTGCGAATCTTAAAATTATGTCCACATTGTGCGGATAGATACTTTTTCGGTCTTACTTTTAGATTCTCGTTTAGTATTTCTTTTATATTAATTAGCCGTCGCACATTTGAGATGCGACAATTTTTATATTGTACCGTCTCAACGAGAAAATTTTAACGAATTTTATAAATAATTTTGGAATAAGTAAAAACGAGAATTAATAAGAGTTCACAATAAAAATAGCTCGAAATAGACGAAATATATTTGTTTAACAAGGATTCATAACACGTTCGCCACTAACGCATTTCCTTCGTGTTCATCAAAAAATAATTCAATACAACCACTTATACCACATTTAGAGGTTCCATTTTCAGATAAGACTTTTTTAATTTCCCTTTTGTAGTTGCTGTTGAAAATCATGAACATTTATAAGATGAGTTTTTCATTCATGTCGTTTTGTTCTTTATTTTCTCATTCATAAAAATACAAATTCTATTACAATCACAAAAAAACGTTTATGAAAAATCTATTTGGAGTAAAAAACTGGCAAGAGCAAACATGAAAAACACATATCGAGACTGTTTTTCTACCACGTTTACTCAACAAACTAAAAACTCGGGACTAAACAAACATGTGAAAAACTCAATTTCTAAATGGCGTCTTAGGCCGTGCACAAACCGCAGCGCACATTTTACACACATCACATTTCACCACACTCTCCAATGTACTCGTACAACAAAATTACTTCACCAAACTAGTGCTGGCAAATTCTACCACTTTTCATTACTCAATAATACTTAATACTTTTCATTTGGGTACTCAATACTACTCGATAGTTTTAACTGATTTTTTGAATTTGTAACGCATAGTTTTTACCTGCAAATTGAAGTAGTTTCTTCAAAAATTAAAAAAAAATCTTCAACTATTATTGGTTTTGTATGTCTTTTATTATTAAATAAAAAATAAATGTAAAGCTAACTTTTAATTTAACGTTAACAACAAATCAAGAAATAATTTAATTGTTCTCAAAAAAAATTATTTAGTTTTGATTTGATTAAAGAATCTTACAACTAGTTGACTTTTTATGCAGTGATGTATTTTTATGCACTATTTCAGCCACTCAACTTGCTTAAAAATACAACTCTGGAAGTATCGAGTACTGAGTAACCAAAAAAAAAGGAAATACTCGGTACCCACTACTCAATACTTTGCCAGCACTACACCAAACTTTTCTAATATTATACTAGTAGTATGTACATACATATATCACATTGAATGGCGACACAAAGTGGCCTGTGATGACGATATGAATAAACAATAATTAAATTTTATAAAAAATTATATATCAGTCATACTTATGACAAATTGGATTATAATTTGAAATGCACAAGGAACAATACGTCAAATTTTAGTATTTATGGGCGTGGAAAAAAATTGAATACAATTACAAAAAGTAATAAAGAAGTTGTAGCCGAAATCTCCTACTGTTCAGTGGAAAATGTACCAAAATTGGTACAATTGTACTATAAGTCCGAACAGTGCTAGCCGATAATACACTAACACCACACACTCTTTCCATTTCTCTATCATGACAATATCAACTTTCGAAAATATTAATTACTAAAATAAAGTGCGTACTCTAACTAACATACAATAAAGGTAATTAAACTTTTGAAACTATGGATACTGATGACGTACATACTTGCTGGAAGAGAAACTGCATATTCTTTCAGCTGGTCGGTCTAGTTAGCTTTCATCCTATTAATTAAGAATATTTTTATTGCTAATAAAAAGAATATTAAAACTAAAAAGTGAACTTGATATCGACTAAATTCACTGAATTGTAATTAAAACAGTAAAAAGATCTTGGTGTTACAATATTAAACAAAAATATATGTATGTATATTTCGTTGGGATCTAGTCGCTGCGCTGTAAATTTAAATGTGTTTAAGTGAGGAAATAAAAATTTGTTATTGAAATAAGTTTCACAGAAAATCTCTTAATAAATAGATTAATAATTGGCAAACAGATAAACTTTATTTAAGAGAATATTTCATAATTAAATAACACATCTGCTTATCAGGAGAAACCCCCCATATAAATCTAGACGTCTTTCAGTGGAAGTGTTAATAAAAATGATGAGTAAGAATATTTCAAAATATAATAAATACAGGCTAAAGAACAATAAGGAAAACAATTACAAATTAAATAAATTTACTTAATGATTTATATAATTCTTGTTTTATTTATTTTTTGGCAAAACTTAGCAAATGAAAATAACAAAGAACGAAAACCGTTATAACAAAAAAAAAGGAAATTTGTTATCTTTCTTTAAAAAGAAATCGAGTGTGCCCCCAATTCTTTCTATGTACGATAACATGTTTAACAAATTTACGATAAAAATATGTACATATTTGAAATAACACTACACTTGGTTTTCTAAAAGTTAACACAAATGTTTATTATCTATCTTTATATAACTTTTTTTATTATTATAGAAAACAAATGTCTTACAAGTTCAAGTTCGTTTAAATAAAACAAAAAAAAACTTATCTTAGTATTTGAAGTTACTTTAATTTGTTAATATAATTCGAAACTATGTATTTTACTTGTCTATTAGTCATTTCTAAATACAGTGAAAGCTCCAATAAGTGGCAAAGTCCGCGTTTTCTTTTTCGTTTTATAACAGAATAGTGTTATACTTCCTAATTTTATTTTGCTCTCATTAAAGATGACTTCAAGCTTGAAGAAAAGAAGACAAGACGTTGAAGACCAGTACAAGTTTGATTCGCATAAGAAGGGTTATGTGCTTGTTTTGGAACATCTATTAGTTTTTAATTTAATTTGTTTTATTTGCAGTATTTGATGCTACATATCGGCCATAGTAATACATACTCTGTGAGAATTCCATGTGTCTATTTACTGCGTTTCAAGATATAGAAGTCAAGTCTGTGGCAGATGAACGTCGTAGCGAAAACACTATGGTTGGTGTCTTTGTAACTCTTTCGGTACGGAACCCTAAAATTACTCAACACAAAAAATATCATAGATCATATTTTTATTTATCCATTTCAGAACTTTTTAAGCAGTGTGGCATATTTTGCCTTTAATACCAGAATTTGCATTTCTGAGCAAATTTTTTCCTGAGTGCATATTTTAATAGGTTTTTTGTTACCTTTTGTTTTTATTCTAATTTTTCAACCTAATTTTTTATACTATGTGTTTTTCAGGTTAAACCGCCTTGAACTGCAAAAAGTTGTGTTAACTCAGAATTTTGTCATTCTAGTTTAAAATGCAATTCGGGGAAAAAAATTGCAAAAAAATTTTGAAATGGAATAAAGATTGCTAGACTGCAATTAGGGGCCTAAGCTCAAAAAAATATATTATTTTAATTCAAGTCCAAAGAAAAAGAGCCTCGAAATATGTAAGAAATACCCGAGTTCTGGAAAAAATCTGTTGTGGGCATTATATGATATCGAAAAAGTCTTTAAAAGTTGTTAAGAAATTATAAATAAAACATTAAACTAAAAAATATCAATTGCATCAAAAGAATTTATCTGTAAAACAATCTCTGAAATTGTACATACATAATGTATTAGAGAATAGTATTTTTAAGCGCCTATGATCAAGGCATATTCAAATAGGTTCCAACGCTTCTACAAGAAACAAATTAAATTAAATTCTACAAGAAACAAATTAAAGTTCTTTTTTTTATTGTAAACTGAATTTGACAATTGAGGAGTGATCAGCTGTTAATCAACAGGCGAAATGTGTGTGCCTTGTAATATACCTTGGTTGCTTCCAGCTTGAGCGAAAGGATACTTCTGGAATACAAATTCCCTCATACTAATATGGTTACATTACCAAGCTTTCACCCTTTATGTGGTTATTTGTGAAACATTATAACTTTATTTAATACAATATAAAACATAATTGTTTTATAAAAAATATATATAAGTCAAGTGCTGGAAATAGTAAAAGACACAAAATTTTTAACGTTTTCTAAATGTTATATTGAAATGGAATATTTGGAATAATTAATCATCAGGCATAGAATTTCGTACTAACCGAAATTTATTTAACTTGTAAGAAATGAATAAGTTGTACTTTTCGTATTCTAATTTGTTAAATAATACTGTTAAATAGTTGATATTCCTACTCACTAGTATTCACCGTCAAAACGCTGATGAGATGATGTAGCGACCTCGAAATCATTACTGATCCGTTCTGCTAGTCTGATGAATAAATTGTTTCAAATAAAAGTACTCTCTTAATAAAATAATGAATTTATCCAAAAACAATTTCTTAAAAATTAAAAATAAATTGGTACACTCAGATTTGAACTCAAGCCAAAAATTTTCATTTCAATATAACTCTTAAACAGTTTAACAATTACGTATAAATATTAATTAGTTTTCTTAAATGTTTATATAGTTTTAAATATATGAAATGAAATATTTATGTTTATTAGGCTCAAGGTATTCAATTTATCAAAAATTAAAAAAAAGACATAGTTTTGCTGTATTCGAAAAAATTTTAATATAATATAAGACATCAATATTTTTTCTAAAAAAATACGGGATTCGGTTGACCTTGTAGATCATCCCCGAAAATTCTCGCCAAGTGAACCTGAAGTTTTCAATAAATATCGGAAATTGATGTAACGAAAACTTTTGGTTTTACTGAAATAAAACAATTATATCGAAAAATTTCGAGGACGATAACTCTCAAACTCTCAAATTTGAAGCGACTGGCGTAGTTTCCTAAGTCCTCAAAGACCAGTAAATATGAAAAATCAATTTGACGAAGCATTTTTAAATTATTAAAAGAAAACGCTTTTTTCTAAGATTTTCGTTAAAGATAAATATCGAACAGACTAAAACATTTTTATCAAAATTGCAACGATCGGCGTTTTATTTTGCTGTTGAGCTGATTGGATTTTGGACTTGATTGAGTATTTTAAAATTGATGTGGAAAAAACACATTTTTAAAAATTCTCGAAATCTACGGAATTATTATTTCACGACATCTAAGTAAGCTCAATGCCGTTAAAATGCGTCAAATTTAATTCCGATCTGTTAAGCCATTCTTAAGTTATGATATATTTACACACATAAGCATGCATCCATGGGGACATCATCGTGAAATTAGTCAGAATCGACTCCCAGAACCAAAAAAAATGTGATAAAAATTGGGATAAAATAAGTGACTTCTTATAACGGGAAGTAAATATATATATATATATATATATATATATGAGCCGTTTATTTTGAAAGTGAGTCAAATCTCTTCATAAAAAAATTCATTGAGATTATTAAATTTATAAGTTTTTCCTTTATTTTGAGGTAATAATTAAATAATGTGCAAAATATACTCGTATGAGTCTATTTTATTATTATTATATTTATAAGATACTTCAAAAAGAACAGTTAATTTAAAAATTTAAATGGCTGATATGATTTCTTTGATTAGGGGCTTGCTTTACTTTCAAAATGAAAGCCATTGACATCAATGAAAAATGATCGATAAAAATGAAAAAATCATTTGCTGTCCAAACATGCAAACATCCCCATACAAAATAAAAATTGGTTGAACAAATGCGGATTTGCTCAGTTTTTCCTTAATTTTGATTGATAATGTTTTACCACTCGTTGTTCAACTATCGTTTGACAAACGATTCCGGTTGTAAGAGAAACGAGAGCCAGTTTGCTAAATTATACTATTTTCATCATCAAATGATGTCATCTTGTTGACGCTGTCCGCGAATAAAGTTTTCACTGTACTTATAAATAATAAGATTATACAAAACCAATGTCATTATCTATTATTAAGCGTTCCAAAAATTTTTTGATAACGAAAAGAACAAAAAAAATTGAGACTCTCTTTATATATGATTTGAAACACTATTTAAACAAATACTCCGTTGTACAATTTCCAAATAAACATTTAGTTTTTTTTTTGTTAACGAAAATTTTATGAGACTGTGAGAGAGAGAAGACAGCAATTTTAAAATGAGTTTAAAATATTTAAGCTTGAGATATTTTTCTCAGGTTCTTACTTTTATTTTTTAACAAATACATTTAAATTAACTCTTTGAAGTCAAAAACTTACAACTTAACACTGGCTTAATTTATTAAATAACTTCGTAAGTACGAGAATGTGTTAATAAAATACTTTTGATAAAACATTCACAACAGTAGAATGGCTAAAAATACGAAAAATGTGCTAGAAAATATAAAAATAAGAAAGGCAAAAGAAAAAAAAAACATTTTGTTAGAAATTCAAAGGTTGCGTTTGCTAAATGCTAAGCTAGCTATACATGAAATAGTGAAGCAAACTTGTTTAGGTTTCGGTGAAACCCAAGAAAAATTATGAATAATGACATAGTGTTATGCGGGACAGAAAATGCTCTTTGTTGTGATGCCTTTAGTTTACGTCTGTTAGTATTTTACGCTTCTCTATTGATATTTCATGTTGAAACCAACTAAATTAATAGTATAGAAATAGTGTTCATTTATATTGTGCTCAGCCCCACTGTGCAAGATAAAAAAAAATCGTATATAATTTATTTTACAGTGAGCAAAACAAAAAAATGGTATGAACTTTAACAACTTTTGTTTCAAGTACATACGTGTGGTCCTCTCCTAAGATAATAAGAAAATTAAGTTCTGGCGTCATACTCAAGACCTGATGTTCTAGTCGCTAAAACTTCAATGAAAAAAGGAGACAATAAAATAATCCTTTTTTCTTTTTGAAAAAAACACGCCTTCTATTCAATACGGCATTTTATATATCGACAAACAAACTCTCGTGTTAAAACATTTGTTACCTGCTGTTATACTAACAAACGATGATATCTTGTATGGCTTATCACCAAATGGCAGAGATGTTACTGAAAAAGATTAATTTAAGGATTTTCCCATTTTAAATTAGATAAAATAATAATAATAAGATGGTGAAGATTATCTTCTTTCCTTTTATGTTTCCAAAATATTTTACTACTCACAAGTAAACATTTTTAGCCACAAAATGAATTTCATAACAACACTTGAAAGCAATAGAAAAGATTAGAAAATAAACAGAATAGATTACAATAATTAAGGAATATATTGTCAAATAAATTTTTAGCAGTGTAATCATTTTGAGGTGTGAGATCAATTTAAATGGCCACCAAAAATGTACAGTAGTTTTTCGATTTAACGAACGAGTACTGTGCCAGGCCTGTTCGTTAAACTAAAAAGTTAGTTATACGCAGTACTTACATATATAGAATAACCGGTCACTAAACAGTACCGTCAGCAATTGATACTGGTGTAAGCTAGCGGATATCACAGCGCCCTCCTTCGTCGTTATTGTAGCAAAAATCGCCGGCGAAGTGAAATAATTAATAAAATGGCTGCACAGCTTAACACATTTAATGCGTCTACTTGACATCAGAGGCGTTGCAACACTGATCTAAAAAAACTAACACTAATTGCCTGAGTGTTACTTTATTTATTAAAAAACAAATAGTAATATACACCTTGTGAGAATTTCTAGTGTTAAACAAGTAATAGCTCTATAACAGAAATAACATCTCATGTCTCTACACCCTTTAATTTTCATTTTAGTATTTCTTGTTATATATATATATGTCCTTTATTTAATTAAATATAATATAAATACAAATTGTAGCATAAAATACTTAAATAAAATGTTCACGAAGAACATAGAACAAGAACAAATTCTCTCCATCTATTTCGATCTCTGGCAAGTAGCTTAATTTCGTTCCATGTTTTTTGAGATGATTCGTGTTCATTTCGTATGCACCGGATCCATGTATTACGTGGTCGGCCTGGATGTCGTTGACCTTGAGGGTTCCACTCTAGTGCAGCTCTGGCAATATCATTTGCTGGTCGCCTGAGAATATGGCCGATCCATGTCCATTTACGTTTCTTAATATCAAATTCAATGGGACAACAATCTGCCAGATTCCAAAGGGCTTCATTTGATACCCAATTTGGCCAGTATATACGTAAAATCTGTTTCAGACACCGATGCACGAAAGTTTGTATTTTCTTCATGGCCAGTTTTGTAAGGCTCCATGTAGTGCAACCATACAGCAGCACAGATTTTACGCTACAGTTATTCTTGTTATAGCGGCTAAAATAATAAATATCTTGTGCAAATTTCAGGTGTCTAACTATTACTGTTCACCAGATAGAAGTGGACGGATGGACGGACAGACATTTTAGGAAAAACAATAGGAAACGCAGCAGTAAAAAGTACCATTTTTGGAAATAACTCTTTTAAAAGAATACGTTTCATGAAAAAAAAATTTTAATTCTAATTTTTA
Organism: Gymnocheta viridis; assembly: GCA_956483585.1. Classification (NCBI taxonomy): domain Eukaryota; kingdom Metazoa; phylum Arthropoda; class Insecta; order Diptera; family Tachinidae; genus Gymnocheta; species Gymnocheta viridis. The sequence goes on along the minus strand of OY101441.1, from coordinate 17,529,746 downwards.
TAAAAAGAATATCTTTTTAAAAGTATCTTTTTAATAAAAAAAACTATTAAAACTGTAACTGAAAAAGTCATCCTTTGGCAAAAGTACTGCTATCAAAATATTACATTTTTGTAACAGTACTTTTTCAAAAACGCGGCTTTTAAAAACAGTTTTTTTTTAAAACGTGCCCTCTTAGAAAAGTGCATGTTTAAAAAAAGTGCAATTTTGCAAAAGTATCTTTTTAAAAAGGTATATTTTAATTTAACAAACAATTTCTTAAGCCCCTTCTAAATATTACTTTTTAATTTCGTTTTCTAAAACTTTCTTTTTCGTTTTCAAAAGTAAATATATTTTTTGAAAGTAAGTTCCTTTTTAAAAAGTACCATTTATGAAAGATGCTTTTTGATAAAACATTTTTTTATACATCATTAAAAAAGAACAATTTTCATAAAAACTGATTTTTATAAAAATAACCTTTGAAAGTAGTAAAAAAAACTGTTCAAATATTTTTAAAAAAGTTACAGTTTCAAACATTAATTATAAAAAATATTATCTTTTTTTCTTTTAAATCTTATTTCCAAAAATTATTTTAAATTTTTTTACTAGTTTGGCTGACTTCAATCCTTATTAGCATTTTATTAATATATAATTATTTATTATCTATTATTTGGACCTTTGACAACAAACTCGTTATTGAATGAAAAACTGTTTGCTAGCAAATTCAATTCCTACTTGCAAAGCAGTTGGTTGGAGTAACTAAAAGAGCAGGCATATCGATTTGTAATATTGCATGTAGTTTTTATTTTTCTCCACATTTTTTCGTCACTGAAGTAACATGTGTGTTAATGACGTACACAGACTACATTGAACGGAGTTAATTTGTTTTCTCTAAACAAAACGAAAGAAACCCTTTAGAGCATATTGCCACTGTCGTGTACGGTTACTTCGCTTTGTTGCTACAAATGTGTTTTACTAGCATTATTCGGGCGACGAAGCAACAGGCAATTTGAGTCTCAATACAATTCATTATTGAAATTCTATAAAGTGAACAAACACACAGAGTATCTGGTTAAGTCAAGCGCCGCACGCGAAACAGTCAACACGTCACGGTAAATTTTGAAATTAACTTTTTGTTCTTTAAGTGAAGAGAAAATATGAATTTTTAAGTGTATTAACAAGAATTTGAAAAATATTTTGAATTACAAAAATAATTAAGAGAGTCAAAATAATGAGAGAGTACAAATTTTTAAAACAAATAAAGTTGTAGTACAAATTAAATAAAATAGAAAAATATAATAAATTCATTAATCATCCATTTTTGTTGGTGTGAGAAAACACAAAAAGTGCATTTTGAAAATAAATCTGTGATTCCAAGTTATTTTTTATAAATAAGATATTAAAATATAAATTACATTTAATTTATCCTTTTAAAGGTTAATAAAAATGTGACTAGATAATAATAAAATGTTGACTATAATTGAAATTTGTTAATTCTGAAAAGGTGCGTTGGAATTTTCTTATCAGTTTAATTTGAAAACTCAAGAATAAATAAATAAATAATATTTAATAGTGTGATTGATACAAAAATTAAAAACCAAAATTGATAAATAAAATTAAAAGTCATCAAGTGCTTAGTACATAAAAAACCATAACGTTATGATTGTTAGTTCAACTGCTGCATGTGTAAAGATCGGTTGCATCCTGGACACGCTATTAATAAAAAAGAAGTAGGAAGTTGGCTGTTTGATTAAGCTAATTTTGTGGTAAATAAAAATGTTTTTGTTTAAGTTTTAAGAGTTGGAAAAGTCACAACTGACGCATAATTATTTAAAAATTATGAGCAAATGACCTAAAAATTAACTTTTAATCAATAAGAATGGGACATTCTACAATATTCTTCGGAGCAAGGGAAAGGTTTATTAATCCCAACTTACACGCCAGCACATAACAACGTTGTGTTTGAAGGCCGCAATACCTCGTCTTGTCATCAGTATACACGTGTATTTAATGTACTTTTTAGATAGTTCCATATTCTTCGAATTTTACTTTACAAATCAATTTTATTGAATACTTGAAGCAAATTTCTGACGTTTATAAAAGTTGCGTTTTAAAAATTTATGGCTTTAGATACGTTCCCGTGAACTTTGTCGACAACAAGAATCCAATATGTTTAAAAATCCCACAAATTCCAATTCGAATCGTGTTTGAAAAACTTCTTTTACATAAAAAAAATAAACTCAAAAAGTTTTAACTTTAGTCGTTTACTCACGGAAAAACTAATTTTCTTCATATTTTACACAAAATACCTATTGAATCTTGTAAATTCGGTCAACTCTGCCTTTTATGACTTGACTTGTTGTTCTTTTTTTTAAGTCAATCTTTCAATTTCTTGTCATAACATCCAAGAAATTGCACCGTGGAACATAATTAAAATATTTTTCTTAATAAATTGGTCAAGCGACTGAATCGATTCGCATAACATTTTACATAAACATAATAGACGGGTTTTTGATTTTAAAGATTGCGAAAGAGCACCCCAGATCGCTCAAGAGGTCTCATAATGCAAGTACAATATCAAATTTTAAAAATTTGATAAACTGCAATTTTCAGGGGTAAATTAAAAATATTGAAAGCAAGGAAAAAGATAGTAAGCTTTCAAAGTTATACATGACCGTGTGCTTTATTGGAGAGCCTCGTTGTGTCCGGTTATCATTCTAGGGAGTTGTTGGAGCAACGCACATGTGCAAGACATAACCAGTCTTTTATTAATTTTCAAAATATTTTGACTTTACCCCACCGTGCAACAACTTTTTTTTATTCTTTGTTATACAAGTAAATAAATTACCACATTAAATGACATTCATTTTACTTTCAAGAGATTTAAATTTTTAAACTTTTTCATGTACTTTTTTTTATGAATCATCAAAATAAGAAGTAGTGAAATTCCAGGAATTGTAGAAATATATGCAAGAATGTTTTTTAGCAATACTCCTGATGTTGTTATTTAAAAAAATAATTTTTTCTGCTTTCTAAATAATATATAATTAAAAAAATATTTACCAAAAAAGTTTGCTGTATTTTAATTTGCCTAAACATTTTCTTGTCACACAGTTCATTTTATTTTTTACTAATAATTACTTTTATAACTTAATCACCATCCTTTTGTGTTGTAAAATCGTATAATATTTTTATTATAAATACATCTTAATTTATATTACAAAAAAAAAAAAACAAAACGATAGTTTTATGAGTAAAAAACGGAAGCTTTTTTAATTCAGAATATGTAACTAAATTTGATAACGATTTTATTATTTTATTTATCAGTAAAGCATGCAAACATATACAACTTTCCTAAATAAGATAAAGTCATCATAGATATTAAATCTCATACACGAGAATAATAATTGGTATCTTAATCATAGTTTAATTACTAAAGCAATTATTTTTAATAAGCACAGTGGCGAGCAAAAGTATCAATAATATTTGCCAAGTTTGCCTACGAGTCACAATAAAACCCATACAAGTGCAATATGAGCAACAGTGTCTTTTCATTTACGCAATTCAATAAAATAAAAAATGGGATCAGAAATTAGTTTTCAATATTATAAGTCAAACTCAAGATTTTTGGATCTTCTAAAAGTTTATTATTTTTTCAAGTCGTTTGTGTTTTCCTACTGACTCAGAAATTTTTGTATACTTTTAACCAAATTATCAAATGGCCGAAAAAAAATATTTTGCAAGCAACTGAGCATTTTATAATTTAATTTTGATTTCTTTTTAAATACTCGTTATTGAGATTTGCTTAAATTAAGAAAATGATGAAAAGTAATAGCGACCAAGTTAGCCACCATAAGAAACTTGTCTGTGAGTGAACAGGAAGTAGAACTCTTCCAAGAATTGGTCACATATTTTCTGTGAAGCAAATGAAACCAACTTTGCCGGAAAGAAAATTAAATTGTTGGAAACTGTAAGCGAGTTATATGGTTTGATCAAATCAAAATAAATTGTTTTTAGTTAGATGGAAAATTATACAACTTGCAGCGACCATATAAAGCATTTTAAAAAAACACCAGGGCTTTCGATAACGAGCTGATTCGATCACGTCTTTTTATTTTGATATCGAATAATGTGTTTACAGTGTGAACATGTGAGATCGTATAGCTCATTATCCGAAGCTACTATTAGAACCTAGGTCAAAAACAAAATGTCGAAGTATAGAAAATGGTACTTCACAAGGTGGGAGATCAAAGCCAATGGATGAAATAGAAAAAAATGCTTTTTAATCAACGATAAGGAACCAACAAATGTAGGCGGCGATTAGTTACGAGCACACACGAAAAAGGCATTCATAAATAAAACTCTACAAAAACCATTTAGAAATGATACGAAAGCATAAAGAAATTAACAATAATAAAAAATATTTGAACTAAACAATAAAATTTTTGGAGGCGCAAATTTGACAAACTTTTTGTTAACTTTTTCATTAAATTGCCAAATTCTCGAGATTAATGCTGCAAATTTTTTTCTGCTGTTACATACTTATTGGTTCTATTTTACCTCAAAGCCGAATTTGTTAAATATTTTGACACGTTTGTTCGCCACTGTATGTATTGTATCGTCGAGCTGCTAAATTAATTATATACTAGTATTCTATTCACATTATTAAAAAACATTTTGTTATCGTTTGGTTATTATATGTTTGGCTTCTCATGTAATCAAATGAATGTTTGACAAATTTGTTCCAAAATTGACTAAAGGGATTTCGCAATAAAAACATGTTTTCCGTAAGTCGTTCGGGTATAATTTGTCAGTAGTATTGGTGACATTGTCAGCATTCACTATTGACATCTCCTGCACGTGATGACAGCGTCTTAAGTGAATCATTAGAGTTTTACTACGGACATTTCAAAGTAAGTCAGTAGTAAAACAGTACAGTATTATTATTGACATTTTCTTCATATGGTCCCACAAGAACTACCTAGTCAGTTTTGACGCAGTCTCTTGGTAGATTTCGTAGGACAAGCCTGTGTAAAATTTCAATAGTAGATAGCAGTATAATTTGTCACTAGTACTGATGACATAGTCAATAGATAATCAGTATAATTTTACTATTGACATTTCCTGCAACGAACAAACACAGAATTTTATTGAGAAATTTACCAACCTAAATAAAATTTTTTACAGCTCATTTGGGAATGTAAAATTCAAACAGAAGACAGTATCAATCAGCCTTTATTCATAAAACTGTTTTCTGTACACTGCTTTTTAGTTTAATAAAAATTTTGTTGTTAAAATTGGCCACTGTGCGACCTAATATACGAGTACTATTAATTTATAGCCCTTCTGGCTAAAGAATTATTATAGAAAACATTCTACGCTTTCTCTTCATTTCAATTACTTTAAGCCACCAACAAACACGGATGTCAAATATTGTAAAATGCAATTATAAAAATGTCAAAAATCTTTGTATTTCTGCAAGAATTTTTGCAATAAATCACTAGAAAATAAAAAGTTTAATGTTAAAAGCATGACGACTAAAAAACTAAGAAAGCTTTCATTAGTTTAAAGCAGAGATTCTCACACAATTTTTTTTTTGATTTATGGACCCCACATGAGTATCTGTTTACTCACAGATCTGTTGCCAGTGCGTACTCAATGAAGGAAACGTATTAATATTCTGAACAATGTTTTCCGAACCTTTCGGTGGACAACCTTGAATGTTGTTGCGGAACCGCATTTGAGAACCTCGTTATTTTAAACTTTAAAGCCACAGATGTCGATAGTTTTAACTTAATTTACTTTAAGCAAATAGTTCCAATGTTTTATTAACTAAATCTGTTTTTTCTTGTTGTATTAAAACAGATTTTTTTCAATTTGACTTTCAATTACACATGCATGCATACGTGCATACATACATAAATGTATATGTACATACATACTCCTACCTAAAATAAATATTGTTTTTAGTTTCTTTGTTACAATCATTGCGAATAAATCTGCATTAAATAAATCGCCATGCGACTGAGAGGTGTCATAAAGATTTGTATTTATATTTTATACCATAAAATAAATTCTTATCAATGTATGTATTAATGTACATACGTGTGCATGGCAAACTTTAAGTTAAAAACAAATTGTATGCACATATTTAATCGCTTACAATTATGGACAGCTGATAATCATACGCTCGAAGAGATCACAAAGACGCGCGCAATGATATTTAAATAAAACAACAATTAAAGTGTAAAAACGTGGTTCTAAATCTATAATAAATATTTCTTTAATATTTCTGTTCTCAAGGTACAAACTGCAACACAATGCAACAGAAATAAAATAAGTTATTCAAGAATAGTTCACTTTATTCCTGCCACATACATGTGGTAATTACTTAAGATGAATTTATAAAATAATAAAAAGCCTTAAGGCCGGCCCCAGGCACGTCTGGTCACACACGGCTGTCATAAAGTCGTGTATGTATGTAAGTGTTTGTTCTTAAAAGAAATAAAAATAATAATACGGCAGGCAGGCGCATTGTAGGATCAAGTATTAAGCCTAGATGCCAGCCAGATTGAATACACGTTCATTTGTTCGAGTATTATGTATAATTTATTTACATATAATTTTGAAAAATTATAAATTTTCTTAACGCATTAAAATGACACTTATATTTTTTAATTTTAATTTTTGTCTTGTTCCCTGTAACTTGTTGATTAAATACGTTTTCGTTCTGTGAGCTTGTTGTAGGTATGTTATGTTTTTTTTTTTCATTTTACGGTCTTGTTCAAGTGTATCAGTGAAATATGAAATTTATCACGTACTGTGAACCTAAGATTCTTTAGAACTTGCAATTTAATCCCAGACCACTTCAAATGACAGTTTGTTTGTCTCCGTTAATGCGAAAGACATTTCAAATTTTCCCCTTAAAAACCAAACAAACGAAATATAAAATATCTTTTGTTTTTGTTTTCTATTATTAATTTGGTGGTAATTTGGGAAATAAATTTGTGTGCCTGCAAAGAGCATTTGAAAAAAAAAAATCGAGTATAACCAAAAGGAGTTTATTTTATTTAAACCATTTGACAAACTGTTTCAAGTGGGAGAAATCGTATAAAGAAAAATTGACAGCAGGAATATTTAGTTTAATATTTCATAAGCAATTTACAATCTACGAAGTCCAATAAATACACTTAAAGAAACAATTTATTTATATTAAAAATCACTTTATGAGCCCATGAATACCAAAAATGTTATTATTAAAATGAGAATAACTATAATTTATGAAGGTTTCTTACAACACAATGAAACGGAACTTCGCTTATCAACAATATTTTTTAGCCACATTTTTTTCCTCTCTCTGCATTAGTGATATATTTCTAGTTTTGTATACATTTACTTTGTATGTAAAACCTATGTTTTCGAAAAATTATTTATATTGATATCTAGCTTTTTGATATCTGAGCTCTTTATAGTTATTTTTTTTTTGTTGTTTTCTAATATACTTTGTTATGACTGAAAGATAAGAAAAATAGTGTTGATAGATGATATGTAAATATTTCTAAAAATTTTATTATTTTTTAATGCTAATAATAAATACAGCTTGATGAAAAACTTTTGTTAGTTTCTTGGGCTGTTGAACTTAATTAGTGCCGTTCTGCTGCAAATGTATAGTGGGGATTTATATTACAGTTTAATTTGCTGCAAGTGTACAGTGGACATCAAACTTAATAAAAATTAAGAATCTAAAAGTCACCGAAGAAAAACATCGAATTTGGTTTGGGATCTTCTAATACCAGTCTTCCAAATGGCGGATCATAGTAGAAACAAGTTCTTTTTGCCGTTTTTATGGAATCTGGCCCTGATCTAGAGAAACGATTGTGAATAGCTTTTAATTTACGATCATGCAAAGGAAAAGTTATTTATCTACGCTACTGTAGCAGTTTGCTATTTTCTCTCCTTCACGTAAAGAAAAAAACGTCCTTGCAAAAAAAAAATCACGGTAAAAATTGTCCATTAGGTACCTAATGATATTACAACAATAGGACGTGGGATATATGTTGGCAGGCACTACAAAAATCGGTTTAAAAAAGGGATTGTTTAGTGAAATTTTTGTAGAAAATTTGTTTCGTGTGTCTGCTAGTTAAACACGAATTTATCTTCGCACACATTAAATATGTCAAAATAAAGAAAACAAAATATGTGTAATAATAAAAATATATTTTGAAAAATTTTGAAAATATTTTTTCATGAAGTTAAAAATAGTGTTAATGAGCCAATCCAAACAATAAGTCTATTGTTTATTGTAAAATCATAACCATTTGCCATACATTTTCTTGTTTAAAAATTTTAAAAATTAAAAACGGTGAAAAAACATTGTTCTTAATTTTGTTGTTAAATATTTTTAAAGATAAAAGCACATTAAACTTGCATCCCTAATCTCTCCGAATCAAAGGTCCGATCTATTAATTATATATAATTCGGTTAAATAGTTAATAAAAAGCAAGCAAATCAATGTTTTTGACTACATACTCTGCTGTTTTCACTTAACGCCTTATAAACTTCATATTTTTCGTCAGATTTTTTATCTTTTCAATGGCCGGTGTTAAAATGCAAGCACCTATAAAAGTAATCCGCCGTGACGGGCGTGCAAATAAAAACGAAGTAAATTTATTTCATGAAACGAAAAAATTGCATTATCTAATGGAATCTGATTGACTCGAACTGGAAAATACTAAAATTTGCTATTTGAATAACTGATTTAATGTGAGTACATGATTATTTTCCCCAGCCCGAACGCAGCGGATATAATATAGCTGCACAAAACATTCTTTGGGTGGTCGAGGGGCTTGTGGCCTATAGATAATAATAATATTATTTAATATTTCTTTTTCGCATTAATTACACTGATTATGTACTCTAAGTTTTATCCAAAATTTTTTCAGGCAATTTTTGAAAATATTGAACTCAATTTAAAAAATTAAAAAAAACTTACTTTTGTGGCAAAATTATAGCAACATTATTTAAATACATATTTATAATCTGCGGGCTACAATAAGTTAGTCATTTAAAGAAATTACTCTTTCTCTTATCTGTCTCTCTATATTCAGTTTGTTTGCTTGTTTGTTTCACAAAATACAAGTGTATTTAGCACACACGTTTGAATATGCAAATGTTGTGTATTTTATTTCATTGGTGATTCGATTATAATTAAAAGTATATGTTACCTTATCTAGTGGTGAACAAGCCACTCGCTTTTTTCAATTTTTTTTATTAAAATAATAGAGTTGTTTTTAGCACACTCGCTATTTAATTAAGAATACACTTGCTCTAGTTTCTTTTCAAATAATAATTGCTCAATAATACTTAATTGTCAGCTGATAGCCGCAAAAGCTGTTAGTTTAGAATTTATATAAATAAATAAATAATATATAATTTTATTAAGTAGTCGAAAACTCATATTTAATTCCAAAGTCCACAAATAAATTATTTGTTAAAGAAAAGTTTAGGAGAACTCAGTGCGAAAATCTTTCAGTGATAAGACATTGAAAATGGCACTGCAACCCAAAAAGATTGTTGATGACGTTGAACAATCAAATGAGCAATTAAAAAATAATTAATTTAATAACAATAATAATAATAAAATATAATGTGACAGTATCTTCAACATATTCTATAAATATATACTTTTTTAATAATTTGTTTCAATATTCTGTTAACATTTCACGCCTAAATTACATACTTCACGCATTGACATGACTTTTATTGTTATATTTTTTATTAAAAGAAATTGTAAAATTTCACTTAAAAAAAATGTTTTTATTCGCACTTTTTTTCATGATTTTTGTATTATTTCTTCGCAGTATCTTATTTGATCAAGTGTCCTTTTGTATTCGAAATTGGCTGTTTGTTACTCATATTAAAGTGTTTATTGAACTTAATGAAAGTTTTATCACTTCTGTTTTTTAGCATTCACTAAAATTGTTTAACTTCGGGTACATTTGTAAATTCAATAACTACTCATCACTTTATTTACTGTTGCAATAGTTTGCAGACATTTTGCATTTACAAATCGATCCTTCTGAAATGAACTTTAAAAATGCAAAGCCATTTTATAAGTAAAATATGTTTAAAATATTTTTTTTATAAAATTCTTGTCATATGTTAAAAAATGAAAATGTTCCCTTTTCAACACGAGTATCATTTTTATCGCCCGCTTTATTTGCTGTTGCTGCTTTTGAAAAAGAAAATCATTAAATTTATTTCATGAAAAAGTTTATCGTGTGACAAATTATTAACTTTAATTTGGACTAGTTTGAATCAGATATGCTGAAACTAAATGTTCTTATGAATGAATTGGAATACTCAATTAGCAGCACGTTTTCAGATTGATAGTCGAATAAAGTAGAAATCATGATGATGATTCGTTTCTCCACTAATTCAGGGCAACGTTCTACAAGGCGATGCTCTCCATTTGATTTTTATCTCTATCTTGCCAGCTAAGGACGAACAAGTTTCGTTCAACTCGTAATCATGGTGCGTGTCATCCGATAAAAGAGCCCACACGGTTATCACAGGCAACATTAACGAAGTCTGACTTCATTACTTTGAAAGAAGAGAGGTAGTATACGCTATTTTCAGGCACGCCACAATTTTCTGTAAAATTTCCTCTGAGGAATGGAGTTTCAGGAGAGCAGAAGCAAACCTTCGCATCCATCTCGTAAGATTGGAATCATGCCTTCTCATGTATACTTCTGTGCGTTTGCTCTGCAATATCGACAAGATCTATTTATATTTCCAGGACGAAGCAATCTAGGGACTATAATATTAGCTTGGCGGCTGTTTCAAGATACTACTTTGGAATACGACTCTGATAATACTATTTTTAAATACAACTCTGTTCTAATAAGGCAAATTGCAATTTTGATTAAAGATGTGAAAAGGAAGTATGCAACATTTTTGAATTCAAAAGCTTAAACTAAAGTCGCAAAAGAACATAAAAGAAAACAAACCACGGCCAGTTATTTTATAAAAATAATTTTATTTGATTAACAAACAGCAAATGGCGCCCCAGCGATTCATCGTTTTAATCACATTTTGCAGTTTTCAAACCTTTTTTTACTAATTCAGAGCTTTATATTCATTTCCCTTATTCTTGTGTTCCTGAAATACTACTTCAAAATTTTTCAAAGCATTAAATTTAGTTCAAAAACAATGAAATGTAAAAGAAAATCAGACTACTAACCGCAGTAATCTGCGGACATTTTCGGTGCTACAACAACAACCCAAAACAGTACTTAAGTCTATCCAAATATATATATAAAATAAAAATAAAAAATTATACGGTAGTCACTTTCTACTGGTTTCGAAATCGAGTTCGATTACAAATAAAAATTAATGATTAAACACATTTATTTTCTCATGTCAATTGGACTTGGCAAAGTATTTTCTTTTGTCCCAAACTCGAAATTGATTTCGAATAAAAAAAAAACGTTTTAATTACGGAAGCATCCGATACCAATACCGATATATCGGCGATATTTCAGGTTTGCCGATATATTGGTATTTTTATTGTAGATAAAACGATACTTTTAAATATGTTGAGTTGGAAAGTTTTTTTGTGAATAAACGTTAACAGTAGTTGAGTTATTGAAACTGCTTAACTATTTTCAATGCTTATTTTGCTGCATAACAGCAACTAAGATAAAATACACATGAAAAAGCAGAATATAAAATGAAAAAAGAACAATGAAATAATGTCCATTAATTTTACAGCCTTTTCAACAGATTAAAAAAACGACTAGCTCTTATTTAATTTAACTTTGTGGGTATTTATTATTATTAGTGGATCTGCTGAAGAACAAGTGGAGAGATATCACAGATCTGCTAATATAGCTAGAGATGCAGATCCGCTTGTTTGTTGGCGCATTGACATCTCATACTCAAAACTTGAAGGAAATGGCGGAGAAGTACTTAAGTTTTCAAATGAGTTCTGTCGTATCTGGGAGACTATATTCCACTGCAGGTTTCGTTTAAACAAAGTGGCAGTCTACATTGCGAAACTTATGTCGCTGCAATTTTTCGCTTTTCTTCTTCAAAGTTGCAGTTCCGTTTACATTGTGAAATTTTTAGTACTGAAATTTTTTATGGATTCATTGGTATTTGTACAAATGAGGGAAAAAAACGAATTTCAAGAGTACATTTAATGTGTACTCCTTCTAAATCCTCTCTACCCTTTCGCCGGCATAGTAAGAACTGCAGCGGCAAAAGTTGCGTGATGTATACGGGCGCAAACTTCCGAAATCGTCGTTCTTCGCAACATTTGCGAATACTTTGTTTTTTTTTATACAAAAATCTTATAAATATAAATTTTACATACTAATTATCTCTTATGCTGTAATTTTGTCTAATAATAAAACAATTACTCTACTTGGATTTTGTTAGTTTTACCTTGAATTCAATTTTTTTTAATATCGGTATCGTATCGGCGAAAGGGCGTATCGATGCATCCATCCCAGTTTTCATAAAGTGCCAAATTGGCAAAACAAAATTTACAGATTTTGTTAAAAAAAACCGTGTAGTTGAATTCTTTTTTTTGTTTCTTTGTCAATAACGTAGAAATTATTTAGACAAGTTTCTTTAAAATTATTGGAACTGCAAAACAGCTTTAATACGCACATATGTATGTCCCCGTAAATGATAATGTTAGCAAATCGTGAAACCCTAACTGTTCGGTTTGTATAAATTAAGACACACCAATTGTACTTATTAGAAAAATAGCAACAGCAAAACTGAAAACATTAACAAATCAACTGTTTATGTATTTATATGTATGTACGTATGTTTCAGAAACAATTAGTGTTAAAATTTATTCAAAAACATAAAAAGTTAAAGCTTTTTAGTGATGATGATTCAGCATTAGTTGCAAAAATTGTTAATGCATGATATAGAAACCAGTATCTATCTATCTGGCAGTGCAACATCAACAACTAATAAAAATTCACAAGCGGAATTGAATGAAAAAAAGTAATAACAATAATAATAAAACAACAAAAAAAAGGAAATAAACACAAAAACAACCAATAGAATAAACGCAATCAGCCGTTTGATCATTAAAAAAACTATACAACTGTTTTGACTCGTAATAATTATAGCCCAGGCTCAATTTTTTTTTGTCAAAGTCATTATGCATATACACACAGTGCAATTTTCAAGTTTTAAGTTTATGGAAGCTTGATTCTCTTAGTGATCCACCACCAGCTAGCTATTATGTCTGTCTGTCTTACTTGTTGACTACTCGTTTGTCTCTTTGCTGCTGTTAGTTTGTTCATACACGCTTGACTGTTTGGTCAAATTGTGTTTTATATTCTCTCTTGATCGAGACAAATATTGGTTGGCTTGTTAGTTAAAATAATACAGACGAAATATAATAATGAAAAAAGAATATCAAGCCCTCTATCCACAAAAGAGAGCAGAGTTGAAATCCCGCTTTATTTACTTGCCTAATGACACAAGATCATACAATTTATGACACACTTCGACAAAGTTCATTGATATCATTTAAGTAAGTTGTAAATGGACAGTGGGTGGAGTAGTTCAAAAATGTGTAGATATCTTGGTGTTTACTTCCGTATAAAATGTTCAATAGCTCTCTCTGCGACATATGAAACATAAGAGTTACATATGAATACCAATGCTCCATATTCCGGGCAAACTTTAAACTGTATTACAGAAAACAACAAATGAATTATAAATTGCAAAAATATTAATGGAAAAACTCTGAAATGTCATTTGAAGTTTTTAAAAACCTTTCGTAAGTGTAGATTGAATTGCTCTGAAATACAATGTTTTAAAAATCTGACTATAGTTAGAAATTGCTTAATAGTGCCTTTACACCTGCAAGAAGTCTATTAGATTTCAATTCAAATCTCTATCATAATCTATACCGTTTACAGCGGGTGATTCGTAACATTTTTCAAGATTTCGTAACTATACCAAAAACAGATCTATACCAAACTAGATTGGACTTGATTTTGTCAAAATTTATTGACGAAGCAGATTTTGTTTTGTACGGGAAATCTAGTAGAAATCAACTAGGTTTTGCTCGAAATCTCGTAACTAATAGATCTCGGTGCAATGTAAATATAGTATAAATCAATTCGTAAATTTAAAAATATAAAGGCTGCCTTGCCTCTTGTCGGTAGAGAGCTTGGATTGACTATCAGTCTGAGATCTCCATTCCCACCAAAGATTTCCTTTGGTCTACTTCACCACACAACGGGTGAAAGTCTCGGTTAATATGGTATGTAAATTAAGTTACAATATAATTTGTAATATTTAATTAATTAAAAATAAATAAATCAAAATATAAATTTATATGGTGGCGTGTAAAACAGACACCGATTTTTATTCAATAGTAAAATTTGTATACGAGTATAAACAATATTAACTAAAAAATGAATACATTCATAAGACTCATGACACTGGACCGCATGCTGTTGTAGTTGTTGCTATTCTATCTCTGCCGCTCGATAATCTGATGTTAATATGATACATAATATTGCTATCTTTATTTTAATCTGATGGGAAAACAACTGATTTTAGCTAAAACTAAAGCTAAAGCTCATTGCTTCATCACTAGTTTATCCGGAGCTACACTCTAAACTCTTGTTCAAAAGTGATTGTTACTAGACTCAAGTTCGTAACGTTTTTATTCAATGTAGTTTAAATTTTTCTCTTGTTCCTTTGGAACACGCAACGCACCAATTATTGGCCTATTTTATATGCAAATCGTGTGATTTCACAATTTATTGTCCCCTACGGCAATCGAGAACAATATTGTGCTGATTTTCCGCAATCAAATGCAACTCTGATGCGGCAGTAGTGTGAACGGTTGATAGGCAACCATGCGTCAATATAAATGTTAAAAATGCACCAATTTTTATAGTCTTCTCATGCGGCAATCAAAGTAACCAACATACAGCTGTTATGGTATTTTTTAGTATAAAAAAAATGAAAAATATAATTAATTTTTTTTTGCATTAACTCTATGTCTAAATAATATATTTTTTTCAAAGCGAAAAAATACATGCATTTAAGGGTTAACGCTAAAAATAAGTTTATGGTACACAAAACAATTGGCAGACACAAAAAATTAAACTAATTAAATAAAAAAAATTTATAATGTCTAAAACACAATTCTTTTATATACCTAATTGCTTTCACACAGTAAAACATATTTTTCAAAACTCTCATTTGTTTGAAATTATTTTTATTTGATTGATTTGCTTTTATAATGTGTTTGTTTAAATTTTATATTATTTCACTTTATTTTTCTCTTATTAATTGTAGTATTTGGTTTTTTACTAATTCTGTTATAGAACATATTTGCAATAAAAAAAATATTTAAATACGTTAACAAACTATTATTACTATTCAAACTATTTAAAAAAAGCAAATTTACAAAAAAAAAAACATACAAAATGCTAATGGTACCTTTGCAACTCTACAACAACAAACTTTTGTGATACATCGTCTGTTTGTCAAACTCCATATAAAATAAGATAAAAAAACTATATCGCTCCTTTATTGCAAGGTAGTTATATCTCAAAAAACGTGATTTTTGAGTTAAGAATGCAGAAATATTAGTCGTTTCGCTTTCTATTTTGTGTATCTTGTTTACTCACCTCTTGAGGAAAGAATGCTTATTTTTTTTTTTTCCATTGATATGTGTGTAAATTAAAACTTTTAAACTCGTTTTCTCACCAACGAGTTTTTTGAGATATGACTACCTTGCAATAAAGGATATGGAATTTGTTGAACAGTCCGAGGCTTTAAGTTTTCGTTATAAAAGATGTATATGTATATTTGAATAAATTTACTCCGGTACGTTATTTTTTCTTTTAATATTTTCTTTGCTTTTAGTTTCTTTTTTCAACAAATGATTATTTTGCCTGATAGTAAAAAAACTCCGATATCATTTATAGAAAATGCTTGTTTAATTTCTTAAGATTTTACATGCGTATTAAAAATATAATATGCGAACAATGCCCCACCGGTCTTGTCCAGTCCCACTGTCCTCGTAACATATATCTTATACTCGTATATTGTTGCTGGTTAATATTTATGTTACAACAACTTTAACAACTGCATCATTTATCCCGAAGTAAAATAAATAGTGAAATGAAAATGTATTACTTTATTCGATTTCTGCGGTTTCTGGATGTTTCAATGTTAACGATTTTACGGTTGACTTAAGACAAGCTTCACATATAGTATGCAACAAAATAGCATCTGTGGTTAAAGATGTGGCTTTCGCAGTAACAACCAACAAAGCATCCAAAAGTCTGACAGAAATAAACAGACATACAGACGAACAAAGAGCAACTATATTAATCGTTTTAAATATAGTATTTTTTTTTCTTCTTTATAAACAAACAAACCAACCCGTCGTCCAACTTTGCCAAAACGATTATCCATATTGTTTGTCTACATGCGGTTGCATTGATCACCGCCTGTTTCTTGTCTATAATCTATTGAGGCATAAATTAAAGACAAACACACGAGGGCGTATATGATTTTCTTTTAAGACCGGCTGGCTAAGACATTTGAGAGTAAAAAAATATTGATTTAAAAACAAGTTTAAAGCTCGTGTTTTCAAGCTACCAAGATTTACCAGTGAAATATGTAGCATACATTAGATTAGTATTTATAATTACTAGAGTACAAAAAAAAAATAATAAATAGTAAATGGACAGAGAATATGTTGTCACCCGTGTTGTGATAAAATAATCATCTCATCTCATCCATCCACTTTTGCGTAGAAGAAAAATCAGTAAAAAAGTAAATACACAACTGAAATGTTAATGAATCATGTCAAACATGTAAGAGGGATAAAAAATAAAATACAAAAGACCATCAAAATATAAGTTTGTAAATTATGTGACATAAAGCAAGTGTAGTTAAATACACTCGGGATTTTTTTTAACGGAAAGCTTATTGCAAAGATCCTGTAGATCTTTGGTAGTTTGAAGAAGACTTAACTTTATAAACTTGAAAAATCTTAAAGTTTAAGTGATGTTTCAGAATACATAAGAGTTATGATGCTTTGGGACTTATTTTGTAAAACGCAACGCTTGCTAAATTGTATATGGAAAAATTCCAAAAACAAAAGACAGTAAAAATTTGTCAACGCTTAGCGTTCTATTTTACAAAATAACGGCCCTAATTTTAGTTTTGATGATTTTTTTTATTCAATAAAAAACAAATTTAACACAAATAAAAACGTTTCATTTTGACAACTTTGTACTTTAATATTTTACAGGGTTTTATTTTTGCGTCTTTTTGATGATATACAAAAATGTAAAAAAAAAGTTATTTAAAATTGGGTGTTTGGCGAAGATTTTTCCGAATACCGAACATAAGTTCGGGCAGACTCTAATTACTGTGGCTAAAACCCATTTCTCACAAGCAAAATTTACTTTGACAAAGTCTTTTAAATTTTTTTTTTAAACTTTGTTTCATTTCTGCATAAAAAAAATTTACTTTCACAAATTTTGTGTTCTTTTTTTTAATCAACATGCAAACGAAACACAAAAACTTGCAACAAAATACAATTACATATGTATAAACGACTGTACTCATCCCCATTCTTCTTTGCGTTCCCCATCAGCAAACTCATGATTTTACAAAGAAAACTTTGCGTGTAGAAAAGGAGTCTGTGTTTCGAGAAATTCGATGACACAAAGACAAATATTGGGGCTTTTAAAATTTATTATTTATATTTTTTAGTATTTATAAGGAAATATACATTCGAACACTGGCGAGTGATTAAAGCGGCCTTCGGAAACATCTTTCCTCTCATCGTGTCCAATTTGTTTTTTAATTACTTTATGAACTTTAGCCTAATACAATTACTTTGAATCGAAAATATTTTCTTTCGACTGTTATAATATTTATACAAAAATTTCAAATATCTTTTTTAAATTTTGTTTAGAATTTCAGAAAAAGTTTAAATTTTCTTTTCCCCTTTATAATTTCTAATCGAAACTATGCAGACCGGCTTTTAAAATGAAATGATGAAACGAATAATAAGCTACTGACTTAGCAACTGAACTTAAATATGTTTTTTTTATTGTTCCTTTTTTCGTTAACCGAAGAGGGCAGATTATTTATTTATTTAGCTAGACTAATTTTAATTGCATTGCAAAGCACATTTTTGTGGCAAAAATTTATGTTTAAAAATAAATAAAGTTACAAATTTGCACTTAAGTGTTAATATCCAATACATCCAACATAGTCAAGATTAAAATGAAATATTTGTTCAACATTGATTTTTTTTCAGTGTAAAAAAAACTTATAATAAATTACCGGTTATTTAGCTGTCAGTTAGTATGCAGAAAAGATATTGAACACAAATAAAAAAATACTTGAAAAACTCTAGCTCTGCTGTCTTAAGTAAGTGAAAAATAAGAGTAATTTAGATCAAGTTCATAAACTTAACAACTTGGCCACAAAAGGATATTGAAAGGTAGAAGACAAGAGACAGGCAAAAATTTAATACTTCAATATATCAATAAAACCAAAATATTTTAGTGAAAAAGCACTCAACTTGTTGTTACAATAAGTATCGTCAAATGAAAATAATAGTGGATTGAAAAAGACCGAAATTTAAGGATCACTCGTTCTGTTTCTCTTTCGTACAATCGATAGCACAAATATGCGTGTGAACGGCAGTTGAATGCCAATCAATATTTATTGACAATATCATTAGTATTCAAATCATTTGCGAAAATTATCATACGTAGATTAAAAGAAACAACTCAAAGAAGCCGTATCCGAACAACATATAAAATATAATGGCTGTTGGTCGGTCGGTCGGTCGATTGGCCATTTAGATTGCAAGTTTTGAAAATGGTCAATCAGGCGTAGATATGACAGAGGAACTTTGAATAATATTTTAGTTTTAAACAACTAGATTGAAGTTTTAGTTATGTTAAGTTAAGTTGAACAGAATAGACTAAATTCAAAGTTTCTAACGCTTGTACAAGTTACAGCAACTCACTGCCGTGTATAAAGTTTCAAAGTTTTTTTCTTTCAAAATAGATCAAATCTGGTGGTGTGTTTGGACTATCCATGTTTTTTTTCGATAGCGATACTACTATTGATTTTTTTTCGCATATTGCCCATAAGCTCGATAAAAACTAACGACGGCTGCTCACTTATTTATTATGAAGCAAAATTTTGGTTCTTATTTGGCAGTGTCCCTAAAGATTTTATTCTGCGATGTCTAACACATACTTTAATTGAATTTGAACTGATTGGTCTTCGAAAATTGTTGTAAAATTTATAACAGAAGGATTTAAGAAATCAATTTTTTTTTGCTTTCAATAATCTCATTATCTTTAAGGTTTTATGTGAAATATCTTTAATATTTTATCATCATCCATCGGTGTACTTGCTTTTTAATTTACCATGATAGTTACTCACACATTTTGTGAAACTAATTGTCGGCATGCCAATAAATGCTCTTCTCTTCACAACCAGTTGTTCACTTTGATTGATCTACATTTGATGACTACAAAATACGACAAACAGCATGTTGTGATTTAAAGAGGCAGTATCAAGCTAAAGAATTTATTCATGATTGAACATCAATTTGTAATAATTATGGCACACCTTATTTTTCTGCACATGATGAGTTATTTTTTAGTTATTTTTTTTGTATTAACGCTGTTGTGGTTTTAAAGAGAAATGTGTTTAGAAATAAAAAGTGATAGCAAAAAGTTGTCACTGTGACAAGTATACACACAGACACCGTGATGAAGACAAAAAAAAAAAAAAAAAAAAAACACCATCAATTGCAATTTATGACAAATTATTATCGATCAACAAATCTTTATTTGAAATGTTAAAACAATTTGAACATCATCATCATCATAATTATCGTATTGATTATTAAATATTAGCAGCATTTCTATGATGAAGAACTAACATTACACAGACGATTGTCGTCATCTTGCGTGGCGTGGCTTTGCGTGGCTATCAAAGATTGAGTGACAATGGTTTGTTGTTTTGAAATGGTTATACATTTTTATTTATAGAGATAGATTGATTGTTTTGTTTGAGTTTAAGGGGGTGCGGTGTGTCGTTGATTGCTTTAGAATGCAAATTTCAAAAACTAAATAAAAAATATTAATAGTGCAGGCAGACATTGATATACAAGTAGATACTTATAAAATTCAATTTTCATTTTAACGCTGAGTCAGCATGAGGTGCAAATGATTGATGATCGGAGATCAACTGTCAGTTGGAAATGCAAACATTTCAGTTCGGCACGAGCTTGTAAATAGTTATTAAGGAAAATTTGTAAAAAGATCTCTGAGGTAAACGAAGTTTTGGAGCCTATTGTGACAGTTGGCATGAAAATACTTTTGCTGTATTATTAAAAGTGAAGGTCAACATTTCAAGAAAATAATTAAAAAATGTATGTATGTACAGAATTATTATTTTGCATGAGAATAAAAATGTACCTGCATTTTCCCGAAATTTTGTGTAAATTTGTTTTGAATGTGCTCGTGTGCCTGTGAAAAAAAAAATTATCTTTTCACATAATCCGTTCAAAGGTATGAATAATGTTCAAAGACAAATTGTTGTATAAAGCAAAAAATGGCGGTTAAGTTAAGTTATTTTTTTTATAAATCGTTTTTGTACAAAATAGTAACATCAAGAGAATAAGACGATCATAATGTTCTTTTGACCTATAAGGTAGAAAGAATGACAACAGGTCACTGGGACTGAACAAGCATGTTGAGATTAGATCTGGCAATCGAGCAACGCCCGTCTAGTGATATTTCATTCTAGAACACTTTTTATAACTGGGTAAAAAAGCAAACTGAATAAAGATTTACAAAATTTATTAATCACGATATTCTGCCAATTTAATTTAAAAAAAATAAATTTTTTTGTGGGTTGAGCTAGTCGTACCGATTTTTTTCAATATTTCGAATAATATACATATATAGTACAGTAGAATGTCCCATTATGGGCATCCCCTTTAAGAAAATCATTGCAAACTCTTTCATTGAACGGACGTGCTCGTCGGCTTCACACAAAAAAGTCTCTTGAATGGAAATTTAGTTTTTTTTGTTGTACGTTTCTGTCATATAAATAATTTACAATTAATTCTCTTTTAATTTGCTCGCCTTGACAACCAGGCTCGGTTTATCATATCCACTGCATCACATAACATATTTAAATGAGGATAATGAAAATATTGTTGCAGCGCGCAATAAAGGAATTCCATTAACTAGAAATAAATTATTTATATTAATTTTATACAAAAGATTCCTAGCATATTGATTCATATAATCATTAGTTTACTATAAACTAACTTAATAGAACTTATCTTGAACTTTTTGTACAATAGGGTGTTAAGAAGTTTCAGAGATGCTTGAATGTATGCTCATTTTAAAATGATATTTTAATTTTAATATTTTTTCAAATGAAGTAAACAATAATCCGTACTTCCTTGATAGTGAAACCTCCACAAGAATTATGGTCCTTAAAAGAATGTATGAGTATACAAGCAAGATTGTAAGAAAGAGTTTACTTTGTGATGTAGAACTTAAAATGAATTATTTAATACAAGCCAGAAATAAGCAATAATAACAACAATGCTGAGTAAATATCACGCCTCTATAACGATCATAATGTTGGGGTGTTCTTCTTCAGCCAACACAAAAAAAAGAAGACATAATAGAACAAAAAATATCACACTTCCAGGCAGCAATTGAAAAAGAACAAGTAAATGAAATGATCACTTGATCACTTCAATAAGCAACGAACGAACAAACTTTCAGCATTGAATGGCTGACTAACGAAGTTTGAAATTTGTTTAATTTTTCATTACATTTTATTGTTATTGCCACTACATGACGCGAGATGAGACCATTAAGATCGAAAATAAACTAACAATGGAATTCGTAATTCTGTTTTTTTTCCTTGCAGATCAAAACAAATGAGTACAGTAGCAGTCGGTAGTTGCAACAATTGAAGCGTAACGTTAAGAAGAAACAATTCACAACTGAGGCCAATAAGAAGACAGAAGACAGACACATAAATTTGAATTGAAAAAAGAAGATATATTCTACAATGACTACAACAGATATGGCGATGGAGAAGTCAGAACTTACAGATAAAAATAAGACAGCAGTGTACCAACAGACCACAAGGCCCAAAAAGAAAAGGAGAGATAAAAGTGATTTGGGACCAGATTTTGTAGCACCCGATGGTGGCTGGGGTTGGGTGGTGTGTTTAGCTGCCGGCTTTAGTAACGTAGGTTCCTTTCGTTTATTTTAAAATTTGATAAAATTTTTATTTTTCTTCTATTTTTTGCAGTTGTCCTTATTTCCCGCCCTGCAGCAGTATGGTCTTATATACAGAGAACGCATGAAAGGCTTAGGTTTCGATGCGAAACAGACCACCACTATAGTGAATGTAGTCATGGCCATATCTTCATTGACGGGTCTAATAAATGGCGCCATGTTTAGGAGGTTCACTTTTAGACAGGTCGCTTTAGCGGGCAGTCTTTTAGGGTTTTCAGGCATTGTCCTTTCTGCATTTGCTACGGAGTTTTGGCAATATGTGGTGTGCTTTTCTAGTATTTATGGTTGGTATATTCGAATAAGTGCAAATAAAATAGCTTTTAAATGCTAATTTTCCTTTAATAGGCATTGGTTTGGGTCTCTGCATGGCGGCTTCCGCTTTGGCTGTCAATACCTATTTCAAAAGTAGACGGCGTAAGGCTACCGGTTTCTCTTGGACCATAACTGGCGTTGGACCCATTATATTTCCTCATTTTTCCACATTTTTATTGGGTTACTATGGTGCTCAAGGTTCTATATTGGTTTATGCTGCTGTAGCTTTAAATGCTTTCTTATGTGCCTTAACCTTTCAGCCTGTTTTGTGGCATGTGCCCAAAACGGAAAAGGAACAAATAGTTGAAGCTAATGGTAACACTATTCCCAATAACGCACCAACTATTGAAAAAGATCAAGCCCAGTTCGAATGCAAATATTGTCAGTATCAACATAAACGCAAGCGCAGCATTTTCTCCTCGCAATACCTTTTCAATGATGATGATCCTGATAGACCAGGCTATGAAATTACCGAACCAGCTACACCCATGTTGGCTAGAGCTAATGATGGTTGGTTTGGCTCCAAATTGTCTTTGGCGTCGGAAAAATGTGCCCGTTATAGACATGCGAAACTACTAAAACGACAGTATTCAAAGCGTGATGGCGGTGAAAATGGCCACGAGGAAAATCCTGATGAGGCTGCCCTTTATAAACCCAATTATTTTAATAGGGAAAAAGAAGATGTCGATCGTTATGCCAGTAAATTGAGTATATATTCTAAAGCTGGAGCCGATGAGTTCCACTGTACTTGTGCCGAAGAAAAAGCTTTGCTGCAAAAACTCACCGATGAGGAGAAAAAACTGGAGGCTGCAGAGTTACAAGCAGCTGTGGACGAAGATGAACGCATAAAAAGCAAAATGTCTTTTACTCAAAAAGTAGTGAAATTTTTTGATTTGGATTTATTGAAAGATCTAACGTTTGTCAACCTTGCCATGGGCATGACTATAATGATGTTTGGCGAAATGAATTTCTCGGTATTGACGCCATTTATCTTAAGCAGTTTCGGTCATTCCGATAATCAAATATCTTTGGCCATGTCTTTATTGGGTGCCATGGATATTTCGGTACGTTTCTTGGCTCCATTTGCTTTAGAGAAGGTGAAATTGGATAATCGTGTTTTATTTGCATTCGGTATTATTTCCATCTCTATTGGGCGATTTATTGTTACTCTAACCGATTCATATAATGTTGTTTTGGCTGTATTTATTTTGATTGGTTTCGGCAAAGGATTCCGTACAATTTTCTCTCCATTGATCATACCGAGTTATGTGCCACTGAATAGATTGCCAGCTGCCTCTGGATTGCAATTGATATTCAATTCACTATTTTCATTTGCTTTTGGGCCAATATTAGGTGAGTCCCACATAAAATTTTATTATATTGGATTTTTTTTGAAACGAAATCTAGAAAATTAACAAAATAAGTCTTAACACAATAACATTTATTAATAAATGTTTCTCTTTTAATTTATTTTCAGGTATAATTACCGACGCTTTCAAATACAAAGTAACCATACATTTTATAAACGGTCTCACTTGTATGGCCCTGTTATTATGGTTAAGTGAATCGATGATACGTAAATTATTAAATAAAAAAAGCAAGGGATTACAAGGTTAATTAAATTCTACTACTTAACACAAACTTTTAAAAAGAACCTCAAATAAAGCTTTAAGAGCTCTTCAAACCTGTTGACTTAAAATGCTACAAAAACAAAAATGGAAAACAATTAGACCAAGAGTCTTCCTTAATTTATTGTTTTACATATATAGAATAAGGATAAATTTATATTTCAAAGATTCTAAGGCCCAAACTAAAAAGAAATTCTATCCTAAATTGTCAATATTAGTGAGCCGAAGTTATTGATTTCTCCCCAAAAAAATAGATGTTTAATTAGTAAATTCTCAGTTACAGCAAATTATTTTTTTTTTTAATTTATCAAACATTTGAATTGTCTGACAGTTTTCTAAAATTTTATTTTTTGTAATTGAATGCATAATTTTGCAAAATAAAACATTTGAAAATTGAACGGAAAAAACTTAAATTTAAATTTATATTTTGGTATTTTTCATACTAATTTGAAACAATGAGAAAGGCTTCATTCTACGAAATGAGAACATGTATATAAAATTTTCATCATAGATTGAACTTTCGTAATCACAAAAAACATCATATATAAAAATTTTTCAATAAAACCAATTTATCAAAAAATAAAATTGATTTCAATTAAATTCGTAATTGAATAAATTAGTATCCGCTCATGTGATTGAAAATTAAATTTGAAATTGAAAATTAGACCATTAGGAATGGAATATACAATTTCCGTTGTGGGCTAAACTTCAGCAGCACAATTAATTGTCTATGCAGTTTTTGCAAATGAAATTAAAATCAAAATCTAGTTTTTTATCTGCGCATTCTCGTTTCTTGGAATTTGGTAAACACTTCACAGCAAACTGGATCAAATAAATATTTATTGTTAAAAAAAATCATCGCTTCTTATTACAGATGAAAACTTTAATATAAGGATTCGAAAAGTTACTTTTTAAAATAGTTTTATTAAAATGTTTCAATACTAAGAAAAACTGATTTCATCCATTTTAGCTTTCTAAACGTTTTAGAATAAAATTATTTAATACAAGTTGTTAAATCGATCTTCAAACACGAGACTTAATTAAATACTTAGTACTGAAATCAACAACAATAGGTGTAATAAGTTTTTGATAGTGTACTCGTATATTTTATTAAATAAATATATTTTTTAAGTTTTGCTTTTTAGAGCAAAATGTTTTTTTATATTTATAAAATTTATTTAAATATAAGCAAACAACAAAGTTCTATAGACCAATAAGTTATATTTAAGATTATTATAAGAAACATTTCGTATAATAAAAAAATGATTTATGTAAAAACCTCTACTGTAATATATTTTTTTTATCAAGCGCTATAATTACATTTCCCTTACAGACTATTTCCTACAAGTGGCTGATTTTTACACCGGTGTTAATCGTATTCTTTTTCATTTTAATCGAATTAGCCGACAAACTTGAACATGCGCAGATCTTAACAATTCTGATTCAGTTTAGAACAAAATGCAAAGTACTCTTTTTCTTATACGAAAGAGTTCCATTCCATTAAAAGTTCTCGTCACAGAGACTTTTGTTTTTATAATTTTTCTATAACCGTTAAGTATTCTCACAGTTGTATTTTAGAGGCTATATTTACGAGGGCGGTCTCAGCTTTTCCAGATGAGACATTAATATAAGTTTAATTACGTGAACTCTCTAATCTAATTTTATGAGACTTTCTGGAAAGTTACATTATTTGCTATTTTATCTGCAATCAAAAAAGCACAATAATAAATAAACTCCTTTTGCAAAAATTTGGACTCATTTAAAAAAAATACACAAATTTAGCTTGATAAATTCAGAAAGAAAACTTTTTTTAATTTAATTTTAAAAATTCATGTTCTGTTTAGTAAAATCTTCGTAAATTTCGAAATTTCGAGCAAAAAAAATGTATAGATTTTTTTATTAAATCAATTTGATACATTCTCGTCTGTGAACTATATAATTTCTTTTTAATTTATTTATATTTTCAAAACACATTTGTAACACGTTTTTAAGATAAAAAATGATGGTCGAATTCTAATTGATCAACATACAATGGATAGGCGGCGTATAACTAGAAACTAAGCTTCTGTCATATATCAAAGTTTTATTTAATAAAAAAAACTATAGAAAAAACAATAGAATAGAAAAAAATTTAACTTCTCACAATGATCCCATTGCATAGTTTTCTTTGTAGAAATATTTTTGTTCCTTATTTCTTTGTAAATATTTTATAAAAAAAATTTCAGATTTATGGAAGTATGTCAAAAACACAATTGATTTTCATTAAAGCGAAGATGTCATCATTTTTCTTAGACAGTGGATATAGAAGTATTATAAATAAACCCCAATTATATATGTATTTTAATTATGCAGTTGACAACTTCAGTACATATGTAAACCAGGAGTGTAAAACTTTTCATTATGAATATTATTATTTATTTTGAAATTTCGGACATACTTCAAGAATGAATAATTTTTTAATGTTATGCAATATTTTAGAAATGCTCAAGTTCTGTTTTGAATAGTCTGTGAGGAGTACAAATGGTTTTAAATTAATGTGATAATTTTTAAGGAATTGGATTACATCTGTTAGTCCATCTGGGTCGGCTCCAGCGTAGGGAAATACGGTTATTTCAACACCCAAAATCAATTGAGTATCTCTCATTTCTATTGTGGTTGAAATATTTTTTTAAATATGTATATATGCTTCATTTAAAATTTTCCCTTTCCAAAAACTTAACCTGGATCCGAGCCTGTAAGCCGTGCGCGTCATTAGCGCAGATTTGATTTGAAATATTTATTTAAACGATTAATCGAACGAAATAGAGTACGAAATACAATTATTTTATTTAGAGCGAAGTTTACTTATTCTGTCTAAGATATTTTTAGCTGTTCTACTATCAAAAGGTAAACATTATACATATTTTAAGGAATTCTTTGGCATGAGTTCAAGTCTGAGTTTGCTCATTTCTTTTTAATTTAAGAAAATTTTTGACAAATTCATTATTTTAATTAAGAAAGTAATTTTGGAATAATTTATTCTGCAGACTAAAAGAACGGATACAGGTCCCTACACTATCTCATCAGCGTTCTTTGTTAGATTTGAATAGTTTTAACGGTGGATACTAGTGACTAGGAATATCAACTACTTAACCGTATTATTTAACAAAATAGAATATGAAAATTACAACTATTAATTTTTACAAGTTAAATCAAATTCGGTTTTCCAGAGCCATTGGATGCTGAGATCAAGCTGTTTTCCATTTTTGTTTACATTGTTTTTGCCTTTTGTAGTTGAATTTCTTAGTATTCAACCACCCGTGACAACGTAAGCATGGAGTTTGGATGGGTGCCGTCGTTTTTTTAATAATTAATGTTTGTGCGTAATTAGTTGAACTGTCTTAGGTTTATTTTTTAAATTAGTCTTTCTTCTTTCTTTTCCGAAATTCGAACTAAGTTCGGGTGATGACTTATGATGCAACTTCTATCATAAGATTTAATTCAGGAGAAGAATATCAATAGGAAATTCATTTAACGAATCTTCCGTATAACTTGCGTATTGTGTATTTAATAGTCTTAAAAGATTTTAAAATTTAATTTTATTATTGTATTGTTGTATATGAAAAATGAGAAGATTTTTTTGCAGATTTTAACTTTACATTTTTTTTGAACCACCCTCGTATTAAACCCTTTCATAAGTTTTATTAATGAAACAATACCTAAAATTCTTCGAGCAAGCAGTAGTCAGTTGAAAAGTTTTGTGCACTAAACATGTACATTTTTTCACAATAATCCACTATAATTTATTTCCTTAGTTTTAGTGATTTTTCAAAAAAAAATATTTATCAGCAATATTAAAAATACATACATATATATTTAAGTGCGGAAACAAACATCTAATAAGATTGAAAATATTTTTTTAATGAATCGAAATCAGCTAAACTGCAAACAAATATTTACATAAGCTTATTTAGAAAAAGGTGGAAAAAACATATAATAAAATTAACACAATAGAAAAAAATCAATTGCAAATGCAGTCAGCGACGACGGGTGCAATAAATTTTAAACATGTGCTGTGAATTTACAACAAAATAATCTCATTAAAAAAATTCTATAAAAACGGTAAAGATTAAATTTAAAAAAATGAAAAACTAAGAAATTTTATTAATAAAATCAATCAACAATGCATCAACCTTGAACTTAACCACTACAAATCAACAAATTCAAATAATAAGCGAAGTACGCCAACAAATTACCTATATGAATTAAATTTAAATTTATATATAAATCGAAAAAGAAAATTGTGGGTGTTTTTAAATAAGTTCCGCTGTTAGAAAAAAAAGAAATGAAAACAAAACAAACAAACAAAAACATCACAAAAAGACAGAGAATATTTGACTAAGTATTCGAAATACAAAATTACCATTCTCATGGTATGACGTAGAGAATCGCTGGCAAGAACAAAAAAAAAACTCAAAAATATCTTACACAATTGAGAGCGAAATGATTTCGTTGCGGATGTATATTAGACAAAATTTTAAATCAGTCTTTTTTTGTGTTTCTAAAACACGTGACTTTCTTAAATACAATGTTTTACCGTAAGAAAATATTGTCAAGGACTGAACTGAAGTCTTTTTATTTTCGTATATAATTTGCTTCTTTTTCATGATACAAGTTTGAATACTTTATTAATTAATTTCATCAAGCTGAAGAGGTCAACACTATAAATATATGTAAATTGTTTTTACAAAACAATAAAAAACTTATTCTAAACTTGTTTGAAAAATAAAAATTGTCAAAATTGAAAACTTGTAGAGACGGGATTTGAACAAAATTTTTAATTTATTACTTAGGTGGGTTTTGCATTTCAGCTAACGATATGTTTTTCAAAAGAGCATATTGTGATATTTAAAATAAAATTCTATAGATTGATTTGTGTGTAACTTTTTATTACCCTCCGTCCTTATCTTATCAAGAGTTTGTTTCAAATGAAATTTTGTTAAGATTTCTAAGGCAGTTGCTGAAACATTTGCTTTTTACTAAAAGTGGTCAAGTTAAAAAAAAATTTTACCTATTCACTGGTGTAGCTAGCTACATTACCCAGGAAAAGAAATATGTCTTCAAAGTTCAACAGTGCCGGGGGTACAAGAGCCATTACTGGGGTGGTACTAACAACAATGATCTAACTGCGCCTACGATGGCATTCACTCGCAAGAAGCCAAACAAAGATGCGGCTGTAAAATCAAAATTCATGAACTTGAAATTGAAAATAAAAATATATTTCAATCAGTTTCCAAATTACAGTAACCATTGTTGCTATTTTCAAGCTAGATTTAACTATTAGCAATTTTTTAGCCATTTTTATTTGGCTCTTTTTTTGCCTTTACCAGACTTTCGCATAAAAATGTAAAAAATTGAAATAAAGAATCACATTTTTAGTACCGAAAAATACAACACTTTCAAAAAATCAAATTTGTTTGCGATGTTTTAAAGAGCACGTTTTACAAATTTAAACTTATTTAATGTTGATAATGAGCATCATTACAATATTCAATTTATAGAATAGAATACCATAAACATTGGAGCTTTGGACGGAAAATATTCTTTACGGAGATGCTGGTGGAAATATAATATAATTTTATTTTAAAGCTGCTCTTTCTGCCTTTCGCTTGGCCGCGTTCGTATTTTTTTTATTTTCTCCAAAGGCAACGTACGAAAAGTTGTCCTTTTTTCTGCCATTTGTCAAACATTTGTTCTCAAAAATTCACAAATATTCTAACGTTTGATTTAATGTTTATTGGGTATACACTTCGAGTAAAAAACTAATCATAATACAAATTTCAATTTGGTTGAACTGGAATCAAATTTTAAGCTTGAAAATATTATTTACATCTAGAATGCGTGACGTAGTTGTATTGTATTTAATTTGACATAAGTTAATAAATTGTTAAAAAATATATAAAAATAAAAACTGCTGAGTGTATGAGTAGTACAAATGCAAGCGATGCAATTACTTAAAAAAACAAAAAAAAATGATGGCGCTTAAAAACTGCAAAAAATTTTACTTAAATAAAAAAAATACATTTATAATTTTCAGCTCAAAATGGAATTTTAAAGTGTTTTTGTAAGTAAATATTGAAATAATAGTGTCAGGGCGTAGTAAGTGCGTAGTTGTCATTCTACACAATAATATTATATTGAACATCTATTGAAGTTGTTTTAAATTTTATTACTTATTTACTTATCAAGATATAAACTCAAGCTGATATCAATCACTGAGCGAAAAAATTAATAAACAATCATGAGAGCTATATTCGGTGACGCTAGGTCGGATATACCCTTCATCACGATCGTAAAATTATTTTTGGTTAAATCTTTGTTAAAGAAAAAATCTACAGACAATATCGGTTAGATCGGGATTTCAGAAAAATAGCAGTAAAGGCGGACGTTATTTGTAACGTTCCAAAATATTTATACTTTATACAATTGCAAATTAACATTGAAGAATTTGCAAACGGGATGACAAACTCATATACACTTTCCACTTATGGTGGAGGCTACAACAATGTCAATTCCTGATAGCGATTTCTTTATCGATTTTTATAGTGCTAATTATTTGTTTTGTACTCAAACGGGGTTATTTTTCAAAGTTTGGTTTAGAAATTGAAAGTAAAACACACGATTTTCAGAACTTGAGAACGAACTGTTTGAGTTAATAATTTAATGATTAACATTTATTTTTTGAAATATTTTCATGAGATATGGATGGAATGGACTTGTAGTCATGTGAGGTTCTAAATTTGTAAACAAATTTAATAAAAAATAAAAAATTTTTAAACGCATTTAAAATATTAATTTTTTTTAATAAACGTGAGAAAAGAAATATTTAGCAAATTGTTGTTTTTGAGGGTGGCAGATACATTAACTTTCACGTTAAAAAAATGCTTAATTTTCTAAATTTGCCATTTAAATTACGGAGGCTTCGTTGTTTTTTATAAACAGACCAAATAGGTTTACACCGTCATTAAAAATCCTATCTTAAGTAAATTTCCAAAAGTGTTGCTCGTCATGAACGTATTTAATTTCACGATCATATACCCTCACGAGTAAATTCTTATTTTTTTACTCATGCTTACATGAGGCTAATGTAGAACTATTCACGAAATAGGCAAATGCAAATGAAAGATATCATATCGCTCCTTTATTGCAACGAAGTCATATCTCAAAAATCATGGTTTTTGAGTTAAGAACGCAGAATTGTTCATCATATTGCTTTTCATCTTGTGTAAAAAATCATACAAATATCGTGCTTAGTCGAATTTTGAGGAGGGAATATGTTTTTATTTTTCCATTAAGGTGTGTGTAAATTAAAAACTTTAAATTCGTTTTCTGAAGAACGAGTTTTTTTGAGATATGACTAGTTGTCAAGTTTTATAAAAAAAGCTTGCAGCCAATATTGCTTTATTGCCATTTGGAATTCTCTTATTATTTTTCCATATATTCTAATTATACATACATACTTATTATAGTTTACAACTGTCCAATATTTTTTCGAGCTTCCCAAAACTTTTTCAGAAATGTATTTATATTCATTTCTGAGAGAAAAATAATTGTTTTAATTACACGATCAAGTTTTGTCTATCAAGTTTCAATATACTTTTTTAATTTAATACACTCATACTTTTAAAACTTGATAGCAACTTGCTTTTGAAATTCTCTTTCCATCGAGTGTTTCAATTTACTGTCAAGAAAACATTTTTTGGTTTGGTTTTTTACAAATATTTTGCCGCAATTCAAAACGACTGATTAAAATAAAATATGTTTGTGAATAAAATTAATAAGTGTAATCATGTTGTGTGATGTATAGAGCAACCATTTTAAGCTGTTTTCTTGGCGATGACATCTAGAAAAATGAAATTGCTTTAAAATTGCGTGCAGCTTACGTCACAACTATCAATTTAAATGAATTTAAATGAAATTTAGTAAAAAAGGTTGATGCATGACCTTCTTCTTAACGTGCTAAACTGCTAAACTTTATTAAATGAGATTTTGAAATTCGATTTTGGATTTTATAAAAACATCTAAATGGGCATCGGATATCCGTGATTCAAATTTAATCGATTAACCGTGACTACATTAGTTTGCAAAGCATATATTTATTTTGCTGAAATTTGTTTTAGACGTGTTAGCAACACTAAAATTAATATGTGTAAAGCGAAATTTGAGGAATTCCTTTGTTTCACCACAATGAACCTGAGACGAAAGTGAGCTGTCAGGAATCTGATGAATATATCATTGTTCCAAAAACAAAAATTTAGAGCTTTTCGGATTTCATAGAAATAAGATTGTTTAAAAAACGATTATGTTGAGGTAGGTTTTTTTGAAGCCAGCCGTTGTTAAAATAACTAAATAAAATAATAAATAAATAAAAGAGAATTGCTGGTCTCTCGAAACTTGATTTACTATATTAATATTTTTGCAAGGAAGTTTAAATTTTTTTATTGATAAAATTACTATTTTTTGCTTGTTTATAATTTGTTTCAAATAAAGTCGTTTGCTTTTTAAGCGAATGAAAATTATTTAAATTTTACCAACTTCAATTTCTCGAACACAAGCCGTTTAAATTTTCTTTTAAGCATTTTAATTTTTCTTCCATTTAGTTTTCGGTTAATCGTTATGAAAAGTCGATTTCAATATAAAGTTGGCAGTGTACGAGTATAATCGACCACGACATAGTGTTTTTAGATGATGAAAATCAATTATCATCAACGTCGCAATAGATTTACCATTCATTAGTCTACAGATAATCGATGCACATCTGTATATATATATATTTTAATTTATTTTTGTTTTAAAAACTTGAATTTCACAAAGTTTCCTCCTCTAAGGGCGGTCCTTGGAAAGCTGTTCAAGAACTAGGTTTGATAATGTTCGCACACTTTTTGTGGCGACGCTCAAAACATACAATTATCGTATTCACCTTCTCATTATGAGTTACTTCGATCGATGGCACATGTCCTATCCTATCACAGGTCCATAGATATTCAAGTCTAGTATTAAGACTTGTTTATTGGCATAGACGAAGGTAGAGTTGAGGCTTGGAATTGCTCGACCTCCCGAAAGTGGGCTTCACGGTCATTAATAGTTAAGGGAATGACTGGTGCGAAATATAGTTACGCAGCAAACTGTTTGTTTAAGTCCGAGTTTAGACAGGCGAACATTTGGAAGAAAAATATCTGGAATTCTCTTTTGTTTTTTCATTCGCGTTCACATAGGCGAACATGTTGTCGGTAACATTCCAATATTATTTGCTTATCATTTACAAAAATCAAAGTAAATGTCAACAAAGAAAATGTGAACAAAGCGTGTCGCCGAGTACTGAACACAAAAACAATGCTCAATCAAACTAAATGTTTCCCTTCCAAATTTTTCCCTGTTTAAACGCAGACTAATTTTAAAAGAAGCGTCAAAAATTTAGCTTGTTTTAAATACATCACCCTGTATTTTAAACACAATCTAACTAACTAATTTGTAGTATACTTAATCGGCACAATTTAGCACAAGCTGTTTACACCTTTAACAGGTGTCAATTTTGAGTGCAGTCAAGAATTTGCTTTAAATGCAAGCACAACGATTTCTTTTAATTTTCGTTAATATTTTTGCTTATTCCCAAAAAAATAAAAATTTAGAATGAATATTTTGAGCGTTTAACAGATGCAGAAAACTGTAAAATTTATTTAACTGTTTTTCATTTCAAATATGATATTCCAACGCTTACTTGAGAATTATTTTAATCGCATTGTAATACTAACTGAGTCACATGTATTGTGCGTGATTGCTTTCTAAGTTAAGCTAAAATGATGTGTTAGTTCGTAAACACCAGAATCCACTTATTTGTATTTTGAGTATTGAAATTTTACACTTTTTAAATTGGCAATTTATTACAAAGTAAACGAAAATATGAGTTGACAAAACTGAGTTACCAATAATTCGAATGTTATTTAATACATATGTATTTAATAGTGTAATCGTAATAATGAATTCAATTTAACTATCAAGACTCTTAACTTACAAAAAAATAAATAAAACACTGATAACTTAAGTAGATACAAAATAAAAAATAATATGTAAATGTTCTCCAAAGCGAGTTTTTAATAAAAGCGTCACAATTCCAAGGACGTTGACGGCGCAAAAAAAAATTAAAGAAATTTGAGACAAAAATTTTGGTTCTGGAAAAAAATTAATCAGAAGTGAGCAAAAAGTTTAACAGCCTTTCTACTAAATCAAATCGATCTTTAATTAAATTAAAATGACATTACGTTAATTTTGTGTATATTTAATTATAGGTTTGGATAGGCTTATCTGCAGGAACCCCCAAGGCCTAGCAGGAATCGAACCTGTAACCCCCAACTGATAGTTTAACACACTAGTTAGCTTTTGGTCTTTACGAAAGCAGTGCCAAGTAGATGTATTATTACAATATTTTAATTCCCAATAGAAAAAATGGCAAAGAGTAAAATTACTTGGAACAAATAAAAAAAAAACTTTTACTCCAAATATATAAATAAAATACAAAAATAATAAGTTTTTTGCTCTTAGTTTCTTGCTGCAACGTTTTTAAGTCCTTTGGACATCAAGTGGAACAAATCTCTGAAATAATTTGCAGTAGTTTTCCTTCCAAATATCTCACAGTGCATCTCCAAGCATTCATCTTCAATTAATTTTTATTTTTTTTTTTATTTTTAAATTGGGACTCTACAATGTTTTTAGCCCTCTTCGAACTCTTTTAGGTGCTATAAAAATGATTTATTGTTACGGGTACTTAAGTTGTAAAAACAAATCGGTAAATCCGTTTATTAATGGCATAATTAAACTTTGTCTACACCCATGTTTAAATAGTGTTTATGTGAAACTAAAGTAATTACGTTAAATAATTTCTTTGTATATTGACTGCATACGATCACGTACATTAGAGAGACGTTTCAATTTGCTTAACACTGGGCCGCGCGTGTGGTATTCATAAGAGTTAAGTATTTATGTGTTAAATAAAACACAATGACAACTTCTAAAGGCACTTAATGAATGTTCTTGTCACTATTTTTTTATTTTTTACTTTCATCGTTCTTTTTTACAAAGGAATATTATTAAAAAAAATAAGCTGAAAAAGGAAAATAAGGCGGGAGGATTTATACAACATGTTGAGTTTGTCTACCTACACATGAAGAAATCATAAAGTTTATTTTATAGTAGTATAGAAAACAACATGACCATAGAGTTCCTAAATTAAGTGATCAATTTAATTTTTTTTTAAATACTAAGCATGCAACAATTTTTACATGATTTCTTATAGATCCGGAGAGAGTAAGTTCACTTTGAAAAAGTACGTAAAAGTAAAAAGAAACGTACTTCAAAAATGTGAGCAGCCCAACGAGAGGGCATATCTATTTCACGGCTAAATTTTGATGTAATAATTTATGTAATTTTTAATAAATTAAGTCTAAGGAAGTCCAATATTTTATTATAAACTTTTGCACAGCATCAATGTTTTTCTTTCCAGGAATACTCATTTTGGATGGTCTTTAGGAAATAAATATGTGCTGGAACGTTTGACGAAAATTTTGAAATATATCTTAGTCTAGTTGCGCTCAAAGGATTGTATCCTTTACTCTTAACTGATATTTAAAATATCACTTTAATTCTATAACTTTTAACAATTACGTTAACGTTAATTTTACCAGTACAGTTTATTGCTTGTGGTAATAATACAGTAATTCCGTAACTCGATTTTAACATCGTTGTTAAAAATTTCAATCGGGTGTCATCTTTGTTAAGAAGAAACAGAGGG
Organism: Gymnocheta viridis; assembly: GCA_956483585.1. Lineage (NCBI taxonomy): Eukaryota > Metazoa > Arthropoda > Insecta > Diptera > Tachinidae > Gymnocheta > Gymnocheta viridis. The sequence goes on along the minus strand of OY101441.1, from coordinate 17,493,624 downwards.
ACGAACCAATTTTTTTTACTTATTTTACTTTGCAGTTAACAGAGCTTAACGCTTAACAGTAATTGCAAATTTAATTAAGGAAGAAAAATCTAGGAATTGGCACTAAAAAATTTGATTTAAAAAATTGATTTTTTAGTGAAAGTTCTGGAGAAAAATTGGTTCGTGTCATTGCCAATTTATCTTCGCACACATTTGGGATATTCAAATGGTGGTCATAATACATATTATATGTTTTAAAACAATAAAATGAAAAAATATGACGATGAAGAGTGTGTTTGGATATGACAAAACAATAAACATACCACAAAAAGTCTTATTATTTTATGACTTTTGTTTGCAGCACAATTTTTTTTAAATATTAAGACGTTCACCCTGATCATGTACGTATGTCGAAGTCGAATTTTCGACGTTGATAATTTGTGCTAGATTAAAGAAAATGTGTGCATGTTCTCTTTAATGTGCGACAAATTGTCGCAGTTGCAAATTCGACTTGGACATAAGCAATCAGGCTGATCATGACAATATGACTTAAATGGACACTGCTTGAATACCCCTATTAAATATGTCAAAATTAAGAAAAAACATATGTCTAATAAAAAAATATTTCGAAAAATTTGAAAACATTTTCTCATGAAACTAAAAATAGTTTTAATGAGCCAATCCAAACTGTACGTATGATCATAAATATTTTCCATACATTTTGTTGTTTAAAAATTTGAAAAATAAAGTATTGGAATTGAAATAAACAATGAAAAAATGTTTCCGTTTAGTTAGCTTAAACTGCTGACGTTATTACAGGACTTAGAGGTAAACGTTATCGTTAAAAGAGGTTACTGAATAACATTGAGGTTCATTTACACCACTGGTTTCAATGAAGCTAATGGAAAAAAATCACAAGGATCTTGAAAATATTAGTCGCGACTACACACTTATGCCGGCCATACACTGCACAAGTCTGACACTGTACAGTGCGTTTGTGGCATTTACGCAGTAAACCGAGTAAAAACCAATTTTGCAAAACTGTACCGTGAACTTTTGTAGTGTATGTTGCAAGCCCTCAGTTCTATCGTAATTTCATAAGAGTTAAAAACAAGCAATGAGCACAGAAAAAATATTTTGGAGTTCTTAGGATTACACAAAGAATTGTCTATATTATGGCGCATTAGGAGCAGCAATTAGAGCAATAGATTCATGAAAATCAAAGCTTTCGAAAAACTAATTAATTAACTAAAGGATAAATCCGATTATTCAAACAGATAAATGGCTATTAAAAAGATTAACACATATCGAACAACGTATAGAGTTAAAAAAAAGTTCAATCAAAGTAAAAGTCAGGAGCTGGAACTGAAGATGTACATATATGATGATGCGCTGGAATTGATTTTCTCAATAAAGTACTCAATAAAGAGTTATGTGTATTTGCTTATTTTAGCGTCTCGACATTTGCCAAAAGTTCTTCAAACGAATCTTTGCTTATTGGAACACAGTTTTTGAAATCACTTTCAAAAGAAAATTGCAATTATTTCAATAATTTTTTAAGTTCTAATTTTTCACCATTCATGTACCACTTTTTATACCATACGTGCCCATTTTTTTCTTTGTTTTCGTTTCTTTATTTTTATTGCTTTAGCAAGCAACAAAATACCGCAGTATTTGCACATGCTATCTACTTCGCTTATGGTTTTAAAATAAAAAACTGCACGGTTTGTCACAATTTTCGTTTACGCAGTGTCAGACTTGACTTGTGCTGAACTTGTGTAGTGTATGGCCTGATTACGCTTACGAATTAATGACAATGACATAAGAGCCCACCCTCGTATTACTAAAATATTGTATTCATATGCGTAAATTGGCCATTCTGGGGCTACTGGCATTACTAACCCTTGAATGGCTTTTGCCACCCCCAGCATTTTTTTAATCCCCATGAATGGTTTTTCTGCGTAGCTAAGCAAATATATTAATATTTACGTTGCAAATTAATGCAATCAATTACGAGTTTTAAAAGGTACTAAGAAAATGTATAATTGTATAAAATATCCCACACACAAGCAGCGATTAGCAAATTAAGGAATGGGATGAGAATTGCTTACATTTTTACGATAATTTTTATATGACTATTTTTTATCCTTGTTCTCTTGCAGACATGAAGAGAAAAAACATAAAGCGAGATACACAAAATCGCCTATAAACTACAATTATCTGCAACACAAAATACTAAAACACATATTTTTATAGCAGCACGTTCCAATTCGCAGACTTCTCAGAAGATCGCCATCATTTTTAGGTAGAATAACAGCAAGAGCAGCCGACCAAACAATCATTTAAGGGGGACTGCATTAAAAAGTGAAGAGCTTCATAGAACCAGCCAAAGTTAATGGAGTCTTCTTCACGCAAAAAACACACAACAGAAAATCCTTATGCTTCCGTCTACAATGCCACTACCATCCCACTCAATGCCAGCAAATGTAAAGAAAAAATTGTGTCTACAAAAACGAAAAAACCCCCGCGTCGTGATAAAAGTGATTTGGGAGAAAATTTTATAGCACCTGATGGTGGGTGGGCATGGATTGTTTGTATTGCAGCCGGTGTATCAAATGTAAGTTAAACGAACAATGACAATATTATTGTTTAATGAAAAGAAGAGTTGTCGACGCCAACATGTTTAAAGTCTTGTCTGCATTTTATTTGTGCAATAAATTTGTAGGATTTATAATTGTTTTTTTTGTATCTTCATTTTCTTTTTTTCTAGTTGACTATTTATCCTTGTATACAACAATTTGGCTTCATATTTCGTGAACGGCTTATTAATTTGGGTCTAACAAGTTCACAGATCACAACAATTATCAACACACATCCAGCGGTTTCAGCGTGCACAGGTACGTGGAAATGGGGATTTAATAATTTTTAAAACTCTTCAGAATATGTAGAGCGGAGAAAAAGATTTCGAAATCTGTTCTGCACATTTCAACGCAAACTTTAAATTCGGAAACGAGATGGTCAATTGTCGGGTAAATCACACATCATTCCTCTGAAAGCAGAGAAGATTAGTATTCCCCCCAGCTGTTCCAATTTAGCTCTTTCCGACTTTTTTAAATATTTAATAAAAAAAACGATCTTTCTTCACCTTGCAAAAGATTTTCATTGAATAAAAATTCAAGCTACCCAAAATATATAAAATTAATAATTAAAAAATAAATCTAAATTCAAAAAATAAAATTCTAGTACAAAATCAATATATAAAAAAATAAGTTGAAAAGAGTTTTTTGGATCGAGTTCTAATCATGGATTTACAAATTCTTTTTTATTTTTTATTTTTTGTAACATTGGAAAATTTTTAATCATAAGACTAGCAGAAGGAATCATCAGCGTTCTTTGTTCAATTTTACCACTTGGCACATTGAGTATGAATACAAACTATTTAACCGAAAAAACTCCTTTCGGCTTAAATCTGAACAGTTGAAAGAAATTGCGTATAAAATAAATGCGTATAAAAAATGTCTACCAGGCTCATTATGTCACTGGTATTCGTTCTTTATTACAATTACATTTAAAATAAAAACAAAATTTTAGAATTCGATTGACATAGTGCGCCTGGCAGTATATATTTCATTAACAAATCAAAATTTAAACAAAGAAATAAAATAAAATTTCACTTCAAACAAAAAAATGTTAATTCACACAACATCCACGTTTCACAAAAAAAAATTTAATCTAGCAATTAATTTAATTTTCAAAATTTCACAAATTAATTGAAAATTCTGCAAAATAATAGGTAACACCAAAAAGTTTAAAAATTCCCAAAAAAAAATATATATCCATTTCACTAAAAAATAAATAAAAACAAGAAAAAAATTCTAAAGTTAAAAAAGAAAAATTAATTTACAGAACAGAAAATTAAAAAATAGTTGCAGTAAAATCGAAACTTTGCAAAAATCTTGCAAAATAAAACTTAAATCGATACAAAAAAAATCAAAAACATTCACTTAAATGTTTTTATTTCACTGAAAATTTACAAGTCAGGAAAAAATTCCTTATTTTATCAGAAACTCGAAAATTTAGGAAAAATCATAAATTCAAGTCCACCTAAATATATCTTAACTTCAACAAAATGTTTGTATTTCAAAAAAATATCAAAATCTTTTAAAAAAAATTTTTGTTTCACATTAAATTGAAGTTTCAAAATAAGTTTACAAAAAAAAAATTTTAAAAATGTTACAATAAAATATACAATAAATATAATTCCATGAAAAAAAAATAATTTTGAAAAAATAAATTAAAAACGCATGTTTTGGGACATTGTATGCCATTTTAGACAAGAATTAAGAAGGTTAATATATAATCGTATAAGATAATCGTATTGGATAAGGTTTCAAAGGAGTGAATTTAGTTCAAAAACACAAGAACACGTCTGATGTGACTACAGCGTTAAGGGAATACTAAATTGTGTGAATCTTCAATTTTATTGCTTAAACAAAAATTAGAAATTCAAAATAAATGTATTAGGTATACAGTCGAGACATTTAAAAATCTAAATTAGCCAAACAAATCAAATTTTAACATAATATCTAAAATTATCTAAATAACCAGTTTTATATAGGTTCTTCGAAAAATTACGGAAAAATACTTGAAGAATCAAAAAATCATAAATTACCGCAAAAAATCCAAGAATCACAAAAAAAACAGAGAATTATCGAAGACTGAAAATTTTAGTCGTCAGTAATAAGCAAAATTATCATCAAATGCCAAGATCGGGAAAATTTTTGATCGCTCAAAAAAATCATTTAAATCGCGTCGGACACATTCAAAAATCCGAATAACTCAAAATGTTAACACGCTACGAACAATTTTGTTAAATCGCGATTTATATTTTTATTTCAATTTGACAAACAATTTAAAATCTGAAAAAATTCGATAATTTAAAAATAACTTAGAGGTTTTTTCGAATACCTTTAATGCTACAAGAAAAAAAACACAATTTTTAAAAATTTCCCCCAAATATTTTTTTTTGAATTACCATCAAAGTTTTTTAAACTTGTATTCCTTTTATAACTTACAGGTCTTCTTAATGGGCCCATGTTTAAGCGCTATACATTTCGCCAAGTGGCGCTAGTTGGTTCAACACTCATATTTTTGGGTATAATGCTAACAGCATTCTGTGAAACATTTTTGGAATACATGATCGCATATGCTCTACTTTTTGGTAAGTTATCTACTTGACAACCTTAAAGTTAAATGTTCTCACAAACGTATCATTTGGTCTTTCGTTTAGGTTTTGGGGCAGGCATTACAGTATCTGCCTCAACTTTGGCCGTTAATACTTATTTTAAAAATAAAAGACGAAAAGCGTCTGGCTTTTCATGGACAATAACAGGATTGGGTCCCATAGTGCTGCCTCATATAGTTACATTTCTGGTTTCAGTTTATGGAGTAAAGGGCACTGTCTTTATATTTGCGGCATTATCTCTGCATACTTTTATGGCTGCTTTAATCTTTCAACCGGTGCAATATCATACACAAACATCTTCCGATGAGGACAACAAACCGGCATCAGTGCTGGTCGAACAGCCGCAGCATTTGTGTAAATTCTGCGAAATGCAACAGAAAAAAGAGACAGGCATATTTTCCTCTCAGTATCTTTATCAAGATGACGATGAGCTGAAGCCGGGGTTTGAAATTATTGAACCTGGCACACCCATGCTGTCACGAGCCAATGATGGTTTGTATGGCTCTAGATTATCGCTGGCCTCGAAAAGAAGATTGCGTTTTCGTTCCTTTTCGAGTTCAAAAGATATAGAAAATAGCACACGCTTAAGTCGTTTGATAAGCGAAGATGAGGAGTTGAAACAAAAGAGTAGCTTCAAGCCAAACAATTTTAATATAGAGAGAGATGAGTCGCTGCATAAAGGCAACCTTAGCCATCGTTATGGTGGAAGCCCATTAAAATGTACCTGTGCCGAGGAGAGAGCCCTAATGGAACTTAATAAAATCGAAGCCTTTGATGTCGAAAATTCCCACAAAAACAAACAACTGGAGGATACAATTGACGATTTACAATTGACGTTCTTTGAAAAAGTTGTGGCCTTTTTTGATCTAGATCTTTTGAGAGATTTTTCATTTATAAACCTAGTGGCTGGTTTGACCATAATAAATTTTGGTGAATTAAACTTTTCCATATTGACGCCATTTATTTTAAGTGATTTTGGTTTGGCGACATCGCAAATTACTTTGTCCATATCCGTGCTCGGTGGCCTTGATGTAATCACTAGATTTCTGGTGCCATTTTTGACAGAAAAAATATCTTGGGATAATAGAGTATTCTTTCTGATAGGAGTGGTAGGCATTTCCATTGGTCGCACAGTGGTGGCCTGTACGCGCTCTTATGCGGTTATAATATCTACATTTGCCGTTATTGGCGTGTTTAAAGGAGTGCGGACTATCTTTTGGCCATTGGTTATACCCAGCTGTGTGCCACTGAAACGTCTGCCGGCAGCTTCCGGCTTGCAACTTTTAATATCTGGTTTATTTACTTTAGTCGCCGGTCCGTTTGTGGGTAAGTCTTTGCAAAAGTACTTAACTAAGACTAATTATGTATAATAATTCTATTCCACTGCAGGTTTAGTGCGTGATCGTTACAATTATGCCATTGCCTTGCATTGTCTCAATATTATGACATTTTTAGCGGCGGCTGCTTGGATTTTAGAGGCCTTAATTCGTCGCTATTTACAGAAACCCAGTACATTAAGTGATGAACCAAGATGATAATAATTAAACTTTTTAGTTCATATTTTTTTTACACTTTCAACATTATTTTTTTTGTTGTCATTTAATTTTAGTCTTTGCATAAAAGAAATATCCATTTACATAAAATGTAATAAAATTGTATAAATTGTATTAAGTGTTTTTAGTTTTAATAACGACGATCTTGAAGGCGTTATTAAAAAAACTGCAGCATACTTTTAATCAAAATTGTTTATAATCAATATGGAATATAATGTTGCCTACCTCAGGGTTAATAAAGGGATGCCAGGTTTTTGCTATTTAATGGCTGATATTTAAAATAAATTTAATGCTCAATTAAACACTTACCGAATCAATTGACTGCTGAAAGAAAAAAGGAAAAGTTGGCATGAGTTAATTAAAATGAATTCAGCTGATGAAAAATGTGAAATGTTAAGAAAAAAAACTACTTTAATTACGAGTATTTTAAGTAAAAATCATAAATACTCGAAATTATGTATGTATTAATTAAAAAGGAATTGATAATGGTCTTAAATTAATTGACATGAAAGTTCAGTCTTACAACTAAAAAATAATTTTTGTATGGAAAACTAAGAATACAAAATTTTAAGAATTCGCAGGCCGAACCAAAAAATAATTCGTCTTGTGACTTTGGAATGCCATGGGAACTCCTTTCGAAAAGATGGTGTTATTGTGTACACTGATAGCCCTGATATTGTCAAAGCATTTCTTTCAAAACTTTTTACTTTTTGTGTTGAGTTTTCTCATATATAATCGAACGATTTCTTTATCAAACGCTGATCCTCAGTTCTGTTCTGTATCAACCTTCCAACATTTTATAAATATTTTTTTAATTTTTTTCTTCATTTTGGATTTAGCATCGAAATGCAAAATTCCCTTTAATTTAATTTTTTTTCTAATTGCACACTTTCTTTTATTTTTCGCACAAATTTTTAAAACGATAAAATGTTAAAACATATTTTGACAAAATCATTTCGGTGCTTAACTGCAGGTATTAAATTGATAATGAAAATTTTTATTTTACTGAATTTTATTTAATTACATATTTTTATTGAATTATATGTTTGTTCGAATGTTGAAATGGAAAAGTTCTTGAATACATCTCTCTTATTCGCTAACTATTTATCAACGTCACATCAAGTCAATACCGAAAATATCGTTGCCGAACACCATTTACTCCTACTTACTACATCATCTAAAGTCTAAAGAAGGTCAGGAGAATGTCAGAAGTAGTCAACTGTTGCCGGCAACGAGTAGACAGACAAGAGCTTATTTTTTTATATTGAGTTGATTTGACATCGACAAACAATTCCACAATAAGCGGAATAGTAATAATATGGTAATAATAGACCATGACATGTACCTGAATGATACCCTTATGTACGATCCAAAAGCATTCTTCCAACTTTATCCTACGACAGTATTGATTTTATGCTTATGATATCCAGTATTGAATATTTCCGCTCATACGTGCGACTAACATGCTGTTTCATCTTATAGTTTTGATAATTCAGTACGATGGATTCAAGTGCCTCGGTTTTTTAAAACGGTGTGGAGATAATCCTCTCTTAATCTGATCTTGTCCCTGGAGAAATCCATTCTCGTTCATTTTCAGCAGCTTGGTATATTACTAGTCTGGGAGGAAGATTGCTCTTGGTGCAGCTTGTGTGGAACTTAAAATTGGAAAATACCAGTTTCCGATCAAAATATTTTTTTTGTCCGATGCCTAAGCTGATGTTCGGCCCAAAATTTTCAAAATTCGGCCAAATTAGAGCTGAACTTTATTTATTAAATTCCATAAAAACACATCAGAAATACGTGCAAATGTTTTCTACACAATTTGGCTGGTTAAATTTATTCATAGAAAAATGCAAATTAACAACCATAAAATTTAGAGGTTGTTTCAGCAAAAAAATAATTTCATATACCTATTATTGGCCAAAGGTAAATATGAATAGCGGCTGACCAGAAACCTGCCTGTACCAAACTCCTATTTCGTATACACGCTGATCTGTTTGCTTGTGCAGATCCTTCGGAGATCCCATGATGACTTCTCAACATGGGTATGATCCAATTGTCACTTGTGTATCGTAATGCTTTGAAAAACATGTAATGGATGCTTAACTTCAACTGGTGGTAACACTAAGGTGAATTTGGGCTGTCAAAGATATCGGATCAGAGTTTCAAATGTCACTTACAAGCAAGATCATGAAGATGCTAATCGATCACACTAAGTTAACCAACGCGATGGTATCGTTAGAACAATAGAAACCGATATGCGATAAATAAAAATAGCGAGGCAACAAGTATACGCAGATCACAATCATTACTACATTTTTTCAAGCCATCGAACAATAAAACTAAAAAATCCAAAACTAAATGTTCAAGTTATGATAAGAATTTTAAACTAATTTACATTCAAATTGAAAACAAATAACTAAAATCGCTCATGATCATTTGCATTCCATACTCAAATTGATACAATTTGCAAATAAATGCAATATAAAATGGATTTTTATAGTCTTAACTTTAACGTAATAGCGTTATTTTTTATCTCCGAACTATCCAAACAACGCAGTTCGTTAAAAAAATAGTTTACCTAAAATTAGACGCACTCGTTCGTAATCAGTGAAAGTAACACAAACAAGTGACGTGCAATCAGTTAAAAAAAAGTATTCAATATACAAAAGTTGCATAAAACGCCAATTTATTTACACAATTTATTGAACCAACTATTGTTCATAAAAAATGGCAAAAATAAAAGAAAAAATTAAAAAAAAAACGAAAACCAACAACAATTAAAATTTATGAAGTTCTATTAAAATGCAAAACTTTAACGCAGCCTTCAATTCCACCATGCGGTCATTCATATGTTCGATCGTTACTACACACATTTTGAATGCAATCCAAACACGTTTAAAAGTAATTGTCTTAAATGGAAACATCAACAAAAGAGCATAAGTGGTACCAAAGAAGAAACATTTATTTATTTTTATTTTTTATTTCTTATAATAATATTTACTACGTAACTGCTCTAATCCAGATACATTTACATCAAATTAAAATTTATATTTTGTTTTAAGTTTAAATTTTATTTTTGGTAGTAAACGTGATACCAATGTCAAGTGCGTAGCGGATTTGTTTAATTTCAATAAATAAAAAAAATTAAAAATTATTACTCGTACTAATGCTGCGTGCGCTCTCTGCCGTCAGTCATTCATTCAGCGAAATAAGATCAACACTTTTTTAATAAAACAATTGTGACCCCTTGTATTTATTTATCTTTTTTAGATATAATTGAATGATCTTTGTTGTACCTTTTTACTCTTGCTCTAATAAGTATCGCCAACAAAATCATAAACCCTTTGCCAGTGAACAGTATTGTAAAAATGATCGGCCTCATTATTATTCCCTGGGCATGAGTTTAAACTTTAAAGCTAATGCGATCAAAGCTTCTCATTAATATTTTACTCTGACTATTATTACTTAATAGGGTCGTCTGTCGTGCCGTTTGGTGTTTTTGTCATTTTCTTCTTTTTGTGTTTTAGTTGAAAGAAAAATGTACTTTGAAGCACCCAAATTACTGTTTTACACAATGTTTACATTCGACTTAAAGTTCATACAATTTGTGTTGCCGGTTGTTAAATTGAAATTATGCAATCTTGGTTCAATAGTTGTAGTAAATTTATTTAATACAATTTTATAAAAAAAAACAAAAACACAAACAAATATCTGACAATTTTCGTGTAGGTCCGATAAATTTCTTATACTGAAAATAATAATTATACAATAATTAAAAATATTTTTATTTATTTTAGCCGAGCACAGCGATACATACGGGTTTTAGTGCGGCATGAATGCAATTATTACCCTCTTCGATAAGAGATTAGACAGATCACATACATATTTAATTTTTGAAGTCGTTATTACCAACATTCTGGCCTTTCTTAGAAATCGGTCCAACCATTGGAGGTAATATAATGCATTGGATACTTCTCTGCATAATAAAACTTCCAAAACTTATTATAATCACAATTTAGTTGAAAATTATAACATGAAAATCGTAAAATAAGAAAATAATTTAAATTGATTTGCATTCATATGAAATTATTTATGTAAAATCGATCGAATTTTCATTACTTATTTGAGACATTACAAAGGTGCATTTGGTTCTACAAGAAAATTTCTAAGCAGAGGGTATTTTTTTAGAGGAATAAAACTTTAAATTTAAATAAAACAGAGATAAATCGTGTTAATTGCCATAAATTTGTATTTATTCGAAGGATAATCAGAAAATCAGAACAAGTGATTAAAGTGTTTTAATAATTTCTTCATGTAAACCAAACCATTAGTTAAAAGAGCGTGGGGAACCTTTATGTCATACGGTGTAGAGAATTTAAAGCGCGTTACGAGCAAAAATAAAAAACAATGGAATTTGGGCAAACTTGCAAAACATAACTGCCTCATTTGAAGGTAAACAATCTTTTCCATCCCTGAAAATTTATCAACGAAAATGAAATGAATTATTAAATACTTTGGAAGTCTTAAAATTAAATTCTTAACAAGTATTCTTTATACGATCTCTTAGTCCTTTTATAAATTAGTAAAAATTAGGTTATTCGTTTAAAAAGGGCTTTTGCTTTAATCGGTTAATTGCTCGATTATTAACCAAGGTTTTAGTTTAATCGGTTAATAATCGTTTAGCGTTGTTATTGATCGGTTAGCTGATTAATATTTTTTTTTATAAATTAACTAATTTCCATAAATAAAATTGCATAAATTTTTAATTATTTGAAGTTTATTAGTAAAAAAACAATAACATAACAAAAATAACAATTCTTGAACTAAACAGGAAAAAAATAAACTAAGGAGATGTTTTAAAATAATCTTTCAGAAAAAAATGGTTTAAGTGTTTACGATTTAAGCAACTCTTTTCTTTAGTTTTGATAAAATTTCACTTGCAGAAAATTCTTTCACTTCTCGTAGAGGTTGGAGATATGGAAAGCAACATATATTATAGAATATTTAATTTCTTAGTCCTTTCCCTGGATTTCTCTAAACATATAAAATCTTCCATTATGCCATTAGAGTCCTGTTTTAATTTTTAGAAATTTTTAACACATCCAATTGTTTCGGTTGATTCTTTTGAAAGATTGTGTGTGTTACTATCGAGAGTTAATTCTGTTGTCATGTCATCATCTGACTCATCCTGGGCAAGCTCAGCTCAGAACATTCCGACTTTTTGTACTGAATTTTAAAAGTATATTTCCAGAAGGAAATATGCCTGAGTGGAGGTATAAAATAAAATAAGTGTATTTAAAACTTGAATTTGTCTCTCAAGAAATCTAGTCCTTAGATTTTTAAATAAATCGTTGGCAATAGTGTTATTGGCTTTTATTAAATTATTAATAAAAAAACTTAATAATTCCCTCAAGCTCAAATAGACTAACCAACCCAGAGTCTTTACTAAGCTCTTTTATAGCCACGTTTAAAGGCTGCAAAATTTTACTTAAGTTTTCTAAAACTTGTATATCCGAATTTGTGAAAACATCCAAATCAAAATCAGCCACACATTTATATATACGAAACGAATAATTAAAAACACTAAAAAATATTTTATAATATAAAAAAAATTAATAAAAATCTTGTTACATCGGTTGATCGGTTAATCGAGTGAAATTAACCGGTTTAAACGTTAATCAAAAATAGCAAATTTTAAATTAATTACTCGAATTGGAGCTTCCATAGAAGCAGGTTTCTGATGAAGAGAATCAATACCGCCGATTACAAAAAAAATCTTGAAAAAGTCATTATTTTGATATGGAAAATTTCCACTTGGAAGCGGTACAATTAAAAAATAATAATTGTTTGTTACTGATTTGAAGGTATTTTCAATACGACGCATGCGTTCGTTACCGAAAATTTGTTTGATATGTTAATATTCCATTTTCTGAACTAAGTTAAAAACAACTTGAAATTTTTATTTTTTGAAATGGATATTATATTAATTTTTATAAAAAAAAAATATAAATGTTTTTAATATATGTAAATATGTATAGCAATGCATTTTTCGCTTAATTCAAGGATTTAAAATTTGTCGGCCATTTCCTGGAATGCGAACTTTCAACTCCCATTTCATGCGAATTGAAAAAGTCGTGGAAATCCTGACCACAAATTATAATTAAAATTTAAGGCAAACAATCATTGATTTTCATTATTATTACTTTTTTTAACAAAAAGATGCGCAATAATTTTAAGCAACTCTGTAACTGCTTTTACTTTTTAAAACAATAACAATAATTATAACTAACACAGAAATATAAAATAGAAAAAAAACAAAATTTCTAGTACTTGAAGCATGTATTTAATTTTTGGCAGTTGGAGTTTAGATTTTTACACTTTTATTTTTTAGAATGTTCAAATGGACAACACATGCAGTCATATTGGAAAAAGATATTAATACGACCAGCTCTTGATATTTTATTCCATAATACATTTCTTCAAACGAACACTTTAAAAATATTGATTTAACTTTTATAATTAGTCAAATTTTTTAGGTGCCAATTTATATTGGGAAAACTTAATTTTCAAATTCAATATTCATCTTTGCTGACTACTTGCACATGTATTTTTTTTAAATTTTGAACAGCTTCTAAAATTGATATGCGATATGTTGGGATCAGTTTTGAAATTGCGACTCAATATATAAAATACATAAAGAGCTGTATTTTGGGACGCATTATAAAAGTTGTTTACAATTTTGGAAACTTCTGTGATACATTTCTTTCAACCTTTTTTTCCACGGACCCTAGTGGCCTAATAATATATATATAATATACATGGCGATGGCATATGTGAAAGGTGCGCTGGTTCTCCCCTCAGAAAAATTCATAAGTACTATATTTTTTTATAATTTCTGCAATAGTGATATAAAATATAAATCAAAAGAAAAACAGTTGTTAATAACCAATTAGTAATATAATATTTTCCTTAATTTTTATGTTTATGTGTAATAAAAAATTTCGCAAAATCGCCATTTCTTTATTTTGCAAAGATAACAGATAAATATTTGAAATGCAAAAAGAGGTTAATAAATGTAACAAAATTTTTCATTTGTTATTTTGTGTCATCAGCATGCTTGACGAAATGTTCCATTTCAAAATAATTTTTTTATGACATCAATTGAGATCATAAATTTTCTGCATATTATTGCATATGACTGGGCGAATGAATGAACGATTTTAATGTTGTATTTCGTATGAGTTACAAATGAAAGAAAAACTCTCTAAATTATCACTTGAATTGCCGGGTATGCTAACAAACAGTAAAGAAATAATAGAGAAAATTGCAGTGTGTGTATAACAGTTTGAGCAAAAGTGCATATAAAAGTTTCTTTTATAAATACCGCACAAATCAGGCATGGAAAATTCAGTGCTATTGTACATTTTCCAAGTCTGACAATCAGTCCTCTCGTTTCCAATATAACCTCATATAACAGGTAAGCAGCATAGTGTAAAATTGTGGTGTCCACCAAGTTCGTTTAGAGCCCTTGAGCACTACCTTACTGTCTGACATCATATATTTATACTCCTTGCCCTTATTTTCAAACATTCCATATAGAGATGGCCTATAGTTCCACATGATAGATAGCTGATTATTTTTTCATGTAAATTAAGCATTTGGGCAGTAGACTACAGCTCTGGTCTCAACATTTTACGTTTAGGATTCGTCAGCGAACCAAACTTTTTTGGCACCTGTCAGTAATATGGAGCTTTTACTTCTCTACCAGTTTCCCAATGCTCAGCGAAAATGACAACAAATCGAAAAATGAGAATCATCCGAAATCTCACTTCGTAAAGACCTTTATAAAGTGTATAGAACTAAAAGAATACAATGTTTGAAAATAATTTTAAGTCATTGCAGCGCCTATTACAAAATTTAAAGTTCCATTTAAAAAAAAATATGATTGGTGTGCGACATACATAAATAGGGATCTGAAGATTCTCAAAATTTGAAGGAAATAATTAAACAGAAAATGTTCAATGTCTATTTTTGTAGTATACCCAGGAAGATTTTGTCCGCAGCAGTTAACGAACGAAAGCGCATGAATTTGCAACACTGCTTTGTTTGACTACTAATTTGACAGCTGACAGTTAGTTTCTGGGTAGTTTGGTTTGCCATTTTATAATGAATAGATTTACGCTAGACTAACCTTTACAAAAAGTTGTGTAATCTCAAAAATACTAAAAACAATACTGAAAAAAAAGAAAATTTAACGTCATTTTTTTTGGCCATCCAGATCGTGCGATCTAACTCCATTACATATTCTCTTGCGAAATGTCAAGTCACTTGTGTACACCAATAAAACAGAGACAATTGACCAATTGACCAAACATTAAAGGCAAAGAATTGTCTTTCGAATGAAGACAAATTCTATGACATTTAACACAAGCTGTCTGCGTTGTATTTTAATTTAAAGTTCTATCGGTCTTAAAAGAGCACCCTTTATAAACCCTTTTTAAATTTTTGTGTTTACAGAAGGCGCGTTGTATTTTAAAAACCTTCAAAGCAGTAACAAAAACTTATTTTTAAAATTCTAATTATTCCAGTTGAAATTTTTCACATGAAAACCATGCAAGCAGGTTTCCAAACGGAAGTATGGCATGGATCGAGCTAAAATTATTTGGGCGCTTTTGGGCTGGGGAATTGTATAAAAAACAGCTTAAAAAAGAATGAATATATAATTATTTATTTTAGTGTTTAAGTACCTTCAAATTAATGACTTCGTAGTTATTAATTTTTCTTTACTTTTAACGTTAAAAGTGAATTTTAGAATCTTTATTTTCCATACCCGCCTGTTATAAAGAAAATTTGTGAGTGATTGCTCTCTATTTCTTTCTCTTTTAGCACACTCTTATTGTAATTACAATTATAGTTATTTCATCCATTTATTTCGTAGTGATAATATTGCACATTGTTGCTTTAACATCTTCGTTTTGTTGTGTTTTATTTGTTGAATTGTTTAGATGTTTTTTGGCCGCAGCAAGTTGTTACCTGTAAGAAATCAGGCGAACACTTCAGTGCAAATGCGCATGCGCGCATGAACGGTTCATATATTATTTTAGTTGAAGGAAAAATCAAAGAAAATCAAACGACAAATAATCATTTATTTAACAAATGTACAATTAATTGAATTGAAAAAAATATAAAAAAAAGCATTTTATGCGAAAAAAATTTATAACAAAATTTCTTTAAAAACCTATAAAAAAAACCCACTATAGTTTATAGCGAATTGTTTTACCGTAAAAAAAATCAATTACAATTTGTGAACACAACTTCATTAGTGTTAAGTGATAGTTTTTATTATTTTCTTCATTGCTGACATTTCTATTAGTGGATTATATTTCTAACAACAAAATGGTAAGCTATGGAATTATTAAAAAGAAAAAGAAATAGAATTGTTAACTTTATCTTTTTACTGAGTGGATTTGTGTCTGCTAATGATTAATGACCTTGGATTATGGAAATATTTATTATTTTCATTAGACAAGACAGATCGTGGAAAACACAAGAAAACCTGCTGGGATAATTTGCAAAAGGTTTAAGAAAAGTGAGTGCAAGATATTTTTCAAGGAATTGTAAGTCCTTTAGAAAGAGAAAAATACACTGAACGAAATTTAGGAAATTTTAAGCCCAACTCCACAAATTAAACACTCAAATTAGTTTCTAAAATAAAATTCTTTCTAAGCGGAGTATCGAGAAAAATTTGACGTTTTTAAGAAGTCGGTTTTCTAAAATTTGCTTTTTAAAAAAATTCCGATTCAAAAACCGTTTAACTTTTCGAATTGTAGGAGTTAAAAATATATAGTTTTTATGATTTTAATTATTTATATATAAAAAGAGGACGAGCGGGCGCACTTAACTGGGTTAATAGGTTCAATTTTAAAACCTATGCGCCTTTTCTTCAATAACTTTTTTATATAATGTTTATGAAATTATATTTTTACTTTCATTACGAAACGCCGTTTTAGTGGGAATTATTCATAATCCTTACCAGCACCTTGCCTTCTCTATTTATGAGTAAAGTGTTTCCTTTTATTATTTTTTTGGAATGTTTCGTTAATCGTATGGCAAACAGAGAAACCAGCCGATGAAAAAATATTGCTGCCGGCGGTGAAATATTTTCATACAAAACTATATTATTTCATAAATAAAAATACATACGTTCTTATATGTTTTTCTATTAGAGATGGGATCTTGTGTGGCTTTCCACTCACGCTCATTCATGCATAATCGCGGTCAAAAAATACATTTCATCCAAGAACTTGGCTCACGTTCATGCGGGCTCACGTAAGTGGAAAAAAATTAGTCACAGTCACGAAAACTCACTTTCGCGAAATACTCACAAAATAATTTAAAAATTATTATTACTAATCTGTTCTGTTACTCAGATGAATAAATTGTTCCAATATTGATTTCTTAATAATAATTTTAATTTATCAAAAAAAAAAATTTTCTTAAATTAAAAAAGAAGTTGATAAAGTCAGAGTTGAACTTGAGCCAAACATTTCCTTTCAACATAAACCTAAAACAGTTCAAATAATTAAGCACGAACATTAATTAGAACATTATATGAAAAATTACAATAAACCAAAAAAAAAAACACGAAACAATCTCTCCAAAAATCTACTCATGCACGCTCACTCGCGCTTCATTTTTTATACACACGTTCATGCACGCTTACGTCATTGAAACAAAAAACTAATCACGATTATGCTTGATCACGCATGATTTACGCTAATCACGCGAACGGTGTCCGTTTCTAATTTCTATGCTATTTGCTTATATCATTATAAAGTACCAAATGAAAATGTGTTCAGTTTTTGCAATCAGCGGAGTGCGGTCGCAAAATGTCTTACTTATGTCTTGCTAATGTGTTACTTATAAAAAAAAATAGTTTACAAATTTAATTAATATTAAATTAAAACACATTAATTATATGAATTTATCCATCTACACTTAATTCAAAAATCTTTGTTCTATTATCCCACCGAACTTCTTCATAATGAAACTGGCTATGAGCGAATTCTCGACTTCATGAAAAAGCTTAACAACAAATACCGCGGAATCAATACAAAATTCCTCTTATCAATTGATACAGGAATGCATACAATCGGCTGAACTACAGCTCAAAAATAAAATTAATTAAATCGAGAATGGCATGTGTAAGTTTCTTATCCTTTGATAATTTCACAGTATACAAGTTTATTTTCCAACTTATTTTAAATTTTTTTTTACACATAAAAAGGTTTTAGATATTTTTCTTGTAAACCTTATTTATATTTGTAAATACTGTGTGTAAATGTGAGAAATTTTTACATAATATTGTTATATATTTGTTGGAAAATAACTTAAATGATAAATAGTTTTTGGAATGTAAAGAAGATATACTTGTATAAGAAACCCTATTTTTCGTTTCAATTCACAACGATTTTCTTAGAATTCACTCATTTCATGCGAAAACTTGTACGATGCAAGATATACAGAAACGGGGTAGAGAGCAAGTTTATGTGGCAAATGGCATTTTTCTGGTATTTGACGTTTTTTTTCAATTATTTTGAAAGGCCTTTATGTTTTGAATCTTCTCAGTATGATTTTTTATAATTGTTTTTTTTTATCGAAAACACCACTAAGTAAATTCGAAAGCATTTCAACCGCACAAGGAGATGTCAAGCAAGATGTCATTTCAAAAACTCTACACTATAGAGAGGACAACATTGCATTTATTTTTGTTTCAATTTCTCAATAGAAAATTCTTTAATTTCTTGATAAAAATTAATGATTGTCAAATTTTCAACAGAAGACTGTAAGTACATACGCCCATTCACTTGATTATCGTCATAACTAAAAAAAATCATTTTTAAGTTAAGAATGTAGAATAATTCTTCATATCGTTCTTTATATGGACTAAAAAGTTCATACAAATATCACTGTAAAGACCAAAGCCGAGCAGAATTATAACAACAACAGCACCAACAGAGACGCAGCTGAAGGTTACAAACTCAATATCCAAGAGCCAACAAGTGTTTGTGAATAAATATTTAAGGCGGATCCTAAAAATATTCTGGCCGCAGTGTATAATTAATCAAAATTTGCTCCAAAGGTGCAACTCAATGCCAATAGAAATAGAAGTCCGTCGAAGAAAATGGCAGTATATTGGTTTGTTATTTCGAACTAAAATGTCTTCCCACTCAGCTCAACGCCGTTAATTCTACATTACCTGCTACATTTTAGCCATCGAAACTTAAACAATTGAGAGAACAAAAGAAACTACTAATGACTACATCTACTAAGACGACATGCAAGGAATTGGGAGGAAACTGTAAGCCTCCAACCGCCCTGGCCTTCCTTGGTCACCTACGTATCCACATTTATATTTTGTATGACCCCTGGAAAAAGCGTTTCCTATCGCACTTACCGTTCACCAGCAACCAGTATCAAAAATCATGTTTACAGTGGAATCGTAGTCATCCGAAACTAACCTGGCGAAGATCCGAGGAAGAAGAGTTTAGAAGCAAGGAGTTCTCATGCGCAGAACTTAGACATCTTGCCCAAAATAGGATTAGATTTAGAAGTTTTATTTAAACACTATAGAATTATTTACGTTCCATATATATTATTAAACATTGTTGCTAGAAGCTCAAAAAGGAGTAGTATACAAATGCGTTCAATAATATAAAAAATAGTAAAAAAAATATCTTGCTTAGTCACCACTTGAGAGAAGAAAATTCGTTTTCTTAAGTATGACTTATGACGTTGTTTGAGTAAATGCGATATGCTATCTACTAAGAACATAATTACATTTCTGCAGCACAAGCCTATTTTAAGGACCTTCCAAAGTCTTACTTTGTGGAGGGCCTAAAAATGTTGAAGAATCGCTGGTTGAAGTATGCGTAACTTTTTCTGCAAAGTTTTTTTTGACTCTCATGTCGTATTTTCGCATTTAATATATTAAAAGTATTTAAAAATTATTTGCCGCTGAATAAACTAGTTTCGATGGACACTTCTCTGTACTTTTAAGGCAGATCCTATACAAGCGTTGGACCAAAATTTTAAGAACACTCAGAGAATTAAACAAATCTTGATTTTAACCACTAAAAAATATAAAATTTCTTTTTATAATGTAATCTGCATTTCAATTTGATTTTTGCAAATTATTTCTCTTTTAGTTTTATAATGTATCTTAAAACCAAATTTCCCACACAAACACTTTTATAACAAGCCGAAGCAGTCATCTGCTCCAAATACTCATAATAATTACAGGCCAAAATCTGTAAAACAAAAGAAAAACCGTAGCCGCGACTTAATGAATGGTTACGGTGATGAGGAAGTTAAGCCTCTGCGTCAACATTTATGTTACAGTTAAAGAAGACACCAGAAAAAAATATCGAGAAAAATATGAAACTTTTGAAGCGAATAGTTAAAAATTTTCGCACTTCTTCATTTTATTACAAATATTATTATTTAAAATAAAATCAAAAGAAATAGACCAAAAAAAAATCATTGTAATTATGCAACATTACGATTTTAATTGCTGTCCAAGTGAAAAAAAAAATTTATCATGTCTCACTCAGTCTTCTTTCTTTTATAAATGACTATTATTGTGCGGTTTCATTTATTATGAGTTATAATCGTAATAAATGAAATTTAAATATTTATAAGTTTTTCTTAAAGTCCAGAAAATGTATTACACATTTGTAAGCAAAGAAAAACATTAAACCGCTCTAGATGGAGATATAAAACAAAAGTACATTAAAATTACTGAACCGTGATCACAGAAATAAAATAGTTTTTTGTGTAATTCATACTTAATTTTTACAATAGAAATTTACATATTAACTATTCATTCATTCACTCACTCACTCGTTCAGATAGATATTAACTCATTTAGTCATTTTTACTCATTCATACATGTAATTAAATTAACAGCGTCCGTTATTAAATAATGATGAGAAGATTATTATTTAATTTGCCAGATTTTGGCCATTGAACATTTCACAATTAATTTTTTTTATTATTTATAAAACTAAATGTATTTGTCAATCTGTACCATCTCATCTAAACGTTGTTATGTTACGATGTGTACGAGAAATCTTTGAGTTATATAAATATTTTAGTTTTAGGCTTTTCATACACAAGTCGACGCATTTAGCAAATTGAAATAAAAAGTTCAAATTTTGGCACACATAAATATTACAAAATAATGTTGTAATAATCTTTAATTTAAATAAGTGATATAAAAAACTAAAGAGATTAAAATTGGTATATTTAATCAACTTTTTTTTAAATGTAAGTCTGAACATAAAGAAATTTATGACGCGTGTTTACTTTTCCTGTCTGTAATGAGAGCGCAAAAAATTGAGGTTTAACTGAAGCTTTCTAAGAGCTTTTTGGGGGGAAGAATCGTTTATGAAACCAATCATTTTTAAACCACACAACAGAAATATTTATTTATATTTGGATCGTTTTGAATGTAAATATCCTGTCTATGATGATGACGATGGGGTCTTTGCAGTCAGAGAATATAACGTTTCCAGTTGAGGGGACTTGTCCCCAAATGTACGATTTTTTCGCGTTCGATGACGAAAATTTTCTATTGGGAACCTGGGAACTTTTTATGCTAAAACTATTTTTCCTTTACACTTTCAGTTTCAATATTCATTTTTTTATTATGTATCAGTTTTGAATTAATTCTTCAAAAATATTTCAAAGAAATTACTGACTGTTCCAGAATGTCGAACGGTATCGTTCGCTGGATTTGTGAGCGATAAACAAATAATTTGCATCCCACTAATGAAGTATTTTATTAATGCATTTATTTATACGTATTTTATTTATGCAAAAAAAATTTCAGGAAACGACAACGTTCGATATTGTGGGACATACAGCCTGTTACAATTAAACAATTCTAAACTGAAAATATGAAAAATATTTTGTATTAATTTGTTATTATAAAGAAACGCAATATCTAGGAGATTTTCGGGGAAGAAAATCGAACACTGAAAAAAAACTTAGAACCTTGAGAGCAAAATACCCCGTACACTTCTTCAATTAGACTGTAAGACGCAACACTGACATTAATTCTCTAAGTTGTTAAAATAATTTACTGCATTCACCATGCAGCAGTGATGGAGTATCCACTCGATTAATAGAATTTTTTGCTATATAAAGTACAAAAACACACATGCATGTATTGTTTATTTTTCAGCTTGAAGCTGATACGTGCATGTACTAGTAGCAATTTGAAAAGCATATAGCTGGCAATCTACTGAACCGATCTCAATAAAATATATATTGTGCATATTTGCTACATTTAAAATGGTATATAACATTTAAATGGTATATTGGCTGTATAATGCGAGCATGATCGGTATTACAAAAATTGGTCTCTCCTATTGATTACATAGATTATTTTTTTTTTAAATCCCCCACAAACCGCAATCGCGTCATAGATTTTATGTATTTAGATAATATAAAGAAAGGATCAGGAACGTCGGAAAATATTTGCAGTACTTTGCATATTCTCAACATCTACTTTAAGTGAAAAGGTGTTTACGACGTCGTTTTATTTAGAAAAAATCGTATAAAAATCAAACCTCATTATATAGACATTTATAAAAAAATTCTTTCAAAAGATTTAATTAAAATGTTGTTTAAACATTCCATTAAAAAAAACTAGCATGTACATAAATCATTAGTTAGTATATCTAATTCTGCTGAAACATCAATGAATTCAACATACAGTTGTCGTAGGATGGAAGTAATCCAAAGAGCTGATCGGTATACGATTAAAAGATTGTACGTATTAAGTGTTGCTGACAAACAACAACAACAGAAAAAAAAATTTTGTATTTCTTTATATTGCTGGGATATTTTTATATACTTGAGACTTTTCTGTAAATCTAGTCGACTTGAATCGACTCGAGTTGGGAAACCTAATTCCACTGAGAGCTAAATTTCACATTCTTTTTCGTAGTTTTATAGTTCTTAGAGCTCTAGTTTTTTTTGTTTGGTTATAATTTCACAATCACTGATTTAATGAATCGATAGCAGATTCCATCTTTGCTTCATACATTGAATTAAGTCATACATATACATACATATGTATATTTTTTCTAATTTTAAAACCATATCGCGTCTTTTACATTGTTCGCGATAAAAATCTTTTCTTTTAAAAAATCCAAAGACACATTTTTAATTATTCAGTGTTTTTGAAGCATTTTTTTGTCGGCACAAAATCGATGGAAACCGTCATGTGTCAACACTAATCATGTTTGCTTTGTTGGAAAAAGTAACAAGTACGTTTTATTACAATTGTAATTGAGGTAGTAAACATTGTTAACATTTCATTTGGATTAGGGTTTTTATTTGCTTTTCTAATTTTAATTTATTTATTTTTGTTAACTTAAAACATGAAGTTTTTGAGTTGACATTTTTATCGCGTTTCCTTTGTATGAGTTTTAGTTTTATTTTTTTAGTTTTGTTTGGGGCTTCTTTTAGAGCCAAATAATAGTGTTAAACGTCTCTTGCCAAGATTCATGAAAAGTCATTTAACGGCAAATATTTCATTTCACAATGCAGCTATTTAATGCTTAATTCATTTAATTATTTATTCAAGTCGATAAGCATTTTTTATAGGATGGCTGCGCAGATGTACGGGAAGGAACATATAAAATTTACCCCTTACCCAAAAAGATATAAAATATCTTTCATTTCTAATAAGTTGCTAAATTAATTTTATTAAAAGTTTAATTTTTCATCAACAACTTCCACCCATCTGTCAGCCCTCTGCCTTAATCTGGATTCGCTGCTGACACAAAGAAAAAATTACTACATCGAATTCAATTTATTTTTGTATCGTAACAAGGAAATTTTATAACAATTTTAATTCCAACTAAACGAAAGAAATCCTTTTTAATAACTCTTATGCCGTTTTCTACAAAAATGTAACATTTCTTTTACTTTTTATCAAAAAAATTGCCATTCAAAGTTTTCTTAAGGCAAACAAACATTTTGCCTCGTAAGTGATGATAAAATAATTTCTAATAAACTCGCTATTTACAAAAATCATTATATTGCAAATTTTCAATAAAAAGGGCAATAAATGTTGCACTTTTTTTCTAGAAAAGAAAACGCCATGTACACCAAGAAGTCTTCTAGTATCATTCTAAATTCTTCATATTACCAAAAATATAATTATTTATTTATTCTCTCATAATTTTTTTTGGTGGGTTTGAGGCTCGCATACAACTAGACGCCATTAGAGAATTCATTTTTTTATGTTTTCTTAAAATTAGAAAAGACAAGAAAATTAAATGGTATTCCCAACAGTTTTACCATTTATTATTTAGTGACCGAAAATTTGCTGAAATCAAAAACAAAATTTTAATAATTTAAAATTAAAATTTCAAACCAAAAGAAAACTTTGAGAATTTTAAATTAGTTTTTCCTTCGCTTTCATGAAGACATTTGTTCGTGAACTCATGGTATCTACCTGGGTAGATAATGACTTTATACATTCAAATTGTGTTACGCTTTCTATATGTGTGCAATATTTTTTTATCAAAATATATAATACATATTAAAAGAAATTTTGTGCAGTTTTAAAATTATCGATAACTTAATAACTGAATCTGAGATTACCGGCTAATTTGCTGTCATTGTGTATTTAAATAGGGAAAAATAAAATATATTCCATTTCATTATTTACTGTACAATTAAGCTTTATATGTACATTGTTGAAACTAAAACAATTTTTTATAAAATTGTTTTGTTCATTAAAAAATTGCCTACCAAGGTCTTCAAATATCATTCTTTGGCTATTTTCACTCAATTTTTTTTTAATTTCTAATAAGAATAGAATATAAATTCTTAATAAAATTAGTACATATGATCTCTTTTTTCTTCTAATGTGCATAATTTTTTATCCTTAAATATTTTTATGAATGATTATTTATTGTTCCTGAAAATACACGGAAAAATCTTAAAATTTGTTAAAATTAAAATTTTCAAAACATTGTTGATTTGCAATAATTTAAATTTGAAAGAACCAAAGCAATTGCATACAGGTAGTCGCAAGAGAATTCGCCTTGGCAAATATCATTCTTGGATGTCAAAATAAACTGTTCAAGACTAATTTAAAATCAAAAAATCGACCAAAAAACAAATTTAAAAAAAAAGATGATGAAACACAATGAGTCAGCTGCGCTTTCGAGTTCACCTACTATGAATTCGCCTTGGAAAGAACATTATCAGGCCTTTTCTGTAAATCACGAGATCTCAAATCACGTGGTTTCGAAAAATTAAAAGCAGTTATTTTAGTGCTTTGTAAATCGAAGCTTGAATAAAATATTCTATTGTGAACACCAAAAACGTAAAAAACAGCAGTAATAAGAATTTTTTTTGGTAATCACGTGGTTTGAAATTACCGTGATTTCAGAAACGGCCTGTATATCTACTTCGTATACATGTGACAGTATTTTCGCCAACAATATTAATAAAATGAAGTCAGTCGCGTTTGCTTTTTCGTAGTGAGCTTTCACACTTAAGTTAGTCATTCCCCAGTGTTGTTTTTTTTAAATAGTTCAATATATTTTATAATTTTGTGTTTTTTAAAGTTTATTTTAAATATAAACTTCCGACACATGTCAATTTCTTAAAGGTATGTATTTAAATTGTCATTTAAGAGAGAGTTTTGTAGATATTCGTCATTTCCCCGCCAAAATTATGCACATCTGGGAGATATATTTTTAAAATGTTTCATAATTCGGTAAAATATTAAGAAATTAATGATTACCTACTATAATTGAATACTCATTCCTTGAAGGATTAAAAATATATATTTGAAAAACTAAAGTCTGCAAAAAACTTCAATGCCAAAAATTATGAAAGTAAATTAGCTCGTAATACCGCAAAAATGCATACTTTTTATTACATATCATGATTTAAACAAGTATAATAAATAATAACACTTCGAATTCAATCCCCATCTCGCAAAAATTCACACTTTATCAATTATTAAATACATGTGCAGCACGCGTAAAATGCTTAAATGAAACAGCTAAAATACAACACGCTTTTATCTTAATGCAATATTTCATAGTAAAACAATTTACAAAAAAAAATACAAAATTAAATTAAAATTAAAATGGTAAATATTTACGAAAAGTGCAAAATGCAGCCATCAACGGAAAGCAAGAAAAGCACAGTGACTGACAGACAGTAAAAATGAAACAAGGAAATAAATGTTAAAATTATATAATTGTCACAGAAAGAAAACAAAAACATTTATTTAGGCCGATTCTACAATTACGTGAAACTAATTGTAAACGTAAAATGTACTAAAGAAAACTGAATAAGATTTATTTAAATTTTGTTGGAAATTGTCTTCTCCGGCACATGTGAGCGACCTCTGTTACAACAATCAGAAGGCAAAAAAATAAACTTTTACTTTTATTTAAATTGTTCACACATACCGAGTTCAAAGCATCTTCTCTATTTATTCATAATTAAAAAAACAACGTAGAAAATAAAATATAAAAAAACGCCCAAGTTCAACAGAAATAATAAAAATACCATACAACAAACTACGACTATTGTAGACTATTTGAGTAAATATCAAAATTTTCAATTGTTGCTGAAGCTCACCGACTACAACTATGATTGTCGCGACAGTGATGAATTCCAAAAAAAAAAAAAACACAATATGATCAAAATTAAAAAAAATATTAAAAGCTAAAAAGGTGCCAAGACAATCAAACGGTTAAACAAACCTGCGTCAAAAGACCAGCAACCAACCAACCTCCCAACCACAACACATTTGCTGATTACCGTTTTATGTTTCGACATTTTTTTTACTTGTAGAGTTAAGGAAGTGGATGCTCCTTTTATGCCGGAAAATCTTAATTAAATGAAACATACGAAAATATTGAAAGTTTATATTGAGTTCATTCAATTTAATTTGTGGTCAAACAACTACATAAACAATTGGTGGCTTTTCTTTCACATTTTGTTTGTTTCATTGGTTATTCAAAGTGTCGTATAATTAGTTAAGACCCCGTAATATTTGCTTTTAAATGTCATATGAAAATCATAAGTTTGAACACCTGTGTCGAAGGATGTCTTAAAACTAGAGATAGGCTCGTGAGTAACTTTTTCTTAACGATCATGCGCTCACGTTTGTTTAAAGAAAAATCAATAACGGTGAAGAAAACTTCAGCCAAAGAAAATAAAAGAAAATTTATATATATTTTCGTTAAATGTTACAACTACAATTAAAAATAAAATTATAATTTAATTTTAACGAGAATAGTAAGTAACACGTAATTTATTTTTGTTTTATATCGAAAAACAAATAAGCCATTGGGTGCCAAAACAGCGCTGTACGGCGTATTGCTCATCAATTCCATTGTTTAACTGATAAGATAGGCTTTTGTTTCCGCCGGTGTATTAGAGATAGCATTATCGCTGTAGACAATAAAACAGCAGGGTCACACATCACATTTTGCTTAGCACAGCCATACCTCGAACTCTTTCCATCACACTTCATTTCAAAGTTATTTTGAAAAGGAAAAACGTTGGTCGCAAAATATTTCAATATTTTTCAAATTATTATTATTATTTTTTTTTTTATTTTTTTTTTTTTGAAAATTTGTTTTTTTTGGAAAGTTTTAAGTCATTTATTCTGAGAAATGTGATCGAAATAAGAGATTGCTGCATAACTGTTTCACTGACGTACGCAAAGAAAAATAAAAATAACTGAAGCGTAAAGCGTCTTTGGTAATAGAGTGGTTGAAAAAATGACATGAATTTACGCATACAAATCTACTCAATGATCTGAAAAAGTAGTTTAATTTTCATCAAAATAACATCAACGCATACATCTACGAACCGATCCAAACGTTATTTTCTATCGTTTCTCGTTCCGCAATTGCAAACCGTTTTGAGGAATCATTAATTTTGTTCTGATAAATGTCAAAATCAGTATGAAAAAACGCAACAATTTTATATTATTTTTTTATGTATGATGCTTGACAGATGTGCGAGCAAATCGTTGACTCATCAAAACTGTTTGTTACAATTATTCTGTACATATTCTGTACACTTAGAACAAGTTTGACTTGCAATATTATATTTACAATTTATTTTATAACAGTTATTATTTTTTTCAAATATTTTCAAATCACCTATAAAACTTTTTTTTAATAGCCAGAAAATTAAAATAAACAATAACAAATGTTTTTAGGAGCGACAGATAGTTTCACTCATTCCTCGTACTCCAAAGTAAAAAAGGAACGATGAACGAAAGGAACAACCTAGTTCCTTTCATCTTTCGGATCGGTGGGAACGATTCCACAAAAGTAACGATTTTGCCCAACTCTACTAATTCAAATAAAAGAAACGGAATTTGATAAGGAGACTTAAAGATTGATGAGGTTTGCCGCTTAAATCGTATTCTGCAGTTGTTATTCGTAATAATGGAGCAGAACAAAAGCAAAATCGCTGATAGCCCACAGCCAAATCGACGACAATAGCTTCAAATGTTCTCTTATTGTTGTTTGATTTTCCTTTGTATGAAATGTATGAAATTTCATTAAAAACTGTAACAATGTTGAGAGAATGGGTCTCTTAAATTGAGAGCCATATAAAAACGCTTTATAAAAATAAGAGATTACATTGAAACTCTCCTCGACATAATTTTTTGTTTCATAATTTCCTTTATCCAGGTCATACATACGGTATTACAGTACTAGACTTGTGTCCGACTATACTTTTATCGAATTCATACAGTCGCTCGTTTAATACAAAATTTTTTTATCAAACCCATTTGATTATTTGATTCATATTAAGGTATTTATGTAAAACGAGCGACTGAAGGAGTTCAACCCAAGTCTATACCCAAATGCTCTGTTGGAATAAAACATTGCTTCAACCCCTTTAATAGACATTAACTTTTTTACCTTGACCTGTGATCGATAACTCAAAAGACCTGTTGGACACAAATATACCATTCGGAGTTAGCAGTCTTCTGACGCTGTAACGGTACAGCAGCTACCTAGCCAGTCTTTCTGAAGATTCGCGCGATGATTTGAAGTTTTTGGCTCCAAGTTACTTTTTATTTCTGACTCATACGGATAGGTCTATCATCCTTCGTCACTGCTAAATATCTTATAGATATCATACTTTTTTAGACTGATAGCGAAACCGAATGCAAGCCCGAACTTTGGTAAATTTTTCAGACAGAACCCGAAATCGAAAACAAACTTTTTATCTATTTTTTAGATTTATTTTAATTTAATAAAACCAAAATAAAGACACATAAAAAACTTTTATTTCGCCAAGGTGTACTTTTTCTATTTAATATTTTACAGGGTTTGTTTTCTGATGATATGCAAAAATGTAAAAAAATTATGCAAAGTTCGATGTTCGGGTAAATTTTTTCCGAACGTCGAACATCGATTTAACTGTATAATTTTTTTGTTCTTTAAAGTATGTGGCATTGAATACGAAAAAATATTTCTTAAAGCCGTAATTTTCACATAATATTGCTAGTGGAACTCATATAGCCATCCCCAATCTCACGATATGTCCTGCGCTAGTCTTGTGTTATCAGTTTACGCACAACATTAATGTTCTCTGACAAAAGAACCTTTATTTGGAGGCATTTGCGGAATTAAATTTCACATTGTCAGTACAAGTTAGCTAAAGTTGAAAAGAATATTTTCGCTGAGTAATCCGCTTCGATAGTTATTGAAAATCATATCACGAACATTTTCCCGGTTTAATTAAATTTTTTGACCGAATATGATTTTTTCTTGGCAGTTTGGTTAACTCATTTAGCGCTTGTATCAGCAAACTTTCGGAGAATATAAGACGTTAAATAATATTTATATATTATATTAAACTTTATGATTTCGATATTCCGATTTAATATGTGTTTGTTGTATATTGCAAAGCCCAAAAGGCAATCCTAGTACTTACTTTATGGGGTGGCATATTATAGAATATATCACACAAGCTTATACCCTTTTCACTCGTATTAAAGAGTTTAACAATACCTCTTGATTTGATTATAAAATAATGAATGCTTTCTTCGGAAGTCATGAATCAGTCGAAACTTTTTCGTTCATGTATTTTTACATGTATTTATATGCGGAATTTTCTCATATTATAAATTTTAATTTACTACTTTAATATGTTATCAGTTTTTAGGTTTGTTTCTACAAATCAAAATTAGAAAGAATTCAATAAAGAGATAAGATAAAAAATGAAGACAACTTAATTTTTAATTAGCTTCTTTGTTAGATAAACTATAAATTTTTTGCCAATCGCTTATTGTGTTTCTCTGATTTTTATGCCAGAGTATCAATGCTTTCACTTGAAGGACACTCAACACTTTAACAAACAAAATTGTTGACAAGTCTGCAAAAATTAAATGATTCTGGAAATTCTTCTGGTTACTGTTCATAAAATATGAGATTTTAAAAGTTTTTGTAAAAAATATTGCAAAAAACTGTGGCCACACGTGTGGACCTACTGGAAAAACTGGAAATTTCGACAAAAAAAAATCTACCATAAAACTTAACCTTTATATATTATTTTGAATTTATTCTTTAACTTTATATATCGTCATATGAATTCATAAAAGCCTTAAGTTACTTCGAAAAAATTTTTGAGGACAAAAACTCTCTAATATGGAAAGTTAACCAACATTTTAACATATTTTTTCAGTTATTCCTTATTCCTTATTAAGGAATTAGAAAAGTTTTAATATGTAAAATTTTCCATGGTCATGTATTTTGAATTGAGGCATCGTAATCAATCAAGAGAAGTCGATTTTGAAATTTTTGTAACTTAGAGGTTTTTGAAAATCATATGACGATATGCAAATCGTTAATATATTTTACTAAAAATATTGGCGTGCAATGTAAGGAATATGTGAGAAACATACTATTTCTTATTTTATATTCATAAATGTTAAAATATCTTTAAGACTCTGAGAAGAGAAATGTTTCTTTTATTTTTCGTTTGGTATTAAAATTGACTTTGCAGTTAAGGGCTTCATACATTATACAATATTATTGAATATTTTATTGTTCACATTATCACCGTTTCATCCCATTATATTCAATAAATAGCAGAATAATTTAAGATAAAATATAGAGCAACAATTATAAACTGAACATAACATTGAACAATTTTTTCAGCACATGCTGTTTGGAGATTGCCCATAATAGTGTTCCATCTTCTTATGTGATCTACATATCAGTGATATTATTGCACAATATTGAAGCGTATAAAAGAAAGAGTCAATGTCAACTGCCCAGCTCTTCAAGAATGCAGACTCAGACCTCTTTCTATAGATGGATGGTGCTTTTCGGATTCTAATAAGTTCAAATCAAGATTGATTGTAATACAAAAATATCTAATTGACCAGTTTTGTCCATTTTTGAAGAGTTAACAATTCCTTCTTCTAAATTTCTTTCCATTAAAAATGAAGAAGCATTTGTAAATACATACGATTGAAGTTGAAGTTGTTTTCGCACTTACCGCAAGATTTTGGATTTATTTACAAAAACCTGACACTTCAAAAGAAGTTTCAACAAAGGTTGCCTGAACCTGGCTCAATATGGTCGGTCGTTGTTGTTGTTATTTTATTTCTATTGCAACTTTAAGTTCACATGGCATTGCTGTTGTAGTTGTGAAGAGTTCGTAATTATGCAGAAGAAATTTTCACTTTTTCTTACCTTTTTGGTTTTTATTAGGTTTTTATAAATCTATTTCTTTTGCAGCAGCTGGTTTTGTTGGTGGCTTCTTTCTGCATGCATCATCTAGCTGGTGGAGTTGGGAGTTGGAGCGAGTGTTCGTATAATGACTTGAATGAAAACTTTAAGCAAACAATGACACCGAGAGATGCCTTCAAATCATGCGATGACACCTAACGGTGTCATTCACAACAATTACAATATACATAATTGTAATCGGCAATACACATACATACATACGTACATACATACATACATGCAAACAAACAAACCAACAACCTTCCAAACAAGCCAACAAATTTGAAAGAC
The DNA here is from genome assembly GCA_956483585.1 of Gymnocheta viridis. Lineage (NCBI taxonomy): Eukaryota > Metazoa > Arthropoda > Insecta > Diptera > Tachinidae > Gymnocheta > Gymnocheta viridis. The sequence continues at coordinate 17,461,732 of OY101441.1, read as the reverse complement.
AACAAAAACAAAGTGAGGAAAAATAGCATTCATACCAGAGCAATCGCATCATCGTCATTATCATGCAAACTCGTACAAATACGTCTTCTGATTAGGTTACCAAGGCGTTGGAAATTTTTCATTACTGTCTTGTTTTTTTTTTGTTTTATTATTTTTATTTACTCTTCAGATTTTCATGCTTTAAGTTTATTATTTTTATTGTTTGTTACCGTTTTTACACACTTACTCCGCCAAAAAATATTTTCAAATTTTAATTTAAAATGTGGGAACATTTGTAACAGTTACAAATACTTTGCTACAGACAGAAAGACAGACAGACGGACAACAAATGTTGCAAACGTATCGTAGTCATTTTCGTATTGAAAATAAAGCAACCAACGTGTTGCAATTGTGTTTTGTCTATTATAAAAAGAACTACTACGACTACAAATAGGCAACCAACCTATTGAGAGCGACATAAGGTTTTTATTAATTTCTTTCTTGGTTGTAGTTTAGTAAACAAAACTTTAATTAAAACTGCAATTAAAAGTATTCAGTTGTGAAATAAACTACATACATAAATACATATGATACATATATACATACAATATTCTTTAGAAAATTAATTTAGTCCTTATTTTTGCGTTTAATTTGCAGAACATATTTAAAGATATTAAAATTATGATTTAAAATTAATTTAGCAATGACTAATTCCCTTGGAAGCCATAAAAACTTTCTTAGTTACTTACACAGCTGTCTGACAAACTTTATTTGGGAAAATGTTAATAAAGCTTAACATTGAGCTTGATTTTGAAAGTATAATAATTCATAATAATTTGAGACTTATAGTATATTCCAGATCTTAGGTTAGGTTGCACAGGCTGCCGATGGCAAGCAACCGACCCACTTGGGTCCAGAAAAATAGGTCCCTTTGGGATGCCCGATATGGACAGCGAAAAAATAAAAAGTATTGGATATCCTATATATTGGCCAGTGTTGAACCAACCGGTTTTTCGAATAAACTTGTTTATTCCCTTCAGATTGCATTCCGTAAGGTCAACAAGTTCGGGTAAATTCGAGTTACCTAGATACATGGCGCTGTAATGAGACAGAGCTGGACATTGACAGAGGATGTGCTTTACAATTTCTTCCACCTCCTTATTATGACAACTTCTACACAAGTCGTTGAAAGGGATCTTAATAAGTTCTAAAATAGATTACTATACCCCGAAGCTCAGTTCTGCCCCTCCGGATTTACAATTCAAATAATTTTTTTTCTATTCAAATATATTTTTTTATTAAGTGTCAAGGCCTATGAAGTATGCGCAACGGAACTAAATTGTGCTACTGAAAATTAAACAAATTTTTGGATGACGTCATGACATGTTAAAAAAAATAAAATTCAGTAACTGCAAAATAATGAATAATGAGAGTTCAAAGCCCACCATTTTCAGCACATTTGTCTGTCAAAAGTTTATTTAAGCAAGCAATTGACAGCAGTGCTATAAATTTCGTTCACTGCGGCAACATTATATTTACTGCTGCACAAATTTACTGCATTTATGAATATTTTTTTTATTACTCGCTTCGTTTTAAAGTTACGAGCGTCTTCTTCTTCTGTACCCTTAAAACTCCTATCGAAGCATATGGCCTCTACAAAGTTCCTCCAGTTTATTCTGTCGGATGACTTCGCTTTAATCTCATTCTACGATATTTCGCTCTTTTTTATATCTTTTTGCAGACAATTCTTTCAGGTGCTTTTTGGAAGAACTCTTTTACTATTGCCTTGTGAACTCCACTCTAGCGCTTGTCGTCACATTTCTTCCCTATCCTTTCTTAGCGCTTGTCCAATACATTTATATTATTTATATGTTTTTCTCAATACACCACTGATTTGCTTCGAAGACTTTATAACTAAAAAAAAACATATGTTTTGCATAAAACGATATTATGAATTTCAATTTCAATTTACTCACAACTTATGCTGGGGCCAAACACAAGTATTTTAAAAACGCACGTTTCTGCATTTTGAGCAAACCTTGGGGTTAGTTCAGAGGATTATCTATACATATTTACCTCTCTAAATCTTGTTTTACCAATATTAATCCTCTCAATTAATATTCCAAAACTATGAATTTAGTTCTACTTTAGGTAATGCGCTCGTGTGCATATACAAAAATATATGTACATACACTTCTCAAGATATTTGATTAATTCTGTTTTATTAATGTAGCAATGCCGATATTTATAAGAGGCAGTCCCCGTATAAACTAAATAGTTGAATCATTCACACAAAAAAAATCCTTGATGCGCCAACTTGTATGAACGAAGATTGCTTTTTGTTTTTAAATTAATGTTGTGACTGCCTGTCACAAATTTATTTATTACAAAAAAAAATTTGTAAGATAAACTTGAAAAAATTATTATCGAAATTCAAATGCGTAAATCTGTTAATGAATGTCATATTTTTTCTCATACACTTTAATAAACATTTCTAAGATAAAAAAACTTATTATTGTTATTTTATGAAATCATGGAGAAATTTATGCAAAAAGATTTGTATGAAATGAACTTTTTTTGTCATCATTATTTTAATTTGCAAACTACTACAAATGCTCATACATATATAAACACAAATTAAAAAAAAAAATCATTTTAAAGTTACGAATATTAAGTTAGCCAAACATCAGAAAACAAAAAATTACTTGTAGGTACTCTAATTTTATGCAAAATCCACAAAGATACAACCTTTAGACATTTTTTTTTCAACTCTGATTTAGTCTGCATTTTAATTTGATTATTAACTAAGTATAATTTGAGAAGTATGAGCACTAAGTGGGATTATTATGATGCACAAAGAAAGTGAAATTGCAAATCTCCATAATGTAGTTAATATACTTAGCCAAGTAGCATTATGCGACATGCATATGCATGTACAATTTATACAAAAATACGTCATCATTGTCAAATACACACATTGAACTAACCTGTGCGATATTAATTTCTCACCGCGTACCTCAGTTATTGTTTTTGGGAGCCATCAAAGCATCTGGCATGTGGCATAAAGCAACCGTTCGTCTAACATTGGCTTGGTGCCTCATTTTTTCACCCATTCAGCAAAAATGTTGCTGCTGGGAAAACTAAATCAACTGCAACAAAAACAAAAAAAAGTTAATGGCAGTCATAAGTAAACTTATTCAAAACATTGTCTGAGTTTCCTTGGCCATAGAATGAAAAAATATGAAAAATAAAAACGTACAAAAAAGAAACATCTTCTCCATAAAAAATTCAAGTTCAATAAAATCTGGTAGATACGTTGAATAAAAATGTTGAAGAGGTAAAACGAAAAGAAAATTGAACACCAACACAAGTTTTACGAAAAAAAAAAAAAAAACTCGTATATGCACCCAAACAAATTTCCCTCTTGTTTAAATTCAACGCAACGAGCGTGTATCGAGCAACATCGCCAAAATGTCTCGTTTAATGCAAAATATTTTGGAAGCAAAACAAAGCTCTCAAAAGCTTGTTTGAAAATATTTATGGCATAGTTAGAGACCGGCTTAGCGCATCAACATTTATTAGCAGTTCAAGCGCGCTACATATGTACACTAAAGAAAATTTTATAAAGTGCATTCCGAAAATTGGCTTTAAAGTTTAGTACAGTTTAAGCATTAAAAAATTATAATTTTTTATTGTATAGATACACATGTACACAAAGTATATTTAATTTATGCTTTCGGAAAATACACTTAAGGCTTTTGTTTGACCATTTTACACAACAGATGCCTATATTGAAAAATTAACATAAAAATACATACATATTTTGTTTTAAAAGGAAACATTCTTAAATGTACTTTATCAGTGATATTTTGTTTTAAAAATATTTTGTAACTAAAGGTAAAGCCTTTAATTTATTTTTAAAGGTACCTTCTCCAAAAGGTATGTACATATGTATCAATTTCCAAAGCTACGTTATTCAAAAGGTATTTTTTAAAAAGAAACTATTTGAAAAAATTTATTTTTAAAAAAAGTTTTTTACAAAAGGCAATATTTACATAACTTTCTTTTTCCAAAAAGAACTTTTTTCAAAAAGTACTTTTCCCAAAAGTAGTTTTTTTCAAACAATACTTATGAAAATTTACTTTTTTCAAAGCTACTTTTATCGTCTTGCTTTTATGAGAGAAAACTTTTTCTTTTTCCAAAAGATACTTTCTTCAAAGGGTACTTGTTTTTAAGTAGAAACAATTTCAAAGAGCGAGCACAAGCATAAAAACAATGTTGTTTTCAAAAAGTAATTTTTACAAAAATTAGTTTTATCGAAAAGTAATTTTTAGAAAAATTAGTTTTATCGAAAAGTACTTTTTACAAAAATTTATTTGATCAAAAAGTGATTTTTAAAAAAAATTAGTTTTATCAAAAAATTAATTTTTTCAAAAATTAGTTTTATCAAAAAATAATTTTTACAAAAATTATTTTAATCAAAAAGTAATTATTACAAAAACTATTTTTTTCAAAAAGTAATTTTTACAAAAATTAGTTTTATCAATAAGTTATATTTATTAAAATAAAGTACTTGTTTTAAAATTTTCTTCTTTTAAAAATGTCTTTCTTTTAATAAGTACTTTTCCCAAAAAAAAACTTTTCCAAAAAGTACGCCTTTCAAAAGCAACATTTTTAAAAAGGTTCTTTGAAAAATTCTCTTTACCAAAAGTACTTGTCTTAAAAAGATACTGTTTGAGAAAATCGCATTTTTCAAAGCGCCTATTTGAAAAAATTCTTCTTTGAAAATACCCTTTAACATTCATTGTTTAAATGAACCTTAAAAAGCGTTTTTCAAATGTTTTTTTTTTAAAGTTATTACCAGCAAAAAGTACTTTTTATTTTTAACGCAAACAGCGTGAGCATTTTTGAATTGTATGCAGAAACACACAGGATATTGCCATTGCTCGAAACTGCGACCCCAAGACTAATAATATAGCATACTACGTCATTTTATTTTACTTTATAAAAGAAACTTTGAAAAAGGTCCTGTTTTAAAAAGGATACTTCTTTTTAAAGTTGCTTTCAATCAGTAATTCCAATTGTAGTCTTTGTTGTCGATAACAAGGTGATTTTGTAAACTACAATGAAAGACCAGCAGAATAGAATTCATTTTGTTTTTGTGCCGCAACCCAATTTTTCTGCATTCACATTATACTCTTTTTACAAAAAGTATCTTTTGACAATGTTCTTTTTTTAAAAGGGTTTTTCCAAAGGTTTTTAAAGTTACTCAAAATATAATTTTTCATTTGGTACTTCTTTATAAGATGCTTTTTAAAAAATGTTTAGTTAAAATTTCCATACGTACATTTTTAAAAGGATGTTTATTTCGAATAAGAATACTTTTTAGCTACTTTTTCAGTGCATAAATTTAAAAAAATCCGTTTCAAGAAGGTACTTTTCAAGAAAAGTTATACATTTTAATAGTGTTTTTTTTACAAGGAGCAGATTCATTTCCATATTTTTCAAGAACTTACCGCCAGTTCATAAATTTTCTGCAGTATATTTGTAGAGCACTTTTAAACTCACCAGTTAGTGCAACAGTGATAGTAACAAAATAATAAAACAAATCGTTACAGCGACGAATAATGGTCGAGGATTATGAATAAACAACAGCAAAATTTTATAAAAAATATTGTGTTAGTAAAAACAATGCCAATGGAATGCATTGCAGTGTAATTTAGATGATTAAATAGCTTGGGAACAAATAATATGAATTTAATGAAAACATGACAAGGCAAAACAATGAATGATGACGAAGAGTTTGTGCATTCAATTAATTAATTGCTTTTCTTCGTCATCGAGCTGCAAATGAAAAAAAGTATGTGTGACATTAAAAAAATATATGAAGTTGTGGGTATTTTCATTAGCTTTGATTTGAATTTTAAATAAAAAAACTAAGTTAATAAACTTCATAGATAAATATTTTGAAAAAAAATTTAAAAACAAAAAACTCATTCAATAAACTTTCAAAAAATTAGTATAAGCTTTTAAGTTTCAAATTTATACTAGAATTGTTAGATCTAAGGATAAGATTTAAAAAATTAACTATTTTTAAAAGTGGCAACAAAATTGTATTTCTGAACTATATGGAGCTACAAGTAGAACAATTTTTATAAATTAAAAGTAAAAAATAAAAAAAAACAATTAATGAGTTCAATATTTATTCGCTATGGACTTAATTCATTTACTGCTTTATGATATCCCAGCCTATTTATTAACAATCCTAAATGAACACATTTCCTTGTTTTTCCTTACCGAAAAATAAAATGTTTCAAATCATTTATATTTATTAAATAAAGTGGATTTTGTTCTATAACATTGAAAATTGAAACATAATGCACTCCCAGGAATACAATAACCTTTTCAGATGTTGCCATTCACAAACCACAAGTCAAACAACAAAAAAGAAAATATTAAACCAATTTCAACAAACAACAAATGTTAAAGGCATTTGAATGTTTCCGTGGGATACCAAAAGTCAATGGCTTATGCTGTGGTTACTTTGCATATACATACTTATTTTGCTTTTTGTTTTTTGTTTTAATAGCATTAATATGATGAAATAAACTACTAGATGCTATCATAGACATATGCTTGTGAAGTCGTTAATACACACTTATGTTGCATATAAATATGTATGTATATGACAACTTTATTAAGTAAATAACCTCATAAATGCAACAGTTTATATATGCGACTATATTCAGTTTGGGTATGCGTTAACAGTCGGTAATAGTTTAAACAAATTGTGAAAACCCTTTAGAAAAAACCGCTTTCGAACTATTCGTCATATAAATATGGGCCAAAGCTTTTAAAACAACGAAACTAAGACAGCTTCCAACCCACTGGATAAACTAATTTTGAAAGCTCAGATAGTTTTAAAAGTAAAATTTTCAGAAAAAAAAATTTACTTAAAAATATGTCTATGAAAGCTTAAATTTACACAAAATATGATATGAAAATATTAATTTATTTTATTTAAAATCTTCTTCAAGTTTAAGGTTAACATTTAACAATATAAAAACTTTGTTTCTCCAATATTTCGCTATATCTATGGAAAGCTTTAAGCTTTTTTTATTGTTTTTTAAAACAAAACAATTGTTAAGACTAATTATATATCTTTGGAAAAGCTTTCCTTACAGAAAGCGAAATATTGGAGAAATGAAGTTTTAATATTGTTTTATGTTGACCTTAAGCTTGAAGAAATTTTTTAATAAAATATTAATAAAAAAGTCAAAAAATTAAAATATAAAATGAATATGAATTTATAGCAAAATATATAGGAGAATGCAAAATATCCAAAAAAATATGCAATTTTAAAGCAAATTCCTCTTTTGGTCTTTGCGTTGTAAGGCGTAAAGAAAAAGCAGCCTTATGTTAAGTTTCATTAACAAATTTATTTTCTTAGAACGAACGTTGAAGAAAAAACGCGTATATCCTTTAATAAAAAAATATATGTAAAATCCAATACGCAAAACCGACTTAAAATTTGCCTAATTCGTAAAAAGAATATATAAATTTAAAAGACAAAAAGATCAGCAAAATATAAAAGAGAGTAAAAAAACTGAAGAATTCCAGCAAAAAGGAAACAAATAAAAAAAATTTAAAAATAATTCTTAAAAAACGAGTATAAATCTTTGCATGGGCGTGACGCCACCTACTTTACAGCGAGGCCAATTTAGAGCTACAAATTCCTCTGGACACATAACAAAATCAATACAAATAAATTGATATCGTCCTCCCTTTTTGAAGTCGCTTAAAAATTATTAAAATCAGCTAAAAGAGTTCATAGTTTTTAAGAATACATACTTCTTTTAATATAAACATAAAGTAGAAATAATTTGAAAATTAGATTAATTGTTAGATATGAGCGGCCCGCTTATTTTGAAAGTGAGCCCATTTACTTCCTTAAAATTGCCAAGTCAACCATTTAGGTTATTAAAATTTTAGGTTGTCTTCTTATTTTGAGTTAAAATATATCGAACGTATTACAAGCTGAAGTAGTTAGCGCGTTGACTACAAAGCAAATAATGTCTAAGAACGTGGGTTCGAGCCCAGCTTCAGACAAGTCATAAACTCCAGCATTAGTATGACATTGTATTTGTTGTTGTCGGAGTGTTTAAGTGATGAAGGCATAGCACACTGGTCACTGAACAGTACTGGCAGCAATTGATACTGGTGTATGCTAGCGAACATCACAGCGCCCTCCTTCGTCGGTATTGTAGCAAAATCGCCGGCGAAGTAAAATAATTAATAAAATGGCTACAACAGCTTAATTAAAACAAATTTAATGCGCCTACTTGACATCAGAGGCGCTGCAACACTGATCTAAAAACTAACACAGCGCGCAATATCAGAGTTGTAAAAATTAAGCTTTCTCTCTTTCACCATCTGTCCTCTCTCACTATCCCTTTCCCAAGGAAGGTAACACACCTACGGGTTGGTAGGCATACTAATTGCCTGAGTGTTACTTCTCTTTAAAAAAAAAAAAAAAAAAAAAAAAAAATATTTAAGAATTTAAATGACTAACACATTTTTTTTTGGGGATGGGACTTGCCTCACTTCCAAAATGAACGACTCATATCATTTACGTATCAAATTCTTCCCTGAAATTTCTGAAATTTAATCGGAAATGGTGTATAGCTGTCTACTTATTTATTAAAATGTAATGGTAAAATTAAATTTTTATATAAATCAAGATGAGTTTCGTGCGTGTGAAGTATCGCCATTTTTTTAACTCACGTAAACGTAATTCAGCAAAAAAAATCTTCTTATTTTTTCCTATCGTAATCGTGCAATGTTTGTTACGAGTGAAATATTATTCACCCACCATTCTTTAAATACCTAGTGCGCTTGATTAATATGAAATACAAATTACTGATACGTCTGTCTACATATTTAAAAAATTATCCAAATATATTGCAGTTATTGCATTTTGTACAATCTTATCTTTTTAATTTCCCTTTCATTAAAAATTAATTGCGAAATTTCCATTCATATTTCTCACAAAATCGTTTATTAATGAATTTTTAAAAGTGTCAATATAAAGTCAATATATTGATTTGTTATACTCGAAATACTTGAAAGGCTGTTTGTTCGACTTAATTGACCGTTGATTTTTATTTAACAAACGATTGCGACCAGCCAGTAAAAATTAATGGCTGTTATAAAAAGCATTTTATTCGTCTGTTCGTTGAGTCAAAACCGCTCAGCCGTCACAAATATTTAACTAAATAACCGACAAATTTATTTAAAATAAAATGTGATGTAAAAATATTTTTATTTTATTTAACTTCATTTCATATAATTATCTTAAATATACTATGTGGGAGTGAAAGAAAAACTTTGCAGAAATAGTGGTTACGCTTATTTGCATAAATATTTGCCACGCCTGCCTTTAGAACATGCCTTTAAATTAAACATTGTTTTAGGGTTATAATCAACTATATAATAATACGACAAATAATTATAATCTTTATAATTTATTTCATCATAATTTTGTGTAACAATTTAATTATGTATTATTTAAATTTATTAAAGTTATATTAAGAGATTTTAAGAAACCCTCAACAGACACAAGTATTAGAAAAACTTTGAAAAAAGATATCGAGGCAATCTCGATTAATAAATTAAAAAAATAAAGTTATATTAATTAAGAATAAAAATAATTTTTCATATTTTTAGCTTTTATTTCCTTGGGATGGAAGTTTTTTCTTTATGGAACGTGTTTCAATATTTATTAATTTCATTTTAGTGTCTGATATAATAAAATCTGTAGATTATAGAATACAATAATACAATATTAATGTTTCCAAATGTTCAGCATCAATAAATTTTCTGATTTTTCAATTTCAAAACTTTTTTCAATTGTCATATTTCCATACAAAATGAAAAAGGAGAAGGAAAATAATTAATTTAGATTATCTTCTACACAAGTTCTTTTTTATGGTTACCAATAACAACAACGAAATATTTTAAAATTTCCAATAGTGATAATAATAAAGCAAAGAAATTGCATATTTTCCGCACATTTTATTCAAAGAATTCAAAGATAAGAAATTTGCCAGCAAAATAATTAACCGAAAACGCAAGTAATCACGACCAAAAGTTTTTTTTATAGTTTGTGAACAATTTTTATTTTTCTTTCAAACAAAAAAATTAGATCAAGAGTTTCTTTCGTCTTCATATAAAACATGAAATTGTAAAAACTGGGCAAACATGTGTCAACACATGAATAAACAAGTTTCACTTTTCATTACATTTTTCCATATTACGAAAATTGAGAAAATGTTTTAGTTTAGTCTTGGCAGAAAATAGCCAACAATTGATACATTTCTTGTTTTTTTTTTTTGTTCATCTGGTGTAATAAATAAATTAAGTGATTTATATGACTGTGTAGCACCATCACCAATGCCACCAAAACATGATTTTCATCATCACCTTGTGTATTGCAAACTTGCTGCACACAGACATTTGATTTTAACGATCCAGTTTCTTATGGCTACTGAAATTAAAGGCTTTCTGGCATAAAACTATTTAATTGTGGCACAAAAGGAATGTTTGGTGTTAGAGAAAGAAATTTATTTAAACTTTTATGAATTTATATTGTTTTGTAGGTGAGTTTATATGCGAGTGGTAATTTAATTTTATTGCAAATTTGGCTGATTTGTTTAAAATATTGCAAAATGTAAGACTTTTATTTAATAGAAAATAGATTTGCGTGTTAAGTAGCAATGACAATTCACAGAAATATTCTAGATATTATGCCATTGTATTATTTAAATTCGTTTCGTCTAGGAATTCATATATAGATCGGCTCTATCCCGCACATTAGGCCTATCACAAAAATAGTGGTAGTAAATTTGTTTCTTATATAACTGATGCGATTAAAAAAATAGAGCCTGAGCTTTAAAAACATCAACTTCGTGTCCACTCCAGGTTTTGACCTCTTCTCTAACATACAGATTACAGTTTCCGACCTCCCGGCTTTTGATTAATTGGAATTGCAAAAGACTTTGCTTCGTTCCCGTATACCCGGGAATAGAAAATAATGTTATTTTTAAAATGTTTTTTTTTTTCAAGAAAACAAAGCGAGAAAAATATTTAAGTAACTCAGAATTCATTTTTAATAAAAAAAATAAAATAAATTAAAATGAGTTCATTTAGAAACAAGACCCATTAAATTAAACAAGGTCTTTAAATTGAAGCTCTTTCTCTCTAAAAGACCAAATATAAAATAAAGAAAATTGTCTCAATTCGGCCTAATTAATCGGTCTCATGCAGAAATACATGTACTTATCAATTACGATTTAAATTCATAAAATATCTGATACACTAATTGACTAATCTGACAGGAGGGTTTTAGTGTCTTTAACAAAATTTCCAAAAATTTAAAAATCCTGATTGGTTATGATGCACATGAGTCTAATTTTTAACAATTGTTGTATAAATTAGTGAACCAGAAATGTACTTTAACTTTTTTGTTCGTTGTAATGAATATGGTCACCATATGGTGACATTTTACAGCACAATTTAATTCCCGGCGTTTCCGAAAAAAATCTGTATAAATCAGGAAATTGCTGTATTTTTCGGGAAATCCTAGTATAGATGTCATACTCAAATTCAATTTAGTATACTTCAGAACAATGTTCTGTATGTTCTGGGATAATAGTTACCAATAGATTACTTACACGCTATTAAATAATACTTGAATGCGTCAACTAAAATTGGAACTTTGAATGTGAATGGACTGTGTGAAATGCAGTAATTAACGAATTTGCAAATATACATGCTATGAACGGCTATAAAAAATTGCTTATAAACTTGAAGTATTTATTCCCATTTTTTGTTTTAAAATTTGTTTTAAAATTTGAAAATGAATCATTACTTAATATACGAAGTTGACCAATATAAAAATATATATGCCAAATTTTAATTTAGTTTTTATGCGTTTATAGATTACGAATTTACTGTTGAAGTATCTTGGAATAAAAAACATTATCTAATCAGTCAACTGATTTTTCTTTTATTGATTTTTTTAATTGGAAAATATTTCCGATTAGTATTCGCCTGGCGAAATTATATATGAGGTGTTCGAAGTAAACATACAAATAACAAACAATTACTAGAGACGGGCCGAACGCACTGTTTCAGGCCGAACATTAGCTTCGTGAGGTATATCAGACCGAACAAGAACACGAACTCACAACCAAACTTTTTTTTATTCAAAACAAAAAATTTTAATTTTTGTGATTTATTTATTTAATAAAAACGAAATAAAGTCCCCGTCCAATTTTTGTTGCAGCATTTGTTGAGTTTATAGGAGAGAGAGATGAGAAGATTGGGTAGAGGTACAGAGTTTCATGTGCTTCAATTCCCTTTTGCTTCGAAATTCACACTTGTCAATTTTATTTCTTCAGTTGTATGAAATATAACAAACTTGTATAAAATGAAATTTTAATTTTAGAAATGTCAAAATATAAAAAATAAGAAGACAAATATGTAGATCTATAAGAAATACAAAAATTGCAAAACTAATGAAATTTCAAAGCAGAATTTTAAAAAATTGCATTATAAAAAATTGCAAGTCTGAACGGGGACAAACACGCATAACTTTGAGAACGTTGAACTTTTTGTCCTTTAATATTTGCATGTTGGCATTTTTGCGTATCTTCGATGTCATACAAACATTTGAAAAAAAGTTCATACAAAAGTTCGGTGTTTAGCGAAAATGTTGCCGAATGCCAGACTTGAACTTATCTTGTCCATTAAAACAAATGGACAATTTAAAAAATAAATAGATAAAGCACGACTTCCTTTAGTTCTGGAGATAAAAGAGCGTTAACAGCGAAATAATGAAAACTATTTTAGCCAATTCAGTCAAAAACGATTGATTCCATTTCTAACTTTTGCAAAAAAAAATATCTAATTACAAACTACACGAAAAAGTGACACTTTTACCTTAACCGAAAATTGCACTTTTTCTTGTACAATCTTTATGTTTAATAGTATACAGTGAAAGCCGAAAAAGACGTTTAAATTAATAACTTATGATTTATAATATACAACTGAATATTTAAACGCACACAAAAATATATTTACATACATATGGATATTGTTTTTAATATGATGATCACAAAGAAATTAATGTCTTGCAAAAAGTAAAATATGTAAAAAATTGCATTTTATGGGAAATAAGTTGGCAATTGCATTTCTAGCATGCATGCGCATCATACCAAACATTCGCAAACAAACAAATAAGGAAAATTATAACAAATAAATTCATAAAACATCAGACCGACCACAAACTTGCACACAAATGCACTCATTCATACACATTATTAATTTATATCTGAACAAACTGAGCGAGTGACTGACTGACTGTTGTTGACTTTGTACATATTTTATATGTATGATCATTAATTATTATGTATGATATAAGTTTTACACTCACATATCCATACATATCTCAGTGTGTATTTTGATTTGCATATGCATACATAACAGATCGTTTGAGGCCAGTCAACAAATTGCCAAGAAGTCATGTTACGCATACTTATTATGCTGACGCTGAATTATGACGTTTACTATTTTGATGATTACGTTGCCTTTGACGATCATATTGTTGTTAATGACGGCTTAAAACAGTCAGCTCGTTACCAATAATAATTTTTGCTTTTATGCCATCGTATCAAGATAAACGATTACTTAACAATTTGCACAAATATACATGATTATTATAACAATTACTATAAATATTTTAATTCGGTTTTGAAATATGTATTTTAATAAATAATACGAATATTTAGTTAAAATTGCCGAAAAACTTATGTAAACAAATACATACATAAATTTTTTATTATTTCGTGATAATAAACAATAGTTTTTGCTTTTACGGCACATTATTTGATACGTAAATTATATTAAAATAATAAAAAAAAAACACAGAGCAACTATTTATTTTAACGTGCATATTTATTTTTGCAGCAACAACCGCAAGAGTTAATAGTGTTTCATAAAAATCAGATTGCAGAAGACTTATTTTAAAGGACACGCTCGTTCCCTTACTATTTTATATTTTCATAATATTCCTTGTAATCTATATAATTATTTTATATAATTTTTTCTAACTGTAATAATTTAATTAAAAGTTATGAAGTTTGGATAAAGTTCGAAGTTGAAGAGAACGATGGAGAATTTCGTTATAAGAAAATATTAATTCTTGTACTCTTTTTCGTTAGATAATTCGTTTAAATATTTGATATTAATAACTACTGATATCCACTTGAAAAGTGTTAGAAACAAACGCTGGTGAGTCTCGGTTCCCACAGCTAACTTCAGGTTAACAATTACGAATTAGAAAACACAAGAGCATTTCAAAGAGCATGAAAGTCTGTAACCCGTCCATCCCATTCGTCTCTACTCTGTTTCACATTGTGAACCGAGCCTAAGACGTGGTGAAAACAGTACTGTTATATTCTTCGCTTCGTTACGGTAATAGAAGCAATTTAAAAAATGTATTAATTTGAAATACTAAATTCAACCCACGAACTCAAGCCTTATTACTTTACATAAAAAAGATACTATATGAATTTGTTGATATTTAACTTCTCTTAATAAGGTAATTTTGTTGAAAATTTACTTTTTTTTAAGAAGGCACTTTTTGTAAAAAATAGTACTTTGTGAAAGAGGTATTTTTTAATAAAAAGGTTTAAAAAGACACACTTTTTATAGAACATAAAAAACTTGTTATAAAAACGATAAAATTTTAATCTTTGCACAAACATCCGAGTCCGACTTGTCCACGGGGAGTTTCGTAGTTGTTTGGATAGAGACAACCACTAATTTTTAACTAAATTCTATTTTTAGAATTTGTTGTTAAAGCGACAATACACACCCTGTAAAAGTTTTCAATATCTATTACAGTTCACAAATAACACTTCCTGCATAAACAGAATTTACATTTTTGTCTAGTTAAATTTGTGGTATTTGTTGTTATGGGGCCAATAGCAATAGGTTTTATCTATTACGGTTCATAACTTACTGCTGTGCATATAAAAAAATCATGCCTACGATTCCTTTAATTTTTATTTTTAGTATTTGTGTCAGAAAATCTTAAATATTACAGTTCACGAAATACAGCTCTGTGAAAGACAGCTGAACGAAAACAATAGAGAACTTTGGATACACTTTTTGTACGGAACTTTAAAAAGACCATTTTGTAAAAATAGTACGTTTTATAAAAAAATTATTGTTAATGTGAGTAGTTTTTATGAAAAGTTTATTAAATATGTATGTACATATGTATTTCCAAAGAGAAAGTTCACTAAAAAATTAACTTGTTTTGAAAAAATGATAATCAAAATATAAATAAACAATAAAATATACCTAAGTAGTTGTTGTAAAAAGGTGCTTTAGGCAAGAAAAGTACATTTTGTAAAAAAAGACATCCTAGAAGCTAATTCTTGATAAAAGCGACGTTTAAAAAACATTTTTACAAAATATGTATGTATGTAGAACCTATTGCAACAAATTGGTACATAATGCATGAACGTGTATAAATACATATGTACATACATATGGATATGAATGGATGTACATATACATACATAGTATGTACATACGTATATGCATACACTTGATATGCTTGCTTACACTTAATATGCTTACGTACCTCAATCAAAATATTTTACATAATTACATACATATGTACATATGTATATTTGTATGTACGTATTTTTATGGAATACCTTCTTGTAATTTTACATTTACACTTTTAATTTTGTTTTTGTTATATCTAAACTTTTTGAAATAACTTATTGACTTGCCTTCGAAATAAAAGACAGTTAGCAATCACATTTTTATTTCACGATTTATAAACACTTTTTTAATTATTACTTTACACTTCTTAATATTTTTTACACAAATATGTGTCTCAATTATCTTTTAAAATATACTATTAAAACACATACATAAGTACATAAGTATGTACATATTGTTATTAATTTAACAACACTATTAACAGATTAACAACCGAACACGTGTAAAATTTCTACAAAACTGAAAGAATGCAAAAAATAACACGAAATTAGTTTTTGTTATTACATTGGAACCGTTATTTCAGTTACGGATGCATACATACTTACATAAACATGCATATATATGAAAAGAGCATACAAGTCATTAAGAGGGAGTTGAGGAGAATTTATTAATGAGAACAAGTGATGGAAAATTCAACACTATTGTAGTTCTCTCAATAATTTTGGATTATTGAAATTAAATGAAGTTTTATTGTTTTTCCTACGGAGTTTTGGTATATTAAATTTAATACACCAAAACAAATTACTGAAAGTACCTGTTTGAATATTTTCATAAAATTATTACGCACGTTTTGGGTCTACAAATTAGGGCTAGAGATTGTGATAGAAAATAATTATTTTACTCGTGTATCTATAAATAAAAATAAATTTAATAGATATGAAATCATAGCATGATGTTGCTGTAAGTTTTAACAACCTGCCTACTATCCCCGACAACCATACAACGTTTAAATATTTATAGTGCCTTATCTTCTTAGTAATACTTATCCATACATACAAACATACTTAAATATATGTAGATGTACATATGTACATGCACACGTATCTACTTAAGTATGTTTATACGTATGTATATGTTTACAGTTCACGTGGTTTACAAGTTATTCTACCTTTAATTATATTTAAAAGAAAAACTAAAATTTGGAATTCTCAACAATTCTGTCGGCATCGTGAGACAATCTGTACAACATATAGAGCTTACTTATCGTCATATGAATTTATAAAAGCCCTAAGTTACATTTAAAAAAAAATTGCAGAACAAGAAAAAAACTCTCTAATATGAAAAGTTAACCAACATTTCCCAAAATTTTTCAGTTTAAGCTTATTTCTTATTAAAGATTAGTAAAATTTTAATACCTATGTAAAATTTTCTAGGAACATTTAGGTAAATTATGGCATTTTTGAAATCATATAACGATAAGTAAGCACTATAAGTTGTACAGTAATTTTGAATTTTAAAATTATATTAATACAAAAAATCAAAGTTAGCTGCATTTTGACTTAACTGCCCTAAAATATATATTTTCAGTAATTATTCTTCCTCAACCTTGTTTAAGTGCATTTTGTATATTTAATTTTTAACTAATTTAAAAATATGGTGGCCACCTTTTCAAATAAACATCCAACTGAAGCTATTTTCAATTTAAAAAAAATCGCAAACAAGTCACACAAATCGCAAGTTGTCATGATCAAAATTCATATATTTTTTTGCATGCACATGTGTACATACATAGATAGATACATTTAAGATAACAGCATTTTATTACTTATCTGCACAAAAAATCGTGCAAAGTTGACTGTGCAGCTAATTCAAAATTACTGTATTACGTTACCCAAACTTTACACAATATTTTGCTTAGAAATAACCAATAACATTTATATGAAAAGTTATTAGTTAAGCCACCGTCGTTAGTTAACTAAAGACAGCAAACATATGTAGAACAACGTTGTTAACATATTCTATTGAAAGAAAAGAAAGAAACATGTATTTATTATATATCAGATCAATGAAACTAAAGAGCACAAAGTCTTGGGTATGTCATACCATGCCACATGTTCGCCAGATTAATATACTTATGTATGTATGTCTACTTCCTAAATTTCTATAAAAAAATTTAATTGGATAAACAATCAAATGGTATTTATAAAAAATAATTGCTAAAAATTACCATTTTTATCACTTCAGATTTTCCGACATCGAAAATGTAAATTCTTCACTCTAACGCTTGTTATATGCCTCACCTGCCTACCACACACAGCTTTAACTTTGGCACCAGCACCCGTTGACTATTTAGTGCCACCACCACTGCCACTGGCCAATGCTGCTATTGCGCGTTTCAAACATGCCAGTCCACCGAATTTGCTAGTTTCGGAAAGCAGAACAATACCGAAATTCATAAATCCACAACTGGCGGCAAAACCCAACGATAAACATTCAGGATTAATGACAAGAGTTGCCAGATGGTTTGGGTTTGCTAATCAAAATGCAGTAACGGATCAACAATTGGCCATAGAAACAAATAAACAGCCGTATTATTATCAAAAACCACAACAGCAGCAGCAGCAATATATTAATGATGATAAGGAACTCTGTTTCTTATGTAATAGGTATCCCTGGGTGCCAATGATGCAAAATAGTATACAATATCCGCAAACGGATAAGCAAGCCTCTAAGCAATTCCAATTACAAACTTATGCTCAAAACTATGCAAGCAATAGCAACAGCATTGAGGGTCAACAGCAGCAAACTTTGCAAAACCCATATGATACAACGGGTGTTCAGTCTGCACCACAAATACTACACGCTGCCTCGAATTTAAAGCAAAGAGCTGTAAAATTCAACTTTCCACTTCCTTTTGTACCCCCAAATGTCCATAAGGGTCATGATAGCCCGAATCAGTTACAATATTCTGCAGGACCATTTCTACCCATACCACTATCCCCACATTTAAGCAATTCCGCCTTACCGCCTCTATATAATGCCCAAAATTTCCTGGCACCCATTACTTCCATACCGAACACAATACAAGAGCTGCCAGCAAGTGAACCGGCTCGATTTTCCGAAAATATAGCAGAGCATTCGGAAATACATATCGACACGGCAATTCCCAACCAAATATATCCTACAACAGCAAACAAGGATGCCAGTTTTGAGATAGTGAAGAGCCATCAATTAGTGGATTATGTGTCATCAGTAGAATATCCCGCCTCATATGTTCCTTCTCATTCCTATGATATCAGCACCCAAGAGACACATTTGCCTGCAGAAGACCACCAAACGAATGCAAATATTAATACAGGACTTTACCAGCATTCAACCTTTAGCCCACATTTAAGTCAACATGTTCCGGCCTCTCAAATTTTAACAGAGCCAGGTAGCTTTGTAGCTGTAAATCAGCAACAGTCAGTCCAGCAAACGAGCGCCAATGAACAAGTCACGGTCATTAACCAACAACAGCCTCAATTTTTGAAAAATGTGCAACATTATGAAGACAATTATACTGCAGCTTCGCATAAAAATTCTACTGTAATTGACCAGCAGCAACAACAGCAGTCACAACATACTAATCTAGATGCTTGGACTTTAGAATCTAATGATTTTCTCTATGCTACCACAACACCAGAAATACTTTCTACCACGGAGGATACCTTAACGTCTACAACTGAATTGGAGAGTACTACGCAGCCGCAGTTACAAGATAATGAAATAGAGTTTATAGCATCAATACAAACAAACGCCCAACAGTTTAATAAAGAAACTGATAATATGTGGCCACCAAAACCTAAGCAAAGAGAAACCCCTAAACGTTTGCTGGATTCACCCATACAACATATAAATGGAAATTTGAGTGCTCCAAGACCATTTACCAGGGATCCTTCAGATTTGACATTTAGATTGACACCTAACAATCACAAATTGTCTGATGCGAATCAAGCTACTTCCTCTCGTGAAACGTGGAAGCCACAAGCTGCCGCAACAGAGTCTCCTATATATTCTTCTACTTTCAGCTCTATAGATGCTAGCGGACAATATGCCGGAATGTCACCGCCATCTTTACCTTCTAATTATAATAGTGATCAGATTTTATTACCCCATTTAGCCACTAAAATTCGACCAAGGCCTTTCGAAACTACACGGATTAATATGGCAGCAAAACCACTTAATACAGCATCACCAGCAGCACACTCTATCTGGAGTCAAACACCAAATGTAGAACTACATACACCTCAAGAATCCATGTTGGTTAGGTCCCACATAAAACCGGTTTCGGCAACAACCACTACCACTGTCAAACCTCGTACCACAAAGTACCTAACCAAAATTTTGGCATCTAACATAAGAGAACTTTTGCAGCGCGAACATGAGCCCACGAAACTAAAACTCAAACCCAATGCTTTAGATATCGATATTAATAAGCTGCAAAAGAATATAGACGATTGGACGGAACAAGAATACACTTCTCTGTCACACAGACCCAGCACACCCACCATACGTGGACGTTCTAAACATATACCTTCGGAGTATTTACCCACCACTGTGGCGACAGTTAAGGCTACAAGACAATCAAAAACTAGCAAAGCCTTCGCAGACAATTCGGAACTTCCAAGTTCTATAAA